>JARDYJ010000001.1:105300800-105900800 GCA_029215755.1 Spea hammondii | reverse complement strand
ATGTATTCAGCTGCATTTCCTGATTATGAAAATACCGTATTTGCTCTATTATAAGACGAGATTTTTTTCAGAGCAAATGCCCATTATAACAGTTAAGTCCCCCAATTTCCTTATTTAGTAGTGGCCAGTGTGGTGCCATGTTTGATATCTGCTCCCTTGATTAGCTGCCAGACACTGGGCAGCATAGATGTTAGTTTGAGCCATTAGCGGCTAAGAAGAAAAAAAAATAGAGGAAAAAACTAGCATATTTTTTCTCTCCCTAACCTACACTGCCTACCCAATTCCCCCTAGCCACCCACCAAACTACTTTCTTTTCTCCCTCTACACTATCCCTAATTCCCTCTAACCACCCAACAAACTAACTTAATACTAAACTGATTGGTTCTCACAGGACTGTCTTAGATGCGAGGCAGCTCCCGGAAGTGAGAACGGGACGGATGTGGCTAGCATCAGAGAGCACCACTGTATTTTCTACAGTACGTCCATAAGGACATCATGCAATGCCTTTTGGGGAAATGTCTGTATGGGACTGAAGAGGTAAAACTGTATCTAACAACTATATGTTTTCAAGTCTTCATAAACACATCATATAAAATTTTATATTGCAGGGCGGAAAGAGTATATGAAACTCAATAGTAATGACTTCTCCAAAAGCAAATTAAAGTCAGTAGTCAACTAACCTTAAAACCAATCAATGAGGCCAGATTGCAGGTATTGGTCAGCAACAAAAAGCATTGCCTATGAACCATGCATCAAACAAAGAGATCTCTGGAGAATTAAAATTAGCGATTGTAGATTTGCAAAAAGCTGGAAAGGGTTATAAAAGTATCTCTAAAAGCCTTGATGTTCATCAGTCTATGGTAAGACAAATATCTATAAAATGAGACAGAATAGCACTGTTGCTACTATACCCAGCAGTGGGCAAAGATGACTGCAAGAACACAGTGCAGAATGCTCAAGTTAGTTAAGAAGAAATTCTAAGGAACATGCTACCATATATGTTGATGAATCTGCCATATGCAAAAAAAAACAGTGTTCATGAGAGTATACCACAGAGCAAGTCACTGCTATCCAACAAAAACATTGATGCACATTGATGAGTTGTGTAAAAGAGCACCTGGATGTTCCACAGCACTAATGGCATAGTATTAAGTGGACAGGTGATAGCAAATGTGGATTATTTGGAAGGAAAACACTATGTGTGGAGGAAACATACCATAGTACACCAACATCAAAACCTCATCCCAAGTGTAATGTGTGACTGCTTTGCTGCCTCAGGGCTGGATAGCTTGCTATTATCAATAGAAAAATGAATGTCCAAGTTTATCAAGACACTTTGCAGATGAATGTCAGGTCATCTGTCTACTAATTATGGAATTAAAGCTCAATGGAAGTTGGGTGTGCAACAGGACGACCAGGAGTAAGTCAACAACAAAATGTTTTCAACAGAAGAAAATATGTCAACCAGTTACTATATCCACAATGCTTACACAGTGTGTTCAATAAAGACATGATAATGTATAGTTGTTGGTGTGTTATTAGTTGAAGCAGTCCCTGCTTGTGTATTGTTGTGATTTACTTGAAGATCAGATCAAATGCTCTGTAAAATTCCCCTCGTACACACACAAGGAGACCAGTTGTGTCACTTTTTGTGCATATGCCATTTTAAACAGCTTTGATAACAGAATAGGGTTGTAATGCGTGAGCCTGATCTAATCACACCCATTCTAAAAAATCCTTCCTCAGATCCCGTTAGACTTGGGCACCAGGGGGCTCCTCGTATTCCGCGAATATTCGCCCGTTCCCAGGGGCGTAACTAGATGCCTCAGGGCCCGGGTGCGAGAATCTGTTAAGGGCCCCCCACCCCCTCACCCCCCCCAAAAAAACATGATTTTTACCCAACAAGTTTTTTTCAACTAATTCAACAAATTCAATTTACATATTGAATCATAATCAAAGAAAAAGGGGCGCATGTACAAAGGGCATAATCCAGGGGTGTCTAAGTTTTTTCTGCAGTGGGCCACTTCATCAGAATTGTATCCGTGCGCGGGCCGCACTCATTTTTCACTGTGACAAAAAATATGGCCTTTAATAAAATATGCAGATTAAAATAAAGTAAAATGACACAAAACCTTTACTCTTCCTCTCACTGATTTCTGGGCCTTGAAAGTTTTGCGACTACAAATTCAGGATTCCCTAGATTTATTCTAGGGATGAACTAAAATGAAAATTCTGGACCAAAACATTCAGGGTTCACTTAGCCAAAACCGAAAATGACCCCCACCTTTAAAAATAATAATAAAAACTCACATGTTTAATAAAAGTAGGTAACACGCAATTGGACAAAATTAGCAATATGACTTGGCATGATAGGAGTGTGATTGCTGTTAGCCTAGGCAACCAGTAAATGCTGGTACCTAGGCATGATGGGACTGTGCTCGCTGTGATTGCTGTTAGCAATCACACTCCTATCATGCCAAGTCAGCCAGTACATGCTGGTACAGGGTGGCTGTAAGTGATGTGCAGACCCCATACTGCTGGCAGCATCACTACACAAGGGGGGCAGCTAGCTAGGTTTCAGCATGTACTGGCTGACTTGGCATGATAGGAGTGTGATTGCTAACAGTAGTCACAGTCCCATCATGCCTAGGTTCCAGCACTTACACATCCATCCAGTAAATGCTGGAACCTAGGCATGATGGGACTCTGATTGCTGTTAGCAATCACACTCCTATCATGCCAAGTCAGTCAATACACGCTGGTACAGGATGGCTGTAAGTGATGTGCAGACCCCATACTGCTGGCAGCATCAATACACAAGGGGGGCAGCTAGCCAGGTTTCAGCATGTACTGGCTGACTTGGCATGATAGGAGTGTGATTGCTAACAGCAATCACAGTCCCATCATGCCTAGGTTCCAGCACTTACACATCCATCCAGTAAATGCTGGAACCTAGGCATTATGGGACTGTGATTGCTGTTAGCAATCACACTCCTATCATGCCAAGTCAGCCAGTACATGCTGGTACAGGGTGGCTGTAAGTGCAGACCCCATACTGCTGGCATTATCACTACACAAGGGGGGCAGCTGGCCAGGTTTCCGCATGTACTGGCTGACTTGGCATGATAGGAGTGTGATTGCTAACAGCAATCACAGTCCCATCATGCCTAGGTTCCAGCACTTACACATCCATGCTAACACACACACACACACACATTTATTCATATAATCATTCATTCACAGATTCATTCCCTCAATCACACACACTCATTCAAACACCCTCCCCACCCCCTTACCTGTACTGCAGCTCCCTCGATGCCGCTCACAGACTTCAGCAGGGGGCGCGGCCTCCCTCTGCCTTCTCTGCTAAAGCACAGAGGAAGTAGGAAGTCACGTGAACTCCGCTTCCTCTGTGCTGTCCAGAAGACCCTCCCACAAGTAAGTAGCAGGGCTTGAGGTGCGGCTCGTGTAAGATCGGTTGCCCTGGCTGCCGATCTTACGCGGGCCGCACCTCGAGGTCTCGCGGGCCTCATTTGGCCCGCGGGCCGCATGTTGGACGCCCCTGCCTTATTTTAAAAAAAAAAAAAAACGTAAAAAAGGTTTCGGGCGGCCCCTTGGCTTGGGCCCCCCTGCCGCCGGGGCCCGGTCGCAGTCGCGACCCCTGCGACCCCGGTAGATCCGCCACTGCCCGTTCCTGTCTTCTTTTCGGGCGAATATTCGTGGCCATTCTTCGTGCTCGTTTTATCTTCGTTTTTTCCCGGCTGCGTAGTAGGGGTTAAGACGGGGTTAAGAACACATCGGAGCAGCAGCAGCAGCAGCAGATGCGTTCGCGCCGTGAAGGTACGTGGGTGCGACTCTATTGGTCGTCGGAAGGGGGCTGGTTTGGCATCAACAAATGAATTGCAGAATTGCAGAATGCACCTCATTCGTTGATGGCAGGCGAGCCCCCTGTCGAAACGACCAATAGAGTTGCACACACGTACCGAGGTGTACTGTACACAAAATTACCTAGACAAATGCTCCAAGGAACTTGGGCTCCTTTTTATCATACACAGTCACACATCCATAGATGTTTAATAAAAGAATAGGGATTACTTTACATTTTTAAATTGATTTTGGACCACTTGTAATACATGCCTAACATTTGCTACCTATTTATAATGGCATACTTTGCAACAACCCAACTTTTACTGGACAGGACTGGAAAAAGCAGGACTGTCCATAAAAATGTTGGGTGTGTTGGCAGGTATGCGAATGGAAAAATGTTGGACAAGAACTAAAAAATAGCTTGGGGTAATGTACGGTTATTTTTAAGATTATTAGCAGTGCACTGTTTTGGTTAAAGATGTATTATGTCTAAATAATAATTTAATTTTAATTTTAATGGGTTTATTGAATTTTATTTTAAAGTTATATTTATTATTATTTACTTTATTATATTTATTTAATGTTGTAGTGCTACCCTACCCAGCTATACCTATGTGCACTAGCATACCTAGTTTAGCTAAATTTGATGGGACAGGAAAAAAGCAGGACTGTCCCTGAAAAAGTTGGGTCTGTTGGCAGCTATGTGGATGGAAAAATGTTATAGGGTGAAGTGTGAGTTATAGCGTTAATGTTAGTGAGTGTAGAAGTGAAGTCCAAGGCAAATAACAGGGGGAAAGGTCCTTGTGATTTGTGAATTGTACATGTGTGTGTTATGTGTTATGTCACTGTGTTATATGTGTTATTGTGTGTGTTATGTTTGGTAGGTTGTGTATCAGACGGAAAAAAATTAAATGGAAATGGAAAAGGTGAATGAGTGGGCAATTGGCGACCCACTCACCTGTTTCACCCCAGGGCAAAGCATCCAAACAACTGTCAGTCCTAGAGGTTTGGCAGTGGACTTCCAGAGCTCAGACACAAGGCCCCAGCGTAAGCTGGCTACTCCGGCGGAGGTAGCAGGCGTTGCCACACCGCAAACAGACGCAGCCAGGGGGGGAGAAACTACCCTTACCATTAGGGACATTTTGGGCATGACTCTAGCCAGGAAGCGAACTGGCAAAGAAGAGACGCTGGCACCACCACCAGCAACAGCAGCATTGAAAAATGGAAAAGGCGAATGAGTGGGCAATTGGCGACCCACTCACCTGTTTCACCCCAGGGCAAAGCATCCAAACAACTGTCAGTCCTAGATGTTTGGCAGCGGACTTCCAGAGCTCAGACACTAGGCCCTAGCGTAAGCTGGCTACTCTGGCGGAGGTAGCAGGCGTTGCCACACCGCAAACAGACGCAGCCAGGGGGGAGAAACTACCCTTACCATTAGGGACATTTTGGGCATGACTCTAGCCAGGAAGCGAACTGGCAAAGAAGAGACGCTGGCACCACCACCACCACCAGCAGCATTGAACAATGGAAAAGGCGAATGAGTTGGCAATTGGCGACCCACTCACCTGTTTCACCCCAGGGCAAAGCATCCAAACAACAGTCAGTCCTAGACGTTTGGTAGCCGACTTCCAGAGCTCAGACACTAAGCCCTAGCATAAGCTGGCTACACCGCAAACAGACGCAGCCAGGGGGGAGAAACTGCCCTTACCATTAGGGACATTTGAGGCATGACACTAGCCAGGAAGGGAACTGGCATTGAAGAGACGCTGGCACAACCACCAGCAGCAGCAGCATTGGGAAAGGCGAATGAGTGGGCAATTGGCAACCCGCTCACTTGTTTCACCCCAGAGCAAAGCATCTAAACACTGTCAGTCCTTGGCGTTTGGGAGCAGACTTACAGAACTCAGACACAAGGCCCTAGCGTAAGCTGGCTACACCAGCGGAGGTAGCAGGCGTTGCCACACCGCAAACAGACGCAGCCAGGGGTGGAGAAACTGCCCTTACCATTAGGGAAATTTTGGGCATGACTCTAGCCAGGAAGGGAACTGGCATTGAAGAGACGCTGGCACCACCACCAGCAGCAGCAGCATTGGGAAAGGCGAATGAGTGGGCAATTGGCGACCCACTCACCTGTTTCACCCCAGGGCAAAGCATCTAAACACTGTCAGTCCTTGGCGTTTGGGAGCGGACTTCCAGAGCTCAAACACAAGACCCTAGCGTAAGCTGGCTACACCGGCAGAGGTAGCAGGTTTTGCCACACCGCAAACAGACGCAGCCAGGGGGGAGAAACTACCCTTACCATTAGGGACATTTGAGGCATGACACTAGCCAGGAAGGGAACTGGCAGAGAAGAGACGCTGGCACCACCACCAGCAACAGCAGCATTGGGAAAGGCAAATGAGTGGGCAATTGGCGACCCGCTCACCTGTTTCACCCCAGAGCAAAGCATCTAAACACTGTCAGTCCTAGATGTTTGGCAGCGGACTTCCAGAGCTCAGACACAAGGCCCTAGCGTAAATTGGCTACACCGGCGGAGGTAGCAGGCGTTGCCACACCGCAAACAGACGCAGCCAGGGGGGAGAAACTACCCTTACCATTAGGGACATTTGAGGCATGACACTAGCCAGGAAGGGAACTGGCAGAGAAGAGACGCTGGCACCACCACCAGCAGCAGCAGAATTGGGAAAGGCAAATGAGTGGGCAATTGGTGACCCGCTCACCTGTTTCACCCCAGAGCAAAGCATCTAAACACTGTCAGTCCTAGATGTTTGGCAGCGGACTTCCAGAGCTCAGACACAAGGCCCTAGCGTAAATTGGCTACACCGGCGGAGGTAGCAGGCGTTGCCACACCGCAAACAGACGCAGCCAGGGGGGAGAAACTACCCTTACCATTAGGGACATTTGAGGCATGACACTAGCCAGGAAGGGAACTGGCAGAGAAGAGACGCTGGCACCACCACCAGCAGCAGCAGCATTGGGAAAGGCAAATGAGTGGGCAATTGGTGACCCGCTCACCTGTTTCACCCCAGAGCAAAGCATCTAAACACTGTCAGTCCTAGATGTTTGGCAGCGGACTTCCAGAGCTCAGACACAAGGCCCTAGCGTAAATTGGCTACACCGGCTGAGGTAGCAGGCGTTGCTACACCGCAAACAGATGCAGCCAGGGGGGAGAAACTTCCCTTACCATTAGGGACATTTTGGGGATGACTATAGTGTCAGATATTTTATGCTAGAAAACATGTATTCTATATATTCTGTACTTTACATGAACACAAAATGGAGTCAGAGCCATTTTATTTTACATAATCATATAATGATTATTTCTTTCTATCTTTGTTCCCTCTATAATTGAGAACAAAGAAGTATTCAGTATATATGATCCAATTAATGTTATCTTCCATGAGAAAGTTAAGGAGTAGACACTGCATATCCTTAGGAATGTAAATTGGAATGGGGGATACGTCGTAAGACCACCAAAACCTAATTTACTACCTAGGAGGCAACGTCTGGAGATATGGGTGACTACAAAGACCTGATTTACTATATAGGAGGTAACATCTAAAGATAAGGTGACCAAGGATAAATTCCTAACACATATGTAATGGTCTTAAGTTATTTCTTAGACCAGAGCGTCTCTCGGAGGTAAATTAAGAAATTACAACGATGTAAATATGAGTAGAAGTCCTAATTATAATGGGTAAAACCCACCGTTATGATTGGAGAATTCCAATCAAGAGGTGGAGGCTATGATAATAAGCTCTGTCTTTAAAAGCTTATGTTTTTAATAATTAAGGGGCTCACCTTAAAAGAGGGCTGACCTTAAAAAAAGAGACGGACCTGAAACAGACAGACCCTGACGGACTCATTTAAATTTACCCCAGAGAATTGGAATCTTAAGATACTGGCACCATAATTTTACTCTTAGAATTACTTTGAGTCCCAATCTATATAACTTTTAGTAAGTTATATTTCTTTCCACTTAATTTCTTGCCACTGAACCTGGATTAACTTCTACAAGGACCAGTTGGACAACAGCAACAAGTGGTGGTAAATATAATTGTTTTATTATTCTCACTAGAGGTGAATTTTGTCTTCTTCGTATAGAATTCCCTGTTTCTGGGAAGTACTATATTGCATTATTGTATATGACGGCTTGTGAGACTGCAGCTTATAACCCGTGATAATAACAATAATGAAAAGGTACTTTTACCTGTAGATGAAGTTTGACATTATTTGCATCTATTAGGAATGTCACTGAATACTCTTGGACATTATTAAATTATTTTAAATTGTCATATTAGTTAAACTAATATAATAGAGTTAGTGATCTTTTTATTACCGCCCTGATTATCATTTTTGGTTGCTGAGTGGGATGGAAATTAATGCTGTGTTAGACTCATAAAGTACTAATTCATATTGATAACTTTCGATAATATACCGTATTTGGATATACTGCAATTTGACATGTTTTAAGAATTTCGTGTTTTATATCATGCACTGTTTGACTCATATATAGATTTTATAAATTGTATTCACAATAAATAAATATTTTTGATTGATTATTATTGTGGCAGAGAAGAGACGCTGGCACCACCACCAGCAGCATTGGGAAAGGCGAATGAGTGGGCAATTGGCGACCCACTCACCTGTTTCACCCCAGGGCAAAGCATCTAAACACTGTCAGTCCTTGGCGTTTGGGAGCGGACTTCCAGAGCTCAAACACAAGGCCCTAGTGTAAGCTGGCTACACCGGCAGAGGTAGCAGGCTTTGCCACACCGCAAACAGACGCAGCTAGGGGGGAGAAACTACCCTTACCATTAGGGACATTTGAGGCATGACACTAGCCAGGAAGGGAACTGGCAGAGAAGAGACGCTGGCACCACCACCAGCAGCGGCAGCATTGGGAAAGGCAAATGAGTGGGCAATTGGCGACCCGCTCACCTGTTTCACCCCAGAGCAAAGCATCTAAACACTGTCAGTCCTAGACGTTTGGCAGCGGACTTCCAGAGCTCAGACACAAGGCCCTAGCGTAAATTGGCTACACCGGCGGAGGTAGCAGGCGTTGCCACACCGCAAACAGACGCAGCCAGGGGGGAGAAACTACCCTTACCATTAGGGACATTTGAGGCATGACACTAGCCAGGAAGGGAACTGACAGAGAAGAGACGCTGGCACCACCACCAGCAGCAGCAGCATTGGGAAAGGCGAATGAGTGGGCAATTGGCGACCCGCTCACCTGTTTCACCCCAGAGCAAAGCATCTAAACACTGTCAGTCCTAGACGTTTGGCAGCGGACTTCCAGAGCTCAGACACAAGGCCCTAGCATAAATTGGCTACACCGGCTGAGGTAGCAGGCGTTGCCACACCGCAAACAGACGCAGCCAGGGGGGAGAAACTACCCTTACCATTAGGGACATTTGAGGCATGACACTAGCCAGGAAGGGAACTGGCAGAGAAGAGACGCTGGCACCACCACCAGCAGCAGCAGCATTGGGAAAGGCGAATGAGTGGGCAATTGGCGACCCGCTCACCTGTTCCACCCCAGGGCAAAGCATCCAGAGACTGTCAGTCCTAGGCGTTTGGGAGCGGACTTCCAGAGCTCAGACACAAGGCCCTAGCGTAAGCTGGCTACACCGGCAGAGGTAGCAGGCGTTGCCACACCGCAAACAGACGCAGCGAGGGGGAGAAACTACCTTGAACATTTTGGACATTTGAGGCATGACACTAGCCAGGAAGCGAACTGGCAGAGAAGAGACGCTGGCACCACCACCACCAGCAGCAGCAGCATTGGGAAAGGCGAATGAGTGGGCAATTGATGACCCGCTCACCTGTTCTACCCCAGAGCAAAGCATCCAAAGACTGTCAGTCCTAGGCATTTGGGAACGGACTTACAGAACTCAGACACTAGGCCCTAGCGTAAATTGGCTACACCAGCGGAGGTAGCAGGCGTTGCCACATCGCAAACAGACGCAGCCAGGGGGAGAAACTACCTTGAACATTTTGGACATTTGAGGCATGACACTAGCCAGGAAGCAAACTGGCAGAGAAGAGACGCTGGCACCACCACCACCAGCAGCATTGGGAAAGGCGAATGAGTGGGCAATTGACGACCCGCTCACCTGTTCTACCCCAGAGCAAAGCATCCAAAGACTGTCAGTCCTAGGCGTTTGGGAGCGGACTTACAGAACTCAGACACTAGGCCCTAGCGTAAATTGGCTACACCGGCGGAGGTAGCAGATGTTGCTATACCGCAAACAGATGCAGCCAGGGGGAGAAACTACCTTGAACATTTTGGACATTTGAGGCATGACACTAGCCAGGAAGCGAACTGGCAGAGAAGAGACGCTGGCACCACCACCACCAGCAGCATTGGGAAAGGCGAATGAGTGGGCAATTGACGACCCACTCACCTGTTTCACCCCAGGGCAAAGCATGAAAGTCTGTCAGTCCATGGCATTTGGGAGCGGACTTCCAGAACTCAGACACTAGGCCCTAGCATAAATTGGCTACACCGGCGGAGGTAGCAGACGTTGCCACACCACAAACACGTGCAACCAGGGAGAGAAACTACCTTAAACATTAGAGAAAGAAAATTAACATTCCAAGCTAAGAGCTGGGTAACCCAACTTGGGCAGATTGAATTTAAGAAAGGCAATCTGCTCCATCAGATGAGGTGCCATGCGGTAGCGCTGTGGACTCAGTATGTTTCCAGTCATAGAAAACACGCGCTCACTTTGAACAGTGGTTGGCGGACATGATAGTAGCTGCTGCGCAACCCATGAGAGTGCAGGCCACACACTCTTCTTTTCATCCCAGTAGCGAAGAGGATCAACATTACGTGCAAAAGGAACTTCACAGAGGTAAAGTTTGACCATTTCAGCAGCACTACTCTTCTTTCTGCTGCTAGCTCTGTCAGATGGTCCAACTATACTCCCGAGTGCCTCTTCCCAAAACGCAGCTGCTCCACTCAGCTGTGTTGTTGTGATGCTTGTGGCACTGCTGCTGATGCTGCTGCTAGGAGTAGCAGACCACATAATCTCTTCCTCCTCCTGCACCTCTCCCTCCTCGGGCAGCATTCCCATTTTACCCTGCCAGTCACGCACCTTGTTGACCAATTGCTCCCGGTAGCTACTGAGAACATTGAATTTCAAAGATAGCTTTCCCTTAATTCTTGGATCACAAAGGCACGCTAGCATCATTTCAGGACTCTCTTCCATGCGTTTGCGAAGGTGTACTTTTAGCAGATCCTTCAGCTTCCTGCTTATGGCTGCTACATCAGGATGTAGAGTGCCACCTTGAACAGCCTCACGGTTTTGAAGGAACACATCCATCTTGCTGCCTAGATGGGAGAACACTGGGATTACCTGGGCCAGACTGGCAGTGTTTGATCTTAAATTTTCTGTGGCATCCCTGGTTTAAGGACTGCCACTAGCTGGGCGATCACTGTCCAATCCTCCCTATTCAATGGAGATGTAATCCCAATATTGTGCTCTGAGGCAAGATTATGGATTGCCCTCTGCTGCTCCAAAATCCTCTCCAGCATGTCTAATGTGGAGTTCCACTGTGTACTGACATCCTGACGTAGGCAGTGTACGGGAAGACCTGACCTCTCTTGCTCTTCCCTCAAAAGTTGGCTAGCCTTAACACTATGGTGAACGTGCCCAGCGATCTTTCTGCAGCGGGACAGAACTACTGCTGCCACATTAGTTCCTTCTGACATTGCTGCCTTCACTACAAGATGGATGATGTGGGCTGCACAGCGCACACCAACAATATGACCATCTTGCAGCGCTTTCACCATATTGGCACCTCCGTCAGTTACCACAAAACCAACTTTAACATTGGTGCCTGCCTCTGCTCCCACCCAAAGGCTAAACATTTTCCTCATCGCATGCAGAATATTTTGGGAAGTGTGCTTTTCATCCATCACTTCTGCATGGAGAAGGAATGATCGGGAGCCTGCTGCAGCAGCTTCCTTGGGCACACCGGGCTGCCACCAGTGTGCTGTCAAAGAAAGAAAGGCATGCTGCCCACTAGGTGCACTCCACAAATCTGTTGTGAAATGAACAGACTGACCAGCAGCCTTGGAAAGCTCCTCTTTCACTGCTGCAACACAGGACCGATACAATGAGGGGACAATGTTCCTGCTGAAAGTGGAACGTGACGGAACTGTATATTGTGGAGCCACAGCCGCCATCAATTGTTTGAAAGGCTCCCCTTCGATCATAGAGAAGGATGCCCCTCCAACAGCAATGAACTGACCAATAAGTCGCGTTACTTTATTGGCCTGATGTTTGGCCATTGACCTTTTTGATTGGAATGCCACAAATTGTTCCAGGGTGGGCTGGACATGTAGTGCTCCAACCTGCCTTGGTCTCTGGCTGCCAGCACTAGCTGCTGCTGCTGCTGCTATTGGCTCAGAAGCAGCTGTTGGGGTTTTTTCACGGCCACCAGCTATGCTGCCTGCACTAAGTTTTACTTCTGCATCTTTCCCCAATAGCACAGCGTTGTGTTGAGTGCTGAGGTGATGCTTCATGCTAGCACTGGTAAAATGGCCAGACACTTTCCCCCTGCTTATTAGCTTCCCACAATGTTTGCACTTTCCATAGCGCCCTTCTTCAACATTTTCAAAGTGCTCCCAAATTGGGGCGCGCATAGCCTTGGAGTGTGCCTTGGGTGCTGCTCCTACTGCTCGGGGTGGATGACCAGAGGCAGAACTAGTGGTGGTGGGACTGGTGGTAACAGTACTGGCCATAGTGGGACTGCTAATTGCTTTAACTTTAGATTTGCTAGGTTTTGCTGCTGCTGGTGGTGGTGATGGTGATGATCGTAGCGGAGAAGGTGGAGGCTCAGGGGAAAATTGTGCACTAGTCATTTGGACACTGCTCCCTGAGGAATCTGATTCCTGACCACTCATCTCCGCTACTTCCTCTGGCTCTGTGAGGACGAGTATGAGGGAGTCCGGCATGCAGGAACAGGTAGACTTGGCTTAAAAACAGCTGATTATCAGGAAGCACCGTTTAGGCAATCGTGCCCGAAATTCAGGAAGCACTGTTTAGGCAGTCGTGCCCAAAAGTCAGGAAACAAACCGAAGTCAAGGGCACGAGAAAAGTAGCAAAGTCCGTTAAACAAGCCGTGGTCAGGGTCTCCAGAAAGGTAGCAGAATCCGTTAAACAAGCCGGGAAAATAATCAGGATATAGAAACTCACGAAACAGCAGCCGAAAATACATCAAGCAACGAGCAGTAGCGAAGATGGAGTTTTAAATGTTCCTGGGCGATGACGTAATCGAGCGCGCGCGCGACCCCCTCCTTCCTGAAGCAGAGAAAGAGGGGGCGGAGCTAGCGCACACGCCGGCCAGATCAGCGTGGACGCGGCAGGGGACCGACCCGCGGGTACTCGGGTGAGTGGCTGCGGGTTGGGTTCTGACAGGCTCATAGTCTAGTTCTTCATTAGCCAGATCGAATGGAATTCCTGCTAGGCTGGAGCTAAGACTGATATCGTCGTGAGACTCGTGACTGGTAGTAGTGCGAGCAGGAAGAACAGACTCTGCACTTGGCCTCTCAGGCTCCTCTGCTACCTCGCTAGGTGGAGTTCCACTATGTGTAGCCCTCTCTCTAACTGTCTTTACAAAAATATTGTAAGGACTTGGTGGCTTGCTAGAGGTACTAGGGGGACATGGCGTGGCGGTACCGGTGGGAACAGTAGGCGCAGCACTAGTGGTGGTAGAGGTGGGGGTGGTGGTGGTTTTCCCTACGAAGGAATGAGATCGCTTTGGTTTGGGACCCCTCTGAGTCTTGCTGCTAATTTGGCTCTGCTTGGTACCTTGCATGCTGCTTGTGGATGGGGAAGATGCTGCTTGGGGCAAAAGGCACTTCTTTTTACTCGCTGGGCTAGTAGAAGTACTAGTTGTGCTACCCTTTAACTTTGAACGTGCTTCTGATGCTTTAGGCTTTCGGTAAAAAACCATAGAGCTTGTGGGCCTAGCCGCACTACTACTGCCTGCTTTTGGTGAGTTCCTTTACTTGATGATCCTTCAAGCAATGCTTCCCCAAATGATAAGCGAGAGCTTGGCCTACTTGGCCGACTAGACTGACGCAAAGGCTGCATCTTAGAACTGGTGGTGGTGCTGCTGCTGGTGGTGGTGGTGGTAGATGGAGTTTATCCCTCCTTAGTCCCAAAAGGAGGATCCATTTCAAATTTTGTGTTGTGTGTGTAAAAAAACTAAAAAAAAAAAGGGGGGATAAAAAAATTAAAGACTTTGAGCCTATCCTACTACTATGTTAAAGCTATATTAGTATTCTAGTCTAACTCTAGGCAGACGCTCTCAAGCCCACTAAGCTAAAGTGAGGTTAAGTTATATATAATATTATATTATTAATAGATTAGAATTACTTATATTATGGATTATAGATAGAATATAGATTATGAGTTAGAAAGAATTACTTATATATATTATAGATTATGAATTAGAATTTATATTATATAAGATATTATAGATTAAGAAGATTAAAGATTTGAATTATTTTAGTACTACAGCTAGTAGCTTGAAGCTTTGCTTAGTACAGTTGTCGTCACACAGTAAATTTTTTTTTGAAAAGAAATTAGAAATAAAATAAAATGTCACAGCAAAACAGTTAGCTTCACTGCTTGCTGAAACACACAGCACTTATGCGGCTGCACTCACTAGCCCAACAAGTTCACTTCACTGATGGACTGAAGTGAGCAAAACACTAAGGGTACTTTTAATAAAATTAAAATAAAACGTAAAATAAATGAGAAAATCTTTGCAAAACAGTTAACATCACTGCTTGCTGATCAAAAAAGAACACAGCACTTATGCGGCTGCACTCACTAGCCCAACAAGTTCACTTCACTGATGGACTGAGGTGAGCAAAACAAATGAAATGTATTCAATTATTAATTATTAATATTACTGATTTTATATTAGACACTAGTAGATGTCTTGAATGTCTACAGTACACTCTACACTAGTATACTATTACTAATACTATACTAACTATAGTATATATAACTGACAAATATATATATAATTTTATATGTATTCAATTATTAATAATATATTCTATTAAATTATTTAATGCAGGACAGGCAGTAGGCACTAGTGCCAGCCCAGGGCAAGGGCACCCCAGTGCCAGTGAGGCACTGAGTGCACTGTCAACTCAACAGCACTACACAGTTGACAAATTAAATAAAAAAATGATTACATTAATAAAATTATTATTATTAAATATTAATAATTCAGTAGAACTGAAGTGAGGAAGAGTACACTGTGAGAAATGGCAGGCTGAGGCTTACCAGTGTTGTGGAAAAATCAACGTGAAACAGTTGGTCCAAATTGAGTGAATTAATTTATTCAAAGGGCTTACAACGGAGTGATATACAAATAGACATGCACTTAGTGTAACCCGAGAGAGTACTCTCTTCATCAAGATAAACAGGGACTTTTTATAGTCTTAATGATGTCAACACCCATCACACACAGTAAGCACAAATTTGCAAGTCTTCTTTATCTCATGGACCAGCAGCAGCTTGGGTGTAGCAAGTCTTATCTTGTGTTCTAGTAGCTTGGGTGCAGTTCTCTCTGTACTTTCAAAAATGATCTTATTGTTCAGCAAAAAGTTTTATAGTATGTAAGCGAAATGCTGGAATTGTTTAATTTCTTTAACATTTCTCACCCTTTTGATAATTTTATTATCACACATATATGTTCCTGACTAGCCTTCCTACTTGAAGTGACTCCTTGGACAGCCCATACTTCATAAAGTACACAGTTAAGCTGCATAAGTTATGGGATGCAAGCATCCATTCCTGACTGCCTTATAGTTGTCACTTCATCTAAGTGTTCACACAGGTTTATTAAATTCACACACTGCACACACTCTTATCTATCTAATATGATAGCAACAGCTCGCCAAAGATGCACCACGGCTCAAGGATCGCTCTGGGTCCTATTGTGAAATCACTCGCAGGACATAATCTTCTTCCTAGAGCGGTGCTCAATTTGCTGTAGTACACCTGTGGGGTCCTTTTAGAAAAAGGGGTTGTCCACCACCCAATCATCCAGGGAACTGAGGAATGTTCAGGAAGATCAGGCGGTCGAGCTGAGCTGATATTTTGTAGCTGTTATGTCGTCTTTCTTAAAGGGTGGATGAAGCGTCTTTACTGCAACGAGAAATGCAACAGGTTAATAATTTCCAAGCAATAATAAGCACTACAATCAATCCTATCACTACCACTATGGGTTTCAGCAGGCCAGAAAGCATATTATTAAGCCAGACTCCGATAGACCCCATCCAGGAGAAAGGATTCCATCCTTCCTTAGATATATCTCTGGCTTGTTGTTGTAACTCTTTTACTTTATTCAGGTGTGCTTCCACAGGGTCATAAGAATTCTCTATCCATGTACAGCATTCGGTATTATTTAAAACTGCACAAGTCCCACCTTCTATTGCTAATAAGTAATCAAGAGCCATTCTATTTTGTAGGGCAACCTTTCTGATTTGGGCCACTTCTTCATTAAGGATATGAATAGAACTGGTGGTCTCATTTATTATCCCATCCATAATGCTAGCATATTTGTTCAGCTTATTTGCTAGTTCAATTCCCCAACCTGTCCAGGAGGGAAACCACATCCAGGCTTTATCCGACTTAGTAAATAACTCTCGTCTGTACCTGGTTTCTCCAAATCGTGCACCTAAAACATCAGCAGCTGTAATATTAGCACGTGTTCTGATTACTGGTACAACTCTCCCTATGGTACAATTACCCCATGCACCCATAGGAAGCCATGAGTAGGCCCTGTTACCACACAGATAGTATAAGCCTTGCTTCAGCACTCTAGGAATTATCCTACCATGATTTCCCAGCCATCTGTGGAACCACTGCATATTATCATACAATTTAGTCTCACAATTCCACGTGTCATGTTCTCCTTTGTCGGGACAGGCACACTTCGGGGCACAGCGTGCTTCCATGGCTGCACAATAACACAGGTTATTACAATTTTCACTTTTATCACAAGACTTCTCATCATATTCCATATTGAATATCAGTGTAGCGTTCCTACAATCTGTCTCTCCGACATGTACTTTAGGCAGGCTGACTTCGTGATCTTGCAATACATCTGTGTGATTAACATACATGGGTCCTACACATATGGTGGGTGGAGTGAGTATACCAACAATTTCTAAGAATGTTCCTGAGTCTGAGATGGCATTGTGATTAGTGTGTTTTGTGTCTATTTTGGCCTCATAGCTATAATCTGTGAGGTTAAGATCATTCATTGATATTGGGATACCAATCAAAGGGATTCCTTTGTGATTTGCTGGAACATGTGAGCAGATCCAGCAGTTGGTAGCATTCAGCTGTTTGGCTGTTTGTTCGTGCAGAAGCCAGATGGAGTTTTTCTGCCGTACTCCTTGTACCTGTAGATGACATAGTATACAAAAGAGCAAGCAAGACAGCACATGCATTTTGAAAATCTTTCAATCCTCCTCGTCCCGAGTGGCCTCACCCTTTTGGTACAGGCTTGTATCACCGACCTGAACTTTCTTACAGTGGGAGGCGTGGATCCAATTAAGCCTCCCTTCCACCTTGACTGAGGTGGGTGTGGTCAGTATCACCTGGTGTGGGCCATCAAATCGGGGTTCCAGATGTTTTCTCACGTATCTCCGTATCACTACCCAGTCTCCAGGTTGTAGGGTGTGAGTTCCGGTTGTTTCTTGTGGATCTGGTAAAGAGGAGAAGACTTTGCCATGCAAATTAGTCAGTTGTTTATGCAGGTGTATAACATAATCTGTTAAAGAAGCGTACTGTCCATGTAGCTCTTGTGGAAAGAAAAGGCCTGTTAGAGGTGGCCTGCCAAACAGAATTTCAAACGGTGAAAGTTTATATGTTCCCTTTGGAGTGTGCCTTATTGCAAAAAGGGCTAAAGGTAAGGCTTGTACCCAAGTAAGTTTCGTTTGCTCACAGATCTTAGCTATTTTATTTTTCAAAACACCATTTGCTCTTTCAACCTTCCCTGATGCTTGTGGGTGGTACGGAGTATGTAGGTGTTGGTTAATCTGTAACCCTTTCAGCATCTCTGCAAAGACCTGCCCAGTAAAGTGTGTCCCTCTATCTGATTCCACAGTCTCAGGTAGGCCGTATCTACACACAATTTCAGCTATTAGTTTCTTAGCTGTCACTGCCGCTGTCGCCTTGGCAACAGGCCAAGCTTCTACCCAAGAGGAAAACATATCCACACATACCAGGACATATTCATAGACACCACACTTAGGTAACTGAATGTAGTCTATCTGCAGTCTCTGAAATGGGTAATCAGGTCTTACAAGGTGTTTCATCTGTACCTTAGTCAGTTTACCCGGATTGTGCTTTGCACAAATCATACATTTTGCACACCAATCTGTTGCGAATTGTGGAAAGCCTGGTGCAACCCAGAACTTATTGACAGTGGTAATCATTCCCCCTTTGGAAATATGAGAGGGGAGATGAGATATATTCGCCAAAACAGGGTACAAAGCTGGAGGTGCACACAATCTACCATCCTCATGTTTCCAAACATCATTCTCTTGCTTACAGCCTAGGTTTCCCCATTTCCTGTGAGTCTGGGTGCTTGCCTGTTGCTGTAAATTCACGAGAGTATCCATTGTCAAATGCTCATCATTGTTAAGTGACTCTCGGAGAAGCATAAGGGCTGCCTTTTTGGCTGCTTCGTCAGCCCTGTTATTACCCATAGTGATAGGATCTGTTGCTCGCTGATGCGCCTGACATTTAATAACAGCTATAGATTTAGGTAGTTTCACCTTGTCTAGTAGGTCATGTATGAGGTCTGCGTGTTTTACCACCTTTCCACTGGAGGTTAGAAACCCCCTGTGTTCCCACAAAAAGCCAAAGTCATGCAGGACGCCGTAGGCATAACGGGAGTCTGTGTAGATGTTCACAATTTTACCCTCTGCCAGCTCACAGGCTTTAATCAACCATTTGCAGCAGGTATTAATTGCTCTCTGACAGGGTAGACTGAGGCCTGGGGCAGCGTTTGCTGCTTAGTCATCTTACGGACCTCGTCCTGGTTTATCTTGGGAGTAATCAAAAGCTCACCTTCTACACCACAGAAGACCCTCAGGGAGGTATAAATTCAGGGATAGCTGCATTAAGACTGGATTCAACATATGTTGGAGGTGGAGGGTTATTTAAGAGTGCCAGATCTCCAGTGGGATATATCCCAGCTGAACTAGAAGGCACTTTGGATCTTGCCCCAGAGTCTGATGGACCAGGACGCACTTTGGGTCTTGCCCCAGGGTCTGATGAGCCAGTAGGCACATTAAATCCTGCCCCAGGGGCTGATGGAATGCTCTGGGTACTTGAATCAGGGACTTCTGGATTCACCGTGGCGGGCTCCAAAAGAGAAATTGCAAGCTGTTCTATGTTAACCATCTCTTCCTCCTCCTTCTCAAGCTGCCCACTATCTACTGACTGGTTTATACTCTGGGCCTTAGTGCCCACTGTAAAAATGCCTAGGGCCTTTTGCTGTCTCTTATGGGCCTCTACTATCCACCTTGACCAGGCGGCCTTCTCACTTGGCTCTGTAAGTTTAGATTTGTAATTTTTATAAAGGTGAACCCAACAACTTACATCAAAGGTTCCCTCTTTAGGAATACACAAATCCATGCCCCTAGTCAGCTTGTACCATTTAGGTAACTGCTTGCTGACCCACTTGCCATACTTTAACTTCATCTCCTCTTGTGGGGTAGAAGGAGAGATAGGACGTCCATTCCTTTTATCTGGTGATCGGCCAGACACACGTATGCCGCAACTGTTTCCCATAGCCCGGCTATGATGGACGGGACTCTTACCCACTTCTCTCAGTATACCAGCGGCTATACCTTATGGCTGTGGCTGTCAGGGAAATTCCCACACCACGTATCCCCTCTTCTGATTTCTCCAAATCTTCCAACAAAGCCAAACAACAACCAACAAACTAAGAACTCCTAAAAGTACTTGTCCTCGAATATCATCTAGGCAAAACCACAAAAGTACAGTGTCCTCTAGGCTAGTAGTATTTGTCATAGAGAAATAAACCAGCTGCAGCTTTGGAACACGCCCTTAAGATAAGATGTGGATCCTAAACCAGCGTTGCACAGAGCAGTCAACCTACAGGCCAGTAAATTCACCACACCAAATCACCGTTAACCTTCAATCTTTGTCCCTCAGCTGCCCAGGCAGTAGTTAGTGACAGCTTTATTAATTTCAGAAGATAGAAAACATCCGTGTCTGAGGGCGGTAGGGCCCTCTTGCTTAGCACACCAACTACCCCCACTTGCGTTCTCCACTGGGTGGAGGGGCGTCTTGAGGCAGCACAATCACTCAGCCGTAAAGGACCTCTTTCACCCAAGTGTATCTGGACACCGGTATTCCCATTCACTCACACAAGCATATCCAAAAGTGTTAGTAAACAATTTACAACTGTTTCAGGTTTTTGGGAACTGTACTCACGACAATAGAACAGAGGGATTAGGATCAGAGGAGTGAGAGCGAAAATGAGAAGAAAGTGTTCTCACCTATTTATGGCGCCAGTTCGGTCTCCAGTCCTCTGCTCCTGTCCTGATTCCGTTCCAGCCGTTTTCAGTTCCCGGGTTTCGGCACCAAATTTGTTGTGGAAAAATCAACGTGAAACAGTTGGTCCAAATTGAGTGAATTAATTTATTCAAAGGGCTTACAACGGAGTGATATACAAATAGACATGCACTTAGTGTAACCCGAGAGAGTACTCTCTTCATCAAGATAAACAGGGACTTTTTATAGTCTTAATGATGTCAACACCCATCACACACAGTAAGCACAAATTTGCAAGTCTTCTTTATCTCATGGACCAGCAGCAGCTTGGGTGTAGCAAGTCTTATCTTGTGTTCTAGTAGCTTGGGTGCAGTTCTCTCTGTACTTTCAAAAATGATCTTATTGTTCAGCAAAAAGTTTTATAGTATGTAAGCGAAATGCTGGAATTGTTTAATTTCTTTAACACCAGTCTCACACAGAACAGAACAATCTCTCTGTAACACTCGGATGCAGCACAGCAGTTTTGCCAAAGCAGTCACAGCGAAAAATGAATGGATCTCTCAGGCAAGCTCTGGTCTTATAAAGGCGGTTTCAGAAATTCAAAAAACAGCAGCACAGGCATTGGACGAGACCCTTAGCGTGACGTCACAAGAGTGAGCTGATTGGGGAGACGAGGATCAGCTCACTCCTGTTCGATTCTTCGTGATTGTGAGTCTTTGTCTTCTCCTACGTTTGGGGTCATCCTTGACTCTTACCTTTCCTTTATCCCTCACATTCAGTCCCTCACCAGATCCGGCTGCTTGCACCTAAAAAACATCTCTCGTATCTGCCCATTCCTCACCCAAGAATCCACAAAAACTCTGGTTCATTCACTTTATTATTATTATTATTATTATCTTTTATTTATATAGCGCCAACAGTTTACGCAGCGCTTAATACAATACATAAATTCAAGGGATATGACAAGACAAGAATTGACAGACTAAGACAAACCGATACATTTGGTGGAGAGAGCCCTGCTCGCAAGCTTACAATCTAGAGGGAAAATGGGGTGATAAACATAAGGCATAGAGAAAGGGTGAGAGGTATTGTGGGGGTATCAATGACAAGGATGTTCTAGCAGCTAAGATGGTATGCTTCTCTGAAGAAGTGGGTTTTTAGATGTTTCTTGAATGTCGGGAGGGAGGGTGAATTCTGGAGGTTCCTTGGGAGCAGATTCCAGAGATATGGGGCAGCTCGAGTGAAATCTTGTAGACGGGAAAAGGAAGAGGTGATGAGTGAGGAGGAGAGCCTTAGCCCATGGGAGGAACGTAGGGATCGAGTAGGAGAGTATTTGCTAATGAGGTCAGAAATGTACGGAGGAGCGGTATTGTGGATGGCCTTATATGTCAGTACCAGGATCTTAAATTTAATTCTAAAGGTAATCGGAAGCCAGTGGAGGGTTTCACAGAGGGGGGAAGCAGAAGAGGAGCGACGTGCAAGGAAGATGAGCCTAGCAGCGGCATTAAGGATAGACTGTAGTGGAGAGAGTCGAGACAGTGGAATGCCAATCAGAAGAGTGTTGCAGTAGTCAAGACGGGAAATGATAAGTGAATGAACCAGAGTTTTTGTGGATTCTTGGGTGAGGAATGGGCGGATACGAGAGATGTTTTTTAGGTGCAGGCGGCAGGATCTGGCGAGGGACTGAATGTGAGGGATGAAGGAGAGGTTTGAGTCAAGGATGACCCCAAGGCATCGGGCCTGGTTAGTAGGAGAGATTGTTGTGTTGTTAATGGTGATAGAGAATTCAGGTAGTGGAGTGGAGATGGAGGGAGGGAAGATAATGAGTTCCGTTTTAGAAAGATTAAGTTTCAGGTAGTGTTGTGACATCCATGAAGAAATAGTAGACAAGCAGCTGGTGATCCGGGACATGAGAGATGGAGAGAGATCAGGAGAAGACAGGTAGATTTGGGTATCATCTGCATATAGATGATACTGGAGGCCAAATGAGTTGATTAGTTTGCCAAGAGAGGAAGTATAAAGAGAGAACAGCAGAGGGCCAAGGACTGAACCTTGGGGGACACCAACCGAAAGTGGAAGGGGCGGAGATGTGTTGCCTGAGAAGTTGACAGAGAAGGAACGGTTAGACAGATATGAGGAGATCCAGGAGAGAGCTGTGTCTCGAATGCCCATAGAAGCAAGTGAGTCAAGAAGAAGGTGGTGATCAACAGTATCGAAAGCAGCAGAGAGATCCAGTAGAATTAGAATAGAGTAGTGACCTTTAGCTTTGGCAGAGAGCAAGTCATTGGAGACTTTTGTTAGAGCTGTTTCAGTAGAGTGAAGAGATTTGAAACCAGACTGTAGAGGGTCAAGGAGGGAATTAGAGGAGAGGAAGTTAGTGAGGCGATTGTACACAATCCGTTCAAGCAGCTTAGAGGTAAAAGGAAGCAGAGAGATAGGGCGGTAGTTAGTCAAACAGACGGGGTCTGAGGAAGGATTCTTTAGAATTGGTGTGATTAGCGCATGCTTGAAGGCAGATGGTACAGATCCAGATGATAGAGAAAGATTGAATAGGTGGGTAAGTGATGGACCAAGGGATGGACATAGAGACTTTGTGAGGTGTGAAGGGATGGGGTCAAGGGGACAGGTTGTTGGGTGAGAGGAAGAAAGAAGAGTGGCTATCTCTTCTTTGGTTGTAGGGGAAAAGGCAGTTAGTATAGTAGGAGTAGAGAGGGTGGTGGTGAGTGGTGTAGGAGGGAGTTGTAAGGAAGAGAGGTCTTTTCTAATAGTCTCGATCTTCTCTTTGAAGTAGGTAGCAAGATCTTGGGCAGTGAGAGAGGTTTGTGGTGTGGGTGTGGAGGGACAGAGAAGGGAGTTGAAAGTAGAAAAAAGGCGTCGTGGGTTGGAAGAAAGAGAGGATATGAGAGTGGAGAAGTAGAGCTGTTTGGCGAGAGAGAGGGCAGAGTTGTAGGTGTGAAGCATGAATTTATAATGAGTAAAGTCTTCGCTGGATTTTGATTTTCTGAAGTAGCGCTCAGCTGTGCGGCAGCACTTCTGAAGATACCGTGTGGTTTTGGTATGCCATGGTTGGCGTTTAAATTGTCGGGGGTAACTTGTAGTAATTGGAGCTATGGTGTCGAGGGATGAAGCAAGTGTGTTGTTGTAAAAAGAGGCTGCTGTGTCTGGGCAGGAAAGGGTTAACATGGAAGGTAAGAGAGGTTCGAGTGAGGCTGACAGTTGGGTAATGGTATTTTCTGGTAATGGCCTACAAGTATGAGGTGAGCGTTGTAAGTATGTCTTGTTAGGGGTTAGCACTGGAGAAAAAGATAGGAGGTGGTGGTCAGACAGAGGGAAGGGGTAAATGGAGAAATCTGAAAGGGAGCATGATCTGGAGAAAACCAGATCGAGTGAGTGTCCCTCAGTGTGCGTAGGGGAATTAGTCCATTGAGAGAGACCAGAGGAAGATGTCAGGGAGAGGAGTTTGGAGCTTGCAGAGTTGTTAGATATATCTAAAGGGATGTTAAAGTCACCCAGAATAAGACAGGGGATATTAGGAGAGAGGAAGAAAGGGAGCCAGGCAGAAAGGTGGTCAAAGAACTGCGAGGTAGGGCCTGGAGGGCGATATATGACAGCAATTTGAAGAGAGAGTGGAGAGAAAAGACGGATTCACTTATCATTTACTGTCTTAACTACTGCAACACTCTTCTGGTTGGCATTCCACTGTCTCGACTCTCTCCTCTACAGGCTGTCCTAAATGCTGCTGCTAGGCTTATCTTCCTTGCACGTTGCTCCTCTTCTGCTTCCCCACTCTGTGAAACCCTCCACTGTCTCCCAATTACCTTTAAAATCCTGGTACTGACATATAAGGCCATCCATAATACTGTTCCTCCATACATTTCTGACCTCATTAGCAAATACTCTCCTACTCGACCCCTATGTTCTTCCCATGGGCTAAGGCTCTCCTCCTCACATAACCTCTTCCTTTTCCCGTCTGCAAGATTTAACTTGCGCTGCCCCATATCTCTGGAATCTACTCCCAAGGAACCTTCAGCATTCACCTCAATACAAGCTCAATACATCGTAGAGGCACCATCAATGCTTCAAGATCCGTAAGTAGCTCTCGGGCAGCTATCTCATCTTTTAGACAATCAGAAAGTCCATTAGTGAAAGCTGCTACTAAGGCATCATTATTCCAAATTACCTCGGCCGCCAGAGCCTGAAATCCAATAACATAATTTGGAAGTGATGCATGGAGTCATAGGGTCATCTCAAAATGTATGGAGCATTGGTTAAGTAAGCTCCAATACCCTGCCGGTTCACCTCTATAACGATGAGGGGGACAGATGGCAAAGGACAGAAACAGCAAAGACAGTGGGCAAAATGTAGTCAGGAACTAAAATACAGCAGAATGTACACCGAACACCACAAAGGGCAAGGACTGAATCCCAGCCCAGGGAAAAAAAATTAGCTTGCTAAAAAATGGGATTAATTGGTCCATGCCGTCCCTTTAAGTGCCGTCCACATCATCAGTGCATCAAGGAGTCAAGCACGACAGGCCTGATTCAGGCCTACTCGCATGTCGAATGAGTCGGGAGCGGGCAGCAGAGGACTGCAGTGGAGAACGGTAAGACCCTAAAGGTAAAAAGCTTGACAGCAAGTTACCATAAAGAGTCTCTTTTTTCTCCACCAAATTTTTACCTAGACATTCAAAATGGATGCATTCAAATCTGTTTACTTAGGTAACTAAGACTATAAAAGTAACCTAAGCCCTATGCCAGGTGTGTAATCCATATTGAATATACCGAGACTTTAGTTTACGTTTATGAAAGGGAACTAAAACGTAAGCCTTTTTTATTTCATGTTTCGGTGATTAATCATGGCTACTAGTAAATATGTAACTTTCTTTCAAAACAACCCATTACTCACATTGACACTCAGATTGGTACAAGCAGATAAGAAATAATATCAGAAGCTGCAAAGGGCAATCAGATTACATAGATTCAAAAACATAAAAGCAAAAGAAAGAATACCATACAGCAAAAGCATATTTGGGCTCAATTCAATGACTCATCTAAATGTTAACTGGATTTATGCATAGTTAATTATTCAATAATCTGTCTGAAATCACAATTTCAGTTGTTAAAAATTCTACAATGAAAGCTATTGGAAACCTCTGGACTTAAAGGAAAAGTTTAGTGTCCCTGACAGCCCCGCTAAAGAATATTGAAGTACTTTAATAGGCATTCTTTTTCTTCTTAAAAAAAAAGAAAAAAAACACTTCAGGTAGAAGCTGATGATCTGCATCTGCCCTCCTGCTCTTTGCTCCAACAAGTCAATGGGAGCGCCTTCCGCACATGTTCACGGGTGTCTGCACAGACCCCCAGCCCACATCATTAGTTTGGCCAGCACAGGAGCTGACTGGTAGTAAGTATATAACCTGCAAAGAGATGTGTTAGCCTCAAACACATCTACTCCACATCTACTTGGTACAAGGGAGAAGGTTTACATTGCCAGTCAGCTTGATATTCCTAAGTTAGTTGTGCCTTTTCAGTGTCTCTTGTAATAGAGCAAAACCTTGGTTTAGGAGTTGGATTCTATCTGTGACCTGAGGAACCATGGTTATGGCAGTCAGTTGAGGAATATAGGATGGGTGATAACCATAGTAGGCTGTAAAAGGTGACATGCCGATGGAACTGTGCAGGTGGTTATTATAGGCAAATTCCGCTGTTGGTAGTAGGGAAAGCCAGTCACCTTGAAGGTGGGTGACATAACAACGTAGATATCGTTCAAGGGTTTCGTTTGTTCTCTCTGTCTATTCATCGGTTTATGGATAATATGCAGATGACAAGAGTCTTTGTATACCCAAACCACGACAAAAGGTAGACCAGAAATGAGACTGAACTGAAGACGGAAGATCTCTTTGATGAATAAATCTGTGGTCTCAGCAGCAGTAGATAGTCCAATAGCGGGAACAAAATGTGCCATTTTGGTTAGGTGGTGTATTGTTGTGATGTTGGGAGTTCCACAATAAAGGCTATAATTATCTCAGCTCTGGGACTTGTTGGTACTAGTAACAATTGTAATAACCCAGCAATGCTTGAATTAGTGCCTTTGGATCAACCACGTATCGCCTAATTGTATGTATTGTTTAATGTCTTTTTTCATGCTAGGCCACCAAAATGAACATTATGTGAGTGCTATTGTTTTCTTAACACCACCATGGCAAGCTAATGGATGAAAATATAGCGTAGGGGGGCGTGGTTAGCCGTCTGGGAAGATGGATGCCTGAGTGAAGTGCTCCGCCACGAACCCAGCCTTATCAGCAATCTTTAGCCATCCTGCACCATGGGCAGAAATAAAAAGCTGCCAGAAGACTCAGAGACACCTAGAGGCAAGGGAAAGTCTACATCTACCTCGTTAAGAGAATATTTTCTCTTAACGCCGAGAGACCTTACCTCGCAGCTCCCTGAAGGCCCTGAGGCCTTTTCACTGGCCAGTTCAGCAAGTACTGAAGACAGCGGACAGAGTAGGGGTGATACCACCTCCATGGATCTCCCCGGCCGGGAGACCGTGCACCGATTATTCTCCTCAGCCCCGTGGAGAGATGATTTTAGCACCCTCATCACGGAACTCAAACACACGGTGAAAGAGGAAGTGGCGTCCCTGAGAGCAGAACTATTGGGCCTAGAGAAGCAGATCACTGCTCAAGAACAAGAATCAACACGCCTGACCTGCAATGTCATACAGGTGGATAAAATCTCGAAACATGCCCTGTATTTGGCAAATTACCGACACTGGCTAGAAGACCTGGATAACAGGGGCAGACGGCATAACATCAGAGTCCGAGGCCCACCTGAAGCGCGGCCTCAGATCGAGGAAGATGTGTTCCAGATTCTTACCACGCTATTTAACCCGCTCCTCAATAGGCCCAGAGATACCATGGTTGGCATAGACAGGGCTAACAGAGCTCTGCGACCGCATGGCCCCCTGATGGCCCCTCCAAGAGATATCATCTGTCAACTCGTGGATTACCAACTGAAAGAATCCATTATGAAACGAGCAAGAGAGGTAGGCTCCTGGGCCTACGAAGGCCATGAGATATCTTTTTACCACAATGTCTCTGATCTGACCCTACAAACCCGGCGGTTCATGCGGCCGTTGACAAGAGAGCTCCAGCTGCGGGAATTCCGATATAGCTGGGGTTACCCCTTCAGCCTCAATGTACGCATTAACAACACCGTTAGATCTCTCCGATACCACCATGAGCTGCCGGAGTTCCTGGAGGAGCTTGGGCTTACTGACCTGTACATCGCAGATTGGGGATTACCGGAGCTTCATCTGCCTGGGGACCGATGGATCATCCACCGCGCCACCGCCGTTGTGAGACATCTTGACCTCGAGGACTACTACTTCGCACCAAGACACCGACTTATGAGGGAAGAATAATGACTGTTCCGGGCAGTGAGTAGTCCCATGTGGACACCACAAAACTCTCGATAGAGTCATCTAGTTGACTCTATTGTTTGGGATTTTCCCTTTTACATACTTGTTTTGATTCACACATTACACTTTTCTCTTATATTTGTCTGTGGTACTCTCACCTAGTACTTGATACGACAGAGGATGTAGACCCTCTTGCCCCTACAGAGGACATATGCATAATGCCACACACGTGGCCTGGGAAACGCGGTACCCAATATTGCTCTTAACTTGGGACGCGCAGCTGATATATACATGTGTTTTTATTTATTTATTTTTTATGTGGGAACTCCTTGTCTATATTGATCGATGGTTTAACTTCGCTCATTGGGGAATGTCTCTCCGAGTGTCTGCTCAGAGGTTTTTTTTCTCCTCTTCTCTCTCTCCCCTGGCATTCGTACTCTGGGAGACGTTCTCCCAGGTCTCTGATATACTTTGATTGCCTATGTATGCTCACCTCGATATTTGTTATTACACAATGTGGTCTGCTTCCCTCTTTCACCTGGGCCTTCGGCGCCCCCCCCCCGCATCACGCATTACATTTGCTCCTCTTCACCCAAGACTGCCTACGGTACTCTCATGTCATATCGGACAGAAAAGATGGGCCTGACATCACATGCTTAACTTGGGAGAAGTAGCTATATATAGCATTTTTTTCTTTCATATATACGTGACCACGACTAGTTCACATTTTGACGGGACCGTCACGTCCCCTGAACTAGTTGATTTGTGTTTACTTTTAATGGAGGTGTCCCCTGGATGCACTACACACTTATCACAAACTACCCATTACACGTCCTCTTCCTACTGGCTGTGTCCGCCTACGGTGCTTTCATGTCTTACTAGCTGGAGATGAGGCAGGTCCTGGCATCCAGTGTCACTCAAATAGCCCAAGGACAGTGTCACTAACGGTGGTTCAGGCTGTAGATCCTCGCTGCAGTACAAGGAAAGGCGCCCCAAGCGGTGATGACGAGTAATGCAGGAACAGATGGTATAGGAGCAGACAATTGGATAGTCGGGGTCACGAGCAGAGATCAGGACTGGCAGCAAACACGGATAGTCGGGGTCACGAGCAGAGGTCAGGGCAGGCAGCAAACAACGGATAGTCAGGTACAAACTGAGTTCAGGTAAAGGCAGGCGGCAAACAACGGGTGGTCAGGTACAAGCAGAGTTCAGGCAACAATAAGTCAAATCAGGTACAGGAACGCTAGTGTAGGCAATAAAGGCTCTATCACAGGCAAGGTATAGCTCTAAACTGAGGGTTTAAATATCCCTCCATCCCTAGATCCTCCTACCCACCTAATTAAGGGGGAGGAGGAAAAAAGATAAAAGGTCCCTTTAATTCCCCTAATGAATATTCATGAGATAGCCGGCGCGCGTCCCGTCTAGATCACTCGATCCACACGGGGGCGCGCCTCCCACAGCAGGACGGACCTCGCTGCGTTTCCCGCGAGCGAGACGAGCCGGGAGCTGCCGGTGCGAGCTGCGTCTCGGTTCCCCTGCACGAGGACACCGCGGATCCGCCGGCGAGGTAACAGACAGCAGCAAGAACACAAAAAGTTTTTGTTTTTTTACATATATATATATAGACAGGGTTGCTATATGCCACATTAGGTTGCATTTCAATACATTGGTTGGACTTTCCTCATTTAGGGACATCCCAGCAGGTCGGTGCCCCCCCTTTTTTATTTTATTTTTCCAGATGTTTGCATTCTGGGGGACGATTTCTCGCATATTAGTGGTTCCTATTCTACTCGACACACTGCGTTATGGCAATCAGTCGCTCCTACACGTTTATGATTACGTTGGTCTTTGGTCTGTTTTTTCTCAGTAAAGATGGCGATCGGCCTCTTATGTTTGTTTTGTTAATATGAAGTCGTTTTGTTTTCTTCTGTGCTCTGATTTTACGGGATTTTTACGCTACTCGGGGCTGGGGGGTGGCGGCGCCCGTGATATTGTTCTTTGCTCACCGGTTCCTACTGAGTTCTGAGTTCTACGTACTCCCTTTTCGGGCAGATGGCCCTTGCCTCTTCATCAGGAGTGCCTTAATATATTGGGGTGGCACGTTCCATTACCCAATAGACGTTTTCTTCCTCCCTCTCTTCTCTTTTCTTCTTCACCCTTCCTTCCTCCTAACCCCCCCTCTCCTCCCCCTTTTTCTTTGTACTTTGTTCAATATGGCGTCCTCGTTGGCGCAGCAGCCATGCTACCTACCCAGGGACCTCAATATAGTTTCCTTTAATGTGAAGGGTTTGAATATACCTGAAAAGTGTTCACATTTGATGAGGGACCTGAGACACCATAAAGCCTCCATTATATTTCTTCAGGAAACCCACTTCAGGGCCTCCCGGCCGCCACTTTGATAAACATACGTCCTTTATGGAGAAGGCCTGCTTAACTGACCAGAATGGTAGATTTGTCTTTAAAGGTTAAAAGGTACCATAGCTGGTCTCATGTATACTTTTGCTAATATGTATCTACCTAATAGACAACAGCATTGATGCCTTTCCAAGTTGCTCCAGTTGTTGCAGACCTTTCAGGAGGGCCTCATGTTGCTTGGCTGTGATCTTAACGTGGCTTTGGAACCCGGGGTGGATACTTCTGAAGGGCACTCCTGCACACCCCCACATGTCCCCCGGAAAATTAAAGCCTTGTTACATGACTTCCAGCTAGTGGACTATTGGAGGGTGTTGCATCCTAGTGATAGGGACTGTAGTCCCCCCCCAAAGGGATCTATACTAGAATCGACTATCTTTTTATCCCATATTATCATCTCTCTAAACTGAAGGCAGCTCATTACGGACTGATCTCCTGGTCAGACCACGCACCTTAGTGATATCACTGACTTCGACACTAACCAGACCGACCTCTACGACGTGGAGACTTAATGAAACGCTTTTCTCTGACACGGTGCTTCTAACTGAAAACTCTTTTAACTAACTACTTTTTGGAAAATTCCTCGACTGACGTCTCCACATTGACGGTCTGGGTGGCCCACAAATGTGTAGTTCGCGGGCATTTAATAAGGGCCGGGGCTGAGAGGAAGAGAGCTAACGCGACTATCCTGGAGAAATTATATAAGGAAATAGCGTCCTTGGAATGTGCACACAAGGATAGTTTGTCGGATGTCGCCTTTCAGCGGTTAGTTGTTTTGCGCAAGAAATTATCTTCCCTTCTTATCGTAAGAGCAAGACGCTCTTTCATGAAATTAAAAGCGTTGTATTATGAGCACGGTGATAAACCCGGGAAATTCTTGGCTTGCGCACTACGTGCTCATCGTAGTCAATTCTATATCCCCAAGAATAAACCTAACTCAGGACCTCATTGTAGACTCCCTAAGGAAATAGTGGGTGCCTTCACTAAATACTACTCTTACTTATATAACCTTTCTGAACATACGCCGCTACCTTTCTAGAACTATAAGGCGAAGTTGTCCGCCGTTGAGGCAGACACCATGGAAGCTCCCATCACTTTATCTGAATTAGGAGAGGCGATTAAAGAATCCAAGCTAGGAAAGTGTCCTGGTCCTGATGGGTTTCCTTTGTTACATTATAAAAAGATGTTGGAGGTGTTGGGTCCATAGCTGGTGCTCTCCCTTAATTCCATATTAGATGGTAACGCTACCATCCACCCACACACACTTATGGCCAATATTTCTTTGATCCCAAAGGACTTGGAACAGTGCAGTAGCTTTCGTCCCATCTCACTGCTCAATGCTTACCCTAAGTTATTTTCTAAAATATTGGCTAGTAGATTGAAGCGCTACATCCCCTCACCATCCCGACCACAAATCCTCAGCTGTCGTTACCGGTCATTCTTCGGGAGTTTAAGGTCTATGGGGAATTGGCGAATTTAAAAATTAATTTTACTAAATCAGAAATCCTTAATATAAATCTCACGGACCGCACTGCATCTGCCCTGCAGTCCAGTTTCCCCTTTAGATGGTGTAGGGAGAAATTGCAATACCTAGGTGTTTGGCTCACAAGGGATCCTTCTACCCTGTACTGACATAATTTTCTACCTATTCTATTGACGATTCAGAGGGATTTAAATAAATGGGCCCCACAGTAGCTTTCCTGGTTCGGACACATCAATACGCTTAAGATGAATGTCATGCCCAGACTCTTGTTTTTGTTTCAGTCGCTCCCGATAACGATACCTTTAGCTTTCTTCAATACTGTGCGATCTATGTTTCTGAAGTTTCTGTGGGCGAGGAAGTGACCCAGAATACAGGTCACGACTCTGTGTCGGCCTAAATTATGTGGTGGTGCCGGTCTCCCTAATCCGCGAGTCTACTATCAGGCGTGTCATCTCCTGAGGGTCTTGGAGTGGTCCCACCGACCCGCCCATAAACTTTGGGTGGATATCGAAACACATATGGTGCAGGTACCCCTACCTCTCTTGTGGTTATCAAGGCATCATTCCCGAGCTATTGCCCGCGAGCACCCATTTGTGCACTCCTTTCTACTAGAGCCTCCCTACCGGCCAGTGGCGACTCTAGAAACAATATATAGGGGGGGCACACAAGATACCACAGTCAAACTGGGGGGGCATTAATAATTTCCACCATTAAATCATACCACTGAAAACACACACACACACATATATATATATATATATATATATATATATATATATTGCCAAAAGTAATGTGCTATGGAATGATACTTTTGTTATTGGACAATACAATACTTGATCATTCAACATGGGAAGCCTGAAGCCACAATTTAGTACGACTAATCCTTGAAATCCTTTAAACAACACAATACCTTAACTTTTGCACTAAATGATTTCAGGGCCTAATTTTCGATCCTGCTGCTGATATATATATATATATATATTAGCCCCTGCTGCCCATATATATTAATATTAGCCCCAGATGCCGATATATATTAAAATTAGTCCCTGCTGACAATATATATATATATAAATATATATATATTTAAATATTAGATCCTGCTGCCGATAGCAGTTATAGATCAACACATTAACACACAAACCCAGCTTTGCATGTATAGATCAATTTAAATTCACTTGTGATCTCAGCACTGAAGGTATATATCAAATAAACAGAATCAGACATACAAACCCTGTATTTGCAGGTACACATAAATAATGTATGGAAACATAGCATAGCACATATGGATCTACAGAATAACACAAAAACCCAGCTTTGCAGGTACAGATCAATTGGAATTCACATAAAAACATGGCATTAAAGGTATATTTAAAACCCCCTAAATTACAGGCATAGATCACAGGTTGCACACCCCAAAGCAAGCCCTGGCGTCCACACTTTCCACATAGAACCTGGCCAGCACCCAGATAACACACATACGATTTGCCATCTTTGTCCCATATACACCCGGCCTGTGCCATCTCGGTCCCCAAGGCTCAAACATCCTGCTAGTGACATCTTTGCCCTTCCACAATTATACACCTATGATACACACAAACACATTAACTCATGCTCTCCCTCATTCAGACAATTCATCCACATATTAACTAATGCTCTCTCTCATTCAGACAATTCATCCACATATTAACTAATGCTCTCCCTCATTCAGACAATTCATCCACATATTAACTCATGCTCTCCCTCATTCAGACAATTCAGCCATTTTAAGAAACTACACCCCTTGGAGCTTCAAATGAGGGGCTACATGTATTTCTAGGACAAAAGTTGAGTGCACAAATAATGATGGAATATGTCACTTTGGCTAGAAAATATGTTTTTTCTAACCATAACGACATGTTCATTTGTGTCTAGCGCACTCCAGGTTTGTACTAGAAACACATACAGACCCTCATTTGATGCGCCAAGGGGTGTAGTTCTTGCAAATGTGTACTTTTTGTGCCATAATTTAACTTCCTACATGAGCATTAATGCCACGTCAAGGCTTCAACCCTAATTACTGATCATTCACACGCCTTTCATATCTCCATTCACTCGCAGAAGCACACACCATACTTTCCATACATTCACTCACAGAAGGACACACCATTCTTTCCCCTTACAATCCCAAAGAAATGATGGTAAAGGGAGAAAAAAAAAATCACCTTTACAGAAAAAATAAGTTTTGCAGTAAAAATGCAAGGCGCTCCAGGGATGAGATGGTTACTCACGTACCGCACAGGCTAAATGGCTGATTTTAATAATATTTGCAGTTCATCAGGATTTCAAAAATTGCCTCCCTCTACCGTTGGCTAAATTTAAACCCATAATCAAAGGGATCATGGGATTAAAAATTAGTATCGGCCATTTTTAAAAAGGGAATGTGACTTTTTATAGCTATATGATCGCTGTGGTAACATTGGCTACCACAGTGATCATTTAGCTAGAATACTTAAACTTTTTTATTTTTTTTAAAGTTTAACTACTTTATGTTTAAATCATTTTTTTAACATTTTTTTTAACGTAATTTTTTTAAATTCTTTTACAAGCTATATACAGTTGGAAAGGTGAGATAATTACCTTTCCAACGGTATATGTTGGAGGTCTGTAGCTGCTTAGATGCCTGCGATACAGGCATCTAAGCAGCATGCCCCCATACTGCTTTAACTGACAATTGTCAGTTATTAATAAAGTTGCGTGGTGACGTCATCGCGTCATTGCACGTGCTGTCACCGGCCGGATCGGGTGGCCCTGGTGATGCCCTTCAGTGTGAGGGGAAGATCGCCGGGGTAGGTGGTGATGGGGGTCCACAGACCTCCATCAAGGTAAGATAGTGCTAGTGTTAGCACCCGACTCGGACTGCTAGCGACGGCACCATGCCGTTGTTAGCAGTCAAGGGGACTGTCCTGGGTGGCTCCAAATTGCCCCCCTGTAGCGACGCCACTGCTACCGGCCCATGGGATTTCGCATTTGTATTGACTTTTGTTGTAAACTATCATTCCATTATGTTTCCAAGGATACTGGGAGCGAGCCTTACAACCCACTCTTGATCAAAGAGACTGGGAAAAGATCTTCCTTCTCACGCATAAATGCTCCCGTAGCACGGAAATTCAGGAACTTTCAAGTTTTTGTGTTGGTATCAGACTCCGGAGGCTCTTCATAGCATTTTTCCAGACCTGCCAAATACGTGTTGGAGATGCAAGGCCGCTGTGGGAGCCTTTTTGCATTTGTGGTGGGAGTGCCCGAGGATAGCTCCATTCTGGGGAAAAATCCATGCGATCTTGCCAAAGTTCACAGATTGCCCAATTCCATTCTTACCTGAAATGTTCCTTTTGCACCACACTACTCGTTCGATCTCGAGTTATAAAAAATCAATCATGCCACATCTTCTAAATGCTGCAAAAACATTGATCACACTCCACTGGAAAAGCCCTCTCTCCCCCCCTCTTTCAAGGAGTGGATTTTGAAGGAAGATTAGATTAGGGTGGTCGAGGAATTGGCTATGACTTCTGACGATCAACATGAACAATATGGGAGGCTTTGTCCTATATGGAGCGATCGGAGGTGCGGGGTCTGATTAGTCTCTTAGGGGCAGGCTGAGGTGTTGTCCGAGGTACCGAGGTACCTACTGGCGAGTGAGTTTGTTTTTTTGTTTTTTTCTTCCTTCTTCTCTCTCTTCCATCTTCCTTTTCTTTCCCTACTACCCAATCCCCCGTTCATGATAGGTGCTGCTCCCCTCCCCTCTTTGTGTCTTGTCTCCCCTGTTCCCTCCCCCCTCCCTCTTCCGGACCCTTATGCTCCCCATGACCACTTAGCTGTACTGTGCACACGCATTGCTAACGGTGGTTGTATGATACCCCTCGCACTATACAGAGTGAGACTACCAGAGTTACATGTGGCCCCTGCTATGATGATAATACTCCCTCATCTTTGCAATGTGGTGGGCCTAGGTCTTGCTCTTTCTTCTTGCCCCACGGACTTTCTAATGCTATATATCTCGTGGAGTCCCTAGACTGGGGTGATGTGTTGTCCACCGAAGCTATTTTAATGTTCTGTGTTGCTTATTTTGTCCACTGTACTAATTATTATAAGATTCAATGTACCCTGCTGCGACGGGGATTTTTGCTTCCCCCCACTCTGTTCCTCCCTTCCCCCATCCCCTTACTCTCCCTCCTTCCTGATTTCTTTTGAAAAACTCAATAAATCATTATTTACAAAAAAAGGAAAATGTCACGTAGAGCATCTTTGTACAGTGGACCATGTTTTTGGTAAGAAAAGGGTATTGGGACAGTTAGGAAGGTTTTTAGCAGTGAGGAATGAGTAACCAAGAAGTGACCGAGCTGGAGAATAGTATCTGTATTTGTATCTGTATGTGGTCCATGCAATCGGCATAAGTCATCGGCCAATCCATTACTTAAACCTGGTCTGTATGTACAGCCCCTTCCAGAAGCTTGCACCATTCCCCCAGTGCCATCTTTATGGCCAATAGTTTCTGCTGGGGAGAAGGGTTTAGAGAAAAAAAGACTTAGGATGAAATGTTCATCTCCTTGTCGTTTGGACAGGATGGCTCCTACCGCTGTCTCTGAAGCATCTACCTCCACACAAAAAAGGGTCAGGTAGGACAAGTAGACAAGTATAGGAGCCGATATGAACCTTTGTTGTAATTTGTCAATAGCTTGTTGTGCTTGAGGGGATCAAACAAAAGGTACATGTTTCTTGGTTAGCTAGGTGATGGGAGCAATGAGCCTGGAGAAGCCATTGATGAATTTCCTGTAGAAGTTTGAAAAGCCCATACATTTCTGTATGGTTTTAATGGAAGTAGGAACGGGCCAATCCAAAATGGCTGATACTTTTTTTAGGATCCATCTTGATGCTCCCAGGAGTTAACACAAATCCCAAAAACTCAACAGAGGTTGTCTCAAATATACACTTCTTTAACTTTGTATAGAGTCCATGTTGCTGGAGACAGGAAAGGACACATTTCACATGTTCACGATGAGTGGTAAGAGACTGTGAGTAGACCAAGATGTCATTCAAGGTACAACAATACAAATATGTCCAACGTATCCCGGAACACATCGTTGAGGAAGTGTTGAAAAGTGGCATGGTGTTGCAGAGCCCGAACAGCATGACTTGGTATGCATAGTGGCCATACCGTGATTGGAAAGCCGTCTTCAACTCGTGTCCCTCCTTTACCTGTACCAGATTGTATGCACCACATAAGTCCATTAATTCTGGAATCAAAGGCAAACGCTGGAATCATTTGTTTTTGAAACGAAAGGAATGGAAAGGAATAGAAGGAAAAGGAAGGAAGGAAGGAAGGAAGAGAAGGGAAGGGTGGGAAGGATGGGGAGGAAGGAAGGAAGCAATCTACTTCCCCCCTGTGTTGGACAAGCTCCTCACTGGATTTGTTATCATAGGGGAGTGCTTCCAGAGCACCTGGCTCACTGTTTCTCTGCATGAACATCATTGATCACTGATCACAGAACATCGGCTGATGGTGGAGGCAGGCTTTACCTCCCCTCCACAGGTGTACAACATTGTGCTGAGGTCTGGGCAACACATTAAAGTCTTCCCTGGGGTCTCCCGGAACTTTGGTCCACAGTTTTGGCCTACCGTGGGCAGACAACACTACTACAGACCGCGGCTTCGGCCTTCTCCACAGTCGCAGAGCTTTTGAGGAGGTCCGTAGAAATGGAGTACAGCTAGGGAGAACAGGTAAGGAAAGCTGACCAGATTTTTTAAATGAAATCCGGGGATATATTTTTTTTTTAATTGGCAAATGGTAAAAAACTATTTTCTAAGGGTATTTTCTTCAAACTATATATGAAGTGATTGTATAATATATATGTTATTTCTCACATTTTGTCCATGAGATAAATCTTTTAGGCAGGGCCGGATTGAGAGCATCATAGGCCTGGTGCTGAGGATTTTGGTGGCCTTTGAATGGAAATAAAAAAATATACAGAATTTTAACACCTTGACATCCATGTGTACTGGATAAAGTTGACATCAGTACTTGGAAGATAATATAGGAAAGAATCTTATGTGATAGGATTGGGAGTACATTAGTACACAAAAAAAAAAGTCATCATACATTGGATGACCCGAAGTCACAATTTAGTGCGACTAATCATTTTCAATAAAATATGCAGAGTAAATAACACAATGCCTTTACTTTTCCTCTCACTGATCTCTGGGCCTAGAATGTTTTGTCCTCTGAAGTCACTACAAATTTGGACGGGTGTTTTATCTCTGGATAAGTAAAAATGAAATAGTTCTATAGATAATAGGCACCCAGACACACACAAGGACAGGCTCTGCCACACTGACACCCAGACACACACACCAGGACATGTTCTGCCACACCAACACCCAAATGCACAACCAGGACAGGCTCTGCCACACCGACACCCAGCCACACACACCCCAGGACAGGCTCTGCCATGCAGACACCCAAACCCATGCACACCAGGACAGGCTCTGCCACACCAACACCGAAACACACACATACCAGGACAGGCTCTGCCCCACTGGCTCCCATATTTGGGGGGGCTAAGCTACAACAATAAAATATATATTTTCCACATTGTCATTGACCACCCTTTTGTGTTTTTCATCAATGTGTATTGCCCCCAGCCTGCCCCTCCCTATAGTATTGATTTATGTAATGGCTCCAGCTAGCTGCCCCTTTGTGTATTGATGCCGCCAGATAAAATGCTGCCCTATAGTATGGGGGATGTATATCTGATGAATTAGTTCCCTTCCACGAGTATATACGTCCCCCATACAGGGTAGCATTTTTTGGGGGCTGGTCAGCAATATTTAAAAGTTATATGTGTCCAGGAAAACATGGCCAATGTGGTCACCCTTATGCCCCCACGCCCTTGTGTATTGCCCCCAGCTAGCCCTGTTATATATTTATCCCACCACCCAGCCCACCTTTAGGACCGATTTATGTGAAGGCCCCAGCCAGCACCCAGATTGCATCCACAAGACCTGCCTAACACCCAGATTGGAAGCATAGGACTTGCCATCTTTGCCCCCCAAACAGCCTGCCTGTGGGGTCCTAGCCTCAAACAGCCTGCCTGTGGGGTCCTAGCCTCAAACAGCCTCCCTGCGCCATGCCCCCACACTTACACATCCATGCTATCACACACGTGTTCATTCATTTACTCATTCACAAATATTTATTCACTCATTCATTCCCTCATTCACAGATACTCATTCCCTCAGCTGAACTGGCAGTTATTTTTCACCCTGCTGCCGATATTTATTAATATTAGCCCCTGCTGCCAATATATATTATTGTTACACCCTGCTGCCAATATATATTAATATTAGTCCCTCCTGCCAATATATGTTATTATTACACCCTGCTGTCAATATATATTAATATTAGCCCCAGCTGACATTATATATATATATATATATATATATATTTTATATATATAATTAGATCCTGCTGCCCATATTTATTAATATTAGCCGCTGCTGCCAATAAATATTAATATTAGACCCTATATTTTATATTGAAAAAATTGGACCCTATCCAAGCATTTCCTTGGGCTCCACTCCACGCTCCCTAGCATGCAATCACTTCCTCCGCTTCCACACCAAAAACAAATATTCGCCACACTAACCATAGATTAGGGGAAGACTGTGAGAGTCGGTGCAGTCTTCCCTCCTTCTGACCCTACCATGACTTTGAGAGGTCCTCACCCTCATAATCATCCCGAGAGTCCCATTGTCCCCTCACTCACTAAACCACACCTCTCTTTTACTTACTCCCTGTAGTTTTTGTATAGATCAAATAAACAACACAAGGAAACAGCATGTGCAACTGAATAAGACATGTATTTGCAGGTATACATAAAAAAATGTATGGAAACATAGCTCTGCAGGTATAGATCAACAGAAAACACAAACCCAGCATTGCAGGTATAAATCAACTGGAAATCACATGTTAACTCAGCACTGAAGGAATAGATTAACCCCTTGATGACAATTGCCGGTCGGGGCACGTCACAGAAAATCAAGTCGTTAACGACAATTGACGTGCTAGGACCGGCACGTCTTTAAACGGGTGCAGAAAGCGATCTATTTTCGCTTTCTACACCTAAACGGCGTTGCTGTAATGCTTCGACCTTGAGGCATTCAGCAACGCCATGATCGGCACAAAGGGGCCATCTCTGGCCCCTCCCCGGGGCGTCAACATCCGCCATACTTTGTATGGCGGAGGACGCCAGTTTTAAAAGCGTTTAGGAGGCGATCAACGAGATGCCATCAGCAAGATGGTGGCGGCCCGGGAAAAAAAACAATAAAGACGAAAAAGTTCGCTAGATGGTCTCCAGACCCTCTAGAGAACTCTGGCTCCACTTGCATGTTGAATACAGGTACTGCATTCAACCATGCAAGTCAATGGAGCCCAGCTTTCTAATCACAGTGTGATTAGTAAAAAATAAAAAAATAAAATAAAATTAATAATAATTAGAAAAAAATAGTAAAAAAACTGTAAAATGTAAAAATAATTTCCCACTGATGTCACTATCAGGGGAACCTTCAAGTTGAAAAAAAATGTTAATTTTTTTGTAAAAAAGGCAAAAAAAAATAATATATATATATAAAAAAATATATTTTTGTGCGCAAGTCCTAAAATTAGCATAATAGCTTAAAACAATTCTCGCATGGAAAGAGTTAAAATACTGGCATATGGGGTGTCTACTTTTTAAAAATGTATGATTTGATGGGGTAAATTGAATTGGCCGGGTTCAACAATGTCCCAAATAACACGGGGGGGGGGGAAGGATGGCCACACATCTAATTTCCAATTAGAAAAATGCACACGTACCAAATGTGGCCTTTTAGTTCCCCCAAAAAATGACAAACCCATACATGTGGGGTATCACTGCGCTCAGGAGATGTTGCTGAACACATATTGGGGTGTTGTGTGACAGCGGCATTAACCAGAAGCTGTAAATTCATACATAAAGTAGGTGTGTGGGGGAAAAATACACACAAAAAAATACTACTGCAAACTTTGAAAAAATTCTGGTGGTAAAATGTGTGCATGCAAAGAGTTAAAATACCAGCATTTAAAATACCCTGCGGTGTCTAGTTTTCAAAAATATATGGTTTTGTTGGGCACACTGAAATGGCCCAGCTCAAAGATGTACCAAATTAGGGCATGGGCAGTGGATCCCCAAATGCCAAAGTTCAACATTGAAAAATGCGCATGCCCCAAATGTGGCCCTTTTGCCCCCAAACAGCCAGGCAAAATCATTCATGTGAGGTATCGCTGTACTCAGGAGATATTGCTGAACACATATTGGGGTGTTTTGTGATAGTCAGAGCCGGCCTTAGGCGTTGTGGCGCCCTGTGCGGAATACTCCTCTGGCGCCCCCCCTCACTACCCGCCCTCTCTGCCCCTTCAAACTACCCCCCCTCTGCCCCTTCAAACTACCCCCCTCAAACTACCCCTCCCCTCTGCCCCTTCAAACTACCCCCCTCTGCCCCTTCAAACTACCCCCCTGCCCCTTCAAACTACACCCCCCCTCTGCCCCTTCAAAATACACCCCCCTCTGCCCCTTCAAACTACCCCCCCTGCCCCTTCAAACTACACCCCCCCTCTGCCCCTTGAAACTACACCCCCCCCTCTGCCCCTTCAAACTACACCCCCCCCTCTGCCCCTTCAAACTACACCCCCCCTCTGCCCCTTCAAACTACACCCCCCCTCTGCCCCTTCAAACTACACCCCCCCTCTTCCCCTTCAAACTACACCCCCCCCACTTACCTTGTTGCCGGAGTCCTGCGGTGGGAGCGGGAGGCATCCGACTTCTCGCTCTGCCGCGGTGCCGGCATTTCATGTTGAGCGCCGGAATAGTCCGGCGCTCAACATGAAACGCCGGCACCGCGACGGAGTCACGGAGAGTGAGGGGCGCCGAGCGGTTGCTGAGAAATTCACGAGCAACCGCTCGGCGCCCCTGCCCGGGACTTAGGTTAAAGCATCGTTTTTTTAAAACTTTATTTAACATGATGTTAAATAAAGTTTAAAAAACCCCCCCGATGTTTTAAGTTAAGTACCGGGCAGGCGCCCCTGCTACCATGGCGCCCTGTGCGGCCGCACAGGTCGCACACCCCTAAGGCCGGCCCTGGTGATAGTGACATATACGAAAACCTTTTAATTCATACCTGAAGTAAAATGTGTGTTAAAAAACAAATTCAAAAAAATGACTACCACAAAGTTTGACAAAGACTGGTGGTAGATATGGTGCATGGAAAGTGTTAAAATACTAGCATTTGAAATACCCTGGGGTCTCTAGTTTTCAAAAATATATGGCTTTATTGGGCATACTGAAATGGCCCAGCTCAAAGATGTACCAAATAGGACATGGGCAGTTGATCGCCAAACGCCAAAGTTCAACATTGAAAATGCGTGTGCCCCACATGTGGCCCTTTTGCCCCCAAACAGCCAGGCAAAATCATTCATGTGAGGTATCGCTGTACTCAGGAGATGTTGCTGAACACATATTGGGGTGTTTTGTGATAGTGACATATACCAGAACCTGTTTATTCATACCTGAAGTAAAATGTGTGTGGAAAAACAAATGCAAAAAAAATTACTACCATAAAGTTTGACAAAGGCTGATGGTAGAATTAGTGCTTGGAAAGGGTTAAAATACCACCATTTGGAATACCCTGGGCTGTCTAATTTTCAAAAATATATGACTTGATGGGGTAAATTGCATTGGCTGGCTTCAGAGATACCCGAAATGGCACATGGGGGGGAAGAATTACCAGATTTGGAAAAAAATAGCTTTGAAATAGCAAAACGCTACTATAGTAGAATCTATTTAGCAGTTTTTTTCATTACCTTTTATAGATGAGTAAAAGATTTTTCAACTAAAAGTTAGAAACAGTCATTTTTTTTTCTAAATTTTTCACCATATTTTATACTTTTTTTAATAGTAAATAATATGATACAATCAAAACAATGCCCTTCTTGTCCTGAAAAAAACAATATCTAATGTGTGTGGGTTCAATAAACGGGAAAGAAGAAAATTACAGCTAAACACGAGCAGTGCAGAAATGTTAAAAAGGCCATTGTCACGAAGGGTACAAAAAGTAAAATCAGCCTTTGTCACGAAGGGGTTAAATAAACAACACATGGAAACAGCACTGCAGGTATCGATCAACTGAATAAGACATACAAACCCTGTATTTGCAGGTATATAAATAATGTATGCAAACATAGCATAGCAGATATAGATGAACAGAAAAACACAAAAACCCAGCTTTGCAGGTATAGCTCAATTGGAATAAAAACTCAGCATTAAAGGTATAGCTAAACCCCCCTAAATTACAGGCATAGATCACATATGATTCACACAAACACTTTTACAGTTACTCACTAATTCAAACTTTCATTCACACAATCATTTATTCTTTCACCCTTTCACACAAATTATTTACACATTCATTAATGCATTCTCACAAATTCATTAATTATCTCACTCATTCACATAATTCATCCACACATGAATTCATATTCTCTCATTCACACAATTCATCCACAGATGAATTCATTCATTCTCTCTCTCATTCTGACTCTTTATTTCAATATTCTTGCTCTGTCTCGCTGCTCTGCCGTGGTGCGCGATGCTTCACTGCTGAGCGCCAGAATATGACTGTAGGGTATGCAGGGTTTGGAGCATAGTGCAGTGAGACACCAGACGTGCAATAGGGGCAAAAAGGCAATATAAGGAATATCAGCAAGGTTTATTCCACTGAGTAGTAAAAGGCATAAACCGTACCGTGTTGCAATCTTGAGGTCAAGGGTAGGAGAAGAATATCAAAGTCCATAAACAAGCAGAGGTCAAAAGTCCAGTAAATCCAGCAGGAAATGCCAGCACCGAGACCAAGACACCGTGGGACCCGCATCCTAATGCAGTCCTCTATTTGGGAGTGCATCTTATTAACTATTTATAGTCACTTTATGTATTTATGTATAACACTATGATTTGATTTTTCCCCCACATATGATCCTGCGCTATCCATTGCTTTGAGATTTGTATTATTAGGTGACCGCCAGACTTAAAGTACCAGGGCTGTTAAACCTTCACCAGTCTGGCTCTGGAGTCATCCTGATACCACTGTATCTAAATCAGTAAAAGGCCAGATTTTCTTTTGGGTAACTGCACTTGATTTGATCCTTTGTTCTTCCGCGCTCAGTGTAATGATTGTCTAACTATCTTTAAGCCCAGTCTGCAGATCATCACCAGAAGAATACACCACCATCTGCCTGGGCTCCAAAATACCACACCCTTACATATTAACTAAGTCCTTTCATGGAGCCTGCAGGGATAGTGGCTTTGATCCAGCAGCTTTTAGTGTTAACACAGGCTACCACGATCAGAACGGTCAACTGGAACTATAACAACTTTGTAACCTCTGTTTGTCAGACCCCCCCCCCCCGAGAGGTTAGCACAAGAACCAGCTTCGCCTTCAACACTGCCCTTGTCCTCAAGCTATCTTAAAATATAGATTGGTGGTGCACATCAAAAAATCTAATCAAAAGAAAAGATACTGCAAAAAGGTATTGAAAACCTCCCAAAGTTCCAAAAAAATAATGTAGCTATAGAAATCATAAATACCATCCACACTCAAAATTAAATTGGTAATTCTAATATGTATTAAAATTGCAAACTTGATAAATCTTAGAATTATCAATTTTATTTTTAGCATGCATGGTATTTATGAGGCTGTGCTGCCTGACAGATTCACCAACATACCTTGGAAATCTCTGGCTTCAGCTACCAGACACCACCCTTACGGGAGTCCCGTAGTGGGTGGCCCCTATCTAAGTTGTGCACAGCCCTGCTGATGTCCAGACACACATTTTTGGAGGGGAAGTGTGCGCAGAGTGGAGTGTGCTGCAACGTCACACCCCAGAGTTTTCACTGACCCCGAGAAGTTCTCAGGTATGTTCACCAACTACACGACAATGTATCAAGCCATTATAACCTTCTGTCAGATCTTGTATGCTCACTAACCCCTGATCTATTTCATGGAGTTTATAAAAGTGCACATCATCATTTAATTACTGCCAGATAAACTTATGCAAATGGGGTATTCCACTGTCATCTCTCAACAGAGGAATAGGAAAGACAGAGATAGCAACTTAAACGTAGCTATTGTGGAAACTGGGACATGTCTTTTGTGTGTGTGCGTGTGCAGGTGGATGTTTCAAGAACATTGCATTAGTCAAAGGACTCAAACCAATACAACTCCAGTCCACATCTGCTCATAGTTTTGTGCAGCTGAGTTTCAAACGTTCTTGATATTCCACAAACCAGACATGTTTCCTAAACATTAAAGCTTATACATCATATATTTGAATATTTGTATTTTTACATAAGGGCTTTACTGATTTACTCATGCCATGGTATGATAGACAACAGATTTTATATTAAATAACATTTTGGAGTTGAGCTGGTAAGCTTAGACATGAAGATTACGCTAAAAGAAACCAAGTCAACAAACAACCAACATAAACAAGAGATATGGACAACCCGTCCGTCTAGGAAGAAGCTATTCTTTATGCTTACTATATTCAGTAACTGGGTGTTTTGTACCTTGAACATGAGTTGTTATATTATGAACTGCTAGGGCATAACCAAAGATGTTTTTATTGTGTTGGGGGATATAATATGAACTATTTTTAGTCAATGGTGTTCCAAATATAACAGAAGGGTTATTTATAGCCATGCAGTATGAGAAATGTTGATCCAGACTAAGAGTTTAAGGTCTGACTGCATTAGTTAAATCACTAGCTACTGATTAAAGAGTTATCGAATCCCTGATTCCAAAGAACAAAATTCAGAAAATAATGTATTCCACATTCTCCTAGGCAATAAAATAAGAACCAATATTTCTTAATTTCAGTAGTTTCTATAATGATCCACAAATGTATGACACTGAATTCTAAATTATGTTAGAGGTCACGTGGCCCAAATCATTTCCTAGCAGCACCTCTGCAGGCAAATTTTGCATTACCTCCACTACCACATCACAAGCTCGTCAATACAATGTGCAGCGGCTTTGTGTGCTCCCAGGGTTTCGTAGGTCCTGGGTCGCTGGGTGGCAGTGTAGCAGCAGTCTTTCTGCATGTGCCCCACCTGGTGACAGGTGAAGCATCAACCACTATAGGCTCAGGCCTCTGGGGTGGTTGGGGTACGCAGTGTAACTGGTGGGCGGAACACTGTGCGAGGTGCTGAAGGTGGTGAGGCTCTGACAGGGGGTGGTATATAGCAGGTAGGACTTCGGGGCTCCGGTTGTACTGACCTCCTAAAGTCCACATACTCATCTGCCAGAACAGCTGTTCGATCTACTGTGAGGGGCTGTTGGTCTCTTACCCAGTCTTGTAGTGCTGCAGGAGCCAGATCATAGAATTGTTCCAATAGGATGATCTGAAGCACATCCGCTACTGTAGCCACCTGGCACCCATTCAACCATCCTTCAGCAGCCCGAGACATGTGATGCACCCACTCCGTAAAAGGCTCTCCTTCTTGCCAGTGTAAATCTCGGGATTTTTACCGGTGGGCTTCTGGTGTGATGCCGTATCGGGCTTCCCTCTCCTGTAGTTAGAATTGTCCTCTTCCGGGAGAGCCTCATACACGTCGAGTGTCCTCCCTAATAATCTACTCACCAGGATTGTGACCTAGCTGTTCTTCTCGACTCTTTCTTATCCACACTGTCTTTCGAAGATCTGAAGATAGCAGTCGATCTCGTCCCTGGTGTCGTCAAACTTTGGAATGGCGTTGTAAGGTAGTTTTATACGGCGGATGGGCTGTTGCTCATTTACTGTATTTCCCCCATCCTCAGCTACATGGTTTCGCTGATCAACTTGGCGACAATCTCTTGCGGGGTTTGGGTCTCAGGAGGGCTAAGCGCCACTGTATCCCCCGTTTGATTTCTGAGATTTCCATTACCGGATCGGGCAAGGCTACTTCGGTCTCCTTCCATCAATTCAGCGATCAAAGTTACTTTTTACTTGCCATCTTCCCTCTGGCTTCCAGCAGTTCCTTTAAGGTGTTCCTTTTTAAGCTGCTGTAGTGCTGCTCCATTCACTGTGACAAGGTTCTGGTGGTGGTTGGGATGTCCCGATAGCAAGGAAGCATCCCACTTCTGTATTCCCGCTTCTGAGAATTCGGTGATTAACCCTCTCAGTGCTAGACAGAACTAGCAGTAGAGAGATGAAGTAGGACTTTGTTGGAATGGAGTCATGCTGGTGCTGTAGCCGACCGAAATCTAGCTGATGCAGTGCATGTACTGTCCTGACAAGGACAGTAAGTGATTATAGCAGCCCACCCCAAACATCAGACAGAACTCATGTTGAGGTGAAAAATAAAGAATACTTTATTGTGAAAACACACAGCCTTAGAGACAAACTATCAGATAAGGAGATAATCCCATCACCACAAACAATACCCTGCCCAGACAGCCCGGCACCACAATTAGGCCACCAAGCACAGCAATGAGCATATAACCCTAAATCATTGTTTTCGGGGTGATCCCAAAGTGCTTCCTCTCCCAACCACCCCTCGTCTGAGCCCCACCACAAGTGGTATATTTGTGCAAAAGAGCGCTCTGGTGGGGCCAGGGGCATCCGAGATATTTAGGGTTAAAATGTCCAGCAGGCACTCCTGCGGATCCTAGCCGACAAACAGTTCCAGAGAATTACGGCTAAAACCCGGGCAGGTACAGGGCAAAGGGAATAAACATCCAATGGATCCGGGTGACACAAGGGTGGGATTATACTCCTGGGCACAACCAAAACAGGTAAACACAATTGAAGAGGGGGTTAAGTCATCTGCAGCCCTGGTTTCGTGACACTAGTATTCATTGATGATCAATGAGTAGTCATTCTACACTCAGCCCTTTCAAGTTGGTTGACAATAGCTCTGGTGGCAGCTATATGTCTTTTCACGTGTAGTCAGCAGTATCCAAATGGGCACTGTACACACAGTGGATGAGTGGCTAGTGAGCATGTGAAGTGTTGGACTTGATTAGCAACTGATTCCAACAGATGGAATTAAAAAGTTGACTTGCTATTTAAGTAACAGTGCTATTTAAGTAACATGTCTTGTGTGGTTTACCAGAAATCTGGTATATAGTCCACCAAAACACTGCAGTGCAAAATTATGAATCACTCTTTAAAAAACGTCTACGAAAAGTAGACAATTTCAAACTCAAAACAATTTTTTAAGACTTTGATAGCACAGCGAGTCACAACTCACCTTATCTTTGCAAATGCTGAAATTTCCAATAATAATGAAGAAAACAGGAATCAAAGTTTGTACACTTCAATTGTAACATAATTTCAAGGCAATCAAAACAGTTAACTATTCTCAATGTCACATTGGAAAAGCTAGAGTGAGGGCATGCTTCAATGTTAAATGTTTTCTACATTGACATACAGACAAATCTGATTATACGTTATGCTATTCATGAACTCTACTATCTTCCTGGGTAGAGACAGCTTTCCTTCTAGAAACTATACCCTGCTTGACCTTGCATTTACTTTTACTTTACCAACTTCTCTTGAAAACATCTTAAATCACAGCTTTAACTATTTCTTCAAGTTTCTCTAGCTAGGTCTCTCTTTTATTCTCGACCAGAACATTGACCTGTTGAAGCCCACATAAATTAATCTTTAGAACTTTGCCTCCTCTTCTTTCCCTCCCTTGTTTTCTTCTGTTGAATTCACTTTACCCCTCCTCCTCTCAAGGGTGCCTAATGTCTACATAATGCTCCTTCTACCTCCCCTTTTTCGCTTTCTTTCCCTCAGGTATGCATAAACACCACGCCTTGTAAAAGATTAACTTTGCCTAGAATTACCACAGGAAACTCAAGTGGTGTTCAAGTTGCAAATGGTGTAACTACTAAATATATGACACTCATGAGTATAGTCATATAAAAACAAAACTTGGCAACCCAAAGCTTTGATGATGATGTATTTTTGACTGAAAAGATTACAAATGACTACTAGATAAGCAAATGCACATTTTCAGCTGTATAACCTGTATTGCATTTGGTCAAACTACTGCAGTAAAATTATACTTTATGTAACTTCCACATGCCTTCTCTACTAAATTTACTCGGATCATCAATCTTGAGACAAAGAGCATACTGTTTTGGAGTCTTCTTTTAAAGAGGAAGTGGTGTTAATTCTGCAGGTCAGTGGGAAAGAGGAAGAAGCTATAACAAATGAGAGCCAACTGACATGGTTAGTCTTAAATAGAACATTATCTAGAAAACAGAAAAAGCCCAGGGTAGTTAAACATGTCATGTTGTAGATGCTTCACAGTGTCATGATTCATATGTCCAGAATGTCTACATGTCCAGGATGGACAGGACTGTTGTCACAGCTTAGACATATCTGCCAAGTTCAGGAAGATGTCTGTCCCTGGCAGCCTATAGGACCTCATCAATTTTAAAGATACAAAACCTTCAGGCTTATTAGAGAAGGATTTCTCACAAGCAAACAAATGATGACAGTTCAATGTCAAAGTCCTTTACTGCTTCCATGGTGATTTAAAGGGGTACTCCAAAAAAATTTTCTTGTGTTGGATACAAAATATGTTTTATAAAGTGCGGTTTTCTTTTTAATAAACAGTTCTTTTTTTTATTATTTTCAGTCAGCTGCACATTAGTAATTTTGTATAGATGTTTATTCTCTAAATAAGGAGTCTGAAGGACATTTGAACATTTCTTAATAAGTCCGCAGTCTGGGGGGCAGGGTCTTAGCTCCTCTGCCAAATAACAACTGGAGGCCAAGTTCCTTTTTGTTACACACTTTACTCAGTCAGTTACATGGAGAGATCCCCTTGTAGGGCAGCACCTGACCAAAATACACCAATGAAGATAGGATTATACATTATGACGGGCAAACCCCAGTGCACTTCCCCTGCATTATACACCAGTTACACGAGAAACTTACTGAGGTTTGCCCTACATGATACAAAAGGACAATTTCTTTAACAGACCCATAAGTCTATTCTTCTCTATGCTAAAAAAATACTAAACTGAGAGCTGGTAGGAAACTTGTGGCTTTAAAGGGACACTTCAGCCATCATATGCACCTTAATGCATATGATAGCTCCTTCAAAATTAACATGATACCCCCCTTGCAAGTGCATTTGTCCCTTGCCCTGAGGCTCAGTAATCTCTGCGCAGGAGAACTGTTTAGCTAACTTGTGGTATGTTTCAGTGTAAATCACCCAGCTTGACTCTCTGACTAATGAAAGTACATAGGGAGAAGGATTAGGACTTCATATAGCACGTAATATACTTACAAAGTACTATCATATGCACTGATTGTTTAGGGGGCTCCCTAAGACAATGGAGTGTCTCTGACCTCCTTACTGGCATAAATGAATGGGAGAGGAAAAAGCTCACTGATTAAACTATGTTAACAATGGTCTTGGCAAGGGGTAACATTAGCTCCTGGGTTTGTGTGGCCCATTGCAAGACACAAATAAATCAGAGCCAGGAATGACGTTTTGTAAATCACACTCAATAATCTCAATCTCAATAACAGAATACACAGTGAATGGAAAATCTTCCAAAGCCAGTTCCAGGATCACAAATACACCACCTGTCAGTGGGTGGGATATATTAGGCAGCAAGCGGACATTTCTTCCTCAAAGTTGATGTGTTAGAAGCAGGAAAAATGGGCAAGCGTAAGGATTTGAGCGGCTTTATGATGGCTGGACGACTGGGTCAGAGCATCTCCAAAACATCAGCTCTTGGTGGGGTGTGTTCTGGGCCTGCAGTGGTCAATACCTATCAAAAGTGGTCAAAAGATAGAAAAGAGGTGAACTGGTGACAGGATCATGGTTGGCCAAGGCTCATTGATGCATGTGGTGGTGGGGCGGGCTGGCCCATGTGGTAAAACAGATGAGCTACTTTAGCTCAAATCGCTAAATAAGTTAATGCTGGTTCTTATAGAAAGGTGTCAAAACACACAGTGCATTGCAGTTTGTTGTGTATCGGGCTGGGTAGCTGCAGACCAGTCTGGGTGCCCATGCTGACCCCTGTCCACTGCTGAAAGTGCCTACAATGGGCACATGAGCATAAGAACTGGACCACAGAGCAATGGAAGAAGGTAGACTGGTCTGATGAATCATGTTTTGTTTTACATCACGTGGATGGTTGGGTGTGTGTCTTGCTTGGAGAACACATGGCACATAAAGTCTTGGTGCCAGATACCACAGCACATGCCTTGACAGGTCAGGGCTGTTTGGGGGCAAAAAGGGGGCCTACACAATATTAGGAGGGTGCTTATAATGTTATGGCTGATCATTGTATATGTGCAGCATGCAAACACCAAATATCAGACCAATATGAAAACAAAAAGAAGTAGCTTAAAGGTAGCAACAATTTATGAAGGAAACAAGAAAACATTTTTAGAATGTTTTAGCTATAATAACGTTTTAGTACACCAATAGATGTGTATTCATTTCATTCAATAAATTACACAATTTTAGGTGACCAGCTCTCACACTGAAATCTAAATAACTACAGTGTTAACTTCCTTTACTCTAAAGCATGGAACCAGAATACATATGTTACTTGAGATGGCAAGACATGCAAACACAGTAGGTGTACTTGAACATAGTAGTCACGTATTAGACTATAAATATATTTGTTTGGATCTATGCTATGTCCGATATTCTGTTGTGTCATGCTGATTAAAAACATGAAAATTATTCAGTTACTAGAAATACACTTTATACATGAAATGGCTTATCAACTTAAGTGGTAGAGACTGGAGCAATAAAGAGTTTCAAATTTGTGTGAGGGTCTTCAACTTTGTCAGTATAAGCCTAGGTTTCCACTTGGTTTTATTTTGCTAAAAACGCCCATAAAAACGCCAATTCAGCCACACGGCGTTTTTTTGTGAAAAAACGCTGCAGCCAGATGTTAGCTGTTCTTCAATAGGAAATCGCACAATGCCATATCCACTTGGTGTTTTCCTGTTCGGCGTTTTTTCAGTCCTCTTTGGCGTTTTTCTGCTTTTTTGGGCTCTGTGGCAGTTTTTCAAAATCGCAGCATGTTGACGTTTTTTGCAAGGAAATCTTGGCGTTTTTCTCCAATAGAAGTCTATGGCGTTTTTTTCCACAGTTACAATGCAGAGGATGGACCCAGTATCTGTGTGTCCTACGAGAAATAGGCTGGAAACAAACAGTTTCACACAAAACAAAGTTCATATTGAATTTTACACCATTTGGAACAAACATGCCTTTACAAACAAACATACGCGACGCATCAACTGGATCCTGCGTGCCAAAAGCAACAGCAAACAATTTGCACCATCATTTGGGGCCAATCTTCCTAGAGGAGCAGACTTTCGGAATAAAGCATGCCTTACTCTACCAAGTAAATGACATCAGGAGGGGGCAGATACTTGCCACTTATGCTAATCCCTTTTAGCTGGGTGACAATTCTAACTTGTAAAGGCTGGAAAAACTGCCTAAGGTCAAAAAAGCAATTTCCACAGAACTAAAACGCCAGAAAAAACTCCAGAAAAAAGTTTTCTTGGCGTTTTTCATCAAGAAAAAAACACAGGACAAAAACCCAAGTTGAAACCTAGCCTTATACTTGACAAAGAATGTCTCCCAACCTTTCAGCCAACCAATACAGACAGGTATAAGCAGAACACTACAATAGGCCACATCATTACCATGACCTTAATTGTCCATGTCCAATATAAATGTCCTCACAAGATTTTAAAGTCAACAATAAAGAACAGTTCTCCACTAAATGTGTTTAAGGATTTCCACAGAAAAAAGCTGGACTCAAAGTTTAAACGAAATCTGTGAAGCCTAGTAAATAATTAGCATTTCCATTAACTACACTGTATCAGAACATTATTACAAGTAAAATCTACTTGTCACATATATGTAGCTAAACCATGAAGTAACTGTAATATAGTAAGTATGTGACACAAACAAGTGTGCATTACTTAGCCTTGGAGTCTATTAATCTAATCTAATATCATTAAGATATGGGATGAGACAAGACCAAATGTTATCCCATATGATGATACTCAACAAGGACTAATTGTGAGCATATGGACATTAAAAAGCTAAAATGTGGTTTTCTGGTTGGTTCATTTACAATTTGGGTACATTGTATGAAATAAAAAATCAAGTGCTTCATACAACCACATGGGTGACACTTTGTTTAGAGAATAAGTTGATTTATGGTTTAAATAATCTATACAAGAATCCATACCTGATGATAAACTTGGCTAATTATCTTAAATAGTTTTTTTCGATACAAAATATAGAGGTATTGTTGAGGAAACCTCAAAAGTAAGGTTCTTCAGCTAGATCATGAAGACATTAAATGTAGAGTAAGCTCAGCCTCCAGGAGAAGACTTCAAAATACGTGTCAGAAGACACAACAGGCAACTATTTCCAACAAAAGAATAAGCTAGAAGGGGAAAAAAAACATCTGGTAGATCTGGTTTGGTGGCGGCTTCAACAAACCACCAGTGGGAGGTTTCCTCTTAACAGCCCAGCTTTGTTGACTGTGTGTTTTGCTCTGATAAACTACAATGCGTTCATTTGCATGTGACATGACAACCTCATAACTGGAAACAAACTCTTGGTGGAGCAAATTTTCAAGAGGCTTCTTCATAAAGACATATATTTGGCCAAAACAAGCGACCACGAGGATTGTGAAGCCATCAATGTTCCACAAGAACCTCTCTTCCTTCTCTTGCTCCACCTCCTGGCATTGTTCAAGTGGGGTCAGGTTGCATGCTTTAGCATTAACTTTTGGTCTTAGTCGTATCTCCTGGTCAACCACTAGACTGACGATAGCACGCAGTTGTCCTTGTTGCCATGCCTGAAGCTTTGTCTGGTTTTCTCTAGGAGCATATGGGCTTTGTATTGTATAGTCTACACGTTGTAGCTGTTAGGAAGGCTTCGCGCACCCCCTGGTGCTCTCGCGTTTTGTGTGGTAGAGATTGTCTTCTCTCGCTCTCTCCCCTCTCCCTTCTGGTTGCTCATTATTCAAGGAGAGAGAGAGAGAGAGAGGGAGACACATACACATACATTCAGTGAGAGAGACGGATCTTTCAGGTCATCTGCAGCTGCAGAGAAGCAGCAGCAGCCAGTGAAAGAGAGAGAGGAGGAGGTGGAAAAAAAGCAGGGAAGATGGCGATCCTCCATTGCTGAGACTGGCAGGAACACGAGACCCAACAAACAACTTCAAGCAGATCCACCATCCCCTGTGTGTTTTGGCACCAGAAGAGAGAACCCCACCTTAAAGTCCCCATACATCTACACATACAAGAGAATCAAAATTGGAAGCAGCGCGTTCTGAAGGAAGAGGACAACAAGAGGCTGGAGCAGCTGCGTCCGGAGCGCCCAGTAAGTTCTTGCATGGTAGTCATCTCCCATAATAGCTATTGTTTGCATGTTAATATTCCTATCTCGGTGTTCATCTACGTTCAAAAAAATGTTCCTATGGTCAGTGGGTTGTGGTTGGATTTTTGTACATGAATGTTGAGTGGAAGGTTGGAAGGGTTCTTTGGCTTGCTGTCTGAAGAAGAAAGGAGGTGGTGGATATGGTACTAGGTGGAGGAGGAGGAGGAGAAGAAGAGCGGCTAATTAATGAATTAATTAATTGACCCCCTCCTCAGCCCAAGCACCCCCAAGTGGTGGAGATTAAAAGGAAGCCGGGAATATGTAAAAAGAAGACATTTGAGACTTGAGAGGTGATGTTTGCATGTGTGGAGTTTGATTACTTGCTGGGGATGGCGACATGCACTGAGGGGGAGGAATTAAACATTAGATTTCACTGGCTTCACGACCAATGCAATAGGGTGACCTCTTTCTATCAGCTGCTTGGGTTGGATCCCCCCCATTGCCTATTAGGAGGTCTCATGGCACCCCCTCCCTCCTGAGCTGAGTTGACATGGAAGGTTGAATTCTGGGTCGGAATCTCTTGTCTAGGAGGGAGGGAAGGGGGTTGGGTTGTCTCGCTGCTTCAAGCTGGTATTTCTGAAGGGGCAGCTTAGAGTAGTAGAAGAGAAGCCATTGTACACGGTCTGCTGTAATTAAAATAACGAAGAGATGGGAACCCATCACCAGTTTTCCATGTTCACTTTCATTAAGTCCTAAAAAGTTAAAGCACATGTTCATAAAGACGAGATCTGCCCATGTTTTCCACTCCTGTCTTTATCTCTCTGCCCTCCATTTGCAGAAGGTCTGGTTTGTTTTGTGTTCAGGCTCTACTGCTCAAAGCTCCTTCAGCTCACATACAGTCCAAACATTGTCTGGTAACCTTCCTTCTCTTCATTGTTTATTGCTCTACTGATCATGTAAAAGCCATTCTAAATGTTTAAATGACAAGATACGTTTAATATTGTATTTTGTTAAGAATTGACAAGCTGTGTGGGTGAGGGGACTTCCATCACTATTTTTTTTTCTGTGGTTTCAAGAAACATAATTTAAGAGGAAGTGGCTACAGTAGTTGTTGTAGAGAAACAGAGTCAGGTAAGCCATGTCATGCTGTATCTCCACCAGAAAATGGAGGAGAGCAGCCTTCAAAGTAGACAAAGCTGAAACAGTGACTGGCACCAGCAATATGGATATTTTTCATCCTAGTGGATTACCAGAAATTCTTAATGTTCAACAGGATTGGTTTTAATCAGCCTCTTACTCTTGGAATACATTGTAACTTGTCTCACCTAACCAGAAAAAAATGTTTTTAGGAATTATTTTATTACTTTTTTCAGGCTAATACTTTTTTTGTTGCAACGTGTTCAGATTCCTTTCAAGGAACATCATTATGTGCAAACATCCATTTGAAATGAGGTTGATCATATCATAATTTTTGCCTTATTGGAACTTGTTTGCCATGTAGTATTGAGCAACCTTCATCAGAAGAAAATGATGGACTTGCTTAAAAATGTAGAGGTTACAAGACAAAAATATTTTTGTATGTGTGTTTATTATACTGTCGAAACATAACAGTAATTTAGGTTGAAAAAAGACCATTGATTTCTACTCAATCCTTCTTGCTTTTCATCCAAAAGAAGGCAAAACATGATATGTGTTGGTGCTAGAATCTAAGAAGTTAAACTCTATAACATTCTTCTGTATTAGGATGCCTGCATCGTAGGCCTCCAGCATTTTTAGGAAATTATAGACCTCTGCAAAACTAAAAAACGGGGAATGTAATTCATGCAGGGAGTTCTTACTGTGTCCTTGTAATGAGGTTTATTTCCAGTTTACCATGTATTTTTTTGTTTAATTTAAGAATCATGATAGACTTGAACGTGCTGAGCATTTTAGCGTGATGATGAAATTATGGTGCGTAATGCACTCATGTCTGGCAACCAATAGGTGTGGCCTTATATTTCATAATTCTATAAAACCATGACACCACTAACAACGTAATATATAAGTTCCATTGCTTCTGGTTTTATACAAAAAAATTTAAGTTAAGGACCTATGGACCACACAAGCCACTATGGGTTCAAGTATTTAAACTTTGACTTAGAAAGCCCATCTGTTACAGAATGTTTTTGATTATATATATATGAAAAGTACCCTGTCCTTTCAATCCCAATCTTTTGAGGATATTCTAGCAGCAGATACATGTTCCCTATTTTATGAAGAGCCAAAAGAGACGCAAAACGACTGGTTCTTAATACTACCGATGATGCCCTGGCATAGCCATTTTACCTAGTGATATCAAAACATTCTTGTGTTTGCTGTGGGATTTCAATAAAGACTAGTAGATGCTGGAGATCAAGCCTTAAGATCATAAATGCCGCTGGACTTTTAACCATATAATTTTGGGTTCTGACCTGCCAACCTGTCACAGCAGGAGTTATTTGTGTACATATTTGTTTATGATGCCATTTAGTTGAGTGTAACTGTTGGCTTGCTTGGGTACCATGTGCCTCAAACTGAGTGAATTAAAGTGGATTATTATACTAAGGAATGTGACTGCCCATCAGTAGGCTCTTCAACTTCCATTTAGTTGATTTGATGAACGGTCTCATTTGTAGAATGTGCATGGTCTTGATGTATCTCACATATGTTGGAGAGGCTGAGGCCAACCAAAATAATCTACACCTACCAATTAAAAGGCAGTGTGGTTCACTCTGTTGAATCGTGGACTGAAGGTTAAAGTAGCCTGGATAATAACAGAGTTGCAGTCTGACAGTGAACAGAAGGCATCCATTTTAGAGGTAGCCTAGATATCTGTGTCAAAGCAGTTACAAAATGAAGTCTTTATGGGTTCACCAGTGCAAATAGGTAACATTTTAATTGTCTAATGTCACCCCTTTTTTGAAGCTCTTTACATGGGGTATAATACTTTAAACATTATACCGTTTTTTAGTGCATAGACAGTTTAATTTTGGGCACAAAATGAAAAGAGGAAGTAGTGAAGACGTTGAGTTTTCCTCTTATTTTTTCCTCCGAAACCTGGAAACAGCAGAAAACAAAGGGGATGATAAAATACAAAAATATAATTAATAAATATTAATATAATATAATTGGGATAATATGTTGCATGTGGGGGATCCAGTAACTTTGATTAGGGATGTCCTCCTTGCAAACTAAAAATAATTCCATAAAATTGTCCCAACAGTTTCAAAACTGGAATAGCAGTGGCAACTCATTTATGGATTAGCATTCACTACTGCAGCCTAATGTTTTCTTCATTAAAACAGTTACTTAGTGATAGCCTAAAAGATATATACATGGTTCTCATGAACATATTGGAACATGACAAAGTATAAAATGTGGACCTTATCCATTATCTGCCTAATCATTTTAATGACCACTCAACCTTCTAGTGTGAAAGTGATGTCTTTTTTTTTTTTTGTTTTTTTAACATTTTTTTTTACATTGCTTACCATGACATGCAAGCTGGAGTAATTCTGATTCTAGGTATACCAAACATCATTATTACTATTATCCCCCAAATCTAGCTTTTTGTACCATAATTGATAAATATATTTAGTTCCATCTCGTGTTGAGGCTTCTAAATTGATTGCTAAATAAACACTCTTAATAAAACTGGCCAAATATTATGAAAAGTTATTCTGCTTCATCCACAATCTTCCGATTGTTGTACAAAATGGTGAACCTTTATAAAGGTTGATTACTCTGATACTATATAATTACCTGTTTTACTTTTACAGTATAGGAATGTTGACTGCAAGCATGTCAGTCCTCTGTTAAACATTAACACGTATCCCCTTTTATATTCGTGTCTCTTGATAAGGTGAACCTGACATGAGCATTTCTCATTTGAAGTACTGTGGTTGGGTTTGCAGTGAGTATAACTCCATTAAATGCAGCAACAAAAAAACTATACCTAACACTTAGCCAGTATATATATCCCATTTTCCTAAACTGTACATTATTCGGAATTAGTTTAAAGGAAATTAAGCCTATCAGAGTCACTGCATTCCGGATAATTTATATTATATCATGTGTTGTACACCTTTGAATTGCATGCGTTCATACAAAACCAAAGAATAAATTAAGATTCTTTGCCTTTTCACATACAAATGGTTTTAATTGTTGGAGAACTGGTAATTCTTATACTCTTTTAGGTTTGTAATGTCTTCTACCGTGGCACCTTATAGTTAAAACATCTGTGTTTTAAAATGTTAACTTTCTGTTAGTCTTGGTTTCTACAATGTTCCCTACCATTATGCACTATGAGTACTGTGTTGCTTAAACCAGAATAATGTGTTTAAACTGTGTCTTCAGTCACAAAGTAAATTAATATATTGTTTTTGAATCAAAAGGAAAGGTGCAAAATAAAATCTTATTTCAAAGCAGATCTTGCCGTAATAGCGATACCTTTTAAGAGTGCCATGGGATTTCCTTTCAGAGACCAACTTTTGTCATTGATATGTTGCCTTTGGACCTTTTAAGCTCTTATCATTTCTGGTCCGCAGCAATAGATCATGTTCAAGAGAAAAAAATCCCATTGCATAGAGCATAGGCAAACATAATACTCAATATCCACTTTCAACCTTCAGGCACATTTGAAACACCTAAGTCTTCTGCAAAACTTTTGTGCAAAGCTTCATGTCTTTTTAGAATTGAAGAAGTTCTAAAACAAATGTAACTGTGATATGAAAAGTTTTAAAGATCAGGAAATGATGCACAGGAACCAAGAATCCATAATTGCTGCTGTTTTTTAATCTTCATAGGGCATTGTGGATACACCACTTTCATAGGAAATTCAGAACCTGACTAAATGCTCCTGGAGTTATATTTTGCTGAACATCAAATATATAAATAAATAATTGTTTAATGTGGACAGTTGAAATTAAATATTTACCTTATTGAATTATTTCTGCTATACAAGAGATGTGCTACTTATGGAAATGCATTTAGCAGGGCACAACTGAATATTAACTTCACAGTGGAGCTGACTTATTTAGACTAAACTGGATGCATCCAGTTAAAGGGTATGGTGTTTACTAATGTTCAAATTTAAACGCATGTTTTATACTTTTCCTTAATATTATACTTTGCAGTTGAATACACTAACCATACACCAATCTTCCAAATCTTCCATAACATTATGACCACTGACAGGTGAAGTGAAAAATGGGCCAAATTGTGATGGCTAGCTGACTGGGTCAGAGCACCTCCAAAACTCTTGTGGGGTTTTCCCAGTCTGCAGTGATAAGTACCTATTAAAAATAGCCAGGCTCATGGGCGGCCAAGGCTCATTGATGCATGTGGGGGGCAAAGGCTGGCCCGTGTGGTGAAATCAAACAGTCGAGCTACTGTAGCTCACATTGATGAAAAAGTTAATGCCGGTTCTGATAAAAAGGTGTCAGAACACACAATGCAGTGCATAGCCACATGCCAGTGAGGGTGCCCATGCTGACTTCTGTCCACTGCCGACAGCATCTAGGATAGGCACGCGAGCATATGAACTGGACCCCATAGCAGTGGAAGAAGGTCGCCTGGTCTGATGAATCACGTTTTCTTTTACATCATCTGGATGGCCGTGTGCCTTGCTTACCTGGAGAACACATGGCACCAGGATGCATCCATGGAGGCCCCAACTCGCAACATACAGGACTTAAAAGGATCTGCTGCTAATGTCTTGGTGCCAGATACCACAGCACACCTTCAGAGGTCTAGTGGAGCCCATACCTCCACGGGTCAGGGCTGTCCCAGGGCTGGCAAAAGGGAGACCTATGCAATTTTAGGCAGATGGTCATGTTATGGCTGATCGGTGCATTATGATAATTAGATACTCATCATATGGGTAAACCACTGGGAGCAGCTATGTTAAGTTTTTACAGGATTTTCATGATTTTTTTTTCTCCTCTTCTGCTAAGTTATTGCTCCCTGTTGTTTGGGTAGATTTAAGCATACTGAACTCAAGACATTTTGATGTAATTTGAAGCGTAAATGCGCAAGTCCACGCCTCTCTTCCTTAAATTCACGATGTGAGGGCCTTTTGTTTCAACAGTAAACCGGCCATAAAAAGGAGCAAACATAAGTGCCAGCCACTGATACTTCTACTTAAAATTTATTGGAATTGCTTTTCACTTAGAAACGGAGCTCTTAATTATTTTTCCTTTTACCTTCACTATAACGGACACCATCCTTTGTGTTTTGATTGACACTAAGACGTGGTCTATATTTTTGGTGTTGCATCGGAAGGTTTCACTGTGGCATTTATTTCTTGTATGTCTTTTGAGACTGTTTGGGCATCTAAGTTCCCTTTTTACAAATGTACAAACTTATGCTGTTTTGATATCGGTGTATTCACAGCAACTTCACAATTCACTATATAATGTAAAGGGTAAACTCAAGTTAGTGTCCACTTAAAGCAAGGTTGAGATGGCCCTGCGTAGTTAATTTGAGTCATGTTGTGGTTTAGTTATGCAGGGTTTGACTCTGGTCAAATTGTTATGTAACATACTACTTGTTATGTCCTGTCCACCCATTGTACAGCGCTACGTAGTTTGATGGCGCTATATAAAACAATAAATAATAATGTTCTTCTTGTGGGAGAAGATCACTGGGGGCCCTTTGTAATGCTTTGTAAACTCAAGTAGTTAAAATGATTGATTCCCTGGCCCACTCATAACTGATATTAGGCATTATGTCATGTGTTTGAAAAGTTACAGAAAGCTCTTAGATCATAATAATTGCTTGGTACAATAAGAGGAGACATTATTTTTTGTTCATAGTCACAATAAAATAGAATCTACATTTAGTGAGGCCTGGGTGATGTTTAATTTTCCTACATAACAATCTTTTTGTGGGTTTTATGGAACAGAGCGACTTGTTCCTTAGACCATGAGTTACAGGTAGATATGTGGTAAAAATATCAGTTTAACTATGCCAAACTTAACTTCTCTCTCAAATGCTTGTATGGGCATGGATTATGCATGGCAAACTCATATTGTCGTTTAAGAGAAACTTGCAAGACTGACAAGTCTGTCATATTTGAGATGAAATCTATTTACAAAAAAAGCATTATTTTAATGAATCTAATCTGGAGACATGACGGTCTTTCTCTGTTTATATGGTTCACCCTGAAGGATTTTATTTCTTGCCACTGGAGCACTTGGAATGTAATATACTGTTTAGCATTAAGTACCATGTCTAGTAAAATATTTTACTGATTGCCTGTGATGAGCACTGAAATGGTGCCTTCAGATCTGCATTGTAAGCAGTTCTCCTACAACTGCTGTGACGCAGGAGATAATTTGTTGGGCAAGCAACGGCATGGGGGTGGATCTATAGAGCAGGATGTGTAATGTCAACATGAAGTATTGAAGCTGGCAGCCAGAAGGATAGCAGCCATTTCATGCCAGTGCAGGAAAACCATCTAAAGTTGATATTGTCCTGTCATAAAATGTTCTCATACATTGATAACATTGTCCTCCTTTAAACTATATTTACAGTGTTTGCTTTAGCTACATTTTGTTTTTTCCTCTCAAAGACTATGGACAGAGTTTGTTTGTGACACAAAACATTTTGTCTATGCAAGAAGGTTAGTTGTTTGCAGTTTTTATCTGTGGATCTTTGCCCAGAGTATTTTTGAGCATAGATAAAAATGTTATTAAACTGTATCATAAAGGATACAATAATAAAGGGTCAGCTTTTCAACAGAGAAACCTGCCTGGCTGCATCAGCCTCACCTCTTCTGGGAAGGATATGCTATGGACTTTGCATTGTGCATAGAGGCACAGTCATAATGGGACAGTAAAGGACATTCCCAAAACCCAATCTTGGAAGCATGGGATTGTCTTCTTTGTATGCTGAAGCATTAAGGTTTTCCTTCACTAGAAGTAAGGGGCCTAGTCCAAATCTTGAAAAACAGCCCCAGACCATTATTTCTCCTCCACCAAACTTTACAGTAGGCACTATGCGTTCTGATATTCAGAGGACAGGTAAGCTCCTGCGTAAACTGTTGGCGCTATATAAATAAAGGATAATAATAATTTGTGTGTACTATGGGCTTTAGCACTCGGCCTCCCCTCTCTGAGAGTGTTTGTGGTCAACCACTTCACGGTTGAGATGTTGTTAGTCCTAGATGCTACCACTTCACAATAATAGCACTTGACAATGCCATGACAATGCCATGTTTAAAGTCTGAGATCTTTAGTACAACTCATTCTATTGCCAATGTTCATCTATGTAGCTAGCATGCGTACATGCATGAAGATTTTCTTTACAGGACTCACCACCAACAACTGCAGCACTACACCATCGGTAACATGCTATGAGGCTGAATTTCTACACTGGCAGTAGGGTAATGAGCAAGCACTGGCACAGAAATAGATTCAGTACCTTGTTGTTTTACCCACAATTGGACCTTTTTTATTAAATGATTCTAAGGAAGTTTATAGAGCAGCAGCATTAGAGCAGAGGGCAGACAGATGGTAGAAGAATCACTATTCACCCAGTTTGAATAATCAGTGCAGGGTAACCTAGGGTTAAAGAGAGTGTATTTTAACTTTGGACACTGGTGGATATGCATGAAAGGAGTTGCTGGGCCACCGAGGAGAGGCTGTACACTGTTGTATAGAGGGATCCTACTGGGGAAGACTACTGGTCATATTAGTGAATCGCAGGGGTTCACCTGTGCCAGTGGAGCTCCCTTGGGTGTTCTGGAGTCTGTGTGCACTGTGATAGAGAGTGATTAAAAAAATCTAAAACTTTAGGAGGGGGATGGATGAGGTAAGCAAAATAACTAATTTTAAAGAATGTAGCCAATGAGATTATACGTGAGTTGAGGAAGAGAGAGAAAATGAAGGAAGGTAAACAGAGAAAAGACAGAGAGATCTGGGGAGAAAGATTTTTGGCCACATAATTTCTGCGCACTCTTTATAACCCATAATGCCCATCAATCACAGCCTTAACCATTGAGACTGTCCTTCTGCTTCATGCCAGGATTGTATTGACTACTTCTAAAAATAACTTATTCTGTACCCTCTACACACAGACCCTTGGCACTTTTCCATCTGAAAGAGTGCTAAAACTGCTAGTAATGGCACCAAAACAGATGAACGAATGGATACTGAAATTTTTAAAGGTTTAGTGTTAATTTTCATTTGTTTCATTAGGGGTCCCTCCTTTTATTCAGAGATTCATATCAAATTATGTAAAATTAATTAAAAACATTTGTACGAATCAGAATGTTTAAAAGTGATGGAGCACTTCTACTGGGACGGTTGGAGTAATGTAACAGAAGTTTGATCGATATTGCTGGGAAATTTCACCTAGAGTTAAGGACACAAAAGCTGATCCAATGGAGAGACAGAAAAACCATATGGTGTGAGGAAGTTCCAAAGGATGTTATCTACAGTTTACTTAATCATCCAGCCAGTCACATGATGATGTGACATTTAGTCCAAGACAACTCATGTATTTGATTTTAAACTATCCCTGGACTAAAGCTAGACATCACACAAACCTCCAGCATGTGTGATTGCCATCTCTCTCCCTCAAATGGAATTGTGTTCAACCAATATCTTCTTCTATTGAAAAGAAAATATGAGGTTACAAAAGTAATTTTATATTGAAATAAACACTAATTTATATAGCTGCTTTTTTCTCAAATTTTTCTTTTGCAATGTAAACCTGTATCTGGGGTATCCAAATCCATAACTATAACCTTACGTGAACCTTGTATAACATACATATAACTGAAAAGAAGGCCCTTTATAGCAATGCACTAATCACTGAATCACATAACTTCTCTCTCAAATAGATCTGTTTGTTTGCCATTATGTTTAGAGCAAGTAAATTAAATATATATTTCTACAAAAAAACGTAATTCCCTTTTTAGGCAATGTACATTAACTGTGCAACTATATGAAACCAGCTCTTTCAATACAATTAACGTTGGTAAGCCAAGGACACTACCTTTGCTAATCTGAAATGTGATGTAGAGTGTCTCTTGACTGCATGTGGAAACTCTCACATCCCAAAATAAATCCCTACCATTTCATCATAGTTCCATTTTGCTAGTAAGGTTAAAATAGTTTACAAAGCATACAAAGAATAAGTCCATTAACATAGTATAAAAAGGAGGGGTTCGTAAAAAAGGCATCTGATTCTGGAAAATAAACGGCTTTAATGTGGAAATAAAGCATGGAAAAATTCATGAGCGTCTTGTATCATTTATAATCATACTGCCAATCTTGGGTTTTCTGTAGATCCAGTTTTAATCACAACAAACTGACAGAGGGTTATTTATTTACTTGAAAGTTAGTCAGTATATACAATTTTGATTTTGCTGTCTGCTCTTGTTGGAATATCACAAACTTCTGTTTGCCATCATTGAAGGTAGACATCCTATTTATGAATTACTTAGTTTTCTTAAGTGTATGGATCTGAAAGGCATTTTGGACCATACTATGTTGTTGAAGGGAATTTTTTGAGGCTCTAGCTCATTGACTTAAACTTTTAAAAGGATGTACACCGTAGCGTGGCTTCCTGTTATTTGGTTAATGGCTGTAATAGTTCCATTACCATATGCTTCCTGGAATCAACACTAATAATGAGCTGAATTTTGTCATCAAGCACTTTTTTTGTTTCTTCAAAAATTATATTCTTTTGTAAAGCGATTTTAATTAAAGTCAATTCATTCTTTGCTGTTTGTCAAACATGTAGTAGTCTTTTTTTGTCAATCAATAACTTCAGATATTGTCTCATAGATGGGCTTGATATTCACAAACTTCACTTTTTCCATCCCTGGTAAGATTCATTATGCTCTTAAAATACGTTATGTATGTCTGATCTGTTGTACCATGACCAGAATATGAAGACCGCCATGAGCAATTATAGCTAAACTGAGCAGCCAATCAGGCTTTCTTTCCTAACAGTGAATGCACTGCAGCGAGAATTCCATTCCAGGTACCACTACTAATGGACAATAACGTTTTTATTGTTGGAATTTAAGTCACATTATTAAGTGCCAGTACACTTCTAAACTCAATCATTTATCCTGAATAAAATCTTTACATATTTTGTTCCTCATGAAATGGTTTTCTGTTTTTGAAGAGCTGCTTAAAATGAGTGCTCTAATAATTGTATATTAGTATGTACAATATGTAGTTGTCAACCCTCCACCTCCATCTGCCACCCACCCCCCAATGGAAAAAAAGAAGTATAGTTGCAGTGAAGTTTCTTTTTTTATGGCAAGGTCAGTAACTAAAAAAAACTTTGGAAGAAACTGCATAGGAATTTATTCACTAAAGGAAGAGTTGTGGTTTCAACTACCTGACATAACTATACATTATGAAGGTCCAACCTAACCCCAGTGAGTGAGTAAATCAGTGGGATTTCTTCAAAGGCTCCTTACATATCAAACTATGCATCATCCTTTAAAGTGACGATAGGCCAATCATTATATTATTAATTCCATAACTGTAGGATTACCTTTTATTAGCCATAGCTTTTTTCACCTCAAAAACAGACCTCAGAAGTCTCAAAAGCTTATGTGACAACTTTTTCTAAGTTGTATAAACTGAAACTAATGATGCCATCTTCTCTCAGACCAATATAGATATATCTATTTTTATTGCTTGCTGTCCTGTTGGCTACTGCTGTGGAAATTCGATCAGGTATTTTAGCCACTGAAAACTGAAATGTTGGGCTGGAAACTCTATTTGAAATGAAAACCTGTGACCTGCATAGAGTTTCTATAGGAAACAGTGTGTAGTGCTTGTAAAGTGCAGATAAATTTTGCCAACAGATGTGGAGTTATTACTGAACTTAGTCGCAATGGGGAAAATCCAGTACAAATTTCAATCCTTATGACTTGGTTTTCCAGCCATATTTTTTGTAGGTGGCGTTTCATGAGGAGGGAGGTTCTTCCTACCTGCTAAATAATTTATTTCTAAATGCTTAAGCAGAAACAAATATAAAAAATCAGGCAGTTGGATTAATTGCGCTATTTTAACTTAAAACATTGGGCTTTAACTGCTTAATAGATGCCACTTCAAGTTACAAAATAATGTTATTTTCTGTGGTTTCAGAAAAACAACAAAGTACTGCAAAAAATATAGTTTGCGATAAATGTAACATAGCATTATGGAGGAATACGTGCAGCTTTGTATATGAGCAACTTATGCACATGTTCTATATAGGGCTGCTGCTACTACTACTACTACTACTGCCAACGAATTTCATTATCTATTGGTTGAATCGATTTTATCGACTATAAGATGAGGGGGTTTTTTTTAAGAGCAAATGCTCTGAAAAATACCCTTTGTCTTATACACCTCAAATAGAGGTCAGCCTGAAACATTAAGATCCCCCGCTACTGTCTTCCGCTTCCCCCGGGGCTTCTATGATGGAGCACCAGCGTGACATGACTTTACGGTGCTCCACCATAGAAGCCCCAGCGGACGTACCAGCCAGCAGCCTGCACGCATTACGCAGCATTCGCCGGCTGCCAGGAAGGAGGTTCCGCCGCAGTGCTGAAAGGGATCTGGATCCCCCTCTCTGGCAGCCGGTGGGCATCTGTGCGATGTGCGCAGAAAACCTCCGCTTCTGCCGGCACTTCGGCTGGGCTTCTATGATGAAGCTCCAGTGAAAGTGCCGGCCAGCAGCAGAGGTTTGTCTACGTACATAGCGCAGACGTTCACCGACTGCCCCTACTAGACACCAAGGAGTCTGGAACATGGGGGGTAAGTCGGGGGGGGGGGAGTGGCATATAGGGGGTATAAGGCATATTTGGGGGGGCAGAATGGCATATCAGGAGGGCACAGTGGCATATCTAGGGTATAACGCATATGAGAGGGCACTATTCAACAAGGGCAACGTTTCGACCATAAGGTTGAAACGTTGCTCTTGTTGAATTAAACACACCTTACTTAACTACTGGAGTGCTGAGCAACTTTATTTGTGATATTTTGGGGTGCTGGTGGAGCCCAGTTCGAGCACCAGAATTATGGAGTGCTGTTCTACTATTTCTACATAAATATAGATCTCTTGAACTCAGATTAGTTCTGTAGCAAGAACATGTGATTGACACATTACATTGGTTGAGATGGTTAAAGACCTTTTTTTATAAGGTGGCAACATAATCACTTTTTATATGCAACCTCAATTTGATTTAATGGCAATGTACATGAATATCTTTGCTTAGTAAACAAATGGCATATTAACATATGACCTACAAACAAATTAATGCATTGGGGATCTATTAACATGTTTTTGGTGGTAGATAAATGGAACATCCTTCCACCAGAACTGCTAAAGTTTAATGTATTGAGTGGAGTCATGCACAGGAACGGCATAAAGCTATCCTGAATCTAACACAAGACCAAGGACTAGATGGGGCAAATGGTTCAATGTTTCTGCTGCACATGCAAATGTGTGAACAGGGATAAGCGATTTTGACTTTGTGGCAGACCTGCAATCAAAAGGATTGTCACTGATACAGGTATCTGAGTGTGCTACAAAGTGTTAAAAATGGTCTTACCACCATAACAACTAACAGAGTGTCCAGGTCAGTAGGCTGCTATGATGTTAAAACCACTTTCCAAAATTTCCTGCAGAAACATGTTGCTAGATCCCCAATGTGTTAATTTGTGTGTAGGTCATTTTGTTAATATACCATTTGTCTACTGAGCAAAAATGCCTTAATATTCATGAATTGCTATTGAATCGAATTGAAGTTACATATAAACAATGATTCTGTTGCAAAATATAAAGTTATACCTGAGATGGTTCAATCTACAGAAAGTTTGCATTGGTTGCTTGATAAGAAGACCACTCAATTCTTTAAAATCAATTGAAGGAAATTGGTAATTATCCTTCTAGACGAGGAAGGAAAATGAAACATTGAAATATAAGAATGTTATTGTAAGGTTTTACGTAAAAGGGGCAGACAAGGTGTGCATGCAAAGGATTGCATGCTGCCTACACATTGTTTAGGAAATTAATCAAAACGAGGTTATTTAACATTTTTGGCTTATAGTTTTTGAAATCACCTGGACTGCAAAGATCCCGTATTCCTTAGGATAGTGCAGGCAGGTCTAAATAGATGTATGGGACATCACTCTCACCTTTGTCTGTCTTCTTAAAAAGATACAAGCAAGGTTTTGGACCAGAAATTCAGGTGAGAATTACTGATAACTAGATCGGCCAGCCCTTATGCCATTTATATTTTTAGGTAACAAAACTTTATGCTTCATGCTATAAATTTACAAATAACCTACATCCTTCTGCATCTGAGAGCTCTGTGAAGTAACAATAACATTCTAATTAGCCAACAATATTAATTGTTGGTTTGGATCATAAATTGAAAGGTTTCTAGATGGCCAGCAGATCCATGGAAACCATGATCAGTGTTTTTTCATTAAATTATTTTAATTTACATTACCAACTTATTTAAGAATGTTTGTAAGCCTTGGAGCTACCATATACATGGGTTTAAATAGAATCCAGAATGGTTTTGTCTTTAACCTAACACTTGTTTTCTCTGCAGTAGATAAGGTGCTTGTTAGTTTTATTTTGCTTACTTGATCCCCTAAAAGCTTGAAGCTGTTTTTAGAAATCAGGTTTCCCCCCATTGCTATGTAGTAGAGCTTTCTGAGAACCTGTTTCATAAAAGCTAGCTGGAGTCTCTTCTGTTAAAGGGTGTGCCTTTTGGCAGGACTTGCTGATATGGACAGGCTGGCTGGTGATTAACAGAGGTCAATAGACTTTGGAATCTAGCACACAGTCAGGTGGTTCAGTCTTCTCCCTGCATTAGGACAACTCCCAAGAGAACCAAAGAATTTTTGGGATATGATGTATTTCTTCTTGCTTCAGGTTAAATTAAACAGTTTTTTAGTAACGGTTGTTTTAGATATTAAAACTTTATATTTTTGAATACTGTTTTGGATGCTAGGTTAATTATATGATCTGCTTTTTTAATCAGTCTGACAGTTGGGGAAATCTTATGTTGCAAGGACACCAAGAAATAGTTAATGATACCATAAGACAGTAATGTTCTTGCAGGACTGGTCTTTGCTGATACATTAGGGACATCTCAGTGCTTGATATTTATGTTGGGCAAATGTACTCTTAGATAATGCTGGAATAATATGAAGCCATGTTGTATTTAAGACTTGAGACTTCTGCTGACTGTGATCTGAAGGTAAAATGGCTGCTTCTAATGCTCAGATGACTAGGGCTGCATTGTGAACAGCTTCTCTGACGCAGGATCTCCTATCTGTCTCCTGATTGTGAGACAAAAAAAACCTTCAGCAGAGCTGTGTCTTGTTTGGCTGGGATGAAAGGACTAAGCTTGGGGGAAGGGAACAGAAAAACTGGATGATCTGCTTTTCTCTGAAGTGCTTTGAATGCAGGAGTCATCTGCACCATGGAAAAAAAATGCTTTGAGATGTAATGGAGTGTGCTGAAGAGACATGGGGTGGGGCTTCCTTTGCTGCTGAAATTTGATCTACAGCAGATAGCAAACTCTTCCACACAATCCAGTCTTGTGCAATGAAATAAAAGCTTCTAGTATCTTGATAGCTGCAGGTTTAAAAGTAGCTGTTGTAACGCTCATGTTGATGGGGAGAAAAAGACAAGCTGTAGCTTAGGTAAATATATCTGTGAAGGAGTATTCTGTCTTTCTTTCCAGAGCTATATTCCAGAATGGTTGAGGATCTTTCTTCTGCATGAAGGCATGATGCTGTGCCCATTTTTTTTTCCTTTTTTAACCAATGGTTACCGTGATACCACGTTACTGTCCAAGTATCCTTTTAAAACCACTCTTTTTGAGGGGTATGTTAATTACATGTGCATTCATAAAACCTTAAGCCAGAAGCAATAAGAAAAGACTGGAAGATAAGACACAAATAAATACATGTCTATGCCGACCTGCAATGTTTTCCTCCAGGGTGTATCCACCAACATGGTGGTTCCCTCGGTTTCCATTTGCATCCATGTACATCTTATACTTTTCCAAGGCATTAATATATTAAGTACTCTAAATAGAGGGTCTTAACTAGAATTGCAGAATATATAATACACTGGGTTTTTTTGATTTGGATTTAATGTTTCTCAGAAATAAAACTGGCTAAGGATTGCATAAAAGGATCAGAATTATTGCTCTGGTTCAATCAACGATGTAGATGTTATTGATATACAATTTATATAATAATGTATCTAGCTATGAATATTCCAATGGTCATAGCTAGATACATTATTATATCTAGCTATGAATATTCCAATGGTCATATCGTACTCATTATAGTTTTTTATGTAGGTAATAAAATTAATGGGAATAGTTTTATTTAATCATGGAAATAACTATATCAAATCATCCTTGAGTTCACATATCTTTGGTTCATTTTGCCTTTGCATTTTTCTCTATATAACCCAATGTTTTATCTCCTTTCTGTTTCAGAATTCCCTAATGTAAAATCATTATCTGACCATGGAGGTTCTGCAGTGTGATGGTTGCGACTTTAGAGCCCAGTCCTATGATGAACTAAAGGCTCACATTCAAGATGTACATACTGCATTTTTGCAACCCACAGATGTAACGGAAGAAGGTTCTAGTCAGAGTAGATCAGTGGGTACAAATTCCAGCAACCAGTCAGAAGGTGTGTTCTCTTCAGTTAAAGATGAATTTGTTGCAACAGAAGAAACTCATGGTGGGTTGATTTTTATTCAAGACCCATATCTATCATTCCATACAGGAAGTAAACCAAAACAACTCCAGTTCTAAATGTTTATATGTACTTTCATTTGTATTTTGCCTGTTTACAATTATACACTAGATCTGTAAAACCTTTTGTTTTTTGTGTAGTTTGGCAAAGAATTCATGTAATTTTATATATCCTGAAATGAAACAGTGTTTATTTTATATAGATAAACTTTTTTTATACTTACCTAGTTATTTGCTTTGTGATTTCAGACCAGGGTGTTCCTCAAGTTCAAACTTCATATTATGGCCATAATGCAACTTTATTTGGTCAATCTGCAATGGGAAGCTCAAAGCCGACCAACAAATTTTTCCAGTGCAAGTTTTGTGTTCGTTATTTCAGATCTAAAAATCTACTTGTGGAACACACCAGAAAGGTTCATGGTCATGGAACAAATTCAACCCCTGGATCTATGAACTATAATATTATGATGCACGATGGCTTTGGAAAGGTTTTCTCCTGCCAGTTTTGTACTTACAAGTCACCCCGAAGAGCAAGAATAATCAAGCATCAAAAAATGTATCATAAGAATAGCCTAAAAGAGACTTCACCTACAACCTCACAAGCTGTTCCTGTGACAGTTCAAGAAACTTATAAGGAACTTCCCGCAGAAGTAGTAGAACGTAGTATTCTTGAATCAATGGTGAAGCCCCTAACAAAGTCTAGGGGTAACTTTTGTTGTGAATGGTGTAGCTATCAGACACCCCGAAGGGAACGCTGGTGTGATCATATGATGAAAAAACATCGTGGGATGGTCAAGATACTGTCAAGCTTACGGCAAGATGGCATGAACATGTCAGAGTTACAAAATAAAACTTCACTTGGTTCAAGTCCTAGCACCAGCTTTATGCCACTGAACTTAGGGTCACATGATCTCCCTAATGCTAATGTTCAGAGCTATAGAGGCCCTGTCAATAATGTACTACCTAGAGGGGGTGCTCCCAAATATCCACCCATGTCATATGTTCCAATTAAGCCAAAGCCTTCTCCAAATACAGGCCTCATGAACATGTCAGATAGGTCACCGTATGGGTTTTCAGACAAGTCTAATGTTCCACCGGAAATGGATGATACTGCAATGCTAAACGATTCTAGTTCAGATGAAGAGTATATTGAGCTGGATAGTGAAAATGGTTTAAGCTCACTGGATCATCATGGTTCAGGAATGTCTGGAGAGCCATTGTTGGGTTCAGAAAACAACAAATTACTAGAAACAAAGGGAATTCCATTTAGAAGGTACATGAACAGATTTCAGTGTCCTTTCTGCCCGTTTCTTACAATGCATCGACGGAGCATCTCTCGGCATATTGAAAACATTCACCTATCTGGGAAGACTGCTGTATACAAGTGTGATGAATGTCCATTTTCATGCAAAAGCCCTTTAAGGCTTGGTGCACATAAACAATGTCATTCTGGTGCATCACCTGAGTGGGATACACTAGGCACATTCAATGATAGTATGCCTTCATCCTTAAATGAAAGTTTTGATAGTAGTAATATCAATGGGAGAAAATCTATATTTATGACTGATTCTACCCAACAGTATCCTTACAAATGCACCATGTGCAGTTATTCTACTACTACTCTAAAGGGTCTACGTGTTCATCAACAACACAAACATTCCTTTTGTGACAATATGCCTAAGTCTGATAGTAATATGGTGAGGCAGACACAGGACAGTGAACCAGATTCCAATTCCAATATGGTTAGGAAGAGCCAGACGTCCATATTGGGATTATCTTCTAAAAATAATTTTGTGGCAAAGACATCTCGAAAAAGTTCAACTGACTTTCCTTTAGACTTGTCACCTGGGAAAAAAAGAACAAGGATTGATGAAATTGCGAGCAATCTGCAGAGCAAAATTAATCAGAGTAAACAGCAGGAAGAGGATTCTGTCATTAATGTGGAAGATGATGAGGAGAATGAAGTGGAGATAGAAGTAGAGCTAGACAAAGAAGATGATATGTCCGAACCAATAATGGAGTCAGAAAATGCATATACCCTTCAGCAGATCTGGAACAAGGATGCAAATTCTACCCAGAAGAGCATGAACTTCAGAAATATTCAGCAAAATTATTCAGCATCCAATGGCGCAGAAATTGAGTTGACTCTGTCAGATGATGATGATGATTATTACTACCAGTCTGTGGTCCTCAAAGACCAAGACTCTCACGCATTAGTATCTAATCAGTCTGGTTTGTTTGGTGAAAATGACCAACTGAATGAAAGTTCTGAATATAATGAGGAGTCTGGAAGATTATACTACTGTAAGCACTGTGACTTTAGCAACAAATCTGCAAGGAGTGTTAGTACTCATTATCAGAGGATGCATCCATATATAAAGTTTAGTTTTCGATATATTTTGGATCCAAATGATCACAGTGCAGTATACAGATGCCTAGAATGCTATATTGACTACAATAATTTTGATGACTTGCAGCAACATTATGCTGAGCATCACCCAGAGGCAATGAATGTTCTCAATTTTGACCAATCTGATCTGATATATCGGTGTCGCTTTTGTTCTTACACAAGTCCAAATGTTCGAAGCTTGATGCCACATTACCAAAGAATGCATCCAACCGTTAAAATCAACAATGCAATGATATTTTCCAGTTATGTCGTTGAACGTCAAGATGAATTATCTTCTGAATCACAGACATTGAGGGAAATCTTGAATTCTGCACCTAAAAGCATGGCCACATCTACTCCATCGGGGCAAGGTGCTAGCACCACTGCATCTTTAAACAAAAATGCCACAAAGTCCTTTGCATCAGAAAATGAAAATCAAAAGGCACCACCTTCAGTTAATAATGTGGTAGTTTATGACTGCGATGTATGTAATTTTGCAAGTCCAAACATGCATTCTGTCCTAGTTCATTATCAGAAAAAACATCCGGATGAAAAGGCTTCCTACTTTAGGATTCAAAAAACAATGCGTATTGTCTCTGTTGACAGTGGATCTGCAATGTCACAGCTGGCATTTGATGGAGGCTCTTCCATAACACCTTCTCCCTCTAATGTGACTACACCAAACCAAGAATTTAATCCTGAAATATACTTTTGCAAGCACTGCTCATATACCAATCGATCAGTTGTTGGCGTATTAGTTCACTATCAAAAACGACATCCTGAAATTAAAGTCACTGCAAAGTACATTAGACAGGCACCTCCAACAGCCGCTGGGATGATAAATTCTGATTCCCAACAAAGCACACATTCAACAAAACCAGCTACTACCCAGAATGCAAAGAAGAGCACATTACAACCTCGAGAAAATGAGATGTTTTTCTGTCAGCACTGTGATTATGGGAATCAGACTGTTAAAGGCGTTCTTATTCATTATCAAAAGAAACATAGGGATTTTAAAGTAAACGCAGATGTAATTAGACAGCATACAGCTGCCATTAGGAGCCTTTGTGATCAGGGGCAAAAGAAGCTTGACACAAACACAAATTTAGCACCTTCAGCTGCTGATAATGAAAAAACAAAACTTCGAAGTCTCAGGTGTAGACAGTGTTCATATTCAACTCCTTATGTGTATGCTCTAAGAAAACATATGAAAAAAGATCATCCTAATTTGAAGGCAACAGTTACTTCAATATTGAAATGGGCCTTTTTAGATGGCTTCATAGAAGCTGGTTATCACTGTGAATGGTGTATCTATTCCCATCCAGAACCAAGCGGTTTGCTTGAACATTACCAAAGAAGACACCCTGAACATTATGTGGATTATACCTACATGGCTACTAAGTTATGTGCAGGTCCAGAAAATGTTGCACAAGCTGCATCAGACTCCAAATCCTATAAATGTAGAGACTGTAGTTTTGAGGGACCCTCTATATGGGATATAACTAATCACTATCAAGCCTTTCACCCTTGGGCACTAAAAGGGGATGAATCAATACTACTTGACATAATAAAAGAAAAAGATGCTTCGGACAAGGCAAATGCAGAAGATTCTATTTTGTCCCATATTCAGTCAATACAGAACCCTGTAACCAACACTGAGCCACAATTGGACAGTGGGGATGAATCTAATTTATTGCAAGAAAAAAGCTTACAGTCAACTGGTCACTCTGCATTATCTTCTTCGCCATATCAATGCGCAGTCTGTCAATCTGAATACAATAACCTACATGGCCTTCTTACACACTATGGCAAAAAACATCCTGGTATGAAGGTGAAAGCTGCTGATTTTGCACAGGACACAGACATTAACCATGGAGCTGTGTATAAATGCAGGCACTGTCCTTATATAAACACTCGAATTCACGGAGTCCTCACTCACTATCAAAAACGTCATCCTACCATAAAAGTCACTGCTGAAGATTTTGTACATGACGTGGAACCGCCTTCTGAAATGTCTCAGAATGATGCAGAAGAGCATAATCGCATCTTTAAGCAAGGGTATGGTGCTTACAGATGCAAAATATGCCCTTACTTCCACGGGACCCTTGAAAAGTTAAAAATCCATTATGAAAAATATCACGACCAACCGGAACCTGACATACTCTCACAATCCTCCCCAAGAGACAGTTGTTCAGGGGACCCAGAGACCCTTTCTGATGATCACCCACCTCAGACTGTTGTTACTCTGGAGCCTGGAGAGGTCCCTGATGAAACAAGTTTTAAACATAACCATGTCCCTTCCCATACTGTCTTTAGGTGCCAGTTATGTAAATACTTCTGCTCTACCAGAAAAGGGATAGCACGACACTATCGCATCAAACATAACAATGTTCGAGCTCAACCAGAAGGAAAAAACAATTTATTCAAATGCGCACTTTGTGCATATACAAATCCAATTCGCAAAGGCCTTGCTGCCCACTACCAGAAGCGGCATGATATTGATGCATATTACACCCATTGTTTAGCTGCATCCAGAACGGTTACTGACAAGCCCAATAAAGTTATCATTCCCACCCCTCCTAAAGACGACTCTCCAGAACTGAGTGATGAATTAAAGAAAGCAGTGGAAAGAAAAAAATGTTCTCTCTGTCCTTTTCAGTCCTTCAGCAAAAAAGGTATTGTTTCCCATTATATGAAACGCCATCCAGGTGTTATTCCCAAAAAGCAAAATGCCAGCAAGCTCGGTTGTTACTTTACAGCTGTGTATGCGGAAGAAAATGAATGCCAAAGTTCTGGTGAAGCCAAGCTTGAACCTGAAGCACCAGTTGAAGAGCCTGAGCCTCCAGAACCTGAATTGCTTCCATTTAGGTGTATAAAATGCTTTAAACTCTCATTTAGTACTCCTGAGCTGCTGTGCATGCATTATACAGACCACCACAGTAAGGACATAAAGAGGGACTTCTCCATTTTGGGCACTACTGGCACAAGATCCTCTACCACCACATATCAATGCAAGCATTGTGGCAGCAAGCTGAACAGTGTAACTGAGCTGACCTTGCACTTGAATTCTCACATAGAAGACTTTCAGAAACGTGCAAAACGCCAGGAAAGACGGAAGCAGCTTATGAACAAGCAAAAAAGCACAGAGACTGCTCTTGCAGATGGTAAACCTGATAAGGTAAGGATCTATTGTATGTTTTTTTTTATTCTCTACCCCAATTCTAGGCATTTAGAATTGTGTAGGGCCTCTAGTACATTATTCTTTCATATCAAGACAGAATTGTTAAATAACATGTGGATATTTAGCTGTAAAGATTATATGTTTATTTACTTTGTGTATCAACAATTGTATACAGTTTTAAAATCGTCCCTTGGTTTTCAGTAACGCCCATGCCTACATTGTCCATTTATATTGTGTTGGTAGCTAGGATAAGTGACTTTTATTAATAGTATGAATTCTGCCACAAAGGCACCCTTGTAAAAATCTGTTGCCACCTTTTTATGTCTGTTTGTAATAGATGTTTTGGCTTCTCTAAATTAAAAAAAAAAAAAAAGTTTTTCCTGAAACTGAAATATGTACTTAAAAAAAAAAAAAAAAAGGCTACCGATGTTAGTTTGTTAGTACATTTACATGTGTTGCATAGACAGTCTTTTAGACTTTAACTTGGTTAAAACATGTTAAGATATGGAAAATATTTAGAATTCTATGGAACATTTTGCATTTGTTTGTGGTTACAGACTGGCCAGGAGGGGCTGCCTAAACCCCAGAAGGAAAAGGTAGTTGTTGGCTACAAGTGTAAATTCTGTGTGGAAGTCCATCCAACACTCCGTGCCATCTGTAATCATCTCCGTAAACATGTCCAGTATGGCAATGTCCCTCCTGACTTCAAGGTAAATGACTGTTTAAAAAAAAGAGTAACATTTTTGCATTGGATATGGTCAGATTGCAAGTGGTTGTCTTTGATTATCATTTCTGGACATCCAAAAGCCTGCAGGAAAACCACCAATCAGCATATTTCCGGATTCAAGTATTTTACGGATGATGATGATGTCCAGCAAGTGAATCCTAAATATTTATGTTCCAATATGTTATCGTATGCAATATAAATTCTGCATGATGGCAGCTCCCTCGCACATCATTACAGAATTAACAGAGATAATTTTTAGATTCATGGCCAATTAAAATGGAAAATCATTGTTAATCTGTTCTATTTATGAGTAACAACTAGGATAGGGGTAATTGGAATGTGAGAGTTGACTTATAAAAGAAAGCATATGCTTTAGCATTTAGTTTATAATTTTCTTGTATATTTTTAAAAGGATGACGTGGACGATATCACTGATCTGAATGATGATGTTGACAAAGAACCTGATAGTTCAAATGCATCCGTAGCAGAAGGAGCTGTGGAAAGAGAAGCAAAAGAGCCCAATCAGGAGGAACAATCAAGACCCGGAGGCTATCCTTGTACCCAATGTGATCGTGTTTTAATGTCAATGCAAGGTCTCCGTTCCCATGAGAGAAGTCACTTGGCACTGGCACTGTTTACTCGAGAAGACAAATACAGCTGCCAGTTCTGCTCCTTTGTCTCTGCCTTCAGACACAAGTAAATGTTTGCATTTGTTTTTTGTTTTTTTTTGTTTTTCTTTTACTTTTTTGACCTGTGCAAGTTTGCAACTCCTATCAAAGACCTCAGTGGTTTGTTTTCTAAAATATTAGTATGGAGTTGGGAAAGTGCAAGCACTCTTGCATGCTATGCAAGTAAACCTTTGTTTAGTCATATTAAAATACAGAAACTATTGTCGGTATCTGTCGTAACAACCTATCAGTGCCTGGCTTTGTGTCGCATGACAATTGTTTTCCTTATGTCGCATAAAAGTTTTTTCCAAAATTAAGAACATTTTGTGGAGGGTTAAGGTATTTAGTATTGCTATGAATAATGAGTCTAATGCTGCATTTAGTTGCATCTTTAGGACAAAATATAACAATATATAATAAGTTAGCCAATATAAAAATATCAGTTTTTATATTTGTGAAAAGTGTCTATTTTTGGTATTTTCACTTTAATGCATTTATCAATGCAATACTTTACAAGAACACAGGTCTGCCTCACAATTGAAAAAAGGTGATCATTCATTTAGAGGAACTGTCTCTTCCCTACACATAGCACAAATTACCGTTCATATCAGGTGTACTATGCTTTGTTAATGTATGTAATGTAAGTGTAATTATGCCCGTGTTGTTTCTTGGAGTACAGTATCGCACGCCCTGCACAATGCTTGTAAATGTATAGTTCTCTGTACCATGTAGTCACTGTACAATTTAAAAAAAAAAGGGATTCGCATACTAATTCCTTCCTTTTTCTATTATTAGTTTGGACCGCCACATCCAGACTCATCATGGGCATCATAAACCATTCAGGTGCAAACTGTGCCCTTTCAAATCTTCCTATAATAGCCGACTGAAGACACACATTATTAAGGCTCATGGGGGTGAGTTGTTTGATAATTCATTATTATTAATTATAATTCTACATCGTGAAGAGCTGTGTTTAAAAAAAAATAAATATATATATTGTTTAGGAAATTCCTCCAGATTTAAAACTAAAACATGAATACCAATCCCTTTTTATTTAGAAAGTGTGTTCTGCTGACCTACTTTCTTGTTACTCAAAGAGATGACTGACTAGCATCAACTAAAAATCATGTCTCTGAAACAGCATGATCTAAGGCTAATAGGAAGAACTCTGATCTTTTCTGTCACCGTAAAGCAGTGGTAGTGTGAGTTCCACCAGCTAGATATTTTACATAGGAAGTCTGATGCTCATCTTTTTACCCTAATATTACTTGCATCAGCAGAAACTAATAAAATGTTCCGTTAAATCTTAATATTATTTTTTAAGAAGTGAAGTTAAGTCTTAAATAGCTGACACCTTTTCCTCATGTCATTTTCAGGGGATCATGCCTACAAATGCTCCTCTTGTCCATTTTCCACTATGACAATCAGTCTACTGAAAGATCACTCTTTAAAAGTTCACGGAAAGATGTTAACTTTGCCCCGACTGCGCACCATTGTTCAGACAATCCCGAGAGCCAAGCAGTCCTCGCGGATTGGAAAGGAAACTGGTATGGAAGGTAAAATAATGTTCCCCCGCTTAATGTAGCTTTCAATATAATCTGGTCCTTTGTTATCATCATACTATAATATAATTTCTAAAGATATAGCATTGCAAGGTACTTTTTCTTAAGGCAGAACCAGTGAAATGGTGATGGTCTTGTCTGCCATGTGAAATTGATTGCTCCTGATTACCGTGTGCCTAAACCTAATTCGTTTCTGTCACTGTTACTACACTGTTATCACACTTGGTCTAGCAGGGTCTAATATTCTTGTGTGTATCCAGTTTAAAATGGCCTGTTTTGCAACACTGCCTGTGAGCTGCCATAACAATGTGTGTTTACCTTCAGCCTTTGACCTCCATGCCAGGATTTCAGGGAGTCTTGTTATACCACTGTTCTGCAGGATAAAACTAACAAAAAAAAGAGCGTCTAAGTGAGCCTTTGGTTTATACCATCAGCTTATTTCCATTTTTTTCATATATGCTTTATGTCCTCCTTGCATTGGACATTTAAAAAATATTTTTGAATATTATGCAGGTGTAACCAAGGTAACTACAGATTAGTCATTTCCTAAGTAAATCATGTTGACGTTTAAATGTGTTTGGCGTAAAATAGGCAATTCAGCCTTTTATACTGTTGAAAGAGGTACAGTCATGATTGAAGTGTCAGTATCCATTTTACTTTCTAGAACTTTTCTAGGGCATGCAAAGACTATGTAGGAAGGAAGGATGTGATTTTAATTAGTTCTCTGTTAGGGGACTATCCTCAAGCAGCCTTAAGAAATTATAAATTGTTTTGTTCACAAATAAGGCGCAAGGTTTTCATGAAAAACAAACTAGTAAACTGGAAAGTGTTACATACGGAGAGGGAGATTAGTACTCGATATTTCTAATGCGCCTGGAATTTTAAATGAACTTCACAATTCTACATCTACAGCGTATTTTGTTCCCAGATATTGCATACAACAGTGATAACACAATTACAGAGGGTGGAGAAGCCTAGTGTAATTCCTACTCTAAAAAATGGGGACTCTTTAGAATCCCTGATTAAATTAGAACTAAAACTAGGTTCCCGAAAAATGGCGCTTTTTCTATGTTAAGCATTGTACGCACTAATTGCGTTGTAAATTGTACAAAATATTTCTTTGCATGCAGGAAATTGTTAAAGGAAATCATCAGTTATAATAGTAAATACAAAGAAATATGTCTTGGACATTGGTTCTTTTATCTTGTATATCTAGAGATATGCTATATTTTTCTTTGTAATTGAAATTGTTTTTCGTGCAGAGGAATAAAATTGGTAGTCATAAAATGTTGTTCACCAATACCTTGTATATTTTGTAAATGTCTCTTCAGAAGACGACTTCGGAAGTATCGAAAACGTATGTAAATGTACACCTTTTTAATGTTTGCTCAATCAAAATATATCAACTTCAACTAAAGTTTCTCTTGGGTTAATAGAGCCAAATACACTTAAGTTGGATATCTTATAAGGTATTATAACAGTCAGCTGCATAAATAATTCAAGAGGCATTAATTCATATTTGTGGCAATGTTAGAGTGCATATAGTCAGAAATATTTACACAAAAGTAATTTGAGCTTAATTTGAATATAATGCACATGAAACATTTTGGTGTTAAGTAAAAGTGGTGGCAGAAATAAGCCATTATTTATTAAGCTTCTTATGTATCTTATTAAAGGTATTTGAGTTTGTGTGGCAAACAAACATACATAGGTGACTGGATAAACTGAACATGGATTTTTAAATATTCAATTCAACATGCACTCAAACTGTGAAAATTGTGTGGCAAAGAAGATAATGTTGAGGGTTATCTTACACCACCATTTTCTGTATCAATCATTTTAACTTGGGTGCTGCACTCACCACCCTTTAAGTTTCAGTCTTTAACTGTAATTGTTTCTGCTACATCTAACTTCTACTTTTTTCCTGTATGACCGTTGAGTTCAGGATTTTATCTACTTGTAAAACTGCCAATAATATACTGTGTTGCACATATTCCATGTTTTCTTTGAGCAAACACAGAAATATTCCTGCATTGTGTAACTTTGCCTTTTGTCTTGGCATCTAGTCCAACCACTCTAACTATCAAGCCTATAACACTTAAAACCCAGGCTAAATTAGTCATGTTCCATATATTTGAGAGAAGAGCATAGCATTTGAATGTGTTACTTTCAGTCTCTTTTTGCCTGTCTACTAGTATGCATTTAACCGGACAATAATGCTGCTTAAGTAGTCTATTTGAGGTTTTTTTTAAAGGGGTCATAATGGTTCTGTCATAAGTTTCCTTTGCCCACCCCAGCTTATGTTTTTGGACATCTACAATCTTTGTTTCTTTGGTCTGTGAGAGAGAACTGGTTGAACTGGTTTGAAGCTACACTTGTGATATTTTCTCAAGGAAAAACTCCTTGTCCTTGTGTGAAGAAGATCAATGTCATAAAAATATATCTGTGTTTTATATTAATGTCACGCTCAAGGAATGTAATACTGCAGAATGAGGAGAAAGCCAAGACACTAAGTTGGATGACCTTTCCAGAATGTTCCATTTAACCATGAGCATTCAATTACCAAAAACAGGAAGCACATGTTATAGGAGTAAAGAGTGACTGTGCTAGCTTGACTACCATTTACAACCAGCTTAAAAATACTTTGTTGAAATGCAGAAGTCATTGTAAAGAATATGTAGAGAAGAGGAGTTAATAAATAAATAAATGAAATTGAGATAAGGGATTTTTATCCTGGTTGACCCAGATAATTAAGGCTTTTAAAGAGTCTACATTTTAAAAGAGCATTGTCTCTTTAGTAGAACACATTTTTAAGGAGCCCCTGACTCCATAATACTTTTTAAGGTACTTGGAGTGTTCATCTTCAAAACATTTCTGCTTTAGTTTGGTTTAATTGCTCTTAATAGTAAGGTTTCTTTGCAAATCCAAAAGAGTTAGTACATATGCAAGGTATACTTTTTCAGTGTTGTTGCATTGTTCTTATCTTCTACTTCCTTTTCATTATCTTTTCATTTAATTATACCTTATGAAACAATAGTTGTTATAATCATGGCCTGTCTTGTATAACCACACTATCCAAAGACCAAGATTGGCTATTGCCAATTGTTCATTCTTGTGGTAGAGGCAAGTCATAGAACTTTTTCCTATGGAAAAGTTTCAGGTCAATGACCTGTTTAAAAGGTTATACTCTACATTCATAAATATGGGATATATGTGTTCTGTTTCCCTTAATCATATTATCAAAAGTAACTATTCTTGGAAGACTTTGTGGACAATCACAATTGCAAAAGAAACTTGAGATTAAAATGGATGTTACTTCATCCAAATACAGTTTGTAGCTAGTTTTGTGCAAAGCTTGAAACTGAAAGAACACATTGTTTTCTAAAGAGTGTATGATCAGTGGTAGATCTGGATTCACTCATTGCAATAAACACCCTATTGTTGTGTTAATAATATTCATAACGCTAATAATTACATAAAAACATGATAGTATATATAACCTAGATATATAAGAAGTCAGCTGATAGATTTAAATAACACAACCTTGATTTGCGCTTCTTCAGCCTGAATATAAAACTTAAAGATTGGGGAATGATTGTAGGCATATTTTCACAGAATCTGATCACATTCAAGAAAGCATTTACCTTTCTTTGAAGAGTTGTTTTATTCTGTGCTTCGTAGAAAAGTTGCTCAAGAACACAACTTAGGTTGGACATGAGTAATTAAAGGAAGTGTAGCAAGAATAAATAACTGCTCGCTAATAGACCAAAACCATCAGTACCTTTTAATGCTCCATATGCATTTGTTGCTTGACTTCAGCAGCTTTCCGTTTAATTTTAATTTGAAACACTTTTTTATATCTACATAAAAAGTGTTGTTTTTCATAATCTAAGAATACTAAGGTAGATGTATGTTAGTTTTGGATTTTTGGAACCATTTTTAAGTCCTATAAAAGTGGTAAACGCTTATGTTACTCTATAGGTGTTACTGCAGTATATGACCTGTCTTTTGTCCTCTTCCACAGAGTCTTCATATTCTGAGCCACCAGATGTTCAGCAGCAACTCAATCATTACCAGTCGGCTGCTCTAGCTAAAAATAACAGCAACAATAGCCCTGTGCCTCTTCCTGTGGTCAACACTTCAGCCGAGCTGAAACAGGAAGCGGTCCTCAACTGTGAATTCTGTGAATTTTCATCTGGATACATTCAAAGCATTCGTCGTCACTACCGAGATAAGCACGGAGGAAAGAAACTTTTTAAGTGCAAAGATTGCACTTTTTATACATGCTTTAAGTACGTAATACAAAATAAAATTTTGTTGTATACAGTCAGGTCTTTTTTCTCTCTCTTTCTCAATGTGCATGTAAATCATTCCACCAGGATGTGACATTTTGATATGTACAGTTTAGCAGTGCAAAGCTAAAATGTTGTCATATGGCACAATGCTTCACTTCGACTTTTAACAGTTTTTCGTTTTTATTAAAAAAAAAAAAATATGATATATATCTGTCTAGTTGATTTGGCATGATGCCATGATATTCAAACACTCTTTCTTGCAGGTCTGCTTTTACTATGCATGTTGAATCTGGACATTCCGGAACCCCCAAGGAAGGACCTAAAGACCTTCGTTGTCCACTCTGCCTGTACCACACAAAATATAAACACAACATGATTGATCATATTGTCCTACACAGAGGTAATTTCGTAATTGTTTCCTTATAATGTGTTCCTACTTATTGTACAGTGATACAACATACCTGTTGATCTTGTTTCATGAAATCCTGATCTGTAGTTATCAATGGCCTGTACCTTGTGCATTTTCCCTCTAAGGTTTAACTACAGATTCTGGTGTGCCTTGCATACTAGCCTCTATGCAAAAATAAATTCCAGGGATTATAGTGCTACGTAGTCAAATTTAAGGGCATGGTTCATCTTCCGTGGTAGGTAATTCTTGAATAATTAAATGCTGAAGCACATTATCACCTGGAATAGTTACATGAAAATCAGCTTGAAACTGCTTTTTTCACATTGTTTGTGGTCAAATTAGTCTGTGTATTGCAAGAATATATAGAGGGAATCTGATACATGTGTTTGCTATAAAATCCTGCCCAATATAAATGTAATGTTGGTACTTAAAATCCATTGGGTTTTGTCCACATGCATTGTTCCAATGCCATATTATGCCACTTTTCTGTTGATCTGTAAGAGTTTGGAAATTGTTACTCTAAGATTGTGGGGCTCTACTGAACCATTGTCCATCATAATGACCAGATGAAGAAAGTCTGGAACAATAGTGGCGTTCAAGTCTGCCAAAAATCAGAGAACAACATTCTCTGACTAGATGGGTCAAAATTGGACCTTGGGTTATGTGGGCCCTATCATGTTGGACAGAAATCAAAACTGCATTACACATTGAGAATCTCATAACTGTGGTCAAAAATGATGGTGGCAGTTTCATGGTTTGGAAATGCTGTGATGCATCAGTACATGGACAGATGCTGCTTCATATTAGGGAATTATATAGGTGAAAGTCAACTCATTCTTTTATCAACTAAAGCTGAAGCTCTGTTGGTCACACAGTAAAATATCACCCCAAATAACACAAAGTTTACAAGAGATTGGTAACAGAATAAGAAAGGTAAAGTTGTGGGTTGGCTATGTCAAAGTTTCATACGTAACCTAGACCTAATTAGATTGCAGTTGTTGATTCTAAATGTGGCTTAACCCAGTTTTAAGTCATGGGGGCACTGAGTGCTGCATACAATTATACCAGACAGGTGCTAATGATCATCAATTTAATATGTAGGTTGAAACAGTCATTAACTGAAATAGGGACAGCTGTGTAGGAGGAATAAAAATGGGTGATGAACAACCAAACTCAGTAACAAGGTGAGGTTGCTGGAGAGTTTAATGTCAAGTCATACAAATATGGCAAGACTGAGCATCCGCAACAAGACACAATCGGCAAGGTCTCTCCCAGGCAGAAATGTTAAAGCAGACAATGGTTTCCAGATGTTCTGTCTAAGCTCTTTTGAAAAAGCACAAAGAAATGAGCACTGTTGAGGATCGTAGACATAGTGGTCTGTCAGGATGTTTAGTGCAGCAGATGAAAGACACATCATACTTGCTTCCCTTATCAATCGGACCTGCAGTGCCATCAGCTCAGCATTGGTAGAAAACGGTAGGACACTGGTACACCTAGATGCTGTCTGGAAAATTCTGGTCAGAAGTGGTCTTCATTGAAGACTTGCTGCAAAAAGCCATACCTCCAACGTGGAAACAAAGACATAACTGTTTATAGGAACTGGGGTGCAGAAAAATGGCAGCCGGTACGGTGGTCTGATGAGCCAGTTTAAAATATTTGGCTGTAGCAGAAGGTCGTTTGTTCACCAAAGGGCTGGAGAGCAGTACAAGAATGATTTTTGGGTTTTTTTTTTGCAGAGAGCAGTGCAGTGTGGTGGAGGTTCCTTGCAAGTGTGAGGCTTCATTTCTGCAATCAGAGTTTAGGATTTGGCCAGAATTAACAGTATTCTCAATGCTGAGAAGTATAGGCAGATATTTTCCCATCATGCAGTACCATCAGGGAGGCATCTGATTAGTCCCAAATGTATTCTGCAGCATGACAATGACCCAATACATACAGTCAAAGTTATTAACACTTAGTGTTCGCATAAAGAAAAAGTTTTGGAAGTGATGGTATGGCCCCCACAGAGCCCTGATCTCTACATCGAGTCTGTCTGGGATTAGATGAATAGAGAGAATCAACTGAGGCTGCCTAAATCCAAAGAAGAACTGTGGTTAGTTCTTCTGGATGCTTGGGACAACCTATTCGCTATGTTCCCAAAAAAAAAAACTAGAATAATTTATGCTGTTTTGAAGGCAAAATAATTATTAACTCTTGCATTTTTCAAAGCATTCCTACCTTACACCTGCTTAAAACCTTTCAACATTACTGTATATGTGTATAATAACTTCCAAGAAAGGTGGCTATATCATTGAAAAAATATTGATAATTTTACCCTTGTTATACTTGTCCCTATCTGGAAGGTGGGCCTTCTATTAGAAATATAAAAAGCCATAGATGAAATCATTTTTATATGTGAATACCAATCTACCTATTACCAGTTTCCAGAAATCTGAAAGCTTTCTTGTTTTATTGTCTGTGTACCCTCTCTGGAGGTCACTGCTATTTTTAGTCAATGTAGGATCAGCTTTCAAACTGCAATATACTATCAAGATCCCTTGTGTTTATGTAATGTCTTCTGTGTATTAGGTTGTCACGGTGCAGTAACAGAGTAACTTCTGTTGTATACTATATGATGTTTGGATGATTCTAGGTGTTTGACCTGGCATTGTTATGACACATAAAAAATTATAGAGCCCTTTTCAGTTTATTGCCATTAACTTCAGCTATCCATACATGTTGAAGATATATTCTTAAATTTTAATATTTGTGGTCTCTGTTTTAGAAGAGTGTAAAATACACCACCTTTTTTTTTTATGTGATCTCATCAAGTGCATTTATTGATGTTACCACTAAATTAGTTTTAGGCAATACAGCTATCGATTAGCACAGGAATTCCAATAGTCATTTGCAGTTGCCTGCTGTCTTTTATTTTTTATTTTTTTTTGTTCCATAGTGGTCATCTATCGTCTAACTTTTTGGATGCATCTTCTTTGGAAAGAATGCTTAATACAATAGGATGATTATATAGCTCCATGTGTGTTTTACAATCCCAAATGGAAGCGCCCTGCAAATAAAATCAACCTGTTAATGACATCAAAACACATTTACACATTGCTGTGTAAATCTTATCATAGTCTAACAATACTATAAACCAGTGCCCATTTTATAAAAATTACAATAACGGCAGCGAAAATGAATTAAAAAGGTACCTCCCATGTATAAGCATTTAATTATTGCTACTGGGTTTAAAACAATAGGTGAGCAGGTTACATTTTCAGTTATGGCCAGACATTTGAAGTACAACAGTACCCAAAAACAGACACTTTATTTGTGATCTTGTAAATTACCACATCAAAATGTATTTTGTTTAAAAAAAAAAAAAAATAGAATATATTTACACAATCTATACCACAGGTCTGTAATTTTGACTAAAATTGTCTAATGTGCAGGTGTTTTTAATATGGTACTTATCTTAGACCCCACATTAGTAGAAAATAATAATAGCAGCATTATCTGAAGAAAGAAATGTCTCTTAGTACGAGGAAAATGATATGCGTTCAGTTTTAAATGTTTTTATTTATTTGATTGCAGAAGAAAGAGTCGTCCCAATAGAAGTCTGCCGCTCTAAGTTATCTAAACAACTGCAGGGAGTTGTGTTCCGATGTGATAAATGCACCTTTACCTGCTCCAGTGATGAAAGCTTACAACAACACATAGAGAAGCACAATGAGCTGAAACCCTACAAATGCCAACTATGCTACTATGAAAGCAAGCAATCAGAAGAGCTAGACAGCCATCTCAGAGAGGAACATAAGGTATGCACTATGTCGTTGTAGTAAAGATTGTTGAAGAAAAACATAACCATGTCCAAGTTTCTTTTTTCTTTTTCTGTGGTGGGGTACCGCTTTATTTGGAACCCACTATCAACCAGGTACCACCACAGTCTTGCTGTTAATTAAGCACACATAATAGATACCAACAAAGAGAAAGTGTGCATATTGGCTACAACACCCTTTGTAGACTCATGATCTTTTTTATTGTAGGTATCTCGTAATTTTGAACTGGTTGGACTTGTGAACTTGGATCAGTTAGAACAAATGAAAGATAAAACAGAGACTTCAAGCAGTGATGAAGAGGAAACTGGCTTCAAGTCTGAAGGTTTGTGCCAACAGTCTGCTCTAGATATGCAGTGTTTGTGCATGTTTGTTGACCTTAGCAATATCCAAATCTGAAAACTGGAAAACATGCTTGAATTTACCTGATAGGCAACATAAATAAGAAGGTATGCTTAATGTAAGTGGTGTAAACTTACCTAACCGTTTACAATGGAAGCCAAAGTGCAGTGGATCATGTGCCTATCACAAAGTACAGTGTCAATAACAAGTTTAAATATTTAAATGAAACCCATAGTAAGATACTGTACATTTCCTATTGTATTTTAGCCTATTTTTTCCCCTTTTATTAGACACTGTGCCCTTTCCTGACATCAAGGTTGCCACACCAGAAAAACGTTTTCGATGTGAGTTTTGTGGAAGAACCTTTACGCAAGACTCAGAATGGGAACGGCATGTGTTGCGACATGGCATGTAAGCTTGCATTTTGCAGGGTGCTTTTTATTCTTAATATATATTCCATCCCCAATCCAAATAGAAGTACTTAACATGATATTACATAACCTCAGCTGTTTTAAGGCCATGATGCTCAGTTAGCTATTGGCACAAGTTTCTAGATCACACTGGCAGTTTGAGGTGCATAGCAGCTGAAGAACAACCTGCCAGCCCCCACCCTCAAAAAGAAGCAACTAATTAAACCTTTTAATACAAGACCTATATCTGCTCTGTTGGCATTTTTAGGAATTCATTTAGGAAATCATTTTTTTTACCTTAGTTACAGCAAAGGAAGACTTTGTTCCATGATTTATAAAAAGCATTCTAGACAGATCGGGTAAACATTGAGTATTCAGTATGCAATATATATGTCATTTTGTTGCACACAACAAGGCATTGATTTTGTGTTGTCTTTCATTTCACAGGACCATAAGTGAAAACCCTAAAGAAATTGAAGAGAACCGAAAGCAAGAAGACAATGTTGAGGAGAGCCAGATGGACTACGTGAACAAAGTGGAAAAGACAGAAGAGAGACTAGGAGATTATTGCCAGCAAACGAAAACTTCTAGTTTTAAAAACCTAACCATTTCAGAAAAAGTGGAGACCAAAAAGGAATAAATAATTTCTGGCAATATAATGAGTACTTACTTGAACGATTGGACACATTTCAAGAAAAAAAGCTGCTTTTTAGGACCTTTAACATCTATTTTTCCCAAGCACTGGTACTTGTATGAGTTTGTATAAAGTACAATATTTAAATAAGAAATTAGTCACTCCAGGACATCACTACTAATTGTTTTCGTTTTCAAGCTTCGTTCATTTAGGATTAACAGGAGGACTATTACTTCAGTGAACAAAACTGTTCTTTGGTTTTTCCCTGGGACTCATAGAATTCAATAGAAACCATTTTTGGACATCTTTATACATTTTTAATATGAAATTCTCGTGCAGTTGCTCTATAGACGATTACAGGAGCTTGAAACTCATGCTCTTCATTCAGCAGTCACCAGATTCCTAGTACCTCAAAATTACATAAGGGAATTCTCTACATTGTTTGTACTACTTTTTCCTGGTGGTCGAAAGTTGAGCAAGATAATGAACAAATATTTCAGAATGAATAAAAGACAAACCATCCTGCTTAAAGCCCCTTCTGGCCTTTGTCTTAAAATACTGTGATTATTTTTTGTTACATTTTAATAAAATAAAAAAGGTAAAAATGTTAAAAATACCGTATAGGTTAGTGTTTATAACTGTTACTGAACTCCGTGTAAGGTGACGTTTTTGTTATTTTTGTTTTCATTTTTACAAAAAAGAAAATATTGGCCTCTTAGCCTGTGCAGGCCCCATCACCATGTCTTGTCTATTTTCTGCAGTGCCACACTAAAGAAATGTAGCATAAACTTGATTTTACCAATTGGAATGGTTATATGCAAGAAAGTGATATGAATGTTTGACACAACTTCGCTACTTGTATGCAAAATAGTCAATATTGCATATAGCATTACAGCATGTTTATTGAAAATTGTGAAAATACTACAAATGCATCATTAAATATCCAAAGTCTGAAAGTGAGAAAAACTAAGTTATACAATTCCAAATGTTTTGTTTTTTTTAAAAAAAATATTATAATATGTATATGTGTATATATATATATATATATATTGTACCTCCACGCACCAGTACCTCTCAAACCACCAGAACTTTAAACCTCAGATGCATGAAGGTTAACCCATCTTTTTGTGTGTGGGGGGGTTGTTTTTTTTTCCTTCAACCATGGGGGTGTTGCGTGTAAACCATTTGATCTAAAAAGGCACAAATTAATTTGCATTCATTGAAATATCACTCAAACCAAATAGCATTTGAATCATTCAAAATTTTGTACGGCTGTTTAATAATTAAAAAAAAACTGAACCACCCTACAAATGTATTGATTTGCATCTCCCAGGAGAGATGGTTACACATTAACATTTTAATTTCTTAATTCTGTCTCAGTTGCACTTTTTTGAGATTAAACATTTTAAATATATGAAACTGTTTTCCTTTTTTTATATAATTCTAGCTAAGGTAGACTTTTAGTCAATTTTTTATGAAAAAAAACCATCCTTAAAAGGTTCCTATAATATCTACCCCTACCTCATTCTTTTAAAATGAGCAGGCATCTTTTTTGGTTTATCACGCTGACAACCTAGCTGGAATATATGTGGGGAAGACAGGTAAAAACTAAAGGGGTGCAGCTTTTTTTTAACCCAAGCTTCCAAAATATCTCAATGAAATTGGCATGGAAAAGAGGCACAATCAATTTTTCTAATTAAAGAGCTTTTGCAGGTTAAAAACACAGAAAAAGTTGGTCCAGCGTGGCTAAAGAGTACAACATATTAATTGACTTTGTTCTTTAATCTCTTGGCAGTGAGCTGCTACCAAAAACAGTAAAAGTTGTGATGTGTTTTATCACTTCTTTATTTTCAAATAGCATGTAAATATTGTAATCCATTTGACTTTGTTTTGCTAACCTGTTAATAAAACTATGGGACCATTATCCTTTCAAACAATGTTTCGGATCTTTGTTTACAGTAAAAGAATATTTATTCCGGCATATATTTTTATATACAATTGTATTTGATCCTCAAACATTCAAAATTTATTTTTTTATGTTTCTGATATATATACACCGATCAGCATAACATTATGACCACCTGCCTAATATTGTGTAGGTCCCCCTTTTTGCTGCCAAAACAGCCCTGACCCGTCGAGGCATTGTCTCCTCTAGACCTCAGAAGGTGTGCTGTGAAATCTGGCACCAAAACTTTAGCATCCTTTAAGTCCTGTAAATTGTAAGGTGGGGCCTCCATGGATTGGACTTGTTTGTCTGGCATCCCACAGATGCTTGATTGGATTGAGATCTTGGAAATTTGGAGACCAAGTCAAAACCTTAAACTCCTTGTGTTCCTCAAACCATTCCTGAACATTTTTTTTCCTTTGTGCTAGGACGCATTATCGTGCTGAGAGGCCAATGTCATCAGGGAATACTGCGTACATGGACTGCAACAATGCTTAGGTAGGTGGTACGTGTCAAAGTAGCATCCACATGAATGGCAGGACCCAAGATTTCCCAGCAGAATATTGCCCAAAATATTACACTGCTTCTGCTGGCTTGCCTTCTTCCCATAGTGCATCCTGGTGCTATGCGTTCTCCACGTAAGCAACTTGCACACACCTGGCCATCCACCCACGTAAGCAACTTGCACACACCTGGCCATCCACGTGATGTAAAAGAAAACATGATTCACCAGACAAGGCCACCTTCCATTTCTCTTCGCTCCAGTTCTGATCCTCATGTGCCGAATGTAACGATGGACAGGGGTCAGCATGGGCACCCTGACTGTTCTGAGGCTGCGCTGCCCCATACACAACAAACTAGGAAGCACTGTGTGTTCTGACACCTTTCTATCAGAACCAGCATTAACGTGTTTTAGCAACTTGAGCTACAGTAGCTTGTCTGTTGGATTTGACCACACCGGCTAGCCTTCGCCCCACATGTGCATCAATGATCCTTGGCCGTCTTTGACCTTGATGCCAGTTCACCGCTTTTCCCTTGTTGGAGATAAGTTTCGATAGGTACTGACCACTGCAGACCGGGAACACCCCACAGCGATGATCTGTGTATGTATATATATATATATATATATATATATATATACACTCACTGGCTATTTTATTAGGTACACCTTGCTAATACCGGGTTGGACCCCCTTTTGCTATCAGACCTGACTTCATTCTTCGTGGCATACTTTCTACAAGGCGCTAGAAACATTCCTCAGAGATTTTTTGCTGCAGATTTGTCGGCTGCACATCCATGATGCTAATTTCCCGTTCCACCACATCCAAAAGGTGCTCTATCGGATTGAGATCTGCTGATCTGCTGATAATGGAGGCCATTAAAGTACAGTGAACTCATTTCCATGTTCAAGAAACCAGTTAGAGATGATGTCAGCTTTGTGACATGGTGCATTATCCTGCTGGAAGTAGCCATTGGAAGATGGGTATGCTGTAGTCATAAAGGTATGGACATGGTCAGCAACAATACTAGGGTAGGCTGTCACGTTAAAACTATGCTCAATTGTTACTAAGGGGCCCAAAGTGTGCCAAGAAAATGCCCCCTACGCCATTACATCACTAGCAGTCTGAAACATGGTTACAAGGCAGGATGGATCCATGCCATCTGAATGTAACAGCTGGAATCGAGACTCATCCGACCAGGCAGAGATGGTGTTCTGCATTCCTTGGTTGTAACGAGTGGTTATTTGAGTTACTATTGCCTTTTTGTCATCTCGAACCAGTCTGCCCATTCTCCTCTGACATCAACAAGGCATTTTTGTCCACAAAACTGCCGCTCACTGGATATTTTCTCTTTTTCTGATCATTCTTTATAAACCATAGAGATGGTTGTGCGTGAAAATCCCAGTAGATTTTTTCAGCTTCTGAAATACTCAGACCAGCCTGTCTGGCACCAACAACCATGCCACGTTCAAAATCCCCTTTCTTCCCCATTCTGATGCCCAATTTAAACTTTAGCAAGTTATCTTTACCATGTCTACATGCTTAAATGTATTGAGTTGCTGCCATGTGATTGGCTGATTAGCTATTTGTGTTAACAAGCAATTGAACAGGTATACCTAATAAAGTGGTGAGTGAGTGTATATACACACTCTAAGTATCGGGACACCTGACCATTATACCAACAGGGACTTTTATGACATCACATTCATTAATAAATAGTTGGTCCCCCCTTTGCAGCTATGACACTCCACTCTTCTGGAAAGGCTTTCAACAAGATTTTGGAGTGTTTCTGTGGGAATACTTGCCTATTCATTGAGTAGAGCATTTGTGAGGTCAGACACTTATGTTAAACGAGAAGGCCTGGCACGCAACCTCTGTTCCAGTTCATCCCAAAGGTGTTCGATGGGGTTGAGGTCAGAGCTCTGTGTGGGCCAGTCAAGTTGTTCTAAACCAAACTCATGCAACCATATGGACCTTGCTTTGTGCACTAGGGCACAGTAATGCTTGAATAGAAAATGCCATCCCCAAACATCCACAATGTTTGAAACATAGCATTGTCCAAAACGTCTTGGTATGCTGAAGCATTAGGATTTCTCTTCACTGGAGGCAATGAGCCTAAAACAACCCCTGAAAAACAGCCCCATACCATTATCCCTCCTCCACCAAACTTTACAGTTGGCACAATACAGTCAAGCAGATAACCTTGTCCGGGCATCCGCCAAACCTAGACTTGCCCATCAGAGAAGTGTGATTCATCACTCCACAACATGTTTTCACTGCCCCACAGTCCAGATCTGACGCTTGGCATTGTACTTGGTGATGTGAGGCTTGCATGCAGTTGTTCAGCCATGGAAACCTATTCCATGAATCTTCAGCCACACAGTTTTTGTGCTGATATTAATGCCAGTGGAAGCTATAGACTCAGCAGAGCGTTGGCAACTTTTACTCACCATGTGCCTCAACACTCGGTGATCCCGGTCTGTGACTTTACTTGGTCTTCCACTTTGTGGCTGAGTTGCTGCTGTTCCTAAACGCTTTCACTTTCCAATAATACCACTTATAGTTGACTGTTGAATATCTAGCAGGGAAGAAATTTCACAAACTGACTTATTGCAATAGTGGCATCCTATTACAGTACCACACTTGAATTCACTGAGCTCTTCAGAATGACCCATGCAGTAAATGCAGACTGCATGTCTAGTGATAGATTGTATACACCTTGGCAATGGGACTGAATTTAATAATTACTTTTGTCTATATATATAATATAATATGAATTAGGATATCACTTTTAACATGGTAACATAATTTAGAATACTTGGGGTGTACATTGTTGAGCTCAGTTTTTATGAGCAATATATACTTATGAAGTGTATAAATGGTCATTGTATACTGGCCTTTTTCTCTGTTATATACTTGCAAGTTTTTGAACACATTATGAGAACTTTTATAGTATTTAAATTACAGACAGCTTTAAAGGGAACTGTTGTTGTATGTCAAATCAGTGTGATTGTTTTGGAAATGTTTGTAAGTGGTATGTCAAAATTGGTTGCCTTGATTGATGACAGAGACTGCGTAATCTAATACATTTCTTGTCTAGAAGTACACTCCCTTCTTTACACCTCACCATGAACCAACAATCTTTAACTAAAGAGGTGAGAGATAATTTGGGAGGAATAGTCATGCAGATGTAGCAAATATAGGGCTCCCTAGTTCTTAAATTGTATGTATGCATATATATATATAATATCTCACTCTGATCCGTAAACACCTGTGAAAACTGTGGCATAAAATGGGATTAATTTATAATTTATAACGCAGACTATTTGCATTGTCTACGCTGGATGGGCAAATAAAGTATTATGGTATTATATGTTATAGCATACTAGAATAAAATGTGAAGAGTCTCGCATTATAAATCAAATGAGGAATGGGTCAATACTGAGTAGGTAAAACTGAGGTGAGGTCATCCAGCTACTCTTACATCTACAGTTTCACAAAGATATATTGGCAGGTTTACAACGTGAAATCAAGTATATAATAGAAAAGCATATAAATAAAAGTGAGCATGATGAAAGGGAGTTGTTGGAACCAAAAAGCATACATGATGGGAAAGCCTCTCAGATAAATCAATAAAGGAAGAGAAAATAGCAATGGAATGATGAGGTGTATATTTTGAGAAAGCAAAGCAAAAGTAGACAGTTGCTGGGGGTTAATTGATAAGCTTTCCGGATGAACTTTGGGATTTATTTTCTTTGCATTAGAGGAGAGTTTAATGTGTTGCGTAGCCAGTAGCATACCTAAAGGGGGGCCCACTCATCAGGGGGGTGCTCGGTGTCCTGACGGCTACCTAACGCGGGCCCGCAGCTTACTATGGCACCCTGTATGAGGAAACTAATTTCCCGTGCAGGGGGAGAAGGAATCTGGGCGGGAATACAGTTTCCTCATACAGTGCGCGGGCCTGCGTTATGCGGGCGTCGGGCCGCATAGACGTCTGCACGACCCCCCGATGATGCTCAGCCACCCCCCGGACCAGTGAAAGGGGGTGCAGGAGAGTGAATGGGTGAATGAATGCTAGTTAGTGGGTGATTGAATTAATGAAGCAAGTTAGTAGTGAGTATGTTAGTGTTTAGGGGCAGAAATGACACAGGCAGGCTGATTAGGGGGGCAGAGGTGGCACAGGTAGGCTGATTAGAAGGGCATAAGTGACACAAGCAGGCTGCTAAAAGGGGCAGACTTGGCACAGGCAGGCTGTTTCAGGGGCAGACTTGGCACAGGCAGGCTGTTTCAGGCACAGAGGTGGCACAGGCAGGCTGCTTCAGGGGTAGTGGTGGCACAGGCAGGCTGCTTCAGGGGCAGTGGTGACACAGGAAGGCTGCTTCAGGGGCAGCTGTGGCACAGGCAGGCTGCTAAATGGGCAGCAGTGGCACAGACAGGCTGTTTTAGGGGCATAGGCCTATCACATCAATGTCTGGCTTAGTATATAGTAATGGGGTTATGCTGTACTACTGTCAATGTCTGGCTTAGTGTGTAGTGGTGGGAATTACGCTGTACCATATCTGTTAAGTAAATGTTATTTATTTAAATGAATAATTTAATTAATTTTTTTTTCCAGATTTCCATTTTTTCCAGTTGACATACAGTTAAAAATTGAAATTAAATATATACGTACCACATTCTAGATGCTGACTTGTACGCAAAGAAACTTATGTTTTTCTGGAACTCCAGAAGTGAGAAACTTAAAAGAGAGAAAGCGTGCAAACAAAACGTGAACGGTGGTAAGGGGATGCCTGATGTGGCGCGTATTTTATATATAAAGTTTTTTTACTAAGTGTTTTAAAAAGCTTTTATAAAAGAATATACCTTTGCTTCCTTTTTACACTACGCGGCTGGTCAAATGTTTAGGAAATATAACTTTTACTCGCTGTCTTAACTCTTTGTTATATTATCAAATCCAAAGTTGACTGCTGCTATATTATCAAAGGAACAAACTGAATAAGTGGCACAATACTCTCATAGAGTACAGAAGAGTTTGGCAGAATGTATGTCGCCACTTTCTAGCCAACTCTCAGAGAGATCTTGCATGGCAGGTAGTGCACGAATGTTTGCCTACTATGCAATTGCAGCACAGGAGAGGTCTTGGTACCACCGCTAAGTGACCCAGAGATCAGTGTATACAAGATGAGACAGTGTTGTATTTATGTTGGAACTGCTTTTGTGCACAGGATATATGGAAAAAGGCAGGGCTGCTTTTAAAATGGATTTGTGGTCTTCAGTTTTTAAACTATACAGTTGTTTTATATAGCTTTTTTACTTGTGCTACTGCTGATCAGTCATGTGTTTTAGGGATTATGATAAATTGTATAAAAAGGAAGTTTGGAAGACCAGGAATATTTTATTGCTTAAGAAAGAATATATAGACCCTTCCATTTGTCTTAAGATGGCTTTAAGCGACATGCACACACACCTTTTAAAGGATTGTAAACACATGGATTCAATAAAAGCAAAGAGACTTTGGTGCTTTAATATGTGGAACATTTTACTTGGAATGGGCTGAACGTCCCAATGACTGGTTTTACGTATTTTTTGTAATTTTATGCAAAATGTTTTAATTCATTATTAAATCATATTAAATGTTCCATTATATCATTTAACCTGGTTTAACCCCTTAATGACAATTGAAGGTCCAGACACGTCACCTTAAAACAAAGGGTTAACGACAATTGACGTCTCAGGACCGCCATGACTTCAAACATCGAGGCATTCAGCAACACCGCAATCGGCATCAGGGGCAATGTCTGGCCCCTCCCTGGGGTGTCAACGTCTGCCATTCACTCCTGAGAATCTGGCTCCACTTGCAGGTTCAATACAGTTACAATGTGATTACTATAATAGATTTGAAAAAATAATAAGAAAAAATAAATAGTAAAATGTAAAAATTATTTCCCACTGATGAGGTTCCTGATTTGACTTTTCTACTGCCTGTGTTGACCTGGCTTGTTCTGACTCTCCTCTTAGATTCCGATTTTGGCTATGATATCGTTCTTCTGGTTCTGAACCAGCCTGCCTAACTATGTCTGCCCTGTCTGAGGGCTTCCAGCAGTGTGCCCTGTGTGAGGGCTTCCAGCCATGTTCCCTGTTTGTGAACTTTCTGCCGTGTTCCAGAAAGCGGGCCCCGCCAGTCCAGCTACGGCGTACTATCTTGTGCCCGACTAGGGGCTATTGTGCTATACATCTGCCTTTGTGTCTGTGCTCTGTTTGGTTGTGTCTACAGCCTGTACTTACCTGTCTTGCCAGCTTCTTCAATACAGACCATCTCATATTAAGGTTCAGCCTGCTGTGTTTCATTTTGCCTGTCTGTACCTTCGTTCTGTTAACGATGCTTCATGGGGTACAAACTGAGTCGACCACCTTTATAGAGATGCAAAAGGATATAAAAAGATATCCAAAGACTTGAAAATGCCAGTCAGTACTGTTTCACTTATTAAGAAGTTGAAAATTCAGAGATCTCTTGATACCAAGGTCAGGTACACCAAGAAAGATTTCAGCCACAACAGCCAGAAGAATTATTCGGGATATAAAGAAAAGACCACAGGTAAACTAAGGAGAAACACAGGCTGCTCTGGAAAAAGACAGTGTGGTTTCTTTCAAGGAGCACAATATGACAATACTTGCTTACTCACTAGGTGAGTATTCTCATTAAAGCGAGAAATACATTATAAAGTTACTGTACATGCAAATTTGTGTTACAAAACTACAAATATAATCCTTAAAACCACAAGGCATTAACAAATTGATAAAAAAAGTATTAAACTGATCAAGTTTAAGATTTTCAGAACCTTGAATAGATAAGTATAGTGTTATAACTGTCTTCCCAATATAAATGAATAAACCTTCAGTATTTTGGCTGCTTTTGGCTATTTCTCTTTTATATTGTTCTTGTGGGCGGAATCACAAAATCCTTTAAAGAAAGGGTTTTTTCTAACTATGTATGCATATGTCAAGGCAAATAACAATGCTGACCTAGCTGGGTTTTGTATTTGTATTGAAGTCTAGTTGTAGATGGTGACACCTTTTGTGTTTGTATAACAGTGCTATTGTTGACACCTTTCATTATGAGTCCAGCTTCTCTTTTATTTTGAATACCTGTTTGGTTTGATTTTAAGATCAGTGATTTTAAGACTATGTATTTTGCCTTTGTTGGTGTGACCAGATAATTAGTATATCTGGGTGCCAAGCTTTTTGACGTAATCCTTTCAGTGATTAGCTAAGAAAAAACAACTGAGACCCTCAATATAATAAGAAAATGAGGCATATTAAAAACCAGTTATTTAGTGTCCTATCCTGTTTTACTTAATAATATATTATGACATGTACTATATTTTATATATATATATATACTGTGTGCAGTTGAAACTGCACTCACAGACTAACTGTGTCTGGCACCCTGGTGCTATGGGCATTTTTTTTTTTTATAACTACCTTCGTAACAGAATGAGCACTCTCGGGAGTTGAATTTAGAAAGCTTTATTGTTCCCATACAGGTGGCAATAAGCTCAACGTTTCAGTCTCCGATTGCAACGTTTTTCAACATATATATACCGTATTGGCTCGAATATAGGCCGCACTTCCCCCCCCCCACTTTAAGTCTTTAAAGTGGGGGTGCGGCCTATATTCGGGGTCTAGCGTCCGACGCCCGGGACATGCAGTTCTGGGCGCCGGGCAGGCAGCAGGGTTAGGATGCAGATCCCCCGCAGCGGTGCAGGGGACCTGTATCCTACTCTCGGATGTGCTCAGACAGCCTCCCCTGCCAGCACTTCCCACGGGGGGAGTCCCGGCACGGGAGATTGTTAAAGCACATTGTGCAGACGTGCCGGCAGCGGAGGTTGTTTATGCGCATTGTCGCAGCCGGTGAACGTCCGCACGATACGTTTTACCTCTGCCCCCAAGACTTACCAGAGCAGACTCCCGGGTGTCTTGCGGGGCCGGCGGGGGACATCTACGCAATACGCATATACAACTTCCGGTGCCGGCACATCCGCTGAGTGCCGGCACCGGAAGTTGTATACGGGTATTGCGTAGATGTCCCCCGCAAGACGGAGTCTGCTCTGGTAAGTCGGGGGGGGGCAGAGTGGCAGCATATCTCGGGGGGGAGGAGGAGGACAGTGGCAGCATATCTCGGGTGGGAGGAGGAGGAGGACAGTGGCAGCATATCTCGGGGGGGCAGTGGCAGCATATCTCGGGGGGGAGGACAGTGGCCGCATATCTCGGGGGGGTGGAGAGTGGCAGCATATCTCGGGGGGGGACAGAGTGGCAGCATGTCTATTAAAAAAACTTTTTCTTTTAAAAAGCACCAAACTTTTAGGGTGCGGTCTATATACGGGGGCGCCTATATCCGAGCCAATACATATATATATATATATATATTATATATATATATATATCTATATATATATTATATATATATATATATATATATGTATATATACACATATGGACAAAAAGTACTGGGATACACATAATTATTGAATTCAGGTTTTCATCAGACCCATTACCACAGGTGTATAAAATCAATGACCTAACCATGCAGTCTGCGTTTATTATTATCTTTTATTTATATATCGCCAACAATTTATGCAGCGCTTAATACAATACATATATTCAAAGAGTATGACAAGACGAGAATTGACAGACTAAAACAAACCGATACATTAGGTGGAGAGAGCCCTGCTCATTTATGAAAAAATGGGTCATTCTGAAGAGCTCAGTGAATTTAAGTGTGGTACTAAGATGCCAGCTTTGCAATAAGACAATTTGTGAAATTTTACCCTTGCCAGATATTCCACGGTCAACTTTAAGAGGTATTATCAGAAACTGGAAGAGCAACAATTCAGACATGAAATGGAAGATCATGTAAAATAATATCAGCTCAAAAACTGTGCGGCGTCATGCAAGCCTCACATCACGAAGTACAATGCCAAGTATAGGATCGAGTGGTGTACAGCATGCCGACACCGGACGTTCTGGTTTGGTGGATGCCAGAAGAACATTACCTGTCTGACTGCATTATGCCAACTGTAAAGCTTGGGTGGAGGAGAAATAAAGGTATGGGGCTGCTCTTCAGGGATTGCCTAGGCCCTTTATTTCCAGTGAAGGAAAATCTTAATGTTTCCGTATACCAAGACATTTTGGACAATGCTATGCTTCAGTGGCGTCGCTACAGGGGGGCAAGGGGGGGCAATTGCCCCCCTTGGTTAATCCTTGCCCCCCCTGTTGCCCCCCTGCCGAATTTGGAATAAAGTTGCAATGCGACTTTAAATCCCGTCTTTTTTTAAATGTATTTAATTTTTTTTTAATGCGGAGGAGAGAGGGGGCAGCCCGTGTAAGATCGGCAGCCAGTGCAACCGATCTTACGCGGGCCGCACATCGAGCCCTGCTACTTACCTGTGGGAGGGTCTTCTGGACTGCATAGAGGAAGCGGAACCTAGCAGAGTTCACGTGACATCACATGACTCTGCTCCAGTCCTGCTTCCTCTGTGCAGTACCAGAGAACGCAGAGGGAGGCCGCGCCCTCTGCTGAAGTCTGGGAGGGTCTTCTGGACTGCATAGAGGAAGCGGAACCTAGCAGAGTTCACGTGACATCACATGACTCTGCTCCAGTCCTGCTTCCTCTGTGCAGTACCAGAGAACGCAGAGGGAGGCCGCGCCCTCTGCTGAAGTCTGTGCGGCATCAAGGAGCTGCAGTGCATGTAAGGGGGTGGGGAGGGTGTTTGAATGAGTACGCGTGATTGAGGGAATGAATCTGTGAATGAATGAGTATATGAATGAATGAGTGTGTGTGTGATAGCATGGATGTGTAAGTGCTGGAACCTAGGCATGATGGGACTGTGATTGCTGTTAGCAATCACACTCCTATCATGCCAACTCAGCCAGTACATGCTGAAACCTAGCTAGCTGCCCCCCTTGTGTATTGATGCTGCCAGCAGTATGGGGTCTACACATCACTTACAGCCACCCTGTACCAGCATGTACTGGCTGATCTGGCATGATAGGAGTGTGATTGCTAACAGCAATCACAGCAAGCACAGTCCCATCATGCCTAGGTACCAGCATTTACTGGTTGCCTGGGTATGATAGGAGTGTGATTGCTGTGTGGGCAGTGTGGACGCCAGGGCTGGCTTTGGGGTGTGCAACCTGTGATCTATGCCTGTAATTTAGAGGGTTTTAAATATACCTTTTAGTGTTTTTATGTGAATTCCAATTGATCTATACCTGCAAAGCTGGGTTTTTGCGTTATACTGTAGATCCATATCTATATATTTCCATACATTATTTATGTATACCTGCAAATACAGTGTTTGTATGTCTTATTCAGTTGATTAATACCTGCAATGCTGTTTCCATGTATTTATTTGATCTATACCTGCAATGCTATGTTTCATATACTATTGTATACCTGCAAATACAGGATTTGTATGTCTGATTCTGTTTATTTGATATATACCTTCAGTGCTGAGATCACAAGTGAATTTCAGTTGATCTATACATGCAAAGCTTGGTTTGTGTGTTAATGTGTTGATCTATACCTGCTATCGGCAACTGGGGCTAATATTAATATATATGGGCAGCAGGGGCATCAATACACAAGGGGCAAAAACACTAAGGGGGTATAACTGACAATGCAGTGTGAAAAATCCATCCTGATGTAGACGTCTGTGACGTAGATTATGTCCTGCTGTTTGTGTGTTTTTGGTTATCAGTGTAGCAGAGCCTGTCCTCGGGTGTGTGTATAAGTGTTGGTGTGGCAGAGCCTGTCCTGTTGTGTGTTTGGGTGTTGGTGTGGCAGAGCCTGTCCTGGTGTGTGTGTGTTCAGTTGTCAGTGTGGCAGAGCCTGTCCTAGGGTGTGTGTTTGGGTGTCAGTGTGTCAGAGCCTGTCCTGGTGTGTGTGTGTGTGTTTGGATGTGGGTGTGGCAGAGCCTGTCCTAATGTGTGTGGGTGTCTGTGTGGCAGAGCCTGTCCTGGTGTGTGTGTGTGTGTTTGGTTGTCGGTATGGCAGAGCCCGTCCTGGTGTGTGTGTGTCTGGGTGTTGGTGTGACAGAGCCTGTGTTGATGTGTGTGTTTGGTCATCTGTTTCCTGGCACTTAACTTACAGTAGGAATTATTTACTTTATATTTATCCAGAGATAAAATGCCCTCCTGAAGTTGTAGTGACTTCAGGGGACAAAACGTTCAAGGCCCATTCATCATTTAGTGGAAAAGTTATTTATTGTGTTATAATATTTATTTCAAGGATTAGTCGCACTCAATTGTGGCTTCAGGCTTCCCATGTTGAATGATCAAGTATTATTTTAGCCCAATAACAAAAGTATAATTCCATAGCACATTACTTTTGGAAATTATGAATGCCCCCCCAGTTTGACTGTGGTATCTTGTGTGCCCCCCCTATATATTGTTTCTAGAGTCGCCACTGCTATGCTTCCAACTTTGAGGAAACAGCTTGGGGAAGGCCCTTTTCTATTCCATCATGACTGTGCCCCAGTGCACAAAGCAAGGTATAGCCACATGGTTGGATGAGTTTGGTGTAGAAGAACTTGACTGGCCCTGACCTCAACCCCAACGAACACCTTAGGGATGAACTGGAATTGCAAACCAAGCCTTCTCATCCAACATCAGTGCGTGACTGCACAAATGCTCTAGTGGATGAATGAGCAGAAATTCCACAGGAACACTCAAAAATCTTGTGGAAAGCCTTCCCAGAAACTGTTATAGCTGCAAAGGGGGTAGCAACTTTATATTAATGTCTATGTATTTAGAATGATGTCATAAAAGTCCCTGTTGGTGTAATCATCACGCGTCCCAATATTTTTGTCCATATAGTGTGTATATTATATATACATATATTGTAACCTAAGAAACATAGAAACAGAAAGTGACGGAAGAACCATTTGGCCCATCCAGTCTGCCCAACCTCTGAATACTTTCCTTAGACCCAGGCCGTATGCCTTTCCCATGCTGGCTTAAACGCCTCCACTGTCTTAACATCTACCACTTCTGCTGGAAGGCTACTCCATGCATCCACTACCCTTTCAGTAAAGTAATATTTCCTGATGATACGTTTAAACCTTTGCCCCTCTAGTTAAAACTATGGCCTGTTGTTGTGGTAGTATTTCTCCTCTTAAATAAACTCTCTCCCTTTATCATGTTGACTCCCTTTAAGTATTTAAATGTTTTTATCATATCCCCCCCTCTCACGTCTTTCTTCCAGACTATATATGTTAAGATCCTTTAACCTTTCCTGGTAAATTTGAATCCATGAACCATTTAAGTAGCCCTTCTCTGAACTCTCCCCAAAGTATCTATATGCTTCTGAAGATATGGTCTCCTGTACTGTACACAATTCTCCAAGTGAGGTCTTAGCAGTGCTCTGTACAACGGCATGAGCACTTCCCTCTTTCTACTGCTAATACCTGTCGCTATACAACCAAGCATTCTGCTAGCATTACCTGCTGGTCTACTGCATTGTCTACCTACAGTTAAATCCTCAGAAATAGTTACCCCTAAATCACCTTCCTCACACATTGAGGTTAGGACAGTATCAAATATTACTTTGCATTTATCCACATTAAATTCCAGTTGCCACAGTTTACTTAAATCATTTGCCATTTGACTTATCCCTCCAGGAACATCAACCCCACTGCAAAATGTTTTGTTGTCAGCAAAAAGACATACCTTACCACCAAGACCTTCTGCAATATCGCTAAAAAAATATTAAAGAGAATGAGTCCAAGTACAAATCCCTAAGGTACCCCACTGGTAACAAGACCTTGCTCCGAATATACGCCATTGACTACAACCCTCTGCTGTCTGCCTAATCCATTCAACAACATTGGGATATAAACTCAGAGATTGCAGTTTATTGATAAATCTTATATGTGAGACTGTGTCAAATGCCTTACTGAAATCCAGATACACAATGTCTACTGCACTACTTTGATCAACTATTTTTGTCACCCAATCAAAAAAATCAATAAGATTAGTATGGCATGATCTTCCTCACACAAACCCATGTTATTTTTTATCTTGAAACCCATGTGACTTTAGATGTTCAACAATCCTATCCTTTAACATAGTTTCCATTAATTTGCCCACTACAGATGTAAGACTCAGTGGCCTGTAGTTGCCAGACTCCTCCCTACTGCCCTACAAGACATTATTTATATTCTAAACACAAGTAAATGATTTTCTTCTACTTTGAGATTTGGACAATTTCTGGATTGTTGTTAATGATATAACATGCAATGTCCTGGTCACCTTCTGCATCTTTAATTCATGAGCTACAGACAAGTGTTATTGCTGATACAGGTTTACGGGAAAATTACTAGTAGGTGAAAGTCTACATTTAGAGTGGACCTGTCCCATTCCCAAAAGCTTGTATTAGTAGGCACAAACATAGTGACACTTGATGTTTATTCATATTTCAATTTATACCATTGCTGTCATGCAAACAATTTGAATTTTGAGTCATGTTGTTCAGACTAAAAGTGAGTTGCTAGTTGCCCCATGGCATGAGCCAATGTCTCAAATATTTTTGAATCATCTGTGCTATCATTAAGGAAACCCATTCCTCTATGTAACTGACTCATAAGACTCCTAAGAGTTGTCAAGACCAGAAACAAGAGGAAAATTTGCTTTGCAGATGAGAACCAACAAACTTAGTTTTTTCTACTGGGCCTCATCGATACGGTATGGTTGATACTTCCCTAGATACATAGAGCAACGGCTTGGCTTACTAAACTAACTTTTACTCTTGGGGAGTAGAGATCATGTTATCATAAATGGTATTAAAAATAATTTTTGCTCATCAATTCAGTTCTGCTGTTCTTAGGGTACACATTTTGTCACGATGCTTCATAATTTGAACTATTTGTCTTTCCTTAACAGTTGTGCTCTGGTTGTCATGATTGCCTCCGCTTTTTATTTGACCTGTTCCTCTAGTTTTTAGGCATTTTCAGGGCCTGTGGTAGTTGTAGGAAAAGACTGCCACGACAATGCTTCTGTATCTTCATACCACATATGGTAAATCTATAGGGTAATCTACAATACTTTAAAAGCTTATTCTTTGATTTTAAATCTCTGACATGACTTTTATATCATAAAATCCAGATGTTGGCCACCCATCCTATGCCTTAATCCCACTGCCACCCAGAGCAGCTGCTATGTTTCTACTCTGCCTTTTCCCAATAGGCATGAAAAGATCTACTGCAGTGGAGGGGGATCAAAAATCAATGTGTACTGTATTTTCAACCACACATATTGTCCTTCACAATTTTGTTTTCAACTCCAGCTTATATGAGTATATTCAGTAAAGGATAAAATACTGCCAGTTGCCAGTTGTATCATATTTCAAAAGGAAACAGGTAAAATTTGTAAATTCATCAACCTCAAATCTACTGCCAACTTGCACAACATTTTTGCAATACTGACTTGTAAGGACTCAACTAAGCTGCAAGTTGATGCTAGTTAGTAGGAAAAGTATAGAAACTCTCAAATGCAAATGGGGATAACTGCATGGGACATCCACAGGAGGAGGAGAGTTGAATAAAAATGGCATATTACATTTCAAATAAATGGTGCTTGCTAATTATTTATTGATTACATCTCACACTTAACTAATCACATAAAAATGAAGACTATTCCCACATATTGCATAGTATGTAAGTTACACTCTTTGAAAGCATGTCCCATTAATCTCATAAGTGCAAGACCATCCTTCCTAGAGTGGGGAGTGGCACATCAAAGGACCTACAAATTCTGGAGGAGCATTAGAAGTTGTTGGTGTCTGGTAAGTCTTCTCTTTAAACAATTTCACTTAAGTAACAACAAACCCCTCTAGGTTTATTTAACTAATTGCTAATGACAGGACAGCTAGAAGCTGGCGGAATGCAAGCGGGGAGTTGGGTTGTATAACTATAGCAAGGGTGTCCAACCTGCGGCCCTCCAACTGCTGCAGGACTACATGTCCCATACTCCTCTGCCAGCCCCTTAGCTGAAAAAGCATTATGGGATATGTAGTCATGCAGCAGCTGGAGGGCCGCAGGTTGGACACCTTTGAACTAGAGTAATTAGTAGCAGAAAAAGGGTGGTGGTTATGCCAGTTTAGCTCAAACCTCAACAAGAGTGTAGAATACAATACTAGAGAGGCTTTCTTTAGACACATTGAGGTGTGTGTTAACACAATGTCAAGGAGGAAAGGCATCAGCAATGATTTTAGAGGAGCAATTGCTGCTGCCCATCAATCTGGGAAGGGTTATAAGGCCATTTCCAAACAATTTAAAGTCCATCACTCTACAGGGAGAAAGATTATTCATAAGTGGAAAGCATTCAAGACAGTTGCCAATCTTCCCAGGAATGGACGTCCCAGCAAAATCACTCCAAGGTCAGACTGTACAATGCTCAGAGAAATTGCTAAAAAACCAAGAGTTACATCTTAGACTCTACAGGCCTCAGTTAGCATGTTAAATTTACATGCTGTGGAGGGAGGGGTGATGATTTGGGCTTGTTTTGCAGCATTGAGTCGACCAAAGTATTCTAGAGTCATAGAAATCAGCTTGGATGAAATTATGGTCATGCAACAGGACAATGACCCCAAGCATACTGTAACGGGTTCACCAAGGGAGCTGTAGTTACTCCCAGAGATCACCCACATGTATCCTCCTGTTGTCCCCGGAATCACTTCCAGCACCAGTCAGCATGCGCACCTTGGAACCCTGCTATGTGTACCCAATAAGTAGACACAACTACCTTGAACTGAGTACAGCAGGAATGAACAGTTTATTGTAGTAAAACATAGACTCATATAGCCACAGAACTTCATTAACATAAATCAACATTGATAAACGGGTACATGTAGACAACCCAACCTTTAATCCCCTTTAGCTACTGACTATCTTGGGGCCTTGTATGACAGGTCATTCTGTCACACATACCAGCAAATCTACAATGGAATGGCTGAAAAGGAAAAGAATCAAGGTGTTGCAATGGCCCAGTCAAAGTCCAGACCTCAATCCCGATGGAAATGCTGTGGCAGGACCTTAAATACATAAACAAATTCCCTGCAAATCTCAATGAACTGAAGCAATGTTGTAAAGAAGAGTGGGTCAAAGTTTATACACATGGATGCTTGCCCATACACACAAACATACTGGGTCACACTTGCTCTTACAGCATACCTTTCTCCTCTTCCATCCGAGTGAGCACGAGGTCTGACACTTCAGACCTCTGCTTTGGTGCTCCCTAATAACTATGGGCCGGCAATTGATGCAGCATTCTGGGATACAACCTCATAATGGGGGTCGGCTAGAGGAAGATTGTGATTTACCAAGGGGTCCCTAAAACGCGGGGCACCTGGGCAACTGCCCATTGGGCCCATCCATTAAGACAGCACTAGTACACAACTTGAGGTGTCAGAGTGCTCAATTTAATGTAAGGAAGTTTAGATTAGTGGATCAGTCTTCAAGAAGAAGTGGTAAAAGATAATACACCGAGGGAATTTAAACATGCATTGAATAGGCATTATCTTAAACAAGAGTAAGGATCAAATGAGGTTTATTCAGAAGAGAAAATTGGACATGCTAGACAGACCATAGTTGTTATCTGCTATCATATTTTAGATTTGTATGTGTTTTATGTATGAGTTCTAACAACTCAAATGGAGTAATGAGCAACTACCCCTTTCTAGTGGTTTAACACAAAATTACAGGGCCCCCTAAGAGATGTACAGTTGGGGCACCCAAGCTTCTCCTACACACACAGGCACGCACATACAGTAACATACTTACACACACTAACATACTTGTACAAATACAGTAACATACTTAAACACCTAATAACATACTGACATACACAGTAACATAATTACACAAACATATACACCTACTTGTGTTTTTACCTCAAGAGGGGGTTGGTCGGTGCCAGCTCTTCTGCTTCCTTGAGGTCATCACATGCTGTTTATGCCTAAGTGCCAGGAAATTACATCATATCCTGAGGCTCAGATTCAGCTGGTCCCAAGGTCCCAGCCTAGCGATATGCCCAGTTGAGGGAAAGAGGGGTTTGGAGGAGCTGTATTGGGGCCCCTTTTGGACAGGCCAAAATGCGGGTGGGGCTACTGAGGACTCCATGATGCCAGTGTCCCCTCCACTTTATCAGGAGGAGTTAAGCCACTACTGACTAATGAGTAAAATATGACTGGCACAAAATCGTATCTGGAATTAATTAAAATACTTAAGGTGCGTATCTCCATGGGTACAAGACAAAGCCACAGAATTCTCTAAATGACAGTAGGAACAATAGGCAGACTACATGGGTCAAAAAATGTGCAGACTGGATGAGCCAAATAGGCCGAAGATACAACCACAAATTACTATAAAAAACAGCATAGATGATCTGACAGCAGGAAAAATGGGCAGTGCAGATGGGCCAAATTGTTATCTGCCACCAAATTCTCTGTTTCTATAATAATTCATAAATTAAGAGAATTTCGGCTTAGAATATCATAAATACTGTATGTAGCCCTCTGTGCAAGGCAAAGGACTAGAGCGTCAGGACCAAATGTAATGTTTGAGCACTATGTAAGATCCTTCAGGGGTGTGGTGCCATGTGGTATGAATGAAGAAAGTGACCCTGTGTCATTACATCATTAGACTGTGAATTCAAGTTTACTGCAACCAACTCTTAAATAAATAAACCCAACTTCTTGAATACAGACATTCCGGGTTTCACAGCAAAATTTGTATATAGATAAACAAGAATACCATTTCAGGGAGATAATTAAAAAAAACATTATCAATTAACCTTTTTTGGTAATACATTAACTGTGTGATTACCCATCAACTATGGGGAAAATGCACATGAGACTAAGGCTATCTTTCATTTGGGGCAAAATGGGCAGCTGACCCGGATCCAAGCTTACCTTAGGGCCCAGGCTTGCTTCGGCAGGGGGGGCTTTGGTCCATTAATAGCCACCAGTGTCCTAAGGATGTGGCCTGTGGAACTGCTAGGACTGATCCCTAGTTCTTAGCAGTAGACAAAAGTGCAAACAGCAAAGGAGGAAGTGTTTGGTGGAGAGGTCTGTCCTGGTGGCTGTTCACCTCAGGCATAATTGTGTTAGACAACTCTTCCAAATGGGGCACACATCCACATAGGGGAAAAAAGACATTTTTGAAAAAAATTGTGTGACTCTGTATGCAGATGAGGCTTAGCAGTATTGCAAGTAAGTAGTGCACTCACATTTCCAAGGACATAAATGCGCTCATCATAAAATATTCTTTAATTCTTTGTAGCTAAAAAATATAAAAACACAGTAGCAATGGCACAGTATCACTTGGTCATGTGGATAAGGTAAAATATTGCACTTACAACAGACGAAATGTACAAAAGCGTGTACAAGGTAATCAGCTTTTAAACCAGGCACAGGAAAGTCCACCGTCCAGCAGCAGGAACTTCCCAATATATCCCTCTCTCTCAACGCGTTTCACCGGACAACCGGCTTCCTCAGGAAATGAATCAGGATTTTCTTTTGCAGCTTGCCCGAAGATCTAACATAGACCACCTTCTTTACGACTCAACAAATCCAGACTGGTTCCTCTGTGGTGTTAGAAGCTTGCCTCAGGTCACCTTAGATATAAAGAGAGGCCTATAAAGAAGCCCTAAAAGAACAGTGTGTTTGTAACACTTTCACGTGTGAAATAATTATTCCTATCATAAATACCCAGTAATACCCTTTTTCTTTTCTTAATCTTCTGATTTTAAGACATACTTTTCCAAAATTGTTCTCCACAGTCTCAAAGTAAAAGTTGTGTAATTCAAGGATTACATATGGTATGCTCAGAGCCAGCTCTAACATGGGACCCAAGCAGCACTTTGGCGGGGTTAAGTAGTGTCACTTCACATTGTGTGGCCTCAAGGTAGTAGTGCAAGGCAGAGTAGGCTGAGGCCTCACAATGGTAAGTATGTTAATGTGGTGACTGTGTGTGCCTGGGGATGTTAGTGGGGTGACTGTGTGTTTAGGCATGTTACTGTGGTGACCATGGGTGTCTGATTATGTTAGTGTGTCAAGACACAGGCCAGGGAGTCAAGGAGGAGACCAGGTTCAGGGGATGCCAGGGGCTCTGTCTGTACCCCATTGTCACAAAGCTGGATAGCTGGAGCGACTAACCTCCGCTGACTTGTGCTCCCTTAGACTGGGACAACACACTTTCCCTGGTTTCCCAGTCACTAGCCGAGACTCAGTGTAGGGTATAACCAAAACGAAGACTGATTTATTTTAGACACACCGGGCTGGATATATCCAGCAAAACACACAATCACATAAAACACGATATTGGGATTAGGGCTGCAACTAACGATTATTTTAATAATCGATTAGTTGGCCGATTATTTTTTCGATTAATTGATTGATCGGATTAAAAAATGCAATTTATTTTTTAATTTAAAATAATGTACTAAAAAACTTACAATTTATACTTTCATCTCTTTATCGCAATGGCATTTCTCTATTCACCTTCTTATTTTACTGACATAATAATAAAAGCTACAAGAATACAAAGTTATTAATAAATATTAATTCATATTTTCATATTTAATAAAATATATTTATATAAAAAAATATTTAATAAAAACTATGAGAAAAAAGCCTTGTTTATATTTTCTTTTATTTACTAAACTGCCCCCAGTTATGCACATCTGACCCCCAGCTTGCCACTCTGCCCCCAGATATGCCTTATACCTCCTATATGCCAGTGATATGCAACTGAGCCCCCTGATATGCCTTTTACCCCCAGATATGTCTTATGCCCCCTTGATATGCCTAATATCGATATGCCTTATACCCCCTGATATGCCCTATACTCCTTATATGCCAGTGATATGCAACTGAGCCCCCTGATATACCTTTTACCCCCAGATATGTCTTATGCCCCCTGATATGCCTAATATCGATATGCCTTATACCCCCTATATGCCACCGTGCCCCCTCATATGCCTTATAACTTCCAATATGCCACTCGCCCCCATTTATGTCTTATACCTCCCTATATGCCACTGTGCACCCTGATATGCCACTCTGCCCCCATAAATGCCCTGTACCACCCTGAAATTCATTATACTCCCTGATTCACCACTCTGCCTCCCCCAGATATGCCACTCTGAAATTCATTATACCCCCCATACACCACTCTACCTCCCCCCTATACACCACTCTAACTCTCCCAGATATGCCACTTTGTCTCCCTGAAATTAATTACACCCCCATACACCACTCTCCTACCCTGAAATTCATTATACCCCCCATACACCACTATAACTCACCCATACACCACTCTGCCTCCTCCCCCTCCCATTCACTACTCTGCCTCCTCCCCCCTCCCATACACCACTCTGCCTCCTCCCCCTCCCATTCACAACTCTGCCTCCTCCCCTCCCATTCACCACTCTGTCTCCTCCCCCTCCCATTCACCACTCTGCCTCCTCCCCCCTCCCATACACCACTCTGACTCCTCCCCCTCCCATACACCACTCTGCCTCCTCCCCCCTCCCATACATCACTCTGCCTCTCTCGCCCTCCCATACATCACTCTGCCTCTCTCCCCCTCCCATACATCACTCTGCCTCTCTCCCCCTCCCATACATCACTCTGCCTCTCTCCCCCCTCCCATACACCACTCTGCCTCCTGTCAGCAACGGAGGTTCACAAGATACCAGGGAGCCGGGTAGAGAGGCAGAGTGGTGTATGGGAGGGGGAGGAGCCAGAGTGGTGTATGGGAGGATGGCTCCCATAAACCCTTCTGACTCCTCCCCCTCTCATACACCGCTCTGCCTCTCACCCGACTCCCTTGTGTTTTGTGAACCTCCGTTGCCGACAGGAGGCAGAGTGGTGAATGCCGACATCACACCCATGATACATAGTGACTTGTAGGTAGGTACAGACAGGCAAATCTCAAATACACACAAGGCTGGATATATATGAAACAGTCTATATTGGAGTGTGCAGGCAAATCAGGTAAATGCAAACAGAACTGTTTGGTGAAAGGCAGGAGAGGAGGAGACCAGTTAGTAGAGTTGCAATGTCCAGACGGGATGCCATAAGGGAACAGATTCATATTTTTGTTGTTTCTTGTGTGACGAATGGGCAGGTTCGAGAGATGTTTTTCAAGTAATTTTCCATTTTCTTGGCTAACCACGGCAGCATTACATACAGGTAGTACCTAAAAGGTAGAAAAACAAAAAGTGGTGGGTGCCAAACATATCACTCATATATAATTAGGAAGAAAAATAAACATGTAGGCAAATCAGGTAAATGCAAACAGAACTGTTTACACAATGGAGATAATGTACAAACAATGGCAGGATATGGACTTCGGACACGGACCTTGGAGGGGAACCTGGCACAGGCAAGGAAAGTCCACAGACATGATGCTGTGGCCCACGCAGACAAGAACTAGGTGGAAGCCCTCTAGCAAGGCATAAGGTTAGAACACGGCTGAAGCCCTCTGGCAGGGCACAAGGCTGAAACATGGCTGAAGCTCACTTGCAGGGCACGAGGCAGGATAGCCCACTGGCAGGGCACATGGAATGATAGTCGTCAGACGAGAAGAGGTAGTCAACCCAAGACAGGTCAGCAGCAGGGGGTCACGAACAGTGTGCCAAATCATGAACAGAAGAGCAGAGTCAGGAACAAGCTGTGTAACAATGGGTTACATTCAAAAACAGAACACTTCTAGAAACAGCACAGGGCCAGGATGCAGAGAAACAACACAGCTGAATACACCAATGCAAAGGTCCAGACTAAAGGGCAGAGCAGGTATATAAGGGCAGGGCTACATCCAGGTAACGTGGCTCAGCTGATCAGAAAATTAGTAGCAGTGGTGCTCCTGAGAGGGAAGGGTGGCCACTAGTGACTGCAGGTAGGAATGAGGGTAGGTATAATTATTACATAGTCCAGGCTGGCGGGGTGGAATCCTTACATAGTGTGGCGACTATGTGTGTATTTATCTGTCTATGCCAGTGTGGTGACTGTGTATGTCTGGTTACGTTAGTGTGGCGATGACTGTGTGTGTCTGGGGATGTTAGTGTAGTGACTGTGTGTGGGTATGGCAGTGTGTGTCTGGGTATGTTAGTTTGTGTGTATGTGTCTGTGTGGTTTGGGTATATTTGTGTGTGTGTCTGAATGTATGAGTGTGTCAGGGGTATTTTAGTTTGCATGTTTGTTAGCATGTGTGTCTGTGGTTGTCTTTGTGTGCTTGTGTATCTGTCTGGGGATGTTAGTGTGTGTCTGCTTATGTGTGTATGTCTGGATATGTTAGTGTGTGCCTGGGTATGTTAATTTGTGTCTGGAGATGTTAGTGCGTGTGCATCTGGATATCTTAGTGTGTGTTTGTCTGGGTATGTTATTGTGTTTGAGGGTGCGTTAGTGTAAGTATCTGGGTGTGAGTGTCCAATTACCTTAGTGTCAGTGTATGTTTGTGTGCCTGGTTGTGCTAGCATGTGTGTCTGAATATATTAGTGTGTCTGGGTATACTAGTGTCTATCTGCTTGTGTGTTTGGGTATGTAAGCATGTGCGTGAATGTTGGTGTTAGTGTCTGGCTTAGTTTGTTAGTGTTGTTCTGTTAGTGTGCATTAATTTTGGTGTCACATAATGGATAGGGACATGGTTTTGGCATGCATGGTTTTAGAGGGTTAACATTTTATTCTTGGACCCAGGCAGCACTTTATTCTTGGACCTAGGCCGGCCCTGGGTGTGCTACATTTAGCCCTCGGCTGGAAACATGCTTTTTTATTACGAACGTGGCAAGCCCCACACAAAACTAAATAATAAATGTGTTAAAAATAGATATAAATGTTTTGGACACATAATCAGTACTAATACACTAATTGCATATATAGAAAAAAAACTTTGAAGATTAATATAAGAAATTGCACACTTTTATATACAAAACATCAATAGAGTTAGAGATAGAGATAAGTTTGAAACTGGAGGAGGAAGATCTGTGAGAACACTTGTCTGAAGACTAAAGGTTAAAGACTGCAGAGGGAACGGTGAAGGTTTCTAAGACCTGCAGAAAAGGATATGTAGCTGGTGAGATAATAAGAAGAAGGGCTGTGTCTCAGGCAAATGACCACAGTAAAGTGGGGAAAGCATTTGCAGCGCATGTAGGGGAGGTAGAGAATAGACTGAACCAGAATGTAGGTAGAAAATAGGAGAGAAATATTGAAATAAGTCACAATAGACCCTATTAAAGTTGGGAGCGGGACATTAAAAGAATACAGTGATTAAAGGTACTGTACGGGTTAGACAAAATGTAAAGCTCTAGTATGTTACGTAAATAACCCTTAGCACATCTGTAATTTTATCCTGGAAAAGATAAATGCCATAAAAGTAATAATAAGAAGAAATATTTAAGCAACAACCCAACAGTCTCTATTTTTGTCACATCTCAATTAAGCGTTCCTTGTAGAAAATAATGATTAAACAAGTTGGGCATTCATTAGAATTAGCAATTGTACAGTCCTGCAAAATATGATGGGACTATATGTATAAATACATTATTTATAATGCTGCATTTAGTAAAAAAAACGTGCTAATTTCAGCAGAGTAGGTGTAACGTTTAATGCTAGATAGACGTCTCCAAGGTAGTTTTACAAAATGACAAACTAGTACAAAAGGAGAAGAGGACTCTGCTCCTGTGAACTTACAATTTAGTCGGTGGTAGAGGGGAAGTGAAACAGTAGGAAAGAACTGCCTGGATGGGGTTGAAGTTGTTGATCGTTCAGACGGCTTCATTAGGATGATGGCTGAGAGTGTTAGGAATAAAAGTTGTATGTTTGTCGAAAAGGGTGGGTTTTCAGAGAGCTTTTAAAAGTTGAGTACGAGGGGGAAAGTCTTATGGGACAGGGAAGGGTATTCCACAGAAGAGGTGCAGCATGGGGGAAATCCTGAATACAGGGTGGGAAGTGGGAAGAGAGACGCAAGTCATGACAGGAATGAAGAGGGCAGTTAGGGATGTATTTGGATAGGAAAGGTACAGATATAAGGGGGCGTAGAGTTCTTAATGGCTCTGTAGGTCAGGGTCAGAAGTTTAAATTTGATTCTGAAGGGTATGGGGAGCCAATGGAGTATTTGGCACAAAGGAGCAACAGATAAGAAACAGTGACAGAGCACGATCATTCTATCTGCAGTGTTGAGAGTGGATTGGAGTGGTGAAAGGCAGGAGAGGAGGAGACCAGTTAGTAGAGTTGCAATGTCCAGACGGGATACCATAAGGGAACAGATTCATATTTTTGTTGTTTCTTGTGTGACAAATGGGCAGGTTCGAGAGATGTTTTTCAAGTGATTTTCCATTTTCTTGGCTAACCACGGCAGCATTACATACAGGTAGTACCTAAAAGGTAGAAAAACAAAAAGTGGTGGGTGCCAAACATATCACTCATATATAATTAGGAAGAAGCAGCAGCCTAGAGCACCAAGTGACCAGCTGAGGATCTACAGCTGACTGCATGTGCAAGTAGTAATGTGTGACAAAAATAAACATGTAGAGCCATGATGATGTGCGCCAAGTGCTACCAGGAGATATTTGTGCCTGAGCTCCCCAATAATAATAAAAATGCACAAGTCAATGAGCTTTAAGACCACGAGGAATGGGAACTTTCTTGCTGCAGTGTAGGTTCTAATAATTATGAATACCAAAAATCTGCATAAAGTAGCTACAGAAGCTACTATGGCAGGGAATAGTTAACCCATATGTCAGGGGTGTCTAAGTTGTTTCTGCAGTGGGCCACTTCATCAGAAATGTATGTGTGCGTGGGCCACACTCATTTTTCACTGAGAGAAAATATGGCCTTTTAGCTTTATAATGCATATTAATACAGGGTTAATTTGGCGATAATGAAAAAAGCAGTGGACAGTTTTTGAGCAACCTTTATATGTCATTCTATCAATACCAAATTACTTAAACAGTTAAACAAAGTCAGTCCACAAACCATTTAAAACAAGTTTAGCCAAATAAAACTGCACAAGGCTGGAGCACACTGTGGATACAAATTGGATTTAAGGTGGTTGACACACACTGGAGGCAGGGCCGGATTAAGAGCATCATGGGCCTGGTGTTGAGGATTTTGGTGGCCTTTTTTGGAAATAAATAAAATAGACAGAATCTTAACTCCTTGGCATTGATGTGTAAAAAAAAACAAAACACCAAAAGTAATCATCCGCAGGGGCCCTGCCGCTTCCCTCTGTGTTGCTCTGCAGGGTCTCTTGCTCCGTCGAGGGGACGCAGGAACCCAGCGGGTCACGTGAATGCGCGTCACCTCACGTGACTCCGCTCCGTTCCTGTTCCCCTGGGCAGGTCAAGAGAAGTTCAAACAGACTGCGAGCAACGCAGAGGGAGACAGCGCCCTTGCGTATGTCTGCGAGGGGCACCGGAAGATCTGTAGTTCAAGCTAACAGCAATCATACTTCTATGATGCCCAGGATCCAGCATGTACTGGCTGCCTGGGCATCATAGGAATGAGACTGCTGTTAGTAATCATATATATTTAATATAGCAATGACACTCCTATCATGCACAAGCAGCCACAGTAGCAAATGAAATTACACTTATATCATGTATGGACATGATATAAGTGTAATTTCATTTGCTACTGTGGCTGCTTGTGCATGATAGGAGTGCCATTGCTATATTAAATATATATGATTACTAACAGCAGTCTCACTCCAATCAATATGGTAATACTTAAAAAAAAATTTCCTGCTCTCCTCCTATGTGATGACCCTCTCCTTTCCACGAGGAACACAACACCTTCTGTGCTGGGTGGCGGCTTTGAATGTGGCCCATGGAACGGCAGACCATCACATGAGTGCTCGCTCGAAGTCCAGCGGGCCGCATTTGGACGCCCCTGCCATATGTAATGTTACTTACAAATGTGCTTATAAATTGAAATCTATAAATAAAAATAAATGATTCTCTTCTTAGTGTCCAGCTGAGTCCCACAATTACATATCAATTAGTCATAATTTCACATAAAATGTTTTGCAAAAGCCCACTCTTAATTATGCCTCTAACCAGGCCCTCTAAAACAGAGATTTCCCTCTTGGGCAATTCTAAATGCTTGAAGGTAAGTGGCATTAAAGGTGAGGACGAGAAACTGCAGGGGGGCGTATGAAGGAGAAGAAAGTGTGTCTGTTATGTTTGGGGTTTTTTTCTATAATGACGAAACTGTATAATTGCATTCAAGAGTTAGACACTGTGGCTTTCAGTTGAACCAGTTCAGACCTGATACTTGCATCAGCTAGAATATGAGAAAAGAGGAAGTGACAGAGCCTTGTAGAGAAACATTGTGGGCCTACTGTATTTTGAGGTATTGGCTGGAGATTAAAACTGGTTCTCAATAACAACATTCAAGGTCACTCCTCACCAGACTACAACATATTCCCAGCATTCTGTCGCTTTCTCCTAATTACAGTATATGTTTTCCATGTATAGAATAATATGGAAGCACTTATACCCCTGTGATGTTATAATTATCTGAACTGTAAAGGCTTAAATTAAGCAATGTTTATTCCTTGTAAGCAATAAGGTCCATGAAGGTGTGCGTGATTACTTAACTTTCTGTATGTTTGGCAAGTCCTATCTAATGTTTCATGCTTATATTGCTTAAAAAAGCACAAAGAACTGCTCCCTCCAACCCTTGATCAAAATGAAACCAAATAACATTTAATATCATGCATCATTTTAAAGTATTTTTTGCATCATATAAATAAAGTTGAATACTGCAAGTTAGTTAGCCTTACAAATATAAGGCATTGCATAAAAATAATATCCCATACAGTAAATGTTAGCTTTATTTTTTCAGTAAAGTACATTAATTTTGACCAACTCCTTAAATAAGTACAGCTCTAAATTTGCAAGGAACCTCCTTTTTGCCTCATTCTTGTACTGCTTTTTTACTACAGCCAAATATTTCCACACCAGTCAAGAGCACCTGCTGCCATTTTTCTGTGTTTTTGTGAATATTTGCATCATTTAAGCATTGTTTCCACATTGGGGATATGGCTTTTTTACTACCAGTCTTCCATGAAGACCACTTCTGACCAGACTTCTCCTAGCAGTAGGTTGGTGTATCAGGGCCCCACTATTTTCTCTCAAAATTAAGCTGATGGCACTACTTTACATCTTCTGATTGAGAAGGGAAATAAGCATGATGTGTCTTTCATCTGCTGGACTAGGTTTTCTTGGCTGTCCACTGTGTTTATGGTCATCAACATGGTGTTTTCGACAGAAAACCGTCTGCAACATCGCTATGTTAGTGAGTTTTTTCTGTTCATCACCCGGTTTAAATTCTTCTACACAGCTTTTTCTCTTTAAATTAATGATTGTGTTTCAACCTACATATTAAATTGATGATCACTATACCTAACTATAAAACCCTGCATTTTGTGCAAGTGTATCCAGAAGCATTGCTGTTTTGAAGGCAAAGGATGGTCACACCAAATATTGATTTGATTTAGATATTTTCACTCAAAAACATTTGTACAGTACTGTATATTGCCAAAATATGGGCACTATTAGTTGGTGTCCAGGGACATATCATTGCTCCTAGGATCGCCCAATTTCAGCTTCAATTGCCCTCCTGTTTGTTGAGGTAGACCACCACTGAGCAGTTGTTGGACTACAAACATTTCCCTGGTACAATAGTCCATTCCAACGCCTGAGGGAATTCTAAACTGCCAGTAATTCCAGGTAGTTCATACATTATATCTGTGAACTTCTAAGAGTGTTGATTCCCACTGGACAGACTTACATCTGGGAAAATCATGACCCAGTTCTGCAAATGCCACTGAGGTGTTATTGCCATTCAGGAACTGAAGTCGCTAATTGAGAATTGGAAGGGTTAACTTGAGACTGGGATCTGACCAATCCCTTATTAATTTGTTTACTCCAAGCCTTATATATTCCTTGTTCTTATCTTTCATTCATACTTGGATATTAAAGTTACTACTTGCTTGCTCTGATTTATTTCTAATTTTGCTATACTCCTGCCAGTTACCTAGGACTGATATTATTGTATTTCACCACTGCCTCAACCTCGGATTATTTATTGACCGCATTGCCATCAATAACCATGTTAACCTTGGAATAGATATGGACACTTCTCTGGGTTTATTTCATTTATAAGAGCACTCTATTAGCAATGATTCAAAATGATTTCTCCTTTGTTCCTCCAGCTGAATTCGCTGCAACTCTTTCCCTCTCCAGGCTTACTGTTACACAGCTGCAGGTTTACTTCTCTCTGCCTCCCTCTAGTGACCAGTCTCCGTATTGTAGTAGGGCTTCTCACCCTCCAGTGACCAGTCTTTATATTACAGGTAAGCATAATAGAGGATAAGGAGAGGTTGGTTTCTTCCCTGCCTAGGAAGAGGATATCTCCCAATGTGCTCCCAGCGACAAAAAGGAAAAATAGCATTACAGCACAACATCTCTGATCACAATGGCAGGCTACCGATCATTATGACCACCTGTCTAATATTGTGTAAGTCCCCCTTTTGCCGCCAAAACAGCCCTGACCCATCAAGGCATGGACACTAGACCTCTGAAGGTGTGCTGTGGTATCTGGCACCAAGATGTTAGCAGCAGGTCCTTTAAGCTGCATTTTTGTATATGCTCTGACCGGGCCAACTAGCCATCACAATTTGCCATTTGTCAAAGTTGCTCAGATCTTTCCTTTGCCCATTTTTCTGCTTCTAACACATCAGTTTTGATGACGAAATATATCCCAGCCACTGACAGGTGCCATGATAATGATATTATCAGTGTTATTCACTTCACTTGTCAGTGGTCATAATGTTATGGCTGATCGGTGTATGATATATTGTCATAACAAGAGATCAGTGGAATCACCTTAACAGCACTCTTTAACACTTTAGTTGTGTTGTATTGTTTTCAACATGGGCATTGAGTCTTCACAATGTAAGAGGAAGGCAGCTGAAAAAACTATTTGGTTAGAGTGATGGACCCTTACTTTATGCTTTGCATTCCATTATTACAAAAAATATTTCACGTTGTAATATCCTGTCAGTTACACCTGAGTAACGTATATTATAATAACAAAACAAAAACAAGTTAGATGAACATGGCATACTTTTTATTGGGTGAGTCCATTGGGAATAAGAGAACAATTATTGTGGCTCAGTGATTTATGCATGAGGCATATGTAGAACAATAGCACTGACTCATTTATTTTTTTTTAACATGCATGAGCACATATGGAAAGTATAATACAAAATCAAGGATGACAACCTGCAATCTCCCCTACTACCACTCAGCACAGTATATATATTATGAAGCCTGATAAGCTTATATTGGGAGAAACCAATGACTATTTGTTCCTGTGACTGTACACCTGAAAGTGGGCTATTGAACATACTATATTTAGTTTGTTCACTTGGAATAGGCAACAACTGTTTTTTGAGTCACTGAATGACAAGTAAATACACCTTGCTTTACTAGTTTAACAATCTTATATTCGCATAATTTGTCATATGATTTACTTTTAAGTTTCCCAATAGATTACAATAAGTGAATAGTATGTTACTTTATATATAATTATCCATTGTATCATGTAGAGATAATTTTTATGCACACTGCTCCACAGAACCTATAGGTTTTCCCAATGACACAACACTCAAACACAACATTTTTTTTGCACTGATTGGAAGATCAGGGGAGAAGGTGTGCCTGAAAGTGCCGCCTTTTTGCCCGAAGATAACCTCCTGTGAATTTCCGGATTTAAAAAGCTAGGAAATGGAATTTCTCGTCCAAAGCGAATGGGCCAAAAACGAACTGAAAAATATGTCTGAATCATTTGTGGCCCATTGCCTACTGTTGAGTCCAATGCTGTCTCATACCCGCTGTTTTCTATGGAAATAATTGCTCTCTACACTCCTATATGTTGTTTGGACAGTATGAATAAGGAGGTTGTGATGGTTCCTAGAGTCACCCTACCCCTCTGCTACTGTTAACCTTACTCCCAGAGGACTATTCCCAAAAGAGCAACCTGATCGGAGCAGGGACAGGCTCCGGGGGCGTTCATGAGTGAGACCGGGACTTTCGCGCTGACCGGCTAGAACTATTTCTGGACTTGTCATCACTAGCGGTTGGCAAACATATCACTAGTACATCTGAGTACATCGACCACCGAGTAAGTTAACCCCGAAAACCACTGTTTGCGGCTACCACCTCGTCTGCGGACTGCTGGTTCTTTTGACTCGGTGGTCCCGGGACTTTGCTGGACTCTAGGACGTCGCTTTTTTCACGGATTGTGCCCCTCAGTTAATGTTATCCAGTGACATGAAGCTCTTTGTTGTGTTATTAATAAGCATGTATTTTATTGCCTTATTTTGTAATAGTTTGCACACTAAGGTCTGCAAGCTAATCTAATAAAGATAATGTGTGCTCCTTATCTGCCAGACTTAGTGGCACCTGTGTCCTTTTGTATTGTCCCCCCCCCTTGGTGTCCCTTCTTATAAAAGGCGATACTTGTCCCATAATAAACAGATTCCTTTTGTTGTTCCTAAAGACTAGTCTCACCTGGTTATTTGGGTACTGGATATCGATATCCCTTTACTTTGCTTGGGGATATTGCCTACGGATTGCGGTGGATTATCGTCCTGAAGGGAGAAGTCGCTCTTGGGGGAGAGGGACAACATGAGGTCCCTGGTCGGTCCATCACAAAGGTACCCAGAGATTTAGTGTGAGAGTGACATTCTGTAGTGACAGGGCAATGGGAACCAGAGACTGTACAGCAAACCTGTAAACTAATAACTAAAATAAATAGCATGTCAGAAACCCTTGTGACAAGAAGAACTTGCAAGGGGCTGGATGCAAGTGGCCACATGCAAAGAAACCATGTACTGAGGGCAGTGTAAATTAAATCATGTAGTTCATCTTCTGGAGGGTCTAAACAATGACACAAATATTTGAGAACAGACTGCTTAAGGATTAGGCTACTTTTTTCTATCCTTCGTGACAAAGGCTGCTTTAACACTATTGGGGTGCTCTTGTTTAGAAGTAATTTTCTCCTCTTCCATTTAATGAATTGGGGTTTTTTTTCAGAACAAGAAGGGCTTTCTGCAGATACCATTTTTCTGATCATATCATCTAATTTCCTATAAAAAAAATTATGGTGAAAAATAGAATTTTTTTTCCTCACTTTTATTTGAAAAAATATTTACTCATCTACAAAAGGTAATAAAAAACTGCTAAGTAGATTCTTCCAGTTGTCCTGAGGTTAGAAATACCCAGTGCTTTTTTTTGCAAGTTATAGGGCAATAAGTATAATTACCGTTTTGCTATTTCAAAATATTTTTTTCCCAAATCTGGTCATTCTGCCCCATGTACTTTTTGGGAGATTTTTGATGCCGGCCAATGTAATATATATTTTTAAAAACTAGACAACCCGAGGTATTTCAAATTCTGGCAATTTAACCCATTCCATGCACTTATTATACTGCCATGTTTTGTTAACCTTTGTGATAGTAATTTATTTTGTGTTTTTTCCACACAAATTGTAATTCAGTTAAAATTTACAGCTCCTGGTATACGTCACTGCCAACCAACACCTCAATATGTGCTCAGCAACATCTCCCGAGTAAAGTGATACCATCCATGCATGGGTTTGTCAGGTTATTTGGAGGCTAAAAGGCCACATGTGCACATGCACATTTTTCTATTGACCCAATCAAACCATATATTTTTAAAAACTAGACACCTGAAGGCATTTCAAAAGCTGTTATTTTAATTCTTTACATACACTAATTCTCCCACCAGCCTTTGTCAAAGTTTGTGGTCATTTTTTTGTGTTGTTTTTTTTTAAACACACATTGTAGTCCAGGTATGAATTTATAGCTCCTGGTATATGTCGAACAACACCCCAGTATGTGTTCAGCAACATCCCCTGAGTACAGTGATACCACCCATGCATAGGTTTGTTGGGTTGTTTGGCCACATTTGGGAGGAGTGCATTTTTCAATTTAGAATTTTACCATCTGGTCATCCTACCCTCGTGTCCTATTTGGGACATCTTTGAAGCAGGCCAATTCAGTTTACCCCATCACACCACAGGGTATTTCAAATTTGTGGTAGTCATGTTTGTGTGTTTTTTCACACACATTGTATTTTAGATATGAATATACAGCCCTTTGTTATTTGTCACACATTGTACTCCAGTGATATCACTCATGCATGGGTTTTTAGGGTTGTTTGGGGGCTAAAAGGCAACATTTGAAAGGGCTTTTTTTTTTTTTCTTCCAATTTGACATCTGGCCAGTCTGCGCCTATGCCCTATTTGGGACATCTTTGAACCTGGCCAATTCAATTCGCCCCTTCAAACCATACATTTTTTTTTTTAAACTAGACACGGGAATTTGAAATGCTAGTATTTTAACTTTAGCACTTGCTCATAAAAATAAATCGCCTCCTAAGCATTTTAAATTTGGTGTCTGGTGGACGTTGATGCCCGGGGAAGGGGCCACACAGGGTTCCTGCTGACAATCTTGGTGTTGCTGAATGCCTTCACATAGAGGCAATACAGCAACACCTTTAAAGCAAAGAAAGTGATCTAAGATTCTAAGCTTATTAAATGCTAGGCATGTCAAGGTGTTGTCGTTAAGGGGTTAAAGTAAGATAAAGTTGGGCATCATCGTGTATCTGAAATAAAAAATTCTCACATTACCCAATGTAAACTTTGTGAAAATATTTATCATTCTATATTCTATGTCAGTATACTGTGATTGTTGTAGGCTACACCTTAAACATGTGACAATTTTAGCAATAGCTTGCAGACCCAAATAAAGAGAAAAAAATCAGCTATGGGATTGCATAGGAGTACAGTCCAGATTAGTTGCCTCCTAATTTAGGAATGCCCCAAAATAAAGTGTTTTACCTATTATTGGGCCATATTTCCTCATAATGAAAATACCCCATGTTTTTATTGTATTAAATGTATTTTACATTAGCAAACTAATGGGAGGCATGGCCAACTATGGACCAAGATGGATGCATTTTAGAGCTGCTTTATCACTCAGCCCTCCAAAAAGTCTAAAAAATAAGCACAGCCAACTGACAATTTTAATCACATTGCTTATTTTATACAGCATGACAAGGGGTGCTTGCAGGACTCCCAAAAAGTGAACTGTCCAAGAGATTTTCACTGGAAAACACACACTTAAAGATGCTCCTGCCAAAACACAGGCAAGGCAACATGTCTCATTGCGCCTGTACAAAAAAATAAAAAAATAAAAATAAAAATATCGACCAACTTGTACTTTCTTTAAAAATGGATCTACTTAACAATTTTCAAAGTGTCTACTAGACTTGGGTACCAGGGGGCTCTTCGTGTTAGTCTTCCTACTCGTCTTCGGAGAAAAAAAAAACCTTCGTATTCCGCGAATATTCGCCCGCTCCCGTCTTCTTTTCGGGGGAATATTCGTGGACTTTCTTCGTGCTCGTTTCATCTTCGTTTTCTCCCGGCTGCGTAGCAGGGGTTAATACAGAGTTAAGAACACATCGGAGCAGCAGATGCGTTCGCGCAGTGAAGGTACGTGTGTGCGACTCTATTGGTCGCCGGAAGGGGGCTGGTCTGGCATCAACAAATTAATTGCAGAACTGCAGAATGCACCTCATTCGTTGATGGCAGGCGAGCCCTACGTACTGTACACAATACACATTGCTCGAAACTGAGGGCCAAGTTCCTCCGAGCAGTTGTCTTGTCTGAGACCTAGACAAATGCTCCAAGGAACTTGGCCTCCTTTTTATCATACGGTCACACATCCATAGATGTTTGATAAAAGAATAGGGATTATTTTAAATTTTTAAATCGATTTTGGACCACTTGTAATACATGCCTAACATTCGCTACCTATTTATAATGGCATACTTTGCAACAAACCAACTTTTACTGGACAGGACTGGAAAAAAGCAGGACTGTCCACGAAAATCTTGGGTGTGTTGGCAGGTATGCGAATGGAAAAACGTTGGACAAGAACTAAAAAATAGCTTAGGGTTAATGTACGGTTATTTTTAAGATTATTAACAGTGCACTGTTTTGGTTAAAGATGTATTATTACTGGGGTCAGTGGTGAGGGCCGGTGCGATGCTACGGTTCCAGGATCTTAGAGAATCAAGGCGCATACCTCCTGGCGAACTCTTCCGTTACCTACAGATCCGCCACTTTGTCCATTCCCTCCTTGGGGGTGGCACCTTATCTCCGCTGACGCCATTCGAGAGACGTTTCCTTGCAGGCAAGAGATGTAGGGGTTCCATATCACTTCACTATTCTCACTTCCTGGACGTCACCTTTCCTCAACCCCCTCCTTACCACACAAGGTGGCATAAAGAACTCCAACTGTCCTTCCCGGACGACGCCTGGGACGAAGCTACGACCAATTTTCACAAACTCACGGTTAACACATCCACCAAGGAACGAGCGTACAAAGTCCTTGCGCATTTGTATATGTCGCCGGTGCGGCTATCACGGATGTTCCAGAATAGTGACGCCAGCTGCTTCCGGGGCTGCGGGGAGAGAGGTACTTACTTACATGCCTGGTGGACGTGCAGTTTGGTGTGCCCGATTTGGTCCACTTACTTTACCATGCTATCGAAAGCCTTAGGCACCGTGGTTGCCCCTTCACCTGAAGTAGCACTGCTCGTCATGGATGCTCCGGACTTCCCCTTGTCGCCCGCCTCTCAGCGCCTCATTCACCGTATTTGCTCAGCAGTAAAACGTGCCCTAGCGCGGAGGTGGAAGGGCCCTCCTCCTACCCACAGTGAAATTTCAGCCCGTATATGGCACCTTCTTACGATGGAGCACATGACCGCCAAACTCAGGGACGAGCTGCACAAGTTTGAGAGTATTTGGGACCCTTGCTTAGCTGCCTTCTCGGACACCAGGGCGTCTGCTCCCTTGCTTCGCCTTTAGTCGCGTCTGGCTGGACGCCCCGCAGGATCTCTCGCCCTCCCTTTCTTTTCTTTTTCTCTCTTCTCTCTCTCTCTCCTTCTTCTTCCTCACCCTCTTTTCCGCCTCTTTCCTTCCCCTCTCCCATGTAAAATGTGATCATATATTGTTGCGCGACTGTACTCAGTAGCTTGTGGAGGGTGTGCACTCGGCTTGGCCCATCTTCTCTGGTAGCTGTCGTCTTATGCTGCACATCTCCCTCCGGGGTTCTCTTTATTGCGTTTTGTATACGACACGGTGCTCAGCTCAATTCATGATATTGTACTACTGTTTTGTCACCTGCGTTGTTACTATGTTGCCATACAGTATTATACTTGTCGCAAATAAAACAGGTTTAAACAAAAAAAAAAAAAAGATGTATTATGTCTAAATATAATTTAATTTTAATGGGTTTATTTAATTTTATTTTAAAGTTATATTTATTATTATTTACTTTATTATATTTATTTAATGTTGTAGTGCTACCCTACCAAGCTATACCTATGTGCACTAGCATACCTAGTTTAGCTAAATTTGATGGGACAGGAAAAAAGCAGGACTGTCCCTGAAAAAGTTGGGTCTGTTGGCAGGTATGTGGTTGGAAAAATGTTATAGGGTGAAGTGTGAGTTATAGCGTTAATGCTAGTGAGTGTAGAAGTGAAGGCCAGGGCAAATAACAGGAGGAAAGGTCCTTGTGATTTGTGAATTGTACGTGTGTGTGTGTTATGTGCGTTGTCACTGTGTTATGTCACTGTGTTATGTCACTGTGTTATGTCACTGTGTTACGTTTGGTAGGTTGTGGATCAAAAAATGAAATGGAAATGGAAAAGGCGAATGAGTGGGCAATTGGCGACCCACTCACCTGTTTCGCCCCAGGCCGCCCGAAATCTAATCTAAACGGCCGCTGGGTGCTGATGCCAGCGGCCGGCGCTACTATAATACTTATTTTTTTTTTTTTTTATACTTACTATGGCAAGCCGATCCGGCGCCGGCCAGCAGCATCAGCACCCAGCAGCCATGTGCAACGGCCTCCTAGTGATGGGAGCAATGCCAGCGTGAGGGTTGAAAGCTCCGCCCCCTCGCACGGAGCTTTCACCCCTCACGCTGCTCCCGTCACTATGCGGCCAATCTAATCTAAACGGCCAATGTGTGCTGCTGATGCCGCCGGCCTACGCTACTTTAATATTTAATTTTTTTTTTATTTAATATGGCAAGCCGGATTGGCTTGCCATAATAAATTTAAAGAAAAAAAGTATTAAAGTAGCGTAGGCCGGCGGCATCAGCAGCCGGTTGATTAGATTAGATTGGCCGCATAGTGATGGGAGCAGCGTCAGGGGTGAAAGCTCCGCCCCCTCGCACTCAGACTGTTGGAGCACCGGATGTCAGTGACATGACGTAGAAAACGGCAGTCTGCAGCTACCAGGGAACGGAGGTCTACACGAAGAAGTGGCAGATGTACAAGGTTATTAAACCAATCTATATTTGTACAAATTATATATTATTTTATTGTATTCGTTAAAAAAAACCAAAAAAACTGAAGTGTCACCTCTGTCCCCAATCAGCGCCTCCCAGTGTCACCTCTGTCCCCTTTCAGCTCCCCATGTCATTGCTGTCCCTATTCAGCTCTCTAGTATCACCTCTGTCCCCAATCAGCCCCTCCCAGTGTCACCTTTGTCTGCATTCAGCACCCCCATGTCATTGCTGTCCACATTCAGCTCCCCAGTGTTACCTGTGTCCCCAATCATACTCTCCCGGTCTCACCTCTGTCCACAATCAGCCCCTCCCAGTGTCATTACTATCCCCATTCAGCTCCCCACTGTCACCTCTGTCCCCATTCAGCCCCCCATGTCATTACTGTCCCCATTCAGCTCTCCAGTGTCACCTCTGTACCCAATCAGCCCCCCATGTCATTACTATCCCCATTCAGCTCCCCACTGTCACCTCTGTCCCCTTTCAGACCCCCATGTCATTATGTCCCCATTCAGCTCTCCAGTGTCACCTCTGTCCCCATTCAGCCCCCCATGTCATTACTGTCTCCATTCAGCTCTCCAGTGTCACCTCTGTCCCCATTCAGCCCCCCATGTCATTACTGTCCCCATTCAGCTCTCCAGTGTCACCTCTGTCCCCATTCAGCCCCCCATGTCATTACTGTCCCCATTCAGCTCTCCAGTTTCACCTCTGTCCCCATTCAGCCCCCATGTCATTACTGTCTCCATTCAGCTCCCCATGTCATTACTGTCCCCATTCAGCTCTCCAGTGTCACCTCTGTCCCCATTCAGCCCCCATGTCATTACTGTCCCCATTCAGCTCTCCAGTGTCACCTCTGTCCCCATTCAGCCCCCATGTCATTACTGTCCCCATTCAGCTCTCCAGTGTCACCTCTGTCCCCATTCAGCCCCCCATGTCATTACTGTCTCCATTCAGCTCTCCAGTGTCACCTCTGTCCCCATTGAGCCCCCCATGTCATTACTGTCCCCATTCAGCTCTCCAGTGTCACCTCTGTCCCCATTCAGCCCCCAATGTCATTACTGTCCCCATTCAGCTCTCCAGTGTCACCTCTGTCCCCATTCAGCCCCCCATGTCATTACTGTCCCCATTCAGCTCTCCAGTGTCACCTCTGTCCCCATTCAGCCCCCCATGTCATTACTGTCCCCATTCAGCTCTCCAGTGTCACCTCTGTCCCCATTCAGCCCCCATGTCATTACTGTCTCCATTCAGCTCTCCAGTGTCACCTCTGTCCCCATTCAGCCCCCATGTCATTACTGTCCCCATTCAGCTCTCCAGTGTCACCTCTGTCCCCATTCAGCCCCCCATGTCATTACTGTCCCCATTCAGCTCTCCAGTGTCACCTCTGTCCCCATTCAGCCCCCCATGTCATTACTGTCCACATTCAGCTCCCATGTGTCAGCTCTGTCCCCAATCAGCTCTTCCAGGGAATTAATATTTGTGTATGGTCCCACTTGATTCTGGTAGGGTACTCATATTAGCCTTAAAAACACTTTCCCTGCTGCTGTGTACTATACGTCCCATAATTCTTAGCCAGTATCATGGGGGACATTTACCCAGCTGAGCATCAGGGGGACATTAGGTTTTGCGTTTTTTTTACTATCCTGTTTCACCCCAGGGCAAAGCATCCAAACAACTGTCAGTCCTAGGAGTTTGGGAGCGGACTTCCAGAACTCAGACACTAGGCCCTAGCGTAAATTGGCTACACCGGCGGAGGTAGCAGACGTTGCCACACCACAAACACGTGCAACCAGGGGGAGAAACTACCTTGAACATTAAAGAAAGAAAATTAACTTTCCCCAAGCTAAGAGCTGGGTAACCCAACTTGGGCAGATTGAATTTAAGAAAGGCAATCTGCTCCATCAGATGAGGTGCCATGCATGAGCGCTGTGGACTCAGTATGTTTCCAGTCATAGAAAACACGCGCTCACTTTGAACAGTGGTTGGCGAACATGATAGAAGCTGCTGCGCAACCCATGAGTGCAGGCCACACACTCTTCTTTTCATCCCAGTAGCTAAGAGGATCAACATTAGCTGCAGAAGGAACTTCACAGAGGTAAAGTTTGACCATTTCAGCAGCACTACTCTCCTTTCTGCTGCTAGCTCTGTCAGATGGTCCAACTATACTCCCAAGTGCCTCTTCCCAAAACGCAGCTGCTCCACTCAGCTGTGTTGTGATGCTTGTGGCACTGCTGCTGATGCTAGGAGTAGCAGACCACAATCTCTTCCTCCTCCTGCACCTCTCCCTCCTCGGACAGCATTGCCATTTTACGCTGCCAGTCACGCACCTTGTTGACCAATTGCTCCCGGTAGCTACTGAGAACATTGAATTTCAAAGCTAGCTTTCCCTTAATTCTTGGATCGCAAAGGCACGCTAGCATCATTTCGGGACTCTCTTCCATGCGTTTGCGAAGGTGTACTTTGAGCAGATCCTTCAGCTTCCTGCTTATGGCTGCTACATCAGGATGTAGAGTGCCACCTTGAACAGCCTCACGGTTTTCAAGGAACACATCCATCTTGCTGCCTAGATGGGAGAACACTGGGATTACCTGGGCCAGACTGGCAGTGTTTGAGCTTAAATTTTCAGTGGCATCCCTGAATGGTTTAAGGACTGCCACTAGCTGGGCGATCACTGTCCATTCCTCCCTATTCAATGGAGATGTAATCCCAATATTATGCTCTGAGGCAGGATTATGGATTGCCCTCTGCTGCTCCAAAATCCTCTCCAGCATGTCTAACGTGGAGTTCCACCGTGTACTGACATCCTGACGTAGGCAGTGTACGGGAAGACCTGACCTCTCTCTCTTGCTCTTCCCTCAAAAGTTGACTAGCCTTAACACCATGATGAAAGTGCCCAGCGATCTTTCTGCAGCAGGACAGAACTACTGCTGCCACATTAGTTCCTTCTGACATTGCTGCCTTCACTACAAGATGGATGATGTGGGCTGCACAGCGCACACCAACAATATGACCATCTCGCAGCGCTTTCACCATATTGACACCTGCGTCAGTTACCACAAAACCAACTTCAACATTGGTGCCTGCCTCTGCTCCCACCCAAAGGCTAAACATTTTCCTCATCGCATGCAGAATATTTTGGGAAGTGTGCTTTTCATCCATCACTTCTGCATGGAGAAGGAATGATCGGTAGCCTGCTGCAGCAGCTTCCTTGGGCACACCGGGCTGCCACCAGTGTGCTGTCAAAGAAAGAAAGGCATGCTGCCCACTAGGTGCATGGCGGCTGTGGCTCCACAATATACAGTTCCGTCACGTTCCACTTTCAGCAGGAACATTGTCCCCTCATTGTATCGGTCCTGTGTTTCAGCAGTGAAAGAGGAGCTTTCCAAGGCTGCTGGTCAGTCTGTTCATTTCACAACAGATTTGTGTGTAGTGTTTAAAAAAAAAACTTATTATAGATTATGAATTAGAATTTATTATATTATGTTATATAATAATTATTAGAATTACTTATATTATGGATTATAGATAGAAGAATATAGATTATGAAGTAGAATTTATATTATGTTATATAATATATTATAGATTAAGATTAAAGATTATAATTATTTTAGTACTACAGCTAGTAGCTTGAAGCTTTGCTTAGTACAGTTGTTGTCGTCACACAGTCAATCTTTCTTGAAAAGAAATTAGAAATAAAATAAAATGTCACAGCAAAACAGTTAGCTTCACCGCTTGCTGAACAAAAACACACAGCACTTATGTGGCTGCACTCACTAGCCCAACAAGTTCACTTCACTGATGGACTGAGGTGAGCAAAACACTAAGGGTACTTTTAATAAAATTGAAATCAAGTGTAAAATAAATTAGAAAATCTTTGCAAAACAGTTAACGTCACTGCTTGCTGATCAAAAACGAACACAGCACTTATGCGGCTGCACTCGCTAGCCCAACAAGTTCACTTCACTGATGGACTGAGGTGAGCAAAACAAATGAAATAAAATGAAATATTATTAATTAAGAAAAATTTACTTGGTCTCTTGCTGTTGCTAAAACAAAGCACAAACTATAGAGCTGCAGCACCAGTACTAATAAGATTAGCTGAACTATAAGCTAGTAGTAATTAATTGTTAATTTTATTTATAGCTAATTATTAAGCTAGCTAAAATGAATTATAGAATTATTAATATTACTATTAATATTTAGATTAGACACTAGTAGATGTCTTGAATTTCTACAGTACACTCTACACTAGTATACTAACTATAGTATATATAACTGACAAATATATATATATATAATTTTATAATGTATTCAATTATTAATAATATATTCTATAAAATTATTTATAAATTCTATTTAATTTATCTAAGTAGGACAGGCAGTAGGCAAGCTCTGGTCTTATAAAGGCGGTTTCAGAATTTAAAAAACAGCAGCACAGGGATTGGACGAGACCCTTAGCGTGACGTCACAAGAGTGAGCTGATTGGACAGACGAGGATCAGCTCACTCCCGTTTGAAATTTTGCCGGCTGCGCGGCAAAAACGAAGACGATCTTCGTTTTCTTCGTGGTTGTGAGTCTTTGTCTTCACCTACGGTTTGCCGGCACTGTATTCTGTTCTACGTTCCTTCGAACGAACAAAAAAGCGGCCTCTTTGTGCTCGTTTTCATGTTCGCCCGAAGACGAATGCGCAAGTCTAGTGTCTACATGCCACTTCGGACAATGTTAGAAAGACGGTTCACCGGTAGACAAATGCATAAACCAATCACCAATATTTGAGCACTTGATGTAGAGATGGCCTTCAATAGGGTCGACTGGTCTTACCTGTGGTATACACTGCACAGGTTCAGGATGTAAACCTCTCTGTTTGCCCTATGCCTTGAACTACCTTCTATTGCCATCAGAGGTATCGGGGTGAGAGGTGCGAGAACGGAATTATAAACTAGGACTCTGATATCTTGCTGTTACAAAACATAATATCTCAATGCCAACAAATGTAAAGCCCTTAATGTAAACCTTGACAATGCCAAGTTGGAGCTACTTAAACATAACTACCCCTTTCCGTGGAGAGTAAAATACATATGCTACCTAGGAGCAGTGTTCCCTCTAAGCTGTGCGCTTGTGCGTGCGCACATAGCTTTCAGAGTGTAATAAAATATATTCGGGCCGATACAAACTTCAAATAATTGGAACACATATAAATGTATGTGCGTCAAAAATAGGCAGAGTCACTTAGATGCAAACAAAGGTAAAACATTTAATACGAACAAAAATAGACGAATATAAAAAGTAGGTAACAAAAATACGAAACAAGTCTTACAAAACCTTGGAGAGGAATTTAGTTCATGACATCTGTCCTATGCATTCCTGAGGATGGAGGGAGGGAGGGAGTGTTGGGACGTGAAGAGTCCGTGGATGGCAAGTACATCTTCTCGACCTCTCTTCCCATGCCTCTCCATGTCTTACAAAAGCCTAGCTTATATGTGCCTTGGATAGTGATGTCAGTCTATTGGTCTTCACCTAATTGGGTAAACATGCTCACTAAGATCTTTACACGTCGAAATCCTATTTTAGGTAGTCACTGTACGTATATTGTAATGCCCTTTTAGAGTTACAACTATACCATGCATTAGCAAGTTACTATCCTATCTATAGAACGCCTGTTCAGCAAATCCTTCATTCCATATCTTAAGGTCAAGGAAACCTTGAAGCCTATCATTGAAACATATTAATATATCTTAATAATCATTTATTTATGAACAATGATTACATATCTTTGACTATTGCCTATACCAATAATTATATATGGTCCATTTCATATTACTAGGGTTAAAAGATGTTAAATGTGTTAGAATCTTTTACAATTCCCCCTGATGATAGGATAATATCCTTATCATATCTTTTCAAATATACACATTTACTCACCATTCGTATCACATTCGTATCACATTTATACTACAATCACATCATACTTTAACTGGGACCATATGATAATCATTAGCATGAGACACCCTTTTCTCTACATTTGTTATGGAATGAGAGGATTGTGCTCTTTTTATCATTTCCCTTAATATTCCATCTCCCTTATCTACTTCATACTTAACTTGTTTATATATCTTACCTATTCTACACATAAGAAAACTTTGATAAACAATACATAATAAAACAAGTATAGCTATAATAACAATTGGATTTAACAATATATTACCAGCTGCGGATTTTACCGAAGATTGTGACCACATATTTACTGATTTTTTTAAAATTTGACCACCAATTAACTCCAGACTTATCATTCCATTGATGTTGAATTTGTTCTAATTCACCTTGTTTATGTTGGAAAACAATTTCTGCATCTTTCAATTGTTGCTTTAACATGGCCAATAATCCCTTATCTTTCTTTATTTCCTCTGTCCATGTTTTCCAAGGAAAATGGTCTATCTGTGTCAGATTAAATTGCTGAGGTAGTGTTTTTAAACGCTCTGTACCTATAGTGGAGACATTAAACTTTTTCCCATCTATCTCCAACTTTTTCAAATCACCTTCTATGCAATTTAATCCTCTGTGAAGAGTATCATTATGCATACAATTTGAAAAGAATGCTCTGACCAATGACTCCTCCTTCATTACTTGAAAACAAACTTTCCCTATCTTTACTTGAGTCATTAATTCATGCATAGATGTAACACTTTCAATCCTGGCCTCACATGATGAATGATTGTGAAAACAAGAATGATAGACAACCTTTTCTTGCCCTGGAAGACATATTACTTTAGAAACAAAATGAAGACAAGCTGAAACATCTAATTGTTCCAGATTTTCCCCATCAAATACAAAATCTGTATACCTTAAATTATAATGAATCAATTGTGTGTCACTGACTGGAATTCCTAAAACTGTTACTGGTACCACTACTTGTTCAAACTAGGGTTACAAACGATCCATTCCTCAACAATGGCTTAGATTGAAAGTAATTAACCTGAAAAGGATTGGATGGTTTGAGTCTAGTACCAGTACACAAATTGTCTTCAGGGGACCAAACACTGACATTTGTTCTGTCACAGTGTTTGTAATCTCCTTTCAGTAATACACAACATTCATATATCCCAGAGTCTTTACGAGTTGGACTATCTAATCTAAGCATAAAATGTATACCATTCCAATGTACATCCCCCATTTGACCCTTATGAAGTATACGAGTGATGCTTCCTGGGGTAATAGTAACCTTGTCCCACATTGTAGTTCTATAGGTTTCAATTCCTCTTGGCTTTTCACACTATGGGGATTAACTCTAACTTCAGGTGCTATAGAATTAGTTACCGTAAATACAAAAGATACTTTGACCATAGCTATCTCTCTTTCCACCTGAAAGTTCCAAACCCTAGTCCAATCATCATCCCCTGCTGATATAGAAAGCAGTGAAGGATCCAAGATTTTACCATAAGACTGAGTTTTATACCAAATCTCTGTCTTTGATCTTCTCATTTTCCCTGATGTTAACATCTCATTGGTAACATCACCTGTCCATTGTGCATGTTCTTCTCCCTTAATTGTTATAAACCACCACATGGACTCAGTAGGATGACATTCCCAAACACCTGTCTGATTATTATGGGTATAATTCCCCTGTGACTGTGTGAATTTGGCTTTTGGTCCTACTGTTGCATGAACCGTGATCTCTGAGGTATGCTCAAAAAATATAGTCAAACAAGGTTGATCTCTGGAGCCATAACCGAATCTAATTTGTCCAACAACGTCTCTTGATGTATCAATGTCTGATGTCAGGAGTCGATCCACTCGAACTTCTCTTATCTTATGCAATAACAATATCTTCTGTGGTAAATCCTTTGTCTGATCATCAATTTCAATTGGCTTTTGGTACTGTTCAAACAACACAGCTATCAAAAAACTATGCTATCTTGATGTCACGATTCTTGTATTGCTGTTTCTCTGGAGGTTCTCCTTTCAATAGTTAACTGCTTTGTTTCTCCATTTTCTTGCAGAACTGTGTTCCTGCAAGAACAGAATTTAGTTAGAAACATATAATTTACACTGGTCAACATGTACCCACAGCTTCTGCTGCCTACGGGTATTTTTCACAGTCTTTTCTGTTTTTGAACAAGGATCTTGACCCATTTTGTCGATTATTTCAAACGGTCCTTCTCAATTGCTTTCCCAAGGTCCCGCCTTCCTAAAAGTCTTAATCATTACTGATGCTCCTCTCACAAATTTAGAAGAGTGAGGCGGTACCATACGCTGCATTCTAGATGCTGCATGGGGAAGAATTGTTTTTAAATTCTCCTGAAGTACCTGTAACCACTTAGTTCTTGCAATGGCATCTTTCTGTGGAGTAGACAAAAATGGTTCATAAGGAAAGATCAATGGCATTTTCCTTCCTGTCATTAATTCAAAAGGTGTATACTGGGTAGTTGAGGAGCTCGTTCCCCTAATACTCGTCAATACTAGAGGTACTGCATCAACCCAACTATTTCCTTTATCAAGTAACATTTTTGCAATTCTAGACTTAATCGTTCTGTTCATTCTTTCTACAATACCTGCGGACTGAGGATGGTATGGAACATGGAATTGTTGACGTACCCCCAGGATTGCGCAAACAGCCTGCATGACTTTGCCAGTAAAATGGCTCCTTCTGTCAGAAGCAATCATCCTTGGGATTCCCCAAGTACAACATGATTCCTTAATGCTTTTGCCGTAGACAAAGCATCATCATTCCTGACAGGCTACAATTCTACCCACTTATAAAATACATTTACCACAACCAATGCATACCTGAGACCTTGGTTACCTGAAGTAGGAGACCTATGTAGTCAATCTGCAGTATAGACCACGAACCATCTGCAGGTGCAATTCTTAGAAGTGGAGACTTTTGTCCTTTAGGCCTGGGGTTTACTTGAGTACAAATGAGACATGACTGAACAACATTTTGTACAGAGTCCACCTTTTTGTCCCAATAAAACTTATCTTTGAAGTTTTCCAGCAACTTTTGCTGACCCACATGACCTAATCTTTACATCTTATAGCGGGTGAATTCCGTCTGCAAGTGTTTAGGCACAACTGGAAGTAAATTACCTTGCATCTCATAACACACCACTCCGTTCTCACAAACAAAGGGAGGTGTTATTTTATTCTTACATTCTATAATGAACGCATCTTTCATCTTCATCGATGAATGAAGGTAAATTTGCTTCCTTACTCTTTACTGGTAGTACTTCCAACCGTTCTAGTTCCATCACTATCTCTTCTGTCAAAGCTGCTTCCTTTACTAGAGAATCTGCTTTCTCATTTCTCAAAGCTAAATCACTAGTCCCTCTGCTATGGCCTGGTACCTTGACAATAGCATATCGGTTAGGATTTTTAGAAGCAAGCTCAAAAATAGTCTGCAATGTATCAACATGATTTAAGATTTTGTTAGATGAATCCACAAAACCTCGTTTTTTCCACACAGGTAAGTAGTCTGTTAGTGATCATACGACATATGAACTATCGCTATAGATTACCAAAGGATCATTGCTTTCTTTCTCGTTAATTTCCAATACTGTTTTAACAGCTTCAACTTCTGCTCTCTGGGCAGAAAAATGTCCTGGTAGTCTATGCTGAATAGCTCGACCTTTCAAGCAAAATCTAGAACAATCTACAAATACAGGTTCATCAGTTTCCTCTACTTCTTTTCTAAAAAGAGATGGATAATCCCCCTGAAATATCTCAACACATGTGATTTGGATTTATCAAAACTCCCAAGTACTGAACCTCTTGTTTCAGTAATTGGACCTTCCTTGGATTTAATTTCAATCCTGACTCATACAACAGATCAAACAATTCTGCTAACAAGATGAGGTGTTCCTCTCTACTCTCTGTTGCCAACAAGATATCATCAACATACTGTAGAATACAATCTTGCCTTGAGAATTTTGATAATACTTTTGCCAATGCCTGATGAAACAGACTAGGTGACATGTGTGCCCCTTGTGGTAATCTGCAAAATACATATTGCTCATTCAGAAAAGTAAAAGTAAATTTGTATTAACAACTCCTCTCTATCTGAATACTGAAAAAACCATTACTGATATCCAGTACCGAGAAAAACTTCGCTTTAGCATTCAATCAAGACATGAAGTCAGGGGTATCTGCTACAATTGGTGCCACATTTGGGGTACATTTATTAAACATACGCAGATCTAGAAGCATTCTATAAGAATTATCTGGTTTCTTAACTGCCCATAACGGATAGTTTGTCACCGAATTTGATTTGCGTATGACGCCTTGTTGAAGTAGTTCTTCAATAATTTTGGACAAAGGCTCAATTGAATCTGGAGGCAATCGGTACTGTTTCTGAGCTATGGGATCTGTTCCTTCCACTTTGACAACAACATCTTTCATCGTCCCTACCTCATTCTTAGATTGAGCCCATAACGAGGGATGTTTCTGCACAATTTCTACAAGAGTCAAGTCATTACAATCCATTTGTGGCCATACATGATTTGGGGATACCTCCTCAATTAAATTGATGACGGCCACTACACTGTAGTCACTTGGATCAATTACTACAGGCCCTTTAAGGTTATTACTTCTCCAAATCACTTGATTCCCTAAGTCAATGACCCAGCCTCGTTCTCTCATTACATCAGCCCCTAAGATATTTTCTGAGCTAGGACAATGCCAGATATCAATTTCAGTACACAAATAGCCAGGAATCTCAAACAAAACACCAGTAACCAAAGTTGCTGAAGTATTACATTTTCCACTAAAACCTACAATCGTGCAAACAGGTGAGTTAGATGTTATAGGTAAAGCTTGATTAGTCACACTTAATTAAGCTTCTGTATCAACCTTTGGTTAGTAGTATCAACTTATTCAGAATTAGTAGGATTAGTTTGTGGCTTGTGACAGTCATTCTGAGTTAATTCTAGCCGTTTGTCTGTCCATATCTCTCTCCAAGTTCTCTAATTGCTGAGCTAAAACAAAACAGTCGGGACAGCTGTTAAAGTCGTCAGTACTGTCATCAGGGTTAGATTCTGGTACAACTTTGTTAATCATGCAAATACTTTGTCTAGGTTGTAAATCCTCCACAATCAAGTCATTAAACGTTTTAAACATGCTTAGGACATTTTGCAGTTTCTTCTTAAGTTTATCAATACATAACAATTTCTTATCCAATTTCATATTCTCTAGCTCACATTGTTTGTACATACTAGCCCATAACTGTGCATTAGTAGGACAATTATCAAATTGAAAAGTTATTTTACTTTTGTTAGCATATGTTTTTATAAAATCCATGACTTACCCTTCTTAATGAACTCTCCTTGAATGGCTGTTGTATCACGCTGTATGGCTTTCTTGCGTCTGCCGTCAATAGCGTCTCTTAGCACTTGTTTTTCCAATAAAATCTGGAAGTCTGTATCCTCAAAGGTTCTTTTCTTAATTATCTCCCGACAGTTTGCAAAAAGTGTACAGATATATCTGCCCTTCCCCCTGAGCAAGCTGGAGGGCAAAGGCCAGGAAAAAATACGCAGGGCTGGCACGCCAGATATGTAATAAAATATATTCGGGCCGATACAAACTTCAAATAATTGGAACACATATAAATGTATGTGCGTCAAAAATAGGCAGAGTCACTTAGATGCAAACAAAGGTAAAACATTTAATACGAACAAAAATAGACGAATATAAAAAGTAGGTAACAAAAATACGAAACAAGTCTTACAAAACCTTGGAGAGGAATTTAGTTCATGACATCTGTCCTATGCATTCCTGAGGATGGAGGGAGGGAGGGAGTGTTGGGACGTGAAGAGTCCGTGGATGGCAAGTACATCTTCTCGACCTCTCTTCCCATGCCTCTCCATGTCTTACAAAAGCCTAGCTTATATGTGCCTTGGATAGTGATGTCAGTCTATTGGTCTTCACCTAATTGGGTAAACATGCTCACTAAGATCTTTACACGTCGAAATCCTATTTTAGGTAGTCACTGTACGTATATTGTAATGCCCTTTTAGAGTTACAACTATACCATGCATTAGCAAGTTACTATCCTATCTATAGAACGCCTGTTCAGCAAATCCTTCATTCCATATCTTAAGGTCAAGGAAACCTTGAAGCCTATCATTGAAACATATTAATATATCTTAATAATCATTTATTTATGAACAATGATTACATATCTTTGACTATTGCCTATACCAATAATTATATATGGTCCATTTCATATTACTAGGGTTAAAAGAGATGTTAAATGTGTTAGAATCTTTTACACAGAGGGAGCGCACACGAACAAAAATTGTGCGCACAACCAGTAGTGTACCGAAGGGGGGGGCGGTCCGCTACCGGTTGTGTGCACAGCACCTCTCCAGAGACGGACAGTAATGTCCACCGCTAGTGGAGCAAGCTCGGTTGGGGAGATCAAGGATCTCCCTCCAACCGGCTTAAAATCAATCAAGGGAGCGGGAGATCTGTTAATACAGACCTCCGATCCTGCTCCCTTGCGATGCGCGTGGCAACTGATGCCGTGCGTCGGGATTTTATGTCAGATCCCGGAGCACAGCACTGAAGCCACGCCCACCAGGGCCGGCCTTAGGGGTGTGCGACATGGTAGCAGGGGCGCCTGCCCGGGACTTAAAACATCGGTTGTTTTTTTTTAAACTTTATTTAACATCATTCAAAAAAACAAAAAAACGATGCTTTAATCTAAGTCACGGGCAGGGGCGCCGAGCGGTTGCTCGTGACATTTTCAGCAACCGCTCGGCGCCCCTTACTCTCCGTGACTCCGTCGCGGTGCCGGCATCTCATGTTCATCTCATCAACATGAAATGCCGGCACCGCGGCAGAGCGAGAAGACGGATGCCTCCCGCTCTCACAGCAAGACTCCGGCAACAAGGTAAGGGGGAGGGGTGTAGTTTGAAGAGGCAGAGGGGAGGGTGAAGTTTGAAGGGGCAGAGGGGGGGTGTAGTTTGAAGGGGCAGAGGGGGGGTGTAGTTTGAAGGGGCAGAGACGCCAGAGTAGTCCGCACAGGGCGCCACAACGCCTAAGGCCGGCTCTTACTGTACCAGAAGGAGAGGACATAGAAGAGGAAGAAGGAAGAGGAGGTGACAGAGAGAGAGAAAAGGTAGGAAAACATTCTGTGAGAGTGAATTAGTAAGTGTGTGAGAGTGATGGGTGTTAAGCTGTAGTGTGTGTGTGTGATAGCATGGATGTGTAAGTGTGTGTGGGGGGGATAGCATGGCATAGGGAGACTAATCATATTCCTATCATGCTCAGGTTCCAGCATGTACTGGCTGTCTGGGCATGATAGGAGTGAGATTGCTGGTAGCAATTATATATATTTTTTGTTCAATTTTGGTGTGTTAACCACACTTTTATTAAAAGTAAGTAACACACCAAAATTGGACAGAAAAATTCGATAATATTAATATTATATATATATATATATATATACTTGACTGAAACCGAAAATAACCCCCCCACACATTTAAAAACAAAAAAACACTTATTAAAAGTAAAACCAAAATTAGTCAAAAAAATCACCAAATATATATATATTTGGTGATTTTTTTGACTAATTTTGGTTTTACTTTTAATAAGTGTTTTTTTGTTTTTAAATGTGTGTGGGGGGGTCATTTTCGGTTTCAGTCAAGTGAATGCTAAATTTTCAGGTCCAGAATTTTCATTTCGGTGCATATATATATATACACACACACACAGTATAGATATAGATATATATAGATAGATATTAGGCCAGACACTAAAGTGGTAAGCCTACACCACATCAATGTTTGGCTTAGTATATAGTGATTGGGGTTATGCTGCATTATTGTCAATGTCTGGCTTGTACCACGGTCAATGTGTGCCTCTCTATATAGTGATAGGTGTTATGCTGTACCACCGTCAGTGCGTGCCTCAGTATATAGTGATAGATGTTCTGCTGTACCACTGTCAGTGTTTGCCTCAGTATATAATGATAGCAGTTATGCTGTACCACCGTCAATGTTTGCCTCAGTATATAATGATAGCAGTTATGCTGTACCACCGTCAATGTTTGCCTCAGTATATAATGATAGCAGTTATGCTTTAACACCGTCAATGTCTGCCTCAGTATATAGTGATAGGTGTTATGTTGTACCACCGTCAATGTCTGCCTTAGTAAATAATGATAACAGTTATGCTGTACCCCTGTCAATGTTTGCCTAACGAAGCTAGTTTTAAAGTGTGTGTGTGGGTCCCACGTACAGGATCCGCCCCAGGTGCCAAATACTCTAGGTACGCCCCTGCGCACAACAGTTTTTCCCAATTTTTTTTTTTTTATCCTTTATGCGGCCTGGAGCCTCCGCTCGTGATTCGCTCATAATTTACTTATGCAGTGTAAAACATTACAGTAAGTAATACTGTTCTGTAACTAATACTACATTATCACACTATAATGTAGTGTTATTAACCATGAGCAAGATGTACCAAAAATATAGAACAACAATTTAAATGTAACGTTTGCAGAAGCATATTGTGCGCACAAAATTTTGGCTCTGGGAAAATTTTTGCACAAGACAAATTTTCTGCGCACACCACCTAAGAAAAATTAGAGGGAACATTGCCTAGGAGTCAAACCAACGACCCTAAAACACTATACCAGGAAAACCCTCTATTCTTTTATGCACTAAGGAAAGATTTAAATCTCTGGGCGAACATTACAAATAATTTTATCCAAAATCACCAAATACGCTATCTCCAAATTAAATCATGCCTTAATATGTAGAAACTGTCCACATGTGTCCTTGTGAAGGAGAAAGGGCTTCCACAACTATGGAGAAACAGGAACGTACCTACATGCCTGGTGGGAATACAGAAAGATTAAACCAATTTTAAATATAAATATAATATTCACAATTTTATTGACCAGGGCTGACTACAAACTAATTCAAATATGTTCAGCTACTGCACAGGTTGTAGCTAAACACTGGAAGGGTGGTACCCAGACCCTGACTGATATTCATTCTAACATGGCAGTTAATAACCATGGAAAAAAACACAGCCAAATTCCAGGACAGCTTCACTCAATTTGAAACTATATGTGATCCATTGATATACTTCTTTAAACTGCCTACCATACCTATGCTGGCTATTCCTTCATCCATATTCTTTTCTTTCTTCCTACACCTCTTTGAGAGATGCAAGACTGAAGCATATTATATACTGTTATCTCTAACTATGTATTGTCAAAGTTATCTTGTATTCTTTTCAGTGTACATTCTGTGTGCTAAAATGGAACAAAGATTTAAAAACAAAACAAAATCAAAAGATCTGGCAATGCTTTCTTTATAAAAATATTCTTGTTCTATATCATCAACTTTTCTCGGGAAGGTAGGCTTCCCCTGTACAGCTTATACAAATTTATTGAGGGCATATGCCGATGGACCTAGCCCTGCAACAACTCCTAAGAAACAAACTTCATTGCAGTTTTATATTTCAACTTTACAAAATAGCTGAAATTACAGCTTCAGTCACACAAATATGCTGCAATGAAAGCTAATGACTAATATAACCCTTACCCTTTTCCCATTATGTGCCTCAACTGGCACATATTGGTGGAATGCAAATATGACTAATGTCAATAAGCAGTTACCGCTGTAATAAATTAGACTATGTTTATCTACATCTCTATATAGATAATGTAGACAAAAAATCTCACTCAAAATGCTAGGGAGAAAGTTATAAGCATCGGCAAAGACTTTGTTCCTCTGCAAATCCATACCTGGGAACTCTCCGGGTGAGCGCCGCTCCTCCGGGTCAAGACCCGAATCCTCTGGGTCGCAGGATTTCCTTTAAATGGGAGCATTTCCCGTTGCCGTCAGTGTGCAGTCCTGGCTGCGTCCCGCAAGGGAAGCTCCAAGTAGCCGGAGCCCAGAAGTTCCCAGGTATGATAAGTCTGATTTAGCAAGCTTAGTAAAGAGACAGAAGTGTCCTACACAGTCCCACCAATGAAGAATACATAATAAACTACTTTCCAGATACTTTAATATGCATTCTAAAACCAGCATGGAAAAAAAGTACTTACTTTTAGTAGAAGTTGCAGCTCCAGAGCCTCAGTGAAACGCAAGAACACACTAAGCTATCATATAAATGAAAGTTAATATGATGGCTAGACTGTCCCTTTAATAACTTTTAAACATCTAGTCAACTTCCAATTTTACGAGTTGGTGTAATACAGTTAAACTGAAAAATCTTATTACCAATATCGCTATTCCACAAGTCACACCATCTTTTATTAATGGCATGTTCATTTACTGCCCCCACATTTTACTGTATGCCCTTTTTAGGTCTACTTTATCTGAGTGAAAAACTCAGTGTAGCAGTTTTATTCCCATGCTTTGAAATAGTCTATTAGGGCAGGAATTGAGCCTGCTCTAGCTTCTAGTATATTAAACTGCAAATAAATGCAGATTGCTTGAAAATGTTATATGGCTTTTTTTGCTTCTAGGATATTGACTGATTGCCTGTTTAGTTTTGAAGGAAAAAATAACCATGTTCTATCAAATCAACAGCAATTTCTAGCAAAAGCAGTGCTAATTTATTCAGAAGCAAGAAAAATAAAAGTAACACCAAAATGGTTTTATGCCAGATACAATGTCTAGCTATCAAAATATTTAAAAGCACCCCTTAAGGACCAGGCTGTTTTTTTACCTTTTGTACCCTTTGGGACCGAGGCTGTTTTAACACTTTTACGGTGCTCGTGTTTAGATGTAATTTTCTCCTCACTCATTTATATATTGGGTTTTTTTTTCCAGGGCATTCTTCAGATGTTTTTGATCATATTATCTAATTTCCTATAAAAAAACATAAAACATTCTGCCCCATGTGCTATTTCGGGTATCTTTGAAGCTGGCCAATGCAATTTACCCCATCAAACCTTATATTTTTGAAAACTAGACATCTCAAGGTATATTAAATGCTGGTATTTTAGCCCTGTCCATGCACCAATTCTACTACCACCCTTTGTCAAACTCTGTGGCAGTAATTTATTTTGTGTTTTTTTTATCACTAAAATTGCGCTTCAGGTATGGATTCACAGCTCCTGGTATAGGTCACTGTCACACAACACCCCAATATTTGTTCAGCAAAATCTCCCAGGTACAGCGATAGCCCCCCATGCATGGCTTTGTCTGGTTGTTTAGGAAGTGAGCATTTTTAACTTTTTTAAAGAACATTTCTGCTTAATCATATGTGGGCTATATACGGAATTTTCTTCTGTTCTTATGTAGATATATTCTTCATAACTGGCTTATTAGAACTCACCAAGAGGTGTACCAGACGGTTTGGCCAGACATAGTACTCCATAGTGTTAATGAGCTGTTGATTAGACCAGTGATCCCCCAGGCAGCCTGATCGCACAATAGGGTGATTGGGTCTCTGTTAGGCAGCAAAGGGGCTGCCACCTCTTCGACCTAGACATTAATAAACACCTAGATAAAATGGGAAGTCATGCCGTGGTGCAGTTGAAGAGATTAAAAGATTCCTCCTGACTGGCTAGTATAGATGCATTTCCACCCCAAATGCTCCAAGCATAAATATGCCCGATATTAAAACCAAATAAAGACCCGAGTTATGTATCCAATTATAGACCAATTTCATTGATAAATATAGATATTAAGATATATTCAAAGATCTTAGCTGAAAGACTCAAGACATATCTTCCTGAGATCATCCACCCAGATCAAACAGGATTTATAAAAGACAGAAAACTAACTGATAACACTCGCAAAATAATAAACCTTATAAATCTGTCTAATAAAAACTCTACGCCTACTGCATTCCTGGCACTAGATGCAGAAAAATCTTTTGACCGGGTGGATTGGCAATTCCTTTCAGAAACGATGGAAGCTTTCGGCATCTCTGGACAATTTAGTAATAATGTTTTAGCATTATATTTTTTGCATTGCTGCACCCAGCAATGGGGGTGGAGGACACTGCGGGACCCCGGAGGATCTACCTCGCCTAGAGCGCTGAATGAGGAAGACGGTGGCCCTCAAACTTTAAAGTGGCAAGACCTAAGCACGTCCTCTCTTGATTCACTGGGAACTGTCCCATCCACCAAGAGGAGAGACTTGTGATGGTCTCCATGAGGAACCATTACACCCATGGAAAAGACGTGGCAACTTTCCTGGGGAGATTCTGCCACATCATCAAAGAGCCCACGAAAATACTAAACCAGCTTCTGGACTGGCAGGTGGTCTCTAGTGGTTCGTCTGAGGCCAGTTTCACCTCTCCTGACAGACTACAGCACCTTTCAACAAGTTTTGCCCTTGGGAACTCCGCTGGCAACCTCTACTACGCCAACCAGCCCGTGGTCTGCAGGCGTTGCAGGTACTGCAAGGTGGTCGAACACGAGACCAAAGACTGCTCCAGAAAGATGACGTGCAACCTATGCGGGGAAGTAGACCATACATACAAGGCCTTCCCCCAGAGGTCAAGATCCTACTCAGTGGTGGCCGCAGCATTCAAGGCATGGGTGTAGGAACCCATAAAAATCTGGGGGGGAGGGGACAGCATTTTCCCCCCATCAGATCCCCACATGCATGTATAGATTAACTGAATAAGACATACAGGTATATATAATGTATGGAAACATAGCGTAGCAGATATGGATCAACAGAACAACACATAATCCCAGCTTTGCAGGTATAAATCAATTGGAAATCACATATAAACTCAGCATTAAAGATAGAAACCCCCTAAATTACAGTCATAGATCACAGGTTGCACACCCCAAAGGCCAGTCCTGGCATCCACACTGCCCACATATAACCTGACCAGCGCTCAGATTACACAAACAAATTACAGTCCTGAGTGAGACAACTTTGTCCCCAAACAGCCCAGCGTGAGCCAACTTTGTCCCCAAACAGCCCAGCTCACAAATAATTAAAGCAATTCATCCACACATTAATTCATTATTTCACTCATTCACACAATTCATCCACACGTGGATTAATTCATTCTCTTACACATTCACACAATTCATCCACATATTAATTCATTCATTCTAACTCTTTACTACCCCCTTTTATTTTTATCCCCACTTCACCCCCTTCTCACACTATCTTCCCCCTCCCTACCCCCCTTCTCACACTATCTACCCTCTCTCCCTACCCCCCCTTCTCACTAGCTACCCTCTTCCTGTCCCCCCTTCTCATTAGCTACCCTCTTCCTGTCCCCCCTTCTCACAAGCTACCCTTTTCCTACCCACCTACTCGCTAGCTACCCTCTCCCTACCCCCTTTTGTAAGTTACTTACCGTGCAGTCCTGTGGTGGGAGCACTAGGCCTCTGCCTCGCTGCGCACAGCTTCACTGCTGAGCGCCGGCATATGAAGTCATATGCCGGCGTTCAGCATGAAGCGCCAGCACCGAGAGACGCCTCACGCTCCCACCACTGCAGTCGGGGCAGCGTTGAGGCGGGTGGCGGCAGGGAGCAGAGGAGACAGAAGGACACCGAGCGGTTGCTGAAAACGACCGCTCGGCAACCCCTCTCCCCCCTCCTGCGGCATTTCTTTGGGGGGGGGGTTCCTACGGCCCTGTTGGGAATTTCTTAATTAACGGTCCCCCCCGCATGAGTTACTCATGTTTAGCTGTAATTTTCTTCTTTCCCGTTTACTGAACCCACACACATTAGATATTGTTTTTTTCAGGACAAGAAGGGCTTTCTTTAGATGACATTGTTTTGATTGTATCACTATTTACTATTAAAAAAAGTATAAAATATGGTGAAAAATTTAGAAAAAAAATGACTGTTTCTAACTTTTAGTTGAAAAATCTTTTACTCATCTATAAAAGGTAATAAAAAAACCTGCTAAATAGATTCTATTTGTCCTGAGTGTAGAAATACCCAATGTTTTTATGTTTTTTTGCTTTTTTCTGCACGTTATGGAGCAATAAGTACAGGTAGCGTTTTGCTATTTCAAAGCCATTTTTTCCAAATCTGGTAATTCTTCCCCCCATGTGCCATTTCGGGTATCTTTGAAGCCGGCCAATGCAATTTACCCCATCAAATCATATATTTTTGAAAACTAGACAGCCCAGGGTATTCCAAATGCTGGTATTTTAACCCTTTCCAAGCACTTATTCTACCATCAGCCTTTGTCAAACTTTATGGTAGTAATTTTTCTGCATTTTTTTTTTCACACACATTTTACTTTAGGTATGAATAAACAGGTTCTGGTATATGTCACCATCAAAAAACACCCCAATATGTGTTTAGCAACATCTCCTGAGTACAGCGATACCTCACATGAATGATTTTGCCAGGCTGTTTGGGGGCAAAAGGGCCACATTTGGGGCATGCACATTTTTCATTGTTGAACTTTGGCATTTGGGGATCCACTGCCCATGCCCTATTTGGTACATCTTTGAGCCGGGCCATTTCAGTGTGCCCAATAAAGCTATATATTTTTGAAAACTAGACACCCCAGGGTATTTCAAATGCTAGTATTTTAACTCTTTCCATGCACCATATCTACCACCAGTCTTTGTCAAACTTTGTGGTAGTCATTTTTTTGCATTTGTTTTGTCACACACATTTTACTTCAGGTATGAAGAGTGCTCTATTAAATGCCCCCTTAACGCCACTCTGCCTCCTGAAATGCCTTATACCTCCCTATATGCCACTCTGCCCCATAATATGCCTTTTAACCCCCTAAGTGTCAGACTGGCATATAGGGGTACAAGGCATTCCAGAAATGCCCTATGCCCCCATTTAACACACACACTTACCGGTGCTTCCAATTTCCTGCTGTATTGCCGGGGCAGCGGGTTGACGTCTCCTTCCGCTGAAGTTGGCAGCGGGGGTTTGTCTGCGTCCGTCGCGCATACCTTCCCCGGCTATCAGAGATCAGAGTTCCCGGCACCGGTGCGGGGAACTCTGATCTCTGACAGTCGGGGAAGGTATGCGCGACGGACGCAGACAACCCCCGCTGCTAGCCACACCTCCTTCCGGCTGCAGCGGACGTTGTCTACGCGGATCGCGTAGACGTCAACCCGCTGCCCCGGCAATACAGCAGGAAGCACCGGTAAGTGTGTGTGGGGGGGTGTTAAATGGGGGGGGGGGGGAGACAGGAGGATCCAGGTCCCCTGCAGCGGTGCGGGGGATCTGGATCTTAGTCTCATAATCAGACCTCTATTTGAGGTCTGATTAGAAGACGAGGGGTATTTTTCAGAGCATTTGCTCTGAAAAAAACCTCGTCTTATAATCGAGCATATACGGTATGTTATTGGATGTTGATGTACTTTATCATGTTTATACTTACCTCTGAAAACTCAATCTCTTAAAAAAAACAAAAAACAAAAACTATCACATAGGACTAGAACCCTTGCACAGGCAATGTTAGGCACAGCACACAACTTTAAATAGTGGGTGGAGTTCCAAATAAAGGCTCACTTCCAGCGGCATATCTTGTAAGAGGCACAATCTTATGAAGATGCCACCTGCTGGTTGGAAGGCACTATTTCTTACAAACCAAGAAATCAATATTTCTTATAAGATTATGAAATATTTATATTAAATATATATTGGTATATAAAGGAACATTAGGAAAGAATTTCAGTCGCTAGATGTGGTTTATTTTAAATTGCGGCCTACCAATATCACTTTATTGTTGACTGGAAATATGTAACTTCTCCTAAATACTTTATTACTAATATAATGTTGGTGAGGATTTTCATAATGGCATTAACTATGGTAGGTGTATTCCAAGGCCATTAAAGCATTTTAAACGCAAATTCTAAGTTGCTTTTGAAATATGATTTACCTGAGACAGGCCTGGCCAACGACTCACGACTGCATACTTACGTTATTTGGTGGATGCTGGCCTTAAAGTGCCCAGGCCGTCTATTTATTTTAGCGGTCACTTCCAATGACAAATTATAACACTGGGACAGAAGCCACAGTCTGGAGTCTTGGAAACCTAGACATCTGGTCACCTTGAGAATTGACTCAAATAAAGCCTCCCTCGTATATGCACCAGCAGTAATGGGTTTAAGGTCATTAAGGTCATTAGACCATTAAGATAAAAAATTGTCTTCGTTCCAGTTCTACATCAGATAATACTGGAAACTTCAGACAACTATAAAAAAACAAGAGTTGGAGACAATGTGACTGACAGAAATATACAAAGCGAAGATATTCTATGAAATAACGTGAAAGGTAAGAAAAAGTCTACAAATGTTGTATATTTTAGTCTTACCTAAAAAAAGAAGTATTACAGAAGATGCTTTTTATGTTAATGCATTTGACAATAACATAATATTTGTAGACTCATAACAAAAGCAGGGGATGCTTGAGAATATATCATGAAAAAGTGATTTGAACAAAGTAGGCATAAAAGCTGGAAGGGGATCATGTATTTTATTGTACAAAAAGCAGAAGATAATAAAATGAGGAATTAATTCTAATTATAGAAACCATAATCTACTGTAGAAGAAAGACTACAGACTATGAAAAGTACTTGGCAAAGGCTGTGCATAATGCACTCAAACCATCTGTATAATGTCTGGCAGCAGTGAAAAAGGCAAACAAGATATCAGGATGCATATGCAAAAATGAGTATAAATTGGAACAGCACAATTTGGAGTTGTTAGGAAGCACTAGAAAGCCCACAGTCTGGAAATGATGTACAATTTAGGTTGTTTATTTAGGAAGAACATTGTTGAGATTGTTGAAAAGGTTCTGTGTAGGGCAGTCAACATACAAATTAGGTAGTCTAGTGATTAAGGAATAAACTTTAAAATCAAAGATTATTCAGACATTGCAACTAAAACTAAGTTCAAAAATATGAAAGAAAACTGTTATAAATGATTCTCAAAAGTACAGTAAATACGGTAGTAGTTAATGGATTAATTTCATTTAACAAAATACTAAGGACTACCTAGCATTTGTCATATCAAAGCAAACCATATGAAACACTATATTTGTCCATAATCCTTTTTTAATGCACCTATAATGCAAATGCTGCTGAACGGAGCCACACAAATGCTTTTAGAACATTCTTTGCGCAAAAGGACTATCTTGCACAACTACCTAATTGTGGTCAACAGCATGCAATAGGATAAGTAACCAAGCAGAATTTCTCAGTGAATTTCTTAATGAACTCTAGATTGTAAGCTTGCTCTTTACTAATGTATCGATTTCAGGGTCAAGCCTAGGATCACTGACACCTGGGTGCAAATTTTTTTTTGCCCCCAGGTGAGTGTGGTAATATTGCTAACTCCTCCCCTTAACATAACCCCTCTAACCACACAATCATTTTCTACTCCACCTCTCCTACTCCACCTTTGGGCCTCCCAACTTTACCATGTAACATGTCACTCACTTCCCACAGTGCCAGCATTGCCCCCAAACACTGTCGAGGCATTCAGCAACACCGAGATCTGCATCAGGGCCCATGTCTGGCCCCTCCCCGGGGTATCCATGTCTGCCAGACATCCATTTTAAAAGAGTTTAGGATGCAATCGACGTCTGCCTCTTAAACTTCAATAGTGTAGCTGAAATGTCTCGATAGCAAGGCATTCAACGACACCGAACACTCACCCCAGGATGTTACTGCGAGAGATTTTGCCACTCGCAAGATGGCGGCGCCTCCTTCAAAAACAACTAAGTTGCCAAAGTTTCCAAGAGGGTCTCTCCAGAACCTGCTGAGAACTCTGGCTCCCTTTGCAGGTTGAACACAGGTACTGCATTCAACAATCCAAGTCAATGGAGCCCAGCTTTTTAGTAAAATATATATATATATATATATATATATACACCGTATTTTCTTGATTATAAGATGACCCCCCCCAAAATTTAAATATGAATTTAGGATAAAAGAAAAAGCCTGAATATAAGACTACCCTATAAGAAAAGTTTTACTAGTAAATATTAATTTACATGTAAACGATTTGAGAAAAATGCATTTTTTGTTTTTATTTCCTTTTATTTGCCAACCTGCCCCCCAGATATGCCTTTTAGCCCCTTATATGCCACTCGCACCCTGATATGCCACTTTGCTGCCAGATATGCCTTATACCCCCTATATGCCACTCTGCCCCAGATATGCCTCTTGACCCTCTTATTGCCACACTGTCCACCAGAAATGCCTTATACCCCCTATATGCCACTCTGCCTCCCTGATATTCCTTTTAACCCCCTATATGCCACTCTGCCTCCCTGATACACCTTTGAATTACAATATGAACCATTGGGCCCATCTATCCAGTGTGTTGTGTTTCTTAACGCTTAAGTCCTTGTCTTTGACTGACCAGAACAGACATGAGAAGACTGAGCATGGACATAGACAGAAGGGAATAAGGGATCGTGGAAATCCCCTGGCAAACGGAAGTGAGATGAAGACGGTGCACTCACAGCCAGAAATGATCATGGCATGGCAGAAAATGGCACAGCTCCATGAAGTCGGCTGGCGCTATATAAATAAATGTACAGACAAGAGGGAAGGCAAAAAGAGTAGGAGAAATTACATTTTGCCAGGGAACTAAAAGCACAGTGGAAACAAGCTGTTGAGGGAGACTTCTCAGTGTAATAGAAGCAAGCAGGGGAGAGCTGAATGGGACATACAGTACTGAGGGGGGGGGGGGGGTTCATAACGTCATTAAAATGCTAAACAAGGTATAGAGAAACTGGTAGATCTGTTCCATATGGGAATCTTTGCCTAATTTCAAAAATTACAAGAAAAGTGGGATAAAATGATATAAATATATTATTCACAATTAGAACATGTTAATTATAGGTACCCATGCTCCTGGGCCAAAACAAGCTCCATATTCACATGGTTTCATTTCTATATGTCATAATATTGTTTTTGTTTTAGTATAGTATAGTATAGCATATTGTTTTTGTTTTAGTATAGTATAAGGCAGGGGTGTCCAAGTTTTTTCTGCAGTGGGCCACTTCATCAGAATTGTATACGTGCGAGGGCCGCACTCATTTTTCACTGTGAGAAAATATGGCCTTTAATAAAATATGCAGATTAAAATAAAGTAAATTACACAAAACCTTTACTTTTCCTCTCACTGATTTCTGGGCCTAGAAAGTTTTGTGACTACAAATTCAGGATTCAGGATAAGTAAAAATGAAAAAGTTCTGAAAATAATAAAAACTCACATTTTTAATAAAAGTAGGTAACACAGCACAACTGGACAAAAAAAATTTAGCAATATTACTTGGCATGATAGGAGTGTGATTGCTACCAGTAAATGCTGGTACCTACGCATGATGCGACTGTGCTTGCTGTTAGCAATCACACTCCTATCATGCCAAGTCAGCCAGTACATGCTGGTACAGGGTGGCTGTAAGTGATGTGCAGACCCCATACTTCTGGCAGCATCAATACACAAGTGGGGCAACTAGCCAGATTTCAGCATGTACTGGCTGACTTGGCATGATAGGAGTGTGATTGCTAACAGCAATCAGTCCCATCATGCCTAGGTTCCAGCACTTACACACCCATGCTATCACGCACACACTCATATACGCATTCATTCACAGATTCGTTCCCCCAATCACGCATACTCATTCAAACACCCTCCCCACCCCCTTACCTGCACTGCAGCTCCTCGATGCCGCTCACAGACTTCAGCAGGGGGCGCGGCCTCCCTCTGCATTCTCTGGTACTGCACAGAGGAAGCAGGACTGGAGCAGAGTCATGTGATGTCATGTGAACTCTGCTGGGTTCCGCTTCCTCTACGCAGTACAAAAGACCCTCCCACAGGTAAGTAGCAGGGCTCTTGTTGTAGCAGGGCTTGAGGTGCGGCCCGCGTAAGATCGGTTGCCCTGGCTGCCGATCTTACGCGGGCCGCACCTCGAGGTCTCGCGGGCCGCATGTTGGACGTCCCTGGTATAAGGGGTACTAGGAGGAATACAATGAGAGTGGATTGGCTAGAAGAGTAAGAGATACAGAGCTCGGGGAAAGGGATGAAGACATTGGGGAAAAGAAAACAAAAGTGAAGAATAAAAAGCAAAAAAAGAGAAACACTGAAACTGCATTTCAAAACCAATAAACTATTAAAAAAAGTATTTCTACATGTAAAGAAGAAACACAATTCTCTGAGAAAACTGAGCGCTAGATGAGTTACAGTGAAAGGAAATGTTCAACTTACCATTGAAGATAAGAATAATTCAGGATCAGGAAAGACTAAGGAAAAAGCTTCAAATCCATTTAATAAATCACAGGAGGGATGTTTGTTTCAAAAGAGGAGAAATGGTTAAACAAGGTCATAAACTTGAAACTAGTGAGTCAGAGGCTTTAGATGTAAAAGTTTTACTCCGAGAGTGGTAGAGAAATGGCACAGCCTCCCAGCAGAAGCGGTAGAGGCTAACAAAGTGAAGGAATGTAAACATGCATGGGATAGGCATAAAAACCAACACAAGGCCTAGGACTGATTTAAGTCTAACATTATGAAGAGAACATTTTGGTGAGCTTTTGTGCAGGAAGAATTTGGCTAACCTGTACAATGGAGAGTTTAATCATCTTCAACGTCGCACAAGCCCGTTGACTCTTGTGTTATTCTCTGCCAGCTCATTGGTCTCCTGGAGAAAGCGGACAGTGTTGGCCCTGGCTAACACTGGCAAATTAAGGTATTTGAAATGGAAACCCTTCTGCAAACTCACCTTAGTGAATAAACCCCACTATTTGTACTGTACCACATGCCTTCTAATGGGCCTAGTAGTCACACATCAAGCCAGTTAGCTACAGAGACACAACACAACAGAAAGGTATTGAACAGGACACATTCAAGCAATGGAAAGGAGAACTACTCATGATAAGAAGGAAAAGAGACATTAGCATTATTGGAGACAATAGGGTCAGAGAAACCTTGTGCCTTCAGTAACAGCAAAGGTGGACACAGGAAAAAACAACTTAAACACAAAAGAATAGGGCCAATGGCAATGCAAAAACAGAGACAGGGGAAATACTCTACAACGATAAGGCCTGGCCTGGACACATCCCACAGCAACCACAGCACCTGGACTTCTCAAAGAAAATGAACATCAAAAGAACCAAGAGCTGCAAGTGAAGCTTAACTCCCCCCCTGGGTCTCAATCCCAATGCTTGGTTGGCTGGTGGAGTCACTTGACCAGGTTCAGCCAATCAGACACATCCCACTGCACCCACAGCACCTGGATTTCTCAAAGAAAATGGATGAGGACAATACACAAGGGTGTGGGGGGCAATGGGGCATTCATTTACATGTAGGGCTGGCTGAGGGTCATCACATAAATCAATACACAATGTGGGGATGTATGGTGGGATAAATATACAATGCAGGGGTCATTTTTAAGTTGATGATTTTGTATGGCCTGTCAATGATGATACAAATATCCAAATGTGGGGAAAATGGCTAATGCTGACAGAGTGACCCAAATCCCTTTGAGTAAATCATTCATTTTAAATGCATGAACTGGATGGCTTGTGTTTTGGTCTACCTGGTTGCTAACAATAGCTTTTTACTCCCTCACCAAACAAAAAAACACAATGTAGAAGAGAGCTGAGAGAAAGTTCAATGTGGAGTGCAAGGGAATTGAACCCAGGACCTTAAACACTGTGGCTCAGCTCCTTAACCATTACTCTACATAGTCATGGGGCAAGCATGTCTAGCTTGTCTCCCACACAAACACAATTCATAAACGAAAGAAGGGTAGCATGTACACTACAGACACTAGCAAACCTGTCCCCTGCAAACAATCCATTGGTTTTTGACCTCATTGCAATCTTGTAGCGTGCCTTCTTCCCAAACAAACACACCAAATAAATCAATTGGAGTGAATTAAACCCAGAACCTCAAAAACTAAATCCAACATCTCAACCATTGCACCACAGAGAACAGGTATAAGGCCCTACAGAAACAATCCTTTAGTTTTTACAACCCTTTAGCTAAGCTAACTCCCAAACAAATGCACTAAATAAACGAAAGAAGGGTGGCTTGTAAGGGCAAAGACAAAATGGCTTATGTTTTGGTCTATGTGCTTACTTAAAAACAAAAAAAAAAAAAAGGAGACAAAGTTGAAGCCTTGGGTAATTGAACTCAAGACGTCAAGTTACCAAACCCAACATCTTGGCCGAGCCTGGTCAGCTGACTCCGGCGACCAATCAGCAGCCGTCCCAGGTTTCCCTCGCTCTGATTGGTCAGCCGTGGTCAGGTGACACCACCCACCAATCAGGAGGCTCGGACTGAGGGGCAGCCCCTGATTGGCTGAGCCTGGTCAGCTGAATCCAGCGACCAATCAGCAGCCGGCCCAGGTTTCCCTCGCTCTGATTGGTCAGCACTGGTCAGGTGACACCACCCACCAATCAGGAGGCTAGGACTGAGGGGCAGCCCCTGATTGGCCGAGCCTAGTCAGCTGACTCCGGCGACCAATCAGCAGCCGGCCCAGGTTTCCCTCGCTCTGATTGGTCAGCCCTGGTCAGGTGACACCACCCACCAATCAGGAGGCTAGGGCTGAGGGGCAGCCCCTGATTGGCCGAGCCTGGTCAGCTGAATCCGGCGACCAATCAGCAGCCGGCCCAGGTTTCCCTCGCTCTGATTGGTCAGCCCTGGTCAGGTGACACCACCCACCAATCAGGAGGCTAGGGCTGAGGGGCAGCCCCTGATTGGCCGAGCCTGGTCAGCTGACTCCAGCGACCAATCAGCAGCAGTTTTACTCCTAGAGTGGTAGAGAAATGGAACAGCCTCCCAGCAGAAGCGGTAGAGACTAATAAAGTGAGGGAACGTTAGCTTCAAAGACGCAACACAACAGAAAAGGGATTGAACAGGATATGTTAAAGCTATGGAAACAAGAAGAACTACTCATGATAAGTGAAGGAAAAGACATTAGTATTATTAGAGATGATAGGGTCTGAGACGCCTTGTGCCTTCAGTAACAGCAAAGGTGGAAACAGGAAAAAACAACTTAAACACAAAAGAATAGGGCCAATGGCAATGCAAAAACAGAGACAGGGGAAATACTGTACAACGATAAGCCCTGGCCTGGACACATCCCACAGCACCTGGACTTCTCAAAGAAAATGAACATCAAAAGAACCAAGAGCTGCAAGTGAAGCTTAAATCCCCCCTGGGTCTCAATCCCAATGCCTGGTTGGCTGGTGGAGTCACTTGACCAGGTTCAGCCAATCAGACAATCGCTGACTCCAGCGACCAATCAGCAGCCGGCCCAGGTTTCCCTCGCTCTGATTGGTCAGCCCTGGTCAGGTGACACCACCCACCAAGCAGGTGGCTAGGGCTGAAGGGCAGCTGCTGCATGACTAAGATAAGCCTGTCTTGGCTCAGCAGGCTGGAGAAAGTCTCCAGCAGTCACTTCCTTAATTGGAGAGCATTCCCTGGAAGGAGGGTTGACAGGAGAGCTCATGTTGCCCATACTTACAGGTTCCTCTTGCTAGAAAGGCTGTGCTGCTCCTGTATAGTGCATAATTAAACGGTCAGGGATTTTTCAGCGACATCTCATTGACTTAGCTATGCATTATACAGGGCCAGCCAAGCTCTTTACGCTGCAGAAACGGATTAATAATTTGGCAATTAGAATGTATAGCAAAGTCTAGGCGTTTAAATCAGGTCTCTGCCGTAGACTTGCTTCTGATATTGAGGTGGTCTGTTATAGCAACAATCCACAAATAGCCAGGACTATCTTGTCCAGAGCTGCAAATTCACTCAAATTAAACCCCTATGTTTGCTTTTGTACAACAGTCCACGAATCCTCACACTGGAGGAGCGAAAGCAGAAGGCTACATACTAAAGGAATATAAAAAAAATAAATAATCATAATACACACACACTTAAATAATTCATTTTATTTCCATAAAAGATAAAAAAATGTGAAGTTCCTTTATGTGCCACGTCAAGTCACTTCCTAGGTGGGATTTGCGTCTCTATTGGCTCAGCAAGACTCCATTTGTGATTGGGTGTAGCATTTTCCATACTTCCGTTAACTCCAAACTGGGATAGCAAACTCCACCGAGCCGTTAATGTGACAAAATAGACAATTGATGCAGGAAACACTGCTGTTAGCTGAGCCCGCTGACGTGGGGGTGTTTTGTGGCCATCAACTTGGAACAGAAAAACACCACTTTACTACCAACAACAAGAACGGGTGCTGCCTCTATCTTCTCTTTCCAACCTGTTCACTATCCCTGCTCCGTGAAAATCAAATCTACCATTGTAGATAAGAATAACGCAGGCTCAGGATCAGGAAAGACTAGGGAATCTCGATATGTATAAGCTTGGAGAAAATACTTGAAATCATTAAAGGCCATTTAACAAATCACAGGAGGGATGTTTGTTTCAAAAGAGGAGAAATGGTTAAACAAGGTCATGATCTGAAACTAGTGAGTTAGAGGCTTAGATGGAATGTAAAGAAGTTTTACTCCTAGAGTGGTAGAGAAATGGAACAGCCTCCCAGCAGAAGCGGTAGAGACTAATAAAGTGAGGGAACGTTAGCTTCAAAGACGCAACACAACAGAAAAGGGATTGAACAGGATATGTTAAAGCTATGGAAAGAAGAAGAACTACTCATGATAAGTGAAGGAAAAGACATTAGTATTATTAGAGATGATAGGGTCTGAGACGCCTTGTGCCTTCAGTAACAGCAAAGGTGGAAACAGGAAAAAACAACTTAAACACAAAAGAATAGGGCCAATGGCAATGCAAAAACAGAGACAGGGGAAATACTGTACAACGATAAGCCCTGGCCTGGACACATCCCACAGCACCTGGACTTCTCAAAGAAAATGAACATCAAAAGAACCAAGAGCTGCAAGTGAAGCTTAAATCCCCCCTGGGTCTCAATCCCAATGCCTGGTTGGCTGGTGGAGTCACTTGACCAGGTTCAGCCAATCAGACACATCCCACTGCAACCACAGCACCTGGATTTCTCAAAGAAAATGGATGAGGACAATACACAAGGGTGTGGGGGGCAATGGGGCATTCATTTACATGTAGGGATGGCTGAGGGTCATCACATAAATCAATACACAATGTGGGGATGTATGGTGGGATAAAAATACAATGCAGGGGTCATTTTTAAGTTGATGATTTTGTATGGCCTGTCAATGATGATATAAATATCCAAATGTGGGGAAAATGGCTAATGCTGACAGAGTGACCCAAATCCCTTTGAGTAAATCATTCAATTTAAATGCATGAACTGGGTGGCTTGTGTTTTGGTCTACCTGGTTGCTAACAATAGCTTTTTACTCCCTCACCAAACAAAAAAAAACAAAAAACGCAATGTAGAAGAGAGCTGAGAGAAAGTTCAATGTGGAGTGCAAGGGAATTGAACCCAGGACCTTAAACATTGTGTCTCAGCTCCTTAACCATTACTCTACATAGTCATGGGGCAAGCGTGTCTAGCTTGTCTCCCACACAAACACAATTCATAAACGAAAGAAGGGTAGCATGTACACTACAGACACTAGCAAACCTGTCCCCTGCAAACAATCCATTGGTTTTTGACCTCATTGCAATCTTGTAGCGTGCCTTCTTCCCAAACAAACACACCAAATAAATCAATTGGAGTGAATTAAACCCAGAACCTCAAAAACTAAATCCAACATCTCAACCATTGCACCACAGAGAACAGGTATAAGGCCCTACAGAAACAATCCTTTAGTTGTTACAGCTCTTTAGCTAACCTGACTCCCAAACAAATGCACTAAATAAACTAAAGAAGGGTGGCTTGTAAGGGCAAAGACAAAATGGCTTATGCTTTGGTCTATGTGCTTACTTAAAAACAAAAAAAAAAACAGGAGACAAAGTTGAAGGCTTGGGTAACCGAACTCAAGACGTCAAGTTACCAAACCCAACATCTTAGCCATTAGGCTACGGAGACTGGATGGCAGTGGTCGGAAAAACAATCCTTTATACAATACAGTCCTCCAGCTGGCCTGACTTCCAAACAAACACACTAAATAAACTAAAGAATGGTGTCTTGTAGGGGCAGAAACAATATGGCTTAAATTTTTGTCTATGTGGTGATCCACATAAAAAATAAGCCTCAGGAAATCACCTAAAGCTAAACTAAAATCACGCTAACACCTAAACCAATACGCTACAGTGACGAGTGAATATCAGCATCTCTGACTTGGAGTTGTGGTTAAGGTGTTGGACTTCCACCCCGTTGCTCGTGAGTTCGATTCCGGCTGCTGCCGCCGTAATGTCTGGCGTATTCTCTCCACGGCAAAAGTGGTGCCCGTAAAATCAAATTATTAATGATTCCTTTAACAATTTAATAATTCATAATAATTCATAAATAATAATAAAGTGCCATGCAATATGATATCTCGCACCAATCAGGAGACTAGGACTGGTCAGCTGACTCCGGCGACCAATCAGCAGCCCAAGTTTCCCTCGCTCTGATTGGTCAGCCCTGGTCAGGTGACACCACCCACCAATCAGGAGGCTAGGACTGAGGGGCAGCCCCTGATTGGCCGAGCCTGGTCAGCTGACTCCGGCGACCAATCAGCAGCCGGCCCAGGTTTCCCTCGCTCTGATTGGTCAGCACTGGTCAGGTGACACCACCCACCAATCAGGAGGCTAGGGCTGAGGGGCAGCCCCTGATTGGCCGAGCCTGGTCAGCTGACTCCGGCGACCAATCAGTAGCCGGCCCAGGTTTCCCTCGCTCTGATTGGTCAGCCCTGGTCAGGTGACACCACCCACCAATCAGGAGGCTAGGACTGAGGGGCGGCCCCTGATTGGCTGAGCCTGGTCAGCTGAATCCGGCAACCAATCAGCAGCCGGCCCAGGTTTCCCTCGCTCTGATTGGTCAGCCCTGGTCAGGTGACACCACCCACCAATCAGGAGGCTAGGGCTGAGGGGCAGCCCCTGATTGGCCAAGCCTGGTCAGCTGACTCCAGCGACCAATCAGCAGCCGGCCCAGGTTTCCCTCGCTCTGATTGGTCAGCCCTGACACCACCCACCAAGCAGGTGGCTAGGGCTGAAGGGCAGCTGCTGCATGACTAAGATAAGCCTGTCTTGGCTCAGCAGGCTGGAGAAAGTCTCCAGCAGTCACTTCCTTAATTGGAGAGCATTCCCTGGAAGGAGGGTTGACGGGAGAGCTCATGTTGCCCATACTTACAGGTTCCTCTTGCTAGAAAGGCTGTGCTGCTCCTGTATAGTGCATAATTAAACGGTCAGGGATTTTTCAGCGACATCTCATTGACTTAGCTATGCATTATACAGGGCCAGCCAAGCTCTTTACGGATTAATAATTTGGCAATTAGAATGTATAGCAAAGTCAAGGCGTTTAAATCAGGTCTCTGCCGTAGACTTGCTTCTGATATTGAGGTGGTCTGTTATAGCAACAATCCACAAATAGCCAGGACTATCTTGTCCAGAGCTGCAAATTCACTCAAATTAAACCCCTATGTTTGCTTTTGTACAACAGTCCACGAATCCTCACACTGGATGAGCGAAAGCAGAAGGCTACATACTAAAGGAATATAAAAAAAAAAAATAATCATAATACACACACACTTAAATAATTCATTTTATTTCCATAAAAGATAAAAAAATGTGAAGTTCCTTTATGTGCCACGTCAAGTCACTTCCTAGGTGGGATTTGCGTCTCTATTGGCTCAGCAAGACTCCATTTGTGATTGGGTGTAGCATTTTCCATACTTCCGTTAACTCCAAACTGGGATAGCAAACTCCGAGCCGTTAATGTGACAAAATAGACAATTGATGCAGGAAACACTGCTGTTAGCTGAGCCCGCTGACGTGGGGGTGTTTTGTGGCCATCAACTTGGAACAGAAAAACACCACTTTACTACCAACAACAAGAACGGGTGCTGCCTCTATCTTCTCTTTCCAACCTGTTCACTATCCCTGCTCCGTGAAAATCAAATCTACCATTGTAGATAAGAATAACGCAGGCTCAGGATCAGGAAAGACTAGGGAATCTCGATATGTATAAGCTTGGAGAAAATACTTGAAATCATTAAAGGCCATTTAACAAATCACAGGAGGGATGTTTGTTTCAAAAGAGGAGAAATGGTTAAACAAGGTCATGATCTGAAACTAGTGAGTTAGAGGCTTAGATGGAATGTAAAGAAGTTTTACTCCTAGAGTGGTAGAGAAATGGAACAGCCTCCCAGCAGAAGCGGTAGAGACTAATAAAGTGAGGGAACGTTAGCTTCAAAGACGCAACACAACAGAAAAGGGATTGAACAGGATATGTTAAAGCTATGGAAAGAAGAAGAACTACTCATGATAAGTGAAGGAAAAGACATTAGTATTATTAGAGATGATAGGGTCTGAGACGCCTTGTGCCTTCAGTAACAGCAAAGGTGGAAACAGGAAAAAACAACTTAAACACAAAAGAATAGGGCCAATGGCAATGCAAAAACAGAGACAGGGGAAATACTGTACAACGATAAGCCCTGGCCTGGACACATCCCACAGCACCTGGACTTCTCAAAGAAAATGAACATCAAAAGAACCAAGAGCTGCAAGTGAAGCTTAAATCCCCCCTGGGTCTCAATCCCAATGCCTGGTTGGCTGGTGGAGTCACTTGACCAGGTTCAGCCAATCAGACACATCCCACTGCAACCACAGCACCTGGATTTCTCAAAGAAAATGGATGAGGACAATACACAAGGGTGTGGAGGGCAATGGGGCATTCATTTACATGTAGGGATGGCTGAGGGTCATCACATAAATCAATACACAATGTGGGGATGTATGGTGGGATAAAAATACAATGCAGGGGTCATTTTTAAGTTGATGATTTTGTATGGCCTGTCAATGATGATATAAATATCCAAATGTGGGGAAAATGGCTAATGCTAACAGAGTGACCCAAATCCCTTTGAGTAAATCATTCAATTTAAATGCATGAACTGGGTGGCTTGTGTTTTGGTCTACCTGGTTGCTAACAATAGCTTTTTACTCCCTCACCAAACAAAAAAAACCAAAAAACACAATGTAGAAGAGAGCTGAGAGAAAGTTCAATGTGGAGTGCAAGGGAATTGAACCCAGGACCTTAAGCATTGTGTCTCAGCTCCTTAACCATTACTCTACATAGTCATGGGGCAAGTGTGTCTAGCTTGTCTCCCACACAAACACAATTCATAAACGAAAGAAGGGTAGCATGTACACTACAGACACTAGCAAACCTGTCCCCTGCAAACAATCCATTGGTTTTTGACCTCATTGCAATCTTGTAGCGTGCCTTCTTCCCAAACAAACACACCAAATAAATCAATTGGAGTGAATTAAACCCAGAACCTCAAAAACTAAATCCAACATCTCAACCATTGCACCACAGAGAACAGGTATAAGGCCCTACAGAAACAATCCTTTAGTTGTTACAGCCCTTTAGCTAACCTGACTCCCAAACAAATGCACTAAATAAACTAAAGAAGGGTGGCTTGTAAGGGCAAAGACAAAATGGCTTATGCTTTGGTCTATGTGCTTACTTAAAAACAAAAAAAAAACAGGAGACAAAGTTGAAGGCTTGGGTAATCGAACTCAAGACGTCAAGTTACCAAACCCAACATCTTAGCCATTAGGCTACGGAGACTGGATGGCAGTGGTCGGAAAAACAATCCTTTATACAATACAGTCCTCCAGCTGGCCTGACTTCCAAACAAACACACTAAATAAACTAAAGAATGGTGTCTTGTAGGGGCAGAAACAATATGGCTTAAATTTTTGTCTATGTGGTGATCCACATAAAAAATAAGCCTCAGGAAATCACCTAAAGCTAAACTAAAATCACGCTAACACCTAAACCAATACGCTACAGTGACGTGTGAATATCAGCATCTCTGACTTGGAGTTGTGGTTAAGGTGTTGGACTTCCACCCCGTTGCTCGTGAGTTCGATTCCGGCTGCTGCCGCCGTAATGTCTGGCGTATTCTCTCCACGGCAAAAGTGGTGCCCGTAAAATCAAATTATTAATGATTCCTTTAACAATTTAATAATTCATAATAATTCATAAATAATAATAAAGTGCCATGCAATATGATATCTCGCACCAATCAGGAGACTAGGACTGGTCAGCTGACTCCGGCGACCAATCAGCAGCCCAAGTTTCCCTCGCACTGATTGGTCAGCCCTGGTCAGGTGACACCACCCACCAATCAGGAGGCTAGGACTGAGGGGCAGCCCCTGATTGGCCGAGCCTGGTCAGCTGACTCCGGCGACCAATCAGCAGCCGGCCCAGGTTTCCCTCGCTCTGATTGGTCAGCACTGGTCAGGTGACACCACCCACCAATCAGGAGGCTAGGGCTGAGGGGCAGCCCCTGATTGGCCGAGCCTGGTCAGCTGACTCCGGCCAATCAGCAGCCGGCCCAGGTTTCCCTCGCTCTGATTGGTCGGAGTCAGCTGACCAGGCTCGGCCAATCAGGGGCTGCCCCTCAGCCCTAGCCTCCTGATTGGTGGGTGGTGTCACCTGACCAGTGCTGACCAATCAGAGCGAGGGAAACCTGGGCCGGCTGCTGATTGGTCGCCGGAGTCAGCTGACCAGGCTCGGCCAATACGCTACAGTGACGTGTGAATATCAGCATCTCTGACTTGGAGTTGTGGTTAAGGTGTTGGACTTCCACCCCGTTGCTCGTGAGTTCGATTCCGGCTGCTGCCGCCGTAATGTCTGGCGTATTCTCTCCACGGCAAAAGTGGTGCCCGTAAAATCAAATTATTAATGATTCCTTTAACAATTTAATAATTCATAATAATTCATAAATAATAATAAAGTGCCATGCAATATGATATCTCGCACCAATCAGGAGACTAGGACTGGTCAGCTGACTCCGGCGACCAATCAGCAGCCCAAGTTTCCCTCGCACTGATTGGTCAGCCCTGGTCAGGTGACACCACCCACCAATCAGGAGGCTAGGACTGAGGGGCGGCCCCTGATTGGCCAAGCCTGGTCAGCTGACTCCAGCGACCAATCAGCAGCCGGCCCAGGTTTCCCTCGCTCTGATTGGTCAGCCCTGACACCACCCACCAAGCAGGTGGCTAGGGCTGAAGGGCAGCTGCTGCATGACTAAGATAAGCCTGTCTTGGCTCAGCAGGCTGGAGAAAGTCTCCAGCAGTCACTTCCTTAATTGGAGAGCATTCCCTGGAAGGAGGGTTGACGGGAGAGCTCATGTTGCCCATACTTACAGGTTCCTCTTGCTAGAAAGGCTGTGCTGCTCCTGTATAGTGCATAATTAAACGGTCAGGGATTTTTCAGCGACATCTCATTGATTTAGCTATGCATTATACAGGGCCAGCCAAGCTCTTTACGGATTAATAATTTGGCAATTAGAATGTATAGCAAAGTCAAGGCGTTTAAATCAGGTCTCTGCCGTAGACTTGCTTCTGATATTGAGGTGGTCTGTTATAGCAACAATCCACAAATAGCCAGGACTATCTTGTCCAGAGCTGCAAATTCACTCAAATTAAACCCCTATGTTTGCTTTTGTACAACAGTCCACGAATCCTCACACTGGATGAGCGAAAGCAGAAGGCTACATACTAAAGGAATATAAAAAAAAAAAATAATCATAATACACACACACTTAAATAATTCATTTTATTTCCATAAAAGATAAAAAAATGTGAAGTTCCTTTATGTGCCACGTCAAGTCACTTCCTAGGTGGGATTTGCGTCTCTATTGGCTCAGCAAGACTCCATTTGTGATTGGGTGTAGCATTTTCCATACTTCCGTTAACTCCAAACTGGGATAGCAAACTCCACCGAGCCGTTAATGTGACAAAATAGACAATTGATGCAGGAAACACTGCTGTTAGCTGAGCCCGCTGACGTGGGGGTGTTTTGTGGCCATCAACTTGGAACAGAAAAACACCACTTTACTACCAACAACAAGAACGGGTGCTGCCTCTATCTTCTCTTTCCAACCTGTTCACTATCCCTGCTCCGTGAAAATCAAATCTACCATTGTAGATAAGAATAACGCAGGCTCAGGATCAGGAAAGACTAGGGAATCTCGATATGTATAAGCTTGGAGAAAATACTTGAAATCATTAAAGGCCATTTAACAAATCACAGGAGGGATGTTTGTTTCAAAAGAGGAGAAATGGTTAAACAAGGTCATCAGGAGGCTAGGGCTGAGGGGCAGCCCCTGATTGGCCGAGCCTGGTCAGCTGACTCCGGCGACCAATCAGCCTGTCTTGGCTCAGCAGGCTGGAGAAAGTCTCCAGCAGTCACTTCCTTAATTGGAGAGCATTCCCTGGAAGGAGGGTTGACGGGAGAGCTCATGTTGCCCATACTTACAGGTTCCTCTTGCTAGAAAGGCTGTGCTGCTCCTGTATAGTGCATAATTAAACGGTCAGGGATTTTTCAGCGACATCTCATTGACTTAGCTATGCATTATACAGGGCCAGCCAAGCTCTTTACGCTGCAGAAACGGATTAATAATTTGGCAATTAGAATGTATAGCAAAGTCAAGGCGTTTAAATCAGGTCTCTGCCGTAGACTTGCTTCTGATATTGAGGTGGTCTGTTATAGCAACAATCCACAAATAGCCAGGACTATCTTGTCCAGAGCTGCAAATTCACTCAAATTAAACCCCTATGTTTGCTTTTGTACAACAGTCCACGAATCCTCACACTGGATGAGCGAAAGCAGAAGGCTACATACTAAAGGAATATAAAAAAAAAAAATAATCATAATACACACACACTTAAATAATTCATTTTATTTCCATAAAAGATAAAAAAATGTGAAGTTCCTTTATGTGCCACGTCAAGTCACTTCCTAGGTGGGATTTGCGTCTCTATTGGCTCAGCAAGACTCCATTTGTGATTGGGTGTAGCATTTTCCATACTTCCGTTAACTCCAAACTGGGATAGCAAACTCCACCGAGCCGTTAATGTGACAAAATAGACAATTGATGCAGGAAACACTGCTGTTAGCTGAGCCCGCTGACGTGGGGGTGTTTTGTGGCCATCAACTTGGAACAGAAAAACACCACTTTACTACCAACAACAAGAACGGGTGCTGCCTCTATCTTCTCTTTCCAACCTGTTCACTATCCCTGCTCCGTGAAAATCAAATCTACCATTGTAGATAAGAATAACGCAGGCTCAGGATCAGGAAAGACTAGGGAATCTCGATATGTATAAGCTTGGAGAAAATACTTGAAATCATTAAAGGCCATTTAACAAATCACAGGAGGGATGTTTGTTTCAAAAGAGGAGAAATGGTTAAACAAGGTCATGATCTGAAACTAGTGAGTTAGAGGCTTAGATGGAATGTAAAGAAGTTTTACTCCTAGAGTGGTAGAGAAATGGAACAGCCTCCCAGCAGAAGCGGTAGAGACTAATAAAGTGAGGGAACGTTAGCTTCAAAGACGCAACACAACAGAAAAGGGATTGAACAGGATATGTTAAAGCTATGGAAAGAAGAAGAACTACTCATGATAAGTGAAGGAAAAGACATTAGTATTATTAGAGATGATAGGGTCTGAGACGCCTTGTGCCTTCAGTAACAGCAAAGGTGGAAACAGGAAAAAACAACTTAAACACAAAAGAATAGGGCCAATGGCAATGCAAAAACAGAGACAGGGGAAATACTGTACAACGATAAGCCCTGGCCTGGACACATCCCACAGCACCTGGACTTCTCAAAGAAAATGAACATCAAAAGAACCAAGAGCTGCAAGTGAAGCTTAAATCCCCCCTGGGTCTCAATCCCAATGCCTGGTTGGCTGGTGGAGTCACTTGACCAGGTTCAGCCAATCAGACACATCCCACTGCAACCACAGCACCTGGATTTCTCAAAGAAAATGGATGAGGACAATACACAAGGGTGTGGGGGGCAATGGGGCATTCATTTACATGTAGGGATGGCTGAGGGTCATCACATAAATCAATACACAATGTGGGGATGTATGGTGGGATAAAAATACAATGCAGGGGTCATTTTTAAGTTGATGATTTTGTATGGCCTGTCAATGATGATATAAATATCCAAATGTGGGGAAAATGGCTAATGCTAACAGAGTGACCCAAATCCCTTTGAGTAAATCATTCAATTTAAATGCATGAACTGGGTGGCTTGTGTTTTGGTCTACCTGGTTGCTAACAATAGCTTTTTACTCCCTCACCAAACAAAAAAAAACAAAAAACGCAATGTAGAAGAGAGCTGAGAGAAAGTTCAATGTGGAGTGCAAGGGAATTGAACCCAGGACCTTAAACATTGTGTCTCAGCTCCTTAACCATTACTCTACATAGTCATGGGGCAAGCGTGTCTAGCTTGTCTCCCACACAAACACAATTCATAAACGAAAGAAGGGTAGCATGTACACTACAGACACTAGCAAACCTGTCCCCTGCAAACAATCCATTGGTTTTTGACCTCATTGCAATCTTGTAGCGTGCCTTCTTCCCAAACAAACACACCAGATAAATCAATTGGAGTGAATTAAACCCAGAACCTCAAAAACTAAATCCAACATCTCAACCATTGCACCACAGAGAACAGGTATAAGGCCCTACAGAAACAATCCTTTAGTTGTTACAGCTCTTTAGCTAACCTGACTCCCAAACAAATGCACTAAATAAACTAAAGAAGGGTGGCTTGTAAGGGCAAAGACAAAATGGCTTATGCTTTGGTCTATGTGCTTACTTAAAAACAAAAAAAAAAACAGGAGACAAAGTTGAAGGCTTGGGTAACCGAACTCAAGACGTCAAGTTACCAAACCAAAGCCTGGTCAGCTGAATCCGGCAACCAATCAGCAGCCGGCCCAGGTTTCCCTCGCTCTGATTGGTCAGCCCTGGTCAGGTGACACCACCCACCAATCAGGAGGCTAGGGCTGAGGGGCAGCCCCTGATTGGCCGAGCCTGGTCAGCTGACTCCGGCGACCAATCAGCAGCCGGCCCAGGTTTCCCTCGCTCTGATTGGTCAGCACTGGTCAGGTGACACCACCCACCAATCAGGAGGCTAGGACTGAGGGGCAGCCCCTGATTGGCCGAGCCTGGTCAGCTGACTCCGGCGACCAATCAGCAGCCGGCCCAGGTTTCCCTCGCTCTGATTGGTCAGCCCTGGTCAGGTGACACCACCAATCAGGAGGCTAGGGCTGAGGGGCAGCCCCTGATTGGCCAAGCCTGGTCAGCTGACTCCAGCGACCAATCAGCAGCCGGCCCAGGTTTCCCTCGCTCTGATTGGTCAGCCCTGACACCACCCACCAAGCAGGTGGCTAGGGCTGAAGGGCAGCTGCTGCATGACTAAGATAAGCCTGTCTTGGCTCAGCAGGCTGGAGAAAGTCTCCAGCAGTCACTTCCTTAATTGGAGAGCATTCCCTGGAAGGAGGGTTGACGGGAGAGCTCATGTTGCCCATACTTACAGGTTCCTCTTGCTAGAAAGGCTGTGCTGCTCCTGTATAGTGCATAATTAAACGGTCAGGGATTTTTCAGCGACATCTCATTGATTTAGCTATGCATTATACAGGGCCAGCCAAGCTCTTTACGGATTAATAATTTGGCAATTAGAATGTATAGCAAAGTCAAGGCGTTTAAATCAGGTCTCTGCCGTAGACTTGCTTCTGATATTGAGGTGGTCTGTTATAGCAACAATCCACAAATAGCCAGGACTATCTTGTCCAGAGCTGCAAATTCACTCAAATTAAACCCCTATGTTTGCTTTTGTACAACAGTCCACGAATCCTCACACTGGATGAGCGAAAGCAGAAGGCTACATACTAAAGGAATATAAAAAAAAAAAATAATCATAATACACACACACTTAAATAATTCATTTTATTTCCATAAAAGATAAAAAAATGTGAAGTTCCTTTATGTGCCACGTCAAGTCACTTCCTAGGTGGGATTTGCGTCTCTATTGGCTCAGCAAGACTCCATTTGTGATTGGGTGTAGCATTTTCCATACTTCCGTTAACTCCAAACTGGGATAGCAAACTCCACCGAGCCGTTAATGTGACAAAATAGACAGTTGGCTGGTGGAGTCACTTGACCAGGTTCAGCCAATCAGACAATCGCTGACTCCAGCGACCAATCAGCAGCCGGCCCAGGTTTCCCTCGCTCTGATTGGTCAGCCCTGGTCAGGTGACAAAACCCACCAATCAGGAGGCTAGGGCTGAGGGGCAGCCCCTGATTGGCCAAACCTGGTCAGCTGACTCCAGCGACCAATCAGCAGCCGGCCCAGGTTTCCCTCGCTCTGATTGGTCAGCCCTGACACCACCCACCAAGCAGGTGGCTAGGGCTGAAGGGCAGCTGCTGCATGACTAAGATAAGCCTGTCTTGGCTCAGCAGGCTGGAGAAAGTCTCCAGCAGTCACTTCCTTAATTGGAGAGCATTCCCTGGAAGGAGGGTTGACGGGAGAGCTCATGTTGCCCATACTTACAGGTTCCTCTTGCTAGAAAGGCTGTGCTGCTCCTGTATAGTGCATAATTAAACGGTCAGGGATTTTTCAGCGACATCTCATTGACTTAGCTATGCATTATACAGGGCCAGCCAAGCTCTTTACGCTGCAGAAACGGATTAATAATTTGGCAATTAGAATGTATAGCAAAGTCAAGGCGTTTAAATCAGGTCTCTGCCGTAGACTTGCTTCTGATATTGAGGTGGTCTGTTATAGCAACAATCCACAAATAGCCAGGACTATCTTGTCCAGAGCTGCAAATTCACTCAAATTAAACCCCTATGTTTGCTTTTGTACAACAGTCCACGAATCCTCACACTGGATGAGCGAAAGCAGAAGGCTACATACTAAAGGAATATAAAAAAAAAAAATAATCATAATACACACACACTTAAATAATTCATTTTATTTCCATAAAAGATAAAAAAATGTGAAGTTCCTTTATGTGCCACGTCAAGTCACTTCCTAGGTGGGATTTGCGTCTCTATTGGCTCAGCAAGACTCCATTTGTGATTGGGTGTAGCATTTTCCATACTTCCGTTAACTCCAAACTGGGATAGCAAACTCCACCGAGCCGTTAATGTGACAAAATAGACAATTGATGCAGGAAACACTGCTGTTAGCTGAGCCCGCTGACGTGGGGGTGTTTTGTGGCCATCAACTTGGAACAGAAAAACACCACTTTACTACCAACAACAAGAACGGGTGCTGCCTCTATCTTCTCTTTCCAACCTGTTCACTATCCCTGCTCCGTGAAAATCAAATCTACCATTGTAGATAAGAATAACGCAGGCTCAGGATCAGGAAAGACTAGGGAATCTCGATATGTATAAGCTTGGAGAAAATACTTGAAATCATTAAAGGCCATTTAACAAATCACAGGAGGGATGTTTGTTTCAAAAGAGGAGAAATGGTTAAACAAGGTCATGATCTGAAACTAGTGAGTTAGAGGCTTAGATGGAATGTAAAGAAGTTTTACTCCTAGAGTGGTAGAGAAATGGAACAGCCTCCCAGCAGAAGCGGTAGAGACTAATAAAGTGAGGGAACGTTAGCTTCAAAGACGCAACACAACAGAAAAGGGATTGAACAGGATATGTTAAAGCTATGGAAAGAAGAAGAACTACTCATGATAAGTGAAGGAAAAGACATTAGTATTATTAGAGATGATAGGGTCTGAGACGCCTTGTGCCTTCAGTAACAGCAAAGGTGGAAACAGGAAAAAACAACTTAAACACAAAAGAATAGGGCCAATGGCAATGCAAAAACAGAGACAGGGGAAATACTGTACAACGATAAGCCCTGGCCTGGACACATCCCACAGCACCTGGACTTCTCAAAGAAAATGAACATCAAAAGAACCAAGAGCTGCAAGTGAAGCTTAAATCCCCCCTGGGTCTCAATCCCAATGCCTGGTTGGCTGGTGGAGTCACTTGACCAGGTTCAGCCAATCAGACACATCCCACTGCAACCACAGCACCTGGATTTCTCAAAGAAAATGGATGAGGACAATACACAAGGGTGTGGGGGGCAATGGGGCATTCATTTACATGTAGGGATGGCTGAGGGTCATCACATAAATCAATACACAATGTGGGGATGTATGGTGGGATAAAAATACAATGCAGGGGTCATTTTTAAGTTGATGATTTTGTATGGCCTGTCAATGATGATATAAATATCCAAATGTGGGGAAAATGGCTAATGCTAACAGAGTGACCCAAATCCCTTTGAGTAAATCATTCAATTTAAATGCATGAACTGGGTGGCTTGTGTTTTGGTCTACCTGGTTGCTAACAATAGCTTTTTACTCCCTCACCAAACAAAAAAAAACAAAAAACGCAATGTAGAAGAGAGCTGAGAGAAAGTTCAATGTGGAGTGCAAGGGAATTGAACCCAGGACCTTAAACATTGTGTCTCAGCTCCTTAACCATTACTCTACATAGTCATGGGGCAAGCGTGTCTAGCTTGTCTCCCACACAAACACAATTCATAAACGAAAGAAGGGTAGCATGTACACTACAGACACTAGCAAACCTGTCCCCTGCAAACAATCCATTGGTTTTTGACCTCATTGCAATCTTGTAGCGTGCCTTCTTCCCAAACAAACACACCAAATAAATCAATTGGAGTGAATTAAACCCAGAACCTCAAAAACTAAATCCAACATCTCAACCATTGCACCACAGAGAACAGGTATAAGGCCCTACAGAAACAATCCTTTAGTTGTTACAGCTCTTTAGCTAACCTGACTCCCAAACAAATGCACTAAATAAACTAAAGAAGGGTGGCTTGTAAGGGCAAAGACAAAATGGCTTATGCTTTGGTCTATGTGCTTACTTAAAAACAAAAAAAAAAACAGGAGACAAAGTTGAAGGCTTGGGTAACCGAACTCAAGACGTCAAGTTACCAAACCCAACATCTTAGCCATTAGGCTACGGAGACTGGATGGCAGTGGTCGGAAAAACAATCCTTTATACAATACAGTCCTCCAGCTGGCCTGACTTCCAAACAAACACACTAAATAAACTAAAGAATGGTGTCTTGTAGGGGCAGAAACAATATGGCTTAAATTTTTGTCTATGTGGTGATCCACATAAAAAATAAGCCTCAGGAAATCACCTAAAGCTAAACTAAAATCACGCTAACACCTAAACCAATACGCTACAGTGACGAGTGAATATCAGCATCTCTGACTTGGAGTTGTGGTTAAGGTGTTGGACTTCCACCCCGTTGCTCGTGAGTTCGATTCCGGCTACTGCCGCCTTGTTTCCGTAATGTCTGGCGTATACTCTCCACGGCAAAAGTGGTGCCCGTAAAATCAAACTATTAATGATTCCTTTAACAATTTAATAATTCATAATAATTCATAAATAATAATAAAGTGCCATGCAATATGATATCTCGCACCAATCAGGAGACTAGGACTGGTCAGCTGACTCCGGCGACCAATCAGCAGCCCAAGTTTCCCTCGCTCTGATTGGTCAGCGACCAATCAGCAGCCGGCCCAGGTTTCCCTCGCTCTGATTGGTCAGCCCTGGTCAGGTGACACCACCCACCAATCAGGAGGCTAGGACTGAGGGGCGGCCCCTGATTGGCTGAGCCTGGTCAGCTGAATCCGGCAACCAATCAGCAGCCGGCCCAGGTTTCCCTCGCTCTGATTGGTCAGCCCTGGTCAGGTGACACCACCCACCAATCAGGAGGCTAGGGCTGAGGGGCAGCCCCTGATTGGCCGAGCCTGGTCAGCTGACTCCGGCGACCAATCAGCAGCCGGCCCAGGTTTCCCTCGCTCTGATTGGTCAGCCCTGGTCAGGTGACACCACCCACCAATCAGGAGGCTAGGACTGAGGGGCGGCCACTGATTGGCTGAGCCTGGTCAGCTGAATCCGGCAACCAATCAGCAGCCGGCCCAGGTTTCCCTCGCTCTGATTGGTCAGCCCTGGTCAGGTGACACCACCCACCAATCAGGAGGCTAGGACTGAGGGGCGGCCCCTGATTGGCCAAGCCTGGTCAGCTGAATCCGGCAACCAATCAGCAGCTGGCCCAGGTTTCCCTCGCTCTGATTGGTCAGCCCTGACACCACCCACCAAGCAGGTGGCTAGGGCTGAAGGGCAGCTGCTGCATGACTAAGATAAGCCTGTCTTGGCTCAGCAGGCTGGAGAAAGTCTCCAGCAGTCACTTCCTTAATTGGAGAGCATTCCCTGGAAGGAGGGTTGACGGGAGAGCTCATACTTACAGGTTCCTCTTGCTAGAAAGGCTGTGCTGCTCCTGTATAGTGCATAATTAAACGGTCAGGGATTTTTCAGCGACATCTCATTGACTTAGCTATGCATTATACAGGGCCAGCCAAGCTCTTTACGGATTAATAATTTGGCAATTAGAATGTATAGCAAAGTCAAGGCGTTTAAATCAGGTCTCTGCCGTAGACTTGCTTCTGATATTGAGGTGGTCTGTTATAGCAACAATCCACAAATAGCCAGGACTATCTTGTCCAGAGCTGCAAATTCACTCAAATTAAACCCCTATGTTTGCTTTTGTACAACAGTCCACGAATCCTCACACTGGAGGAGCGAAAGCAGAAGGCTACATACTAAAGGAATATAAAAAAAAAAAATAATCATAATACACACACACTTAAATAATTCATTTTATTTCCATAAAAGATAAAAAAATGTGAAGTTCCTTTATGTGCCACGTCAAGTCACTTCCTAGGTGGGATTTGCGTCTCTATTGGCTCAGCAAGACTCCATTTGTGATTGGGTGTAGCATTTTCCATACTTCCGTTAACTCCAAACTGGGATAGCAAACTCCACCGAGCCGTTAATGTGACAAAATAGACAATTGATGCAGGAAACACTGCTGTTAGCTGAGCCCGCTGACGTGGGGGTGTTTTGTGGCCATCAACTTGGAACAGAAAAACACCACTTTACTACCAACAACAAGAACGGGTGCTGCCTCTATCTTCTCTTTCCAACCTGTTCACTATCCCTGCTCCGTGAAAATCAAATCTACCATTGTAGATAAGAATAACGCAGGCTCAGGATCAGGAAAGACTAGGGAATCTCGATATGTATAAGCTTGGAGAAAATACTTGAAATCATTAAAGGCCATTTAACAAATCACAGGAGGGATGTTTGTTTCAAAAGAGGAGAAATGGTTAAACAAGGTCATGATCTGAAACTAGTGAGTTAGAGGCTTAGATGGAATGTAAAGAAGTTTTACTCCTAGAGTGGTAGAGAAATGGAACAGCCTCCCAGCAGAAGCGGTAGAGACTAATAAAGTGAGGGAACGTTAGCTTCAAAGACGCAACACAACAGAAAAGGGATTGAACAGGATATGTTAAAGCTATGGAAAGAAGAAGAACTACTCATGATAAGTGAAGGAAAAGACATTAGTATTATTAGAGATGATAGGGTCTGAGACGCCTTGTGCCTTCAGTAACAGCAAAGGTGGAAACAGGAAAAAACAACTTAAACACAAAAGAATAGGGCCAATGGCAATGCAAAAACAGAGACAGGGGAAATACTGTACAACGATAAGCCCTGGCCTGGACACATCCCACAGCACCTGGACTTCTCAAAGAAAATGAACATCAAAAGAACCAAGAGCTGCAAGTGAAGCTTAAATCCCCCCTGGGTCTCAATCCCAATGCCTGGTTGGCTGGTGGAGTCACTTGACCAGGTTCAGCCAATCAGACAATCGCTGACTCCAGCGACCAATCAGCAGCCGGCCCAGGTTTCCCTCGCTCTGATTGGTCAGCCCTGGTCAGGTGACACCACCCACCAATCAGGAGGCTAGGGCTGAGGGGCAGCCCCGGATTGGCCGAGCCTGGTCAGCTGACTCCGGCGACCAATCAGCAGCCGGCCCAGGTTTCCCTCGCTCTGATTGGTCAGCCCTGGTCAGGTGACACCACCCACCAATCAGGAGGCTAGGACTGAGGGGCGGCCCCTGATTGGCTGAGCCTGGTCAGCTGAATCCGGCAACCAATCAGCAGCTGGCCCAGGTTTCCCTCGCTCTGATTGGTCAGCCCTGACACCACCCACCAAGCAGGTGGCTAGGGCTGAAGGGCAGCTGCTGCATGACTAAGATAAGCCTGTCTTGGCTCAGCAGGCTGGAGAAAGTCTCCAGCAGTCACTTCCTTAATTGGAGAGCATTCCCTGGAAGGAGGGTTGACGGGAGAGCTCATGTTGCCCATACTTACAGGTTCCTCTTGCTAGAAAGGCTGTGCTGCTCCTGTATAGTGCATAATTAAACGGTCAGGGATTTTTCAGCGACATCTCATTGACTTAGCTATGCATTATACAGGGCCAGCCAAGCTCTTTACGCTGCAGAAACGGATTAATAATTTGGCAATTAGAATGTATAGCAAAGTCAAGGCGTTTAAATCAGGTCTCTGCCGTAGACTTGCTTCTGATATTGAGGTGGTCTGTTATAGCAACAATCCACAAATAGCCAGGACTATCTTGTCCAGAGCTGCAAATTCACTCAAATTAAACCCCTATGTTTGCTTTTGTACAACAGTCCACGAATCCTCACACTGGAGGAGCGAAAGCAGAAGGCTACATACTAAAGGAATATAAAAAAAAAAAATAATCATAATACACACACACTTAAATAATTCATTTTATTTCCATAAAAGATAAAAAAATGTGAAGTTCCTTTATGTGCCACGTCAAGTCACTTCCTAGGTGGGATTTGCGTCTCTATTGGCTCAGCAAGACTCCATTTGTGATTGGGTGTAGCATTTTCCATACTTCCGTTAACTCCAAACTGGGATAGCAAACTCCACCGAGCCGTTAATGTGACAAAATAGACAATTGATGCAGGAAACACTGCTGTTAGCTGAGCCCGCTGACGTGGGGGTGTTTTGTGGCCATCAACTTGGAACAGAAAAACACCACTTTACTACCAACAACAAGAACGGGTGCTGCCTCTATCTTCTCTTTCCAACCTGTTCACTATCCCTGCTCCGTGAAAATCAAATCTACCATTGTAGATAAGAATAACGCAGGCTCAGGATCAGGAAAGACTAGGGAATCTCGATATGTATAAGCTTGGAGAAAATACTTGAAATCATTAAAGGCCATTTAACAAATCACAGGAGGGATGTTTGTTTCAAAAGAGGAGAAATGGTTAAACAAGGTCATGATCTGAAACTAGTGAGTTAGAGGCTTAGATGGAATGTAAAGAAGTTTTACTCCTAGAGTGGTAGAGAAATGGAACAGCCTCCCAGCAGAAGCGGTAGAGACTAATAAAGTGAGGGAACGTTAGCTTCAAAGACGCAACACAACAGAAAAGGGATTGAACAGGATATGTTAAAGCTATGGAAAGAAGAAGAACTACTCATGATAAGTGAAGGAAAAGACATTAGTATTATTAGAGATGATAGGGTCTGAGACGCCTTGTGCCTTCAGTAACAGCAAAGGTGGAAACAGGAAAAAACAACTTAAACACAAAAGAATAGGGCCAATGGCAATGCAAAAACAGAGACAGGGGAAATACTGTACAACGATAAGCCCTGGCCTGGACACATCCCACAGCACCTGGACTTCTCAAAGAAAATGAACATCAAAAGAACCAAGAGCTGCAAGTGAAGCTTAAATCCCCCCTGGGTCTCAATCCCAATGCCTGGTTGGCTGGTGGAGTCACTTGACCAGGTTCAGCCAATCAGACACATCCCACTGCAACCACAGCACCTGGATTTCTCAAAGAAAATGGATGAGGACAATACACAAGGGTGTGGGGGGCAATGGGGCATTCATTTACATGTAGGGATGGCTGAGGGTCATCACATAAATCAATACACAATGTGGGGATGTATGGTGGGATAAAAATACAATGCAGGGGTCATTTTTAAGTTGATGATTTTGTATGGCCTGTCAATGATGATATAAATATCCAAATGTGGGGAAAATGGCTAATGCTAACAGAGTGACCCAAATCCCTTTGAGTAAATCATTCAATTTAAATGCATGAACTGGGTGGCTTGTGTTTTGGTCTACCTGGTTGCTAACAATAGCTTTTTACTCCCTCACCAAACAAAAAAAAACAAAAAACACAATGTAGAAGAGAGCTGAGAGAAAGTTCAATGTGGAGTGCAAGGGAATTGAACCCAGGACCTTAAACATTGTGTCTCAGCTCCTTAACCATTACTCTACATAGTCATGGGGCAAGCGTGTCTAGCTTGTCTCCCACACAAACACAATTCATAAACGAAAGAAGGGTAGCATGTACACTACAGACACTAGCAAACCTGTCCCCTGCAAACAATCCATTGGTTTTTGACCTCATTGCAATCTTGTAGCGTGCCTTCTTCCCAAACAAACACACCAAATAAATCAATTGGAGTGAATTAAACCCAGAACCTCAAAAACTAAATCCAACATCTCAACCATTGCACCACAGAGAACAGGTATAAGGCCCTACAGAAACAATCCTTTAGTTGTTACAGCTCTTTAGCTAACCTGACTCCCAAACAAATGCACTAAATAAACTAAAGAAGGGTGGCTTGTAAGGGCAAAGACAAAATGGCTTATGCTTTGGTCTATGTGCTTACTTAAACAAAAAAAAAAACAGGAGACAAAGTTGAAGGCTTGGGTAATCGAACTCAAGACGTCAAGTTACCAAACCCAACATCTTAGCCATTAGGCTACGGAGACTGGATGGCAGTGGTCGGAAAAACAATCCTTTATACAATACAGTCCTCCAGCTGGCCTGACTTCCAAACAAACACACTAAATAAACTAAAGAATGGTGTCTTGTAGGGGCAGAAACAATATGGCTTAAATTTTTGTCTATGTGGTGATCCACATAAAAAATAAGCCTCAGGAAATCACCTAAAGCTAAACTAAAATCACGCTAACACCTAAACCAATACGCTACAGTGACGAGCGAATATCAGCATCTCTGACTTGGAGTTGTGGTTAAGGTGTTGGACTTCCACCCCGTTGCTCGTGAGTTCGATTCCGGCTACTGCCGCCTTGTTTCTGTAATGTCTGGCGTATACTCTCCACGGCAAAAGTGGTGCCCGTAAAATCAAATTATTAATGATTCCTTTAACAATTTAATAATTCATAATAATTCATAAATAATAATAAAGTGCCATGCAATATGATATCTCGCACCAATCAGGAGACTAGGACTGGTCAGCTGACTCCGGCGACCAATCAGCAGCCCAAGTTTCCCTCGCTCTGATTGGTCAGCACTGGTCAGGTGACACCACCCACCAATCAGGAGGCTAGGGCTGAGGGGCAGCCCCTGATTGGCCGAGCCTGGTCAGCTGACTCCGGCGACCAATCAGCAGCCGGCCCAGGTTTCCCTCGCTCTGATTGGTCAGCCCTGGTCAGGTGACACCACCCACCAATCAGGAGGCTAGGACTGAGGGGCGGCCCCTGATTGGCTGAGCCTGGTCAGCTGACTCCGGCAACCAATCAGCAGCCGGCCCAGGTTTCCCTCGCTCTGATTGGTCAGCCCTGGTCAGGTGACACCACCCACCAATCAGGAGGCTAGGGCTGAGGGGCAGCCCCTGATTGGCCGAGCCTGGTCAGCTGACTCCGGCGACCAATCAGCAGCCGGCCCAGGTTTCCCTCGCTCTGATTGGTCAGCCCTGGTCAGGTGACACCACCCACCAATCAGGAGGCTAGGACTGAGGGGCGGCCCCTGATTGGCTGAGCCTGGTCAGCTGAATCCGGCAACCAATCAGCAGCCGGCCCAGGTTTCCCTCGCTCTGATTGGTCAGCCCTGGTCAGGTGACACCACCCACCAATCAGGAGGCTAGGGCTGAGGGGCAGCCCCTGATTGGCCGAGCCTGGTCAGCTGACTCCGGCGACCAATCAGCAGCCGGCCCAGGTTTCCCTCGCTCTGATTGGTCAGCCCTGGTCAGGTGACACCACCCACCAATCAGGAGGCTAGGGCTGAGGGGCAGCCCCTGATTGGCCGAGCCTGGTCAGCTGACTCCAGCGACCAATCAGCAGCCGGCCCAGGTTTCCCTCGCTCTGATTGGTCAGCCCTGACACCACCCACCAAGCAGGTGGCTAGGGCTGAAGGGCAGCTGCTGCATGACTAAGATAAGCCTGTCTTGGCTCAACAGGGCCAGCCAAGCTCTTTACGGATTAATAATTTGGCAATTAGAATGTATAGCAAAGTCAAGGCGTTTAAATCAGGTCTCTGCCGTAGACTTGCTTCTGATATTGAGGTGGTCTGTTATAGCAACAATCCACAAATAGCCAGGACTATCTTGTCCAGAGCTGCAAATTCACTCAAATTAAACCCCTATGTTTGCTTTTGTACAACAGTCCTCACACTGGAGGAGCGAAAGCAGAAGGCTACATACTAAAGGAATATAAAAAAAAAAAATAATCATAATACACACACACTTAAATAATTCATTTTATTTCCATAAAAGATAAAAAAATGTGAAGTTCCTTTATGTGCCACGTCAAGTCACTTCCTAGGTGGGATTGCAGGTTGGCTCAGCAAGACTCCATTTGTGATTGGGTGTAGCATTTTCCATACTTCCGTTAACTCCAAACTGGGATAGCAAACTCCACCGAGCCGTTAATGTGACAAAATAGACAATTGATGCAGGAAACACTGCTGTTAGCTGAGCCCGCTGACGTGGGGGTGTTTTGTGGCCATCAACTTGGAACAGAAAAACACCACTTTACTACCAACAACAAGAACGGGTGCTGCCTCTATCTTCTCTTTCCAACCTGTTCACTATCCCTGCTCCGTGAAAATCAAATCTACCATTGTAGATAAGAATAACGCAGGCTCAGGATCAGGAAAGACTAGGGAATCTCGATATGTATAAGCTTGGAGAAAATACTTGAAATCATTAAAGGCCATTTAACAAATCACAGGAGGGATGTTTGTTTCAAAAGAGGAGAAATGGTTAAACAAGGTCATGATCTGAAACTAGTGAGTTAGAGGCTTAGATGGAATGTAAAGAAGTTTTACTCCTAGAGTGGTAGAGAAATGGAACAGCCTCCCAGCAGAAGCGGTAGAGACTAATAAAGTGAGGGAACGTTAGCTTCAAAGACGCAACACAACAGAAAAGGGATTGAACAGGATATGTTAAAGCTATGGAAAGAAGAAGAACTACTCATGATAAGTGAAGGAAAAGACATTAGTATTATTAGAGATGATAGGGTCTGAGACGCCTTGTGCCTTCAGTAACAGCAAAGGTGGAAACAGGAAAAAACAACTTAAACACAAAAGAATAGGGCCAATGGCAATGCAAAAACAGAGACAGGGTTTTGGTCTACCTGGTTGCTAACAATAGCTTTTTACTCCCTCACCAAACAAAAAAAAACAAAAAACACAATGTAGAAGAGAGCTGAGAGAAAGTTCAATGTGGAGTGCAAGGGAATTGAACCCAGGACCTTAAACATTGTGTCTCAGCTCCTTAACCATTACTCTACATAGTCATGGGGCAAGCGTGTCTAGCTTGTCTCCCACACAAACACAATTCATAAACGAAAGAAGGGTAGCATGTACACTACAGACACTAGCAAACCTGTCCCCTGCAAACAATCCATTGGTTTTTGACCTCATTGCAATCTTGTAGCGTGCCTTCTTCCCAAACAAACACACCAAATAAATCAATTGGAGTGAATTAAACCCAGAACCTCAAAAACTAAATCCAACATCTCAACCATTGCACCACAGAGAACAGGTATAAGGCCCTACAGAAACAATCCTTTAGTTGTTACAGCTCTTTAGCTAACCTGACTCCCAAACAAATGCACTAAATAAACTAAAGAAGGGTGGCTTGTAAGGGCAAAGACAAAATGGCTTATGCTTTGGTCTATGTGCTTACTTAAACAAAAAAAAAAACAGGAGACAAAGTTGAAGGCTTGGGTAATCGAACTCAAGACGTCAAGTTACCAAACCCAACATCTTAGCCATTAGGCTACGGAGACTGGATGGCAGTGGTCGGAAAAACAATCCTTTATACAATACAGTCCTCCAGCTGGCCTGACTTCCAAACAAACACACTAAATAAACTAAAGAATGGTGTCTTGTAGGGGCAGAAACAATATGGCTTAAATTTTTGTCTATGTGGTGATCCACATAAAAAATAAGCCTCAGGAAATCACCTAAAGCTAAACTAAAATCACGCTAACACCTAAACCAATACGCTACAGTGACGAGCGAATATCAGCATCTCTGACTTGGAGTTGTGGTTAAGGTGTTGGACTTCCACCCCGTTGCTCGTGAGTTCGATTCCGGCTACTGCCGCCTTGTTTCTGTAATGTCTGGCGTATACTCTCCACGGCAAAAGTGGTGCCCGTAAAATCAAATTATTAATGATTCCTTTAACAATTTAATAATTCATAATAATTCATAAATAATAATAAAGTGCCATGCAATATGATATCTCGCACCAATCAGGAGACTAGGACTGGTCAGCTGACTCCGGCGACCAATCAGCAGCCCAAGTTTCCCTCGCTCTGATTGGTCAGCACTGGTCAGGTGACACCACCCACCAATCAGGAGGCTAGGGCTGAGGGGCAGCCCCTGATTGGCCGAGCCTGGTCAGCTGACTCCGGCGACCAATCAGCAGCCGGCCCAGGTTTCCCTCGCTCTGATTGGTCAGCCCTGGTCAGGTGACACCACCCACCAATCAGGAGGCTAGGACTGAGGGGCGGCCCCTGATTGGCTGAGCCTGGTCAGCTGACTCCGGCAACCAATCAGCAGCCGGCCCAGGTTTCCCTCGCTCTGATTGGTCAGCCCTGGTCAGGTGACACCACCCACCAATCAGGAGGCTAGGGCTGAGGGGCAGCCCCTGATTGGCCGAGCCTGGTCAGCTGACTCCGGCGACCAATCAGCAGCCGGCCCAGGTTTCCCTCGCTCTGATTGGTCAGCCCTGGTCAGGTGACACCACCCACCAATCAGGAGGCTAGGACTGAGGGGCGGCCCCTGATTGGCTGAGCCTGGTCAGCTGAATCCGGCAACCAATCAGCAGCCGGCCCAAGTTTCCCTCGCTCTGATTGGTCAGCACTGGTCAGGTGACACCACCCACCAATCAGGAGGCTAGGGCTGAGGGGCAGCCCCTGATTGGCCGAGCCTGGTCAGCTGACTCCGGCGACCAATCAGCAGCCGGCCCAGGTTTCCCTCGCTCTGATTGGTCAGCCCTGGTCAGGTGACACCACCCACCAATCAGGAGGCTAGGACTGAGGGGCGGCCCCTGATTGGCTGAGCCTGGTCAGCTGACTCCGGCAACCAATCAGCAGCCGGCCCAGGTTTCCCTCGCTCTGATTGGTCAGCCCTGACACCACCCACCAAGCAGGTGGCTAGGGCTGAAGGGCAGCTGCTGCATGACTAAGATAAGCCTGTCTTGGCTCAGCAGGCTGGAGAAAGTCTCCAGCAGTCACTTCCTTAATTGGAGAGCATTCCCTGGAAGGAGGGTTGACGGGAGAGCTCATGTTGCCCATACTTACAGGTTCCTCTTGCTAGACAGGCTGTGCTGCTCCTGTATAGTGCATAATTAAACGGTCAGGGATTTTTCAGCGACATCTCATTGACTTAGCTATGCATTATACAGGGCCAGCCAAGCTCTTTACGGATTAATAATTTGGCAATTAGAATGTATAGCAAAGTCAAGGCGTTTAAATCAGGTCTCTGCCGTAGACTTGCTTCTGATATTGAGGTGGTCTGTTATAGCAACAATCCACAAATAGCCAGGACTATCTTGTCCAGAGCTGCAAATTCACTCAAATTAAACCCCTATGTTTGCTTTTGTACAACAGTCCTCACACTGGAGGAGCGAAAGCAGAAGGCTACATACTAAAGGAATATAAAAAAAAAAAATAATCATAATACACACACACTTAAATAATTCATTTTATTTCCATAAAAGATAAAAAAATGTGAAGTTCCTTTATGTGCCACGTCAAGTCACTTCCTAGGTGGGATTTGCGTCTCTATTGGCTCAGCAAGACTCCATTTGTGATTGGGTGTAGCATTTTCCATACTTCCGTTAACTCCAAACTGGGATAGCAAACTCCACCGAGCCGTTAATGTGACAAAATAGACAATTGATGCAGGAAACACTGCTGTTAGCTGAGCCCGCTGACGTGGGGGTGTTTTGTGGCCATCAACTTGGAACAGAAAAACACCACTTTACTACCAACAACAAGAACGGGTGCTGCCTCTATCTTCTCTTTCCAACCTGTTCACTATCCCTGCTCCGTGAAAATCAAATCTACCATTGTAGATAAGAATAACGCAGGCTCAGGATCAGGAAAGACTAGGGAATCTCGATATGTATAAGCTTGGAGAAAATACTTGAAATCATTAAAGGCCATTTAACAAATCACAGGAGGGATGTTTGTTTCAAAAGAGGAGAAATGGTTAAACAAGGTCATGATCTGAAACTAGTGAGTTAGAGGCTTAGATGGAATGTAAAGAAGTTTTACTCCTAGAGTGGTAGAGAAATGGAACAGCCTCCCAGCAGAAGCGGTAGAGACTAATAAAGTGAGGGAACGTTAGCTTCAAAGACGCAACACAACAGAAAAGGGATTGAACAGGATATGTTAAAGCTATGGAAAGAAGAAGAACTACTCATGATAAGTGAAGGAAAAGACATTAGTATTATTAGAGATGATAGGGTCTGAGACGCCTTGTGCCTTCAGTAACAGCAAAGGTGGAAACAGGAAAAAACAACTTAAACACAAAAGAATAGGGCCAATGGCAATGCAAAAACAGAGACAGGGGAAATACTGTACAACGATAAGCCCTGGCCTGGACACATCCCACAGCACCTGGACTTCTCAAAGAAAATGAACATCAAAAGAACCAAGAGCTGCAAGTGAAGCTTAAATCCCCCCTGGGTCTCAATCCCAATGCCTGGTTGGCTGGTGGAGTCACTTGACCAGGTTCAGCCAATCAGACACATCCCACTGCAACCACAGCACCTGGATTTCTCAAAGAAAATGGATGAGGACAATACACAAGGGTGTGGGGGGCAATGGGGCATTCATTTACATGTAGGGATGGCTGAGGGTCATCACATAAATCAATACACAATGTGGGGATGTATGGTGGGATAAAAATACAATGCAGGGGTCATTTTTAAGTTGATGATTTTGTATGGCCTGTCAATGATGATATAAATATCCAAATGTGGGGAAAATGGCTAATGCTAACAGAGTGACCCAAATCCCTTTGAGTAAATCATTCAATTTAAATGCATGAACTGGGTGGCTTGTGTTTTGGTCTACCTGGTTGCTAACAATAGCTTTTTACTCCCTCACCAAACAAAAAAAACCAAAAAACACAATGTAGAAGAGAGCTGAGAGAAAGTTCAATGTGGAGTGCAAGGGAATTGAACCCAGGACCTTAAACATTGTGTCTCAGCTCCTTAACCATTACTCTACATAGTCATGGGGCAAGCGTGTCTAGCTTGTCTCCCACACAAACACAATTCATAAACGAAAGAAGGGTAGCATGTACACTATAGACACTAGCAAACCTGTCCCCTGCAAACAATCCATTGGTTTTTGACCTCATTGCAATCTTGTAGCGTGCCTTCTTCCCAAACAAACACACCAAATAAATCAATTGGAGTGAATTAAACCCAGAACCTCAAAAACTAAATCCAACATCTCAACCATTGCACCACAGAGAACAGGTATAAGGCCCTACAGAAACAATCCTTTAGTTGTTACAGCTCTTTAGCTAACCTGACTCCCAAACAAATGCACTAAATAAACTAAAGAAGGGTGGCTTGTAAGGGCAAAGACAAAATGGCTTATGCTTTGGTCTATGTGCTTACTTAAAAACAAAAAAAAAAACAGGAGACAAAGTTGAAGGCTTGGGTAATCGAACTCAAGACGTCAAGTTACCAAACCCAACATCTTAGCCATTAGGCTACGGAGACTGGATGGCAGTGGTCGGAAAAACAATCCTTTATACAATACAGTCCTCCAGCTGGCCTGACTTCCAAACAAACACACTAAATAAACTAAAGAATGGTGTCTTGTAGGGGCAGAAACAATATGGCTTAAATTTTTGTCTATGTGGTGATCCACATAAAAAATAAGCCTCAGGAAATCACCTAAAGCTAAACTAAAATCACGCTAACACCTAAACCAATACGCTACAGTGACGAGTGAATATCAGCATCTCTGACTTGGAGTTGTGGTTAAGGTGTTGGACTTCCACCCCGTTGCTCGTGAGTTCGATTCCGGCTACTGCCGCCTTGTTTCCGTAATGTCTGGCGTATACTCTCCACGGCAAAAGTGGTGCCCGTAAAATCAAATTATTAATGATTCCTTTAACAATTTAATAATTCATAATAATTCATAAATAATAATAAAGTGCCATGCAATATGATATCTCGCACCAATCAGGAGACTAGGACTGGTCAGCTGACTCCGGCGACCAATCAGCAGCCCAAGTTTCCCTCGCTCTGATTGGTCAGCACTGGTCAGGTGACACCACCCACCAATCAGGAGGCTAGGGCTGAGGGGCAGCCCCTGATTGGCCGAGCCTGGTCAGCTGACTCCGGCGACCAATCAGCAGCCGGTCCAGGTTTCCCTCGCTCTGATTGGTCAGCCCTGGTCAGGTGACACCACCCACCAATCAGGAGGCTAGGACTGAGGGGCGGCCCCTGATTGGCCGAGCCTGGTCAGCTGACTCCGGCGACCAATCAGCAGCCGGCCCAGGTTTCCCTCGCTCTGATTGGTCAGCCCTGGTCAGGTGACACCACCCACCAATCAGGAGGCTAGGACTGAGGGGCGGCCCCTGATTGGCTGAGCCTGGTCAGCTGAATCCGGCAACCAATCAGCAGCCGGCCCAAGTTTCCCTCGCTCTGATTGGTCAGCACTGGTCAGGTGACACCACCCACCAATCAGGAGGCTAGGGCTGAGGGGCAGCCCCTGATTGGCCGAGCCTGGTCAGCTGACTCCGGCGACCAATCAGCAGCCGGCCCAGGTTTCCCTCGCTCTGATTGGTCAGCCCTGGTCAGGTGACACCACCCACCAATCAGGAGGCTAGGACTGAGGGGCGGCCCCTGATTGGCTGAGCCTGGTCAGCTGACTCCGGCAACCAATCAGCAGCCGGCCCAGGTTTCCCTCGCTCTGATTGGTCAGCCCTGGTCAGGTGACACCACCCACCAATCAGGAGGCTAGGGCTGAGGGGCAGCCCCTGATTGGCCGAGCCTGGTCAGCTGACTCCGGCGACCAATCAGCAGCCGGCCCAGGTTTCCCTCGCTCTGATTGGTCAGCCCTGGTCAGGTGACACCACCCACCAATCAGGAGGCTAGGACTGAGGGGCGGCCCCTGATTGGCTGAGCCTGGTCAGCTGAATCCGGCAACCAATCAGCAGCCGGCCCAAGTTTCCCTCGCTCTGATTGGTCAGCACTGGTCAGGTGACACCACCCACCAATCAGGAGGCTAGGGCTGAGGGGCAGCCCCTGATTGGCCGAGCCTGGTCAGCTGACTCCGGCGACCAATCAGCAGCCGGCCCAGGTTTCCCTCGCTCTGATTGGTAAGCCCTGGTCAGGTGACACCACCCACCAATCAGGAGGCTAGGACTGTGTTTGCTTTTGTACAACAGTCCTCACACTGGAGGAGCGAAAGCAGAAGGCTACATACTAAAGGAATATAAAAAAAAAAAATAATCATAATACACACACACTTAAATAATTCATTTTATTTCCATAAAAGATAAAAAAATGTGAAGTTCCTTTATGTGCCACGTCAAGTCACTTCCTAGGTGGGATTTGCGTCTCTATTGGCTCAGCAAGACTCCATTTGTGATTGGGTGTAGCATTTTCCATACTTCCGTTAACTCCAAACTGGGATAGCAAACTCCACCGAGCCGTTAATGTGACAAAATAGACAATTGATGCAGGAAACACTGCTGTTATCTGAGTCCGCTGACATGGGGGTGTTTTGTGGCCATCAACTTGGAACAGAAAAACACCACTTTACTACCAACAACAAGAACGGGTGCTGCCTCTATCTTCTCTTTCCAACCTGTTCACTATCCCTGCTCCGTGAAAATCAAATCTACCATTGTAGATAAGAATAACGCAGGCTCAGGATCAGGAAAGACTAGGGAATCTCGATATGTATAAGCTTGGAGAAAATACTTGAAATCATTAAAGGCCATTTAACAAATCACAGGAGGGATGTTTGTTTCAAAAGAGGAGAAATGGTTAAACAAGGTCATGATCTGAAACTAGTGAGTTAGAGGCTTAGATGGAATGTAAAGAAGTTTTACTCCTAGAGTGGTAGAGAAATGGAACAGCCTCCCAGCAGAAGCGGTAGAGACTAATAAAGTGAGGGAACGTTAGCTTCAAAGACGCAACACAACAGAAAAGGGATTGAACAGGATATGTTAAAGCTATGGAAAGAAGAAGAACTACTCATGATAAGTGAAGGAAAAGACATTAGTATTATTAGAGATGATAGGGTCTGAGACGCCTTGTGCCTTCAGTAACAGCAAAGGTGGAAACAGGAAAAAACAACTTAAACACAAAAGAATAGGGCCAATGGCAATGCAAAAACAGAGACAGGGGAAATACTGTACAACGATAAGCCCTGGCCTGGACACATCCCACAGCACCTGGACTTCTCAAAGAAAATGAACATCAAAAGAACCAAGAGCTGCAAGTGAAGCTTAAATCCCCCCTGGGTCTCAATCCCAATGCCTGGTTGGCTGGTGGAGTCACTTGACCAGGTTCAGCCAATCAGACACATCCCACTGCAACCACAGCACCTGGATTTCTCAAAGAAAATGGATGAGGACAATACACAAGGGTGTGGGGGGCAATGGGGCATTCATTTACATGTAGGGATGGCTGAGGGTCATCACATAAATCAATACACAATGTGGGGATGTATGGTGGGATAAAAATACAATGCAGGGGTCATTTTTAAGTTGATGATTTTGTATGGCCTGTCAATGATGATATAAATATCCAAATGTGGGGAAAATGGCTAATGCTAACAGAGTGACCCAAATCCCTTTGAGTAAATCATTCAATTTAAATGCATGAACTGGGTGGCTTGTGTTTTGGTCTACCTGGTTGCTAACAATAGCTTTTTACTCCCTCACCAAACAAAAAAAAACAAAAAACACAATGTAGAAGAGAGCTGAGAGAAAGTTCAATGTGGAGTGCAAGGGAATTGAACCCAGGACCTTAAACATTGTGTCTCAGCTCCTTAACCATTACTCTACATAGTCATGGGGCAAGCGTGTCTAGCTTGTCTCCCACACAAACACAATTCATAAACGAAAGAAGGGTAGCATGTACACTACAGACACTAGCAAACCTGTCCCCTGCAAACAATCCATTGGTTTTTGACCTCATTGCAATCTTGTAGCGTGCCTTCTTCCCAAACAAACACACCAAATAAATCAATTGGAGTGAATTAAACCCAGAACCTCAAAAACTAAATCCAACATCTCAACCATTGCACCACAGAGAACAGGTATAAGGCCCTACAGAAACAATCCTTTAGTTGTTACAGCTCTTTAGCTAACCTGACTCCCAAACAAATGCACTAAATAAACTAAAGAAGGGTGGCTTGTAAGGGCAAAGACAAAATGGCTTATGCTTTGGTCTATGTGCTTACTTAAAAACAAAAAAAAAAACAGGAGACAAAGTTGAAGGCTTGGGTAATCGAACTCAAGACGTCAAGTTACCAAACCCAACATCTTAGCCATTAGGCTACGGAGACTGGATGGCAGTGGTCGGAAAAACAATCCTTTATACAATACAGTCCTCCAGCTGGCCTGACTTCCAAACAAACACACTAAATAAACTAAAGAATGGTGTCTTGTAGGGGCAGAAACAATATGGCTTAAATTTTTGTCTATGTGGTGATCCACATAAAAAATAAGCCTCAGGAAATCACCTAAAGCTAAACTAAAATCACGCTAACACCTAAACCAATACGCTACAGTGACGAGTGAATATCAGCATCTCTGACTTGGAGTTGTGGTTAAGGTGTTGGACTTCCACCCCGTTGCTCGTGAGTTCGATTCCGGCTACTGCCGCCTTGTTTCCGTAATGTCTGGCGTATACTCTCCACGGCAAAAGTGGTGCCCGTAAAATCAAATTATTAATGATTCCTTTAACAATTTAATAATTCATAATAATTCATAAATAATAATAAAGTGCCATGCAATATGATATCTCGCACCAATCAGGAGACTAGGACTGGTCAGCTGACTCCGGCGACCAATCAGCAGCCCAAGTTTCCCTCGCTCTGATTGGTCAGCCCTGGTCAGGTGACACCACCCACCAATCAGGAGGCTAGGGCTGAGGGGCAGCCCCTGATTGGCCGAGCCTGGTCAGCTGACTCCAGCGACCAATCAGCAGCCGGCCCAGGTTTCCCTCGCTCTGATTGGTCAGCCCTGACACCACCCACCAAGCAGGTGGCTAGGGCTGAAGGGCAGCTGCTGCATGACTAAGATAAGCCTGTCTTGGCTCAGCAGGCTGGAGAAAGTCTCCAGCAGTCACTTCCTTAATTGGAGAGCATTCCCTGGAAGGAGGGTTGACGGGAGAGCTCATGTTGCCCATACTTACAGGTTCCTCTTGCTAGAAAGGCTGTGCTGCTCCTGTATAGTGCATAATTAAACGGTCAGGGATTTTTCAGCGACATCTCATTGACTTAGCTATGCATTATACAGGGCCAGCCAAGCTCTTTACGGATTAATAATTTGGCAATTAGAATGTATAGCAAAGTCAAGGCGTTTAAATCAGGTCTCTGCCGTAGACTTGCTTCTGATATTGAGGTGGTCTGTTATAGCAACAATCCACAAATAGCCAGGACTATCTTGTCCAGAGCTGCAAATTCACTCAAATTAAACCCCTATGTTTGCTTTTGTACAACAGTCCACGAATCCTCACACTGGAGGAGCGAAAGCAGAAGGCTACATACTAAAGGAATATAAAAAAAATAAATAATCATAATACACACACACTTAAATAATTCATTTTATTTCCATAAAAGATAAAAAAATGTGAAGTTCCTTTATGTGCCACGTCAAGTCACTTCCTAGGTGGGATTTGCGTCTCTATTGGCTCAGCAAGACTCCATTTGTGATTGGGTGTAGCATTTTCCATACTTCCGTTAACTCCAAACTGGGATAGCAAACTCCGAGCCGTTAATGTGACAAAATAGACAATTGATGCAGGAAACACTGCTGTTAGCTGAGCCCGCTGACGTGGGGGTGTTTTGTGGCCATCAACTTGGAACAGAAAAACACCACTTTACTACCAACAACAAGAACGGGTGCTGCCTCTATCTTCTCTTTCCAACCTGTTCACTATCCCTGCTCCGTGAAAATCAAATCTACCATTGTAGATAAGAATAACGCAGGCTCAGGATCAGGAAAGACTTGGGAATCTCGATATGTATAAGCTTGGAGAAAATACTTGAAATCATTAAAGGCCATTTAACAAATCACAGGAGGGATGTTTGTTTCAAAAGAGGAGAAATGGTTAAACAAGGTCATGATCTGAAACTAGTGAGTTAGAGGCTTAGATGGAATGTAAAGAAGTTTTACTCCTAGAGTGGTAGAGAAATGGAACAGCCTCCCAGCAGAAGCGGTAGAGACTAATAAAGTGAGGGAACGTTAGCTTCAAAGACGCAACACAACAGAAAAGGGATTGAACAGGATATGTTAAAGCTATGGAAAGAAGAAGAACTACTCATGATAAGTGAAGGAAAAGACATTAGTATTATTAGAGATGATAGGGTCTGAGACGCCTTGTGCCTTCAGTAACAGCAAAGGTGGAAACAGGAAAAAACAACTTAAACACAAAAGAATAGGGCCAATGGCAATGCAAAAACAGAGACAGGGGAAATACTGTACAACGATAAGCCCTGGCCTGGACACATCCCACAGCACCTGGACTTCTCAAAGAAAATGAACATCAAAAGAACCAAGAGCTGCAAGTGAAGCTTAAATCCCCCCTGGGTCTCAATCCCAATGCCTGGTTGGCTGGTGGAGTCACTTGACCAGGTTCAGCCAATCAGACACATCCCACTGCAACCACAGCACCTGGATTTCTCAAAGAAAATGGATGAGGACAATACACAAGGGTGTGGGGGGCAATGGGGCATTCATTTACATGTAGGGATGGCTGAGGGTCATCACATAAATCAATACACAATGTGGGGATGTATGGTGGGATAAAAATACAATGCAGGGGTCATTTTTAAGTTGATGATTTTGTATGGCCTGTCAATGATGATATAAATATCCAAATGTGGGGAAAATGGCTAATGCTAACAGAGTGACCCAAATCCCTTTGAGTAAATCATTCAATTTAAATGCATGAACTGGGTGGCTTGTGTTTTGGTCTACCTGGTTGCTAACAATAGCTTTTTACTCCCTCACCAAACAAAAAAAAACAAAAAACGCAATGTAGAAGAGAGCTGAGAGAAAGTTCAATGTGGAGTGCAAGGGAATTGAACCCAGGACCTTAAACATTGTGTCTCAGCTCCTTAACCATTACTCTACATAGTCATGGGGCAAGCGTGTCTAGCTTGTCTCCCACACAAACACAATTCATAAACGAAAGAAGGGTAGCATGTACACTACAGACACTAGCAAACCTGTCCCCTGCAAACAATCCATTGGTTTTTGACCTCATTGCAATCTTGTAGCGTGCCTTCTTCCCAAACAAACACACCAAATAAATCAATTGGAGTGAATTAAACCCAGAACCTCAAAAACTAAATCCAACATCTCAACCATTGCACCACAGAGAACAGGTATAAGGCCCTACAGAAACAATCCTTTAGTTGTTACAGCTCTTTAGCTAACCTGACTCCCAAACAAATGCACTAAATAAACTAAAGAAGGGTGGCTTGTAAGGGCAAAGACAAAATGGCTTATGCTTTGGTCTATGTGCTTACTTAAAAACAAAAAAAAAACCAGGAAACAAAGTTGAAGGCTTGGGTAATCGAACTCAAGACGTCAAGTTACCAAACCCAACATCTTAGCCATTAGGCTACGGAGACTGGATGGCAGTGGTAGGAAAAACAATCCTTTATACAATACAGTCCTCCAGCTGGCCTGACTTCCAAACAAACACACTAAATAAACTAAAGAATGGTGTCTTGTAGGGGCAGAAACAATATGGCTTAAATTTTTGTCTATGTGGTGATCCACATAAAAAATAAGCCTCAGGAAATCACCTAAAGCTAAACTAAAATCACGCTAACACCTAAACCAATACGCTACAGTGACGAGGGAATATCAGCATCTCTGACTTGGAGTTGTGGTTAAGGTGTTGGACTTCCACCCCGTTGCTCGTGAGTTCGATTCCGGCTACTGCCGCCTTGTTTCCGTAATGTCTGGTGTATACTCTCCACGGCAAAAGTGGTGCCCGTAAAATCAAATTATTAATGATTCCTTTAACAATTTAATAATTCATAATAATTCATAAATAATAATAAAGTGCCATGCAATATGATATCTCGCACCAATCAGGAGACTAGGACCAAGTTTCCCTCGCTCTGATTGGTCAGCACTGGTCAGGTGACACCACCCACCAATCAGGAGGCTAGGGCTGAGGGGCAGCCCCTGATTGGCCGAGCCTGGTCAGCTGACTCCGGCGACCAATCAGCAGCCGGCCCAGGTTTCCCTCGCTCTGATTGGTCAGCCCTGGTCAGGTGACTCCACCCACCAATCAGGAGGCTAGGGCTGAGGGGCAGCCCCTGATTGGCCGAGCCTGGTCAGCTGAATCCAGCGACCAATCAGCAGCCGGCCCAGGTTTCCCTCGCTCTGATTGGTCAGCACTGGTCAGGTGACACCACCCACCAATCAGGAGGCTAGGACTGAGGGGCAGCCCCTGATTGGCCGAGCCTGGTCAGCTGACTCCGGCGACCAATCAGCAGCCGGCCCAGGTTTCCCTCGCTCTGATTGGTCAGCCCTGGTCAGGTGACACCACCAATCAGGAGGCTAGGGCTGAGGGGCAGCCCCTGATTGGCCAAGCCTGGTCAGCTGACTCCAGCGACCAATCAGCAGCCGGCCCAGGTTTCCCTCGCTCTGATTGGTCAGCCCTGACACCACCCACCAAGCAGGTGGCTAGGGCTGAAGGGCAGCTGCTGCATGACTAAGATAAGCCTGTCTTGGCTCAGCAGGCTGGAGAAAGTCTCCAGCAGTCACTTCCTTAATTGGAGAGCATTCCCTGGAAGGAGGGTTGACGGGAGAGCTCATGTTGCCCATACTTACAGGTTCCTCTTGCTAGAAAGGCTGTGCTGCTCCTGTATAGTGCATAATTAAACGGTCAGGGATTTTTCAGCGACATCTCATTGACTTAGCTATGCATTATACAGGGCCAGCCAAGCTCTTTACGGATTAATAATTTGGCAATTAGAATGTATAGCAAAGTCAAGGCGTTTAAATCAGGTCTCTGCCGTAGACTTGCTTCTGATATTGAGGTGGTCTGTTATAGCAACAATCCACAAATAGCCAGGACTATCTTGTCCAGAGCTGCAAATTCACTCAAATTAAACCCCTATGTTTGCTTTTGTACAACAGTCCACGAATCCTCACACTGGAGGAGCGAAAGCAGAAGGCTACATACTAAAGGAATATAAAAAAAAAAAATAATCATAATACACACACACTTAAATAATTCATTTTATTTCCATAAAAGATAAAAAAATGTGAAGTTCCTTTATGTGCCACGTCAAGTCACTTCCTAGGTGGGATTTGCGTCTCTATTGGCTCAGCAAGACTCCATTTGTGATTGGGTGTAGCATTTTCCATACTTCCGTTAACTCCAAACTGGGATAGCAAACTCCGAGCCGTTAATGTGACAAAATAGACAATTGATGCAGGAAACACTGCTGTTAGCTGAGCCCGCTGACGTGGGGGTGTTTTGTGGCCATCAACTTGGAACAGAAAAACACCACTTTACTACCAACAACAAGAACGGGTGCTGCCTCTATCTTCTCTTTCCAACCTGTTCACTATCCCTGCTCCGTGAAAATCAAATCTACCATTGTAGATAAGAATAACGCAGGCTCAGGATCAGGAAAGACTAGGGAATCTCGATATGTATAAGCTTGGAGAAAATACTTGAAATCATTAAAGGCCATTTAACAAATCACAGGAGGGATGTTTGTTTCAAAAGAGGAGAAATGGTTAAACAAGGTCATGATCTGAAACTAGTGAGTTAGAGGCTTAGATGGAATGTAAAGAAGTTTTACTCCTAGAGTGGTAGAGAAATGGAACAGCCTCCCAGCAGAAGCGGTAGAGACTAATAAAGTGAGGGAACGTTAGCTTCAAAGACGCAACACAACAGAAAAGGGATTGAACAGGATATGTTAAAGCTATGGAAAGAAGAAGAACTACTCATGATAAGTGAAGGAAAAGACATTAGTATTATTAGAGATGATAGGGTCTGAGACGCCTTGTGCCTTCAGTAACAGCAAAGGTGGAAACAGGAAAAAACAACTTAAACACAAAAGAATAGGGCCAATGGCAATGCAAAAACAGAGACAGGGGAAATACTGTACAACGATAAGCCCTGGCCTGGACACATCCCACAGCACCTGGACTTCTCAAAGAAAATGAACATCAAAAGAACCAAGAGCTGCAAGTGAAGCTTAAATCCCCCCTGGGTCTCAATCCCAATGCCTGGTTGGCTGGTGGAGTCACTTGACCAGGTTCAGCCAATCAGACACATCCCACTGCAACCACAGCACCTGGATTTCTCAAAGAAAATGGATGAGGACAATACACAAGGGTGTGGGGGGCAATGGGGCATTCATTTACATGTAGGGATGGCTGAGGGTCATCACATAAATCAATACACAATGTGGGGATGTATGGTGGGATAAAAATACAATGCAGGGGTCATTTTTAAGTTGATGATTTTGTATGGCCTGTCAATGATGATATAAATATCCAAATGTGGGGAAAATGGCTAATGCTAACAGAGTGACCCAAATCCCTTTGAGTAAATCATTCAATTTAAATGCATGAACTGGGTGGCTTGTGTTTTGGTCTACCTGGTTGCTAACAATAGCTTTTTACTCCCTCACCAAACAAAAAAAACCAAAAAACGCAATGTAGAAGAGAGCTGAGAGAAAGTTCAATGTGGAGTGCAAGGGAATTGAACCCAGGACCTTAAACATTGTGTCTCAGCTCCTTAACCATTACTCTACATAGTCATGGGGCAAGCGTGTCTAGCTTGTCTCCCACACAAACACAATTCATAAACGAAAGAAGGGTAGCATGTACACTACAGACACTAGCAAACCTGTCCCCTGCAAACAATCCATTGGTTTTTGACCTCATTGCAATCTTGTAGCGTGCCTTCTTCCCAAACAAACACACCAAATAAATCAATTGGAGTGAATTAAACCCAGAACCTCAAAAACTAAATCCAACATCTCAACCATTGCACCACAGAGAACAGGTATAAGGCCCTACAGAAACAATCCTTTAGTTGTTACAGCTCTTTAGCTAACCTGACTCCCAAACAAATGCACTAAATAAACTAAAGAAGGGTGGCTTGTAAGGGCAAAGACAAAATGGCTTATGCTTTGGTCTATGTGCTTACTTAAAAACAAAAAAAAAAACAGGAGACAAAGTTGAAGGCTTGGGTAATCGAACTCAAGACGTCAAGTTACCAAACCCAACATCTTAGCCATTAGGCTACGGAGACTGGATGGCAGTGGTCGGAAAAACAATCCTTTATACAATACAGTCCTCCAGCTGGCCTGACTTCCAAACAAACACACTAAATAAACTAAAGAATGGTGTCTTGTAGGGGCAGAAACAATATGGCTTAAATTTTTGTCTATGTGGTGATCCACATAAAAAATAAGCCTCAGGAAATCACCTAAAGCTAAACTAAAATCACGCTAACACCTAAACCAATACGCTACAGTGACGAGTGAATATCAGCATCTCTGACTTGGAGTTGTGGTTAAGGTGTTGGACTTCTACCCCGTTGCTCGTGAGTTCGATTCCGGCTACTGCCGCCTTGTTTCCGTAATGTCTGGCGTATACTCTCCACGGCAAAAGTGGTGCCCGTAAAATCAAATTATTAATGATTCCTTTAACAATTTAATAATTCATAATAATTCATAAATAATAATAAAGTGCCATGCAATATGATATCTTGCACCAATCAGGAGACTAGGACCAAGTTTCTCTCGCTCTGATTGGTCAGCACTGGTCAGGTGACACCACCCACCAATCAGGAGGCTAGGGCTGAGGGGCAGCCCCTGATTGGCCGAGCCTGGTCAGCTGACTCCGGCGACCAATCAGCAGCCGGCCCAGGTTTCCCTCGCTCTGATTGGTCAGCCCTGGTCAGGTGACTCCACCCACCAATCAGGAGGCTAGGGCTGAGGGGCAGCCCCTGATTGGCCGAGCCTGGTCAGCTGAATCCAGCGACCAATCAGCAGCCGGCCCAGGTTTCCCTCGCTCTGATTGGTCAGCACTGGTCAGGTGACACCACCCACCAATCAGGAGGCTAGGACTGAGGGGCAGCCCCTGATTGGCCGAGCCTGGTCAGCTGACTCCGGCGACCAATCAGCAGCCGGCCCAGGTTTCCCTCGCTCTGATTGGTCAGCCCTGGTCAGGTGACACCACCAATCAGGAGGCTAGGGCTGAGGGGCAGCCCCTGATTGGCCAAGCCTGGTCAGCTGACTCCAGCGACCAATCAGCAGCCGGCCCAGGTTTCCCTCGCTCTGATTGGTCAGCCCTGACACCACCCACCAAGCAGGTGGCTAGGGCTGAAGGGCAGCTGCTGCATGACTAAGATAAGCCTGTCTTGGCTCAGCAGGCTGGAGAAAGTCTCCAGCAGTCACTTCCTTAATTGGAGAGCATTCCCTGGAAGGAGGGTTGACGGGAGAGCTCATGTTGCCCATACTTACAGGTTCCTCTTGCTAGAAAGGCTGTGCTGCTCCTGTATAGTGCATAATTAAACGGTCAGGGATTTTTCAGCGACATCTCATTGACTTAGCTATGCATTATACAGGGCCAGCCAAGCTCTTTACGGATTAATAATTTGGCAATTAGAATGTATAGCAAAGTCAAGGCGTTTAAATCAGGTCTCTGCCGTAGACTTGCTTCTGATATTGAGGTGGTCTGTTATAGCAACAATCCACAAATAGCCAGGACTATCTTGTCCAGAGCTGCAAATTCACTCAAATTAAACCCCTATGTTTGCTTTTGTACAACAGTCCACGAATCCTCACACTGGAGGAGCGAAAGCAGAAGGCTACATACTAAAGGAATATAAAAAAAAAAAATAATCATAATACACACACACTTAAATAATTCATTTTATTTCCATAAAAGATAAAAAAATGTGAAGTTCCTTTATGTGCCACGTCAAGTCACTTCCTAGGTGGGATTTGCGTCTCTATTGGCTCAGCAAGACTCCATTTGTGATTGGGTGTAGCATTTTCCATACTTCCGTTAACTCCAAACTGGGATAGCAAACTCCGAGCCGTTAATGTGACAAAATAGACAATTGATGCAGGAAACACTGCTGTTAGCTGAGCCCGCTGACGTGGGGGTGTTTTGTGGCCATCAACTTGGAACAGAAAAACACCACTTTACTACCAACAACAAGAACGGGTGCTGCCTCTATCTTCTCTTTCCAACCTGTTCACTATCCCTGCTCCGTGAAAATCAAATCTACCATTGTAGATAAGAATAACGCAGGCTCAGGATCAGGAAAGACTAGGGAATCTCGATATGTATAAGCTTGGAGAAAATACTTGAAATCATTAAAGGCCATTTAACAAATCACAGGAGGGATGTTTGTTTCAAAAGAGGAGAAATGGTTAAACAAGGTCATGATCTGAAACTAGTGAGTTAGAGGCTTAGATGGAATGTAAAGAAGTTTTACTCCTAGAGTGGTAGAGAAATGGAACAGCCTCCCAGCAGAAGCGGTAGAGACTAATAAAGTGAGGGAACGTTAGCTTCAAAGACGCAACACAACAGAAAAGGGATTGAACAGGATATGTTAAAGCTATGGAAAGAAGAAGAACTACTCATGATAAGTGAAGGAAAAGACATTAGTATTATTAGAGATGATAGGGTCTGAGACGCCTTGTGCCTTCAGTAACAGCAAAGGTGGAAACAGGAAAAAACAACTTAAACACAAAAGAATAGGGCCAATGGCAATGCAAAAACAGAGACAGGGGAAATACTGTACAACGATAAGCCCTGGCCTGGACACATCCCACAGCACCTGGACTTCTCAAAGAAAATGAACATCAAAAGAACCAAGAGCTGCAAGTGAAGCTTAAATCCCCCCTGGGTCTCAATCCCAATGCCTGGTTGGCTGGTGGAGTCACTTGACCAGGTTCAGCCAATCAGACACATCCCACTGCAACCACAGCACCTGGATTTCTCAAAGAAAATGGATGAGGACAATACACAAGGGTGTGGGAGGCAATGGGGCATTCATTTACATGTAGGGATGGCTGAGGGTCATCACATAAATCAATACACAATGTGGGGATGTATGGTGGGATAAAAATACAATGCAGGGGTCATTTTTAAGTTGATGATTTTGTATGGCCTGTCAATGATGATATAAATATCCAAATGTGGGGAAAATGGCTAATGCTAACAGAGTGACCCAAATCCCTTTGAGTAAATCATTCAATTTAAATGCATGAACTGGGTGGCTTGTGTTTTGGTCTACCTGGTTGCTAACAATAGCTTTTTACTCCCTCACCAAACAAAAAAAACCAAAAAACGCAATGTAGAAGAGAGCTGAGAGAAAGTTCAATGTGGAGTGCAAGGGAATTGAACCCAGGACCTTAAACATTGTGTCTCAGCTCCTTAACCATTACTCTACATAGTCATGGGGCAAGCGTGTCTAGCTTGTCTCCCACACAAACACAATTCATAAACGAAAGAAGGGTAGCATGTACACTACAGACACTAGCAAACCTGTCCCCTGCAAACAATCCATTGGTTTTTGACCTCATTGCAATCTTGTAGCGTGCCTTCTTCCCAAACAAACACACCAAATAAATCAATTGGAGTGAATTAAACCCAGAACCTCAAAAACTAAATCCAACATCTCAACCATTGCACCACAGAGAACAGGTATAAGGCCCTACAGAAACAATCCTTTAGTTGTTACAGCTCTTTAGCTAACCTGACTCCCAAACAAATGCACTAAATAAACTAAAGAAGGGTGGCTTGTAAGGGCAAAGACAAAATGGCTTATGCTTTGGTCTATGTGCTTACTTAAAAACAAAAAAAAAAACAGGAGACAAAGTTGAAGGCTTGGGTAATCGAACTCAAGACGTCAAGTTACCAAACCCAACATCTTAGCCATTAGGCTACGGAGACTGGATGGCAGTGGTCGGAAAAACAATCCTTTATACAATACAGTCCTCCAGCTGGCCTGACTTCCAAACAAACACACTAAATAAACTAAAGAATGGTGTCTTGTAGGGGCAGAAACAATATGGCTTAAATTTTTGTCTATGTGGTGATCCACATAAAAAATAAGCCTCAGGAAATCACCTAAAGCTAAACTAAAATCACGCTAACACCTAAACCAATACGCTACAGTGACGAGTGAATATCAGCATCTCTGACTTGGAGTTGTGGTTAAGGTGTTGGACTTCTACCCCGTTGCTCGTGAGTTCGATTCCGGCTACTGCCGCCTTGTTTCCGTAATGTCTGGCGTATACTCTCCACGGCAAAAGTGGTGCCCGTAAAATCAAATTATTAATGATTCCTTTAACAATTTAATAATTCATAATAATTCATAAATAATAATAAAGTGCCATGCAATATGATATCTTGCACCAATCAGGAGACTAGGACCAAGTTTCCCTCGCTCTGATTGGTCAGCACTGGTCAGGTGACACCACCCACCAATCAGGAGGCTAGGGCTGAGGGGCAGCCCCTGATTGGCCGAGCCTGGTCAGCTGACTCCGGCGACCAATCAGCAGCCGGCCCAGGTTTCCCTCGCTCTGATTGGTCAGCCCTGGTCAGGTGACTCCACCCACCAATCAGGAGGCTAGGGCTGAGGGGCAGCCCCTGATTGGCCGAGCCTGGTCAGCTGAATCCAGCGACCAATCAGCAGCCGGCCCAGGTTTCCCTCGCTCTGATTGGTCAGCACTGGTCAGGTGACACCACCCACCAATCAGGAGGCTAGGACTGAGGGGCAGCCCCTGATTGGCCGAGCCTGGTCAGCTGACTCCGGCGACCAATCAGCAGCCGGCCCAGGTTTCCCTCGCTCTGATTGGTCAGCCCTGGTCAGGTGACACCACCAATCAGGAGGCTAGGGCTGAGGGGCAGCCCCTGATTGGCCAAGCCTGGTCAGCTGACTCCAGCGACCAATCAGCAGCCGGCCCAGGTTTCCCTCGGTTGATTGGTCAGCCCTGACACCACCCACCAAGCAGGTGGCTAGGGCTGAAGGGCAGCTGCTGCATGACTAAGATAAGCCTGTCTTGGCTCAGCAGGCTGGAGAAAGTCTCCAGCAGTCACTTCCTTAATTGGAGAGCATTCCCTGGAAGGAGGGTTGACGGGAGAGCTCATGTTGCCCATACTTACAGGTTCCTCTTGCTAGAAAGGCTGTGCTGCTCCTGTATAGTGCATAATTAAACGGTCAGGGATTTTTCAGCGACATCTCATTGACTTAGCTATGCATTATACAGGGCCAGCCAAGCTCTTTACGGATTAATAATTTGGCAATTAGAATGTATAGCAAAGTCAAGGCGTTTAAATCAGGTCTCTGCCGTAGACTTGCTTCTGATATTGAGGTGGTCTGTTATAGCAACAATCCACAAATAGCCAGGACTATCTTGTCCAGAGCTGCAAATTCACTCAAATTAAACCCCTATGTTTGCTTTTGTACAACAGTCCACGAATCCTCACACTGGAGGAGCGAAAGCAGAAGGCTACATACTAAAGGAATATAAAAAAAAAAAATAATCATAATACACACACACTTAAATAATTCATTTTATTTCCATAAAAGATAAAAAAATGTGAAGTTCCTTTATGTGCCACGTCAAGTCACTTCCTAGGTGGGATTTGCGTCTCTATTGGCTCAGCAAGACTCCATTTGTGATTGGGTGTAGCATTTTCCATACTTCCGTTAACTCCAAACTGGGATAGCAAACTCCGAGCCGTTAATGTGACAAAATAGACAATTGATGCAGGAAACACTGCTGTTAGCTGAGCCCGCTGACGTGGGGGTGTTTTGTGGCCATCAACTTGGAACAGAAAAACACCACTTTACTACCAACAACAAGAACGGGTGCTGCCTCTATCTTCTCTTTCCAACCTGTTCACTATCCCTGCTCCGTGAAAATCAAATCTACCATTGTAGATAAGAATAACGCAGGCTCAGGATCAGGAAAGACTAGGGAATCTCGATATGTATAAGCTTGGAGAAAATACTTGAAATCATTAAAGGCCATTTAACAAATCACAGGAGGGATGTTTGTTTCAAAAGAGGAGAAATGGTTAAACAAGGTCATGATCTGAAACTAGTGAGTTAGAGGCTTAGATGGAATGTAAAGAAGTTTTACTCCTAGAGTGGTAGAGAAATGGAACAGCCTCCCAGCAGAAGCGGTAGAGACTAATAAAGTGAGGGAACGTTAGCTTCAAAGACGCAACACAACAGAAAAGGGATTGAACAGGATATGTTAAAGCTATGGAAAGAAGAAGAACTACTCATGATAAGTGAAGGAAAAGACATTAGTATTATTAGAGATGATAGGGTCTGAGACGCCTTGTGCCTTCAGTAACAGCAAAGGTGGAAACAGGAAAAAACAACTTAAACACAAAAGAATAGGGCCAATGGCAATGCAAAAACAGAGACAGGGGAAATACTGTACAACGATAAGCCCTGGCCTGGACACATCCCACAGCACCTGGACTTCTCAAAGAAAATGAACATCAAAAGAACCAAGAGCTGCAAGTGAAGCTTAAATCCCCCCTGGGTCTCAATCCCAATGCCTGGTTGGCTGGTGGAGTCACTTGACCAGGTTCAGCCAATCAGACACATCCCACTGCAACCACAGCACCTGGATTTCTCAAAGAAAATGGATGAGGACAATACACAAGGGTGTGGGAGGCAATGGGGCATTCATTTACATGTAGGGATGGCTGAGGGTCATCACATAAATCAATACACAATGTGGGGATGTATGGTGGGATAAAAATACAATGCAGGGGTCATTTTTAAGTTGATGATTTTGTATGGCCTGTCAATGATGATATAAATATCCAAATGTGGGGAAAATGGCTAATGCTAACAGAGTGACCCAAATCCCTTTGAGTAAATCATTCAATTTAAATGCATGAACTGGGTGGCTTGTGTTTTGGTCTACCTGGTTGCTAACAATAGCTTTTTACTCCCTCACCAAACAAAAAAAACCAAAAAACGCAATGTAGAAGAGAGCTGAGAGAAAGTTCAATGTGGAGTGCAAGGGAATTGAACCCAGGACCTTAAACATTGTGTCTCAGCTCCTTAACCATTACTCTACATAGTCATGGGGCAAGCGTGTCTAGCTTGTCTCCCACACAAACACAATTCATAAACGAAAGAAGGGTAGCATGTACACTACAGACACTAGCAAACCTGTCCCCTGCAAACAATCCATTGGTTTTTGACCTCATTGCAATCTTGTAGCGTGCCTTCTTCCCAAACAAACACACCAAATAAATCAATTGGAGTGAATTAAACCCAGAACCTCAAAAACTAAATCCAACATCTCAACCATTGCACCACAGAGAACAGGTATAAGGCCCTACAGAAACAATCCTTTAGTTGTTACAGCTCTTTAGCTAACCTGACTCCCAAACAAATGCACTAAATAAACTAAAGAAGGGTGGCTTGTAAGGGCAAAGACAAAATGGCTTATGCTTTGGTCTATGTGCTTACTTAAAAACAAAAAAAAAAACAGGAGACAAAGTTGAAGGCTTGGGTAATCGAACTCAAGACGTCAAGTTACCAAACCCAACATCTTAGCCATTAGGCTACGGAGACTGGATGGCAGTGGTCGGAAAAACAATCCTTTATACAATACAGTCCTCCAGCTGGCCTGACTTCCAAACAAACACACTAAATAAACTAAAGAATGGTGTCTTGTAGGGGCAGAAACAATATGGCTTAAATTTTTGTCTATGTGGTGATCCACATAAAAAATAAGCCTCAGGAAATCACCTAAAGCTAAACTAAAATCACGCTAACACCTAAACCAATACGCTACAGTGACGAGTGAATATCAGCATCTCTGACTTGGAGTTGTGGTTAAGGTGTTGGACTTCTACCCCGTTGCTCGTGAGTTCGATTCCGGCTACTGCCGCCTTGTTTCCGTAATGTCTGGCGTATACTCTCCACGGCAAAAGTGGTGCCCGTAAAATCAAATTATTAATGATTCCTTTAACAATTTAATAATTCATAATAATTCATAAATAATAATAAAGTGCCATGCAATATGATATCTTGCACCAATCAGGAGACTAGGACTGGTCAGCTGACTCCGGCGACCAATCAGCAGCCCAAGTTTCCCTCGCTCTGATTGGTCAGCGACCAATCAGCAGCCGGCCCAGGTTTCCCTCGCTCTGATTGGTCAGCCCTGGTCAGGTGACACCACCCACCAATCAGGAGGCTAGGACTGAGGGGCGGCCCCTGATTGGCTGAGCCTGGTCAGCTGAATCCGGCAACCAATCAGCAGCCGGCCCAGTTTTCCCTCGCTCTGATTGGTCAGCCCTGGTCAGGTGACACCACCCACCAATCAGGAGGCTAGGGCTGAGGGGCAGCCCCTGATTGGCCGAGCCTGGTCAGCTGACTCCGGCGACCAATCAGCAGCCGGCCCAGGTTTCCCTCGCTCTGATTGGTCAGCCCTGGTCAGGTGACACCACCCACCAATCAGGAGGCTAGGACTGAGGGGCGGCCCCTGATTGGCTGAGCCTGGTCAGCTGAATCCGGCAACCAATCAGCAGCCGGCCCAGGTTTCCCTCGCTCTGATTGGTCAGCCCTGGTCAGGTGACACCACCCACCAATCAGGAGGCTAGGGCTGAGGGGCAGCCCCTGATTGGCCGAGCCTGGTCAGCTGAATCCAGCGACCAATCAGCAGCCGGCCCAGGTTTCCCTCGCTCTGATTGGTCAGCCCTGGTCAGGTGACACCACCAATCAGGAGGCTAGGGCTGAGGGGCAGCCCCTGATTGGCCAAGCCTGGTCAGCTGACTCCAGCGACCAATCAGCAGCCGGCCCAGGTTTCCCTCGCTCTGATTGGTCAGCCCTGACACCACCCACCAAGCAGGTGGCTAGGGCTGAAGGGCAGCTGCTGCATGACTAAGATAAGCCTGTCTTGGCTCAGCAGGCTGGAGAAAGTCTCCAGCAGTCACTTCCTTAATTGGAGAGCATTCCCTGGAAGGAGGGTTGATGGGAGAGCTCATGTTGCCCATACTTACAGGTTCCTCTTGCTAGAAAGGCTGTGCTGCTCCTGTATAGTGCATAATTAAACGGTCAGGGATTTTTCAGCGACATCTCATTGACTTAGCTATGCATTATACAGGGCCAGCCAAGCTCTTTACGGATTAATAATTTGGCAATTAGAATGTATAGCAAAGTCAAGGCGTTTAAATCAGGTCTCTGCCGTAGACTTGCTTCTGATATTGAGGTGGTCTGTTATAGCAACAATCCACAAATAGCCAGGACTATCTTGTCCAGAGCTGCAAATTCACTCAAATTAAACCCCTATGTTTGCTTTTGTACAACAGTCCACGAATCCTCACACTGGAGGAGCGAAAGCAGAAGGCTACATACTAAAGGAATATAAAAAAAAAAAATAATCATAATACACACACACTTAAATAATTCATTTTATTTCCATAAAAGATAAAAAAATGTGAAGTTCCTTTATGTGCCACGTCAAGTCACTTCCTAGGTGGGATTTGCGTCTCTATTGGCTCAGCAAGACTCCATTTGTGATTGGGTGTAGCATTTTCCATACTTCCGTTAACTCCAAACTGGGATAGCAAACTCCGAGCCGTTAATGTGACAAAATAGACAATTGATGCAGGAAACACTGCTGTTAGCTGAGCCCGCTGACGTGGGGGTGTTTTGTGGCCATCAACTTGGAACAGAAAAACACCACTTTACTACCAACAACAAGAACGGGTGCTGCCTCTATCTTCTCTTTCCAACCTGTTCACTATCCCTGCTCCGTGAAAATCAAATCTACCATTGTAGATAAGAATAACGCAGGCTCAGGATCAGGAAAGACTTGGGAATCTCGATATGTATAAGCTTGGAGAAAATACTTGAAATCATTAAAGGCCATTTAACAAATCACAGGAGGGATGTTTGTTTCAAAAGAGGAGAAATGGTTAAACAAGGTCATGATCTGAAACTAGTGAGTTAGAGGCTTAGATGGAATGTAAAGAAGTTTTACTCCTAGAGTGGTAGAGAAATGGAACAGCCTCCCAGCAGAAGCGGTAGAGATTAATAAAGTGAGGGAACGTTAGCTTCAAAGACGCAACACAACAGAAAAGGGATTGAACAGGATATGTTAAAGCTATGGAAAGAAGAAGAACTACTCATGATAAGTGAAGGAAAAGACATTAGTATTATTAGAGATGATAGGGTCTGAGACGCCTTGTGCCTTCAGTAACAGCAAAGGTGGAAACAGGAAAAAACAACTTAAACACAAAAGAAAAGGGCCAATGGCAATGCAAAAACAGAGACAGGGGAAATACTGTACAACGATAAGCCCTGGCCTGGACACATCCCACAGCACCTGGACTTCTCAAAGAAAATGAACATCAAAAGAACCAAGAGCTGCAAGTGAAGCTTAAATCCCCCCTGGGTCTCAATCCCAATGCCTGGTTGGCTGGTGGAGTCACTTGACCAGGTTCAGCCAATCAGACACATCCCACTGCAACCACAGCACCTGGATTTCTCAAAGAAAATGGATGAGGACAATACACAAGGGTGTGGGGGGCAATGGGGCATTCATTTACATGTAGGGATGGCTGAGGGTCATCACATAAATCAATACACAATGTGGGGATGTATGGTGGGATAAAAATACAATGCAGGGGTCATTTTTAAGTTGATGATTTTGTATGGCCTGTCAATGATGATATAAATATCCAAATGTGGGGAAAATGGCTAATGCTAACAGAGTGACCCAAATCCCTTTGAGTAAATCATTCAATTTAAATGCATGAACTGGGTGGCTTGTGTTTTGGTCTACCTGGTTGCTAACAATAGCTTTTTACTCCCTCACCAAACAAAAAAAAACAAAAAACGCAATGTAGAAGAGAGCTGAGAGAAAGTTCAATGTGGAGTGCAAGGGAATTGAACCCAGGACCTTAAACATTGTGTCTCAGCTCCTTAACCATTACTCTACATAGTCATGGGGCAAGCGTGTCTAGCTTGTCTCCCACACAAACACAATTCATAAACGAAAGAAGGGTAGCATGTACACTACAGACACTAGCAAACCTGTCCCCTGCAAACAATCCATTGGTTTTTGACCTCATTGCAATCTTGTAGCGTGCCTTCTTCCCAAACAAACACACCAAATAAATCAATTGGAGTGAATTAAACCCAGAACCTCAAAAACTAAATCCAACATCTCAACCATTGCACCACAGAGAACAGGTATAAGGCCCTACAGAAACAATCCTTTAGTTGTTACAGCTCTTTAGCTAACCTGACTCCCAAACAAATGCACTAAATAAACTAAAGAAGGGTGGCTTGTAAGGGCAAAGACAAAATGGCTTATGCTTTGGTCTATGTGCTTACTTAAAAACAAAAAAAAAAACAGGAGGCTTGGGTAATCGAACTCAAGACGTCAAGTTACCAAACCCAACATCTTAGCCATTAGGCTACGGAGACTGGATGGCAGTGGTCGGAAAAACAATCCTTTATACAATACAGTCCTCCAGCTGGCCTGACTTCCAAACAAACACACTAAATAAACTAAAGAATGGTGTCTTGTAGGGGCAGAAACAATATGGCTTAAATTTTTGTCTATGTGGTGATCCACATAAAAAATAAGCCTCAGGAAATCACCTAAAGCTAAACTAAAATCACGCTAACACCTAAACCAATACGCTACAGTGACGAGTGAATATCAGCATCTCTGACTTGGAGTTGTGGTTAAGGTGTTGGACTTCCACCCCGTTGCTCGTGAGTTCGATTCCGGCTACTGCCGCCTTGTTTCCGTAATGTCTGGCGTATACTCTCCACGGCAAAAGTGGTGCCCGTAAAATCAAATTATTAATGATTCCTTTAACAATTTAATAATTCATAATAATTCATAAATAATAATAAAGTGCCATGCAATATGATATCTCGCACCAATCAGGAGACTAGGACCAAGTTTCCCTCGCTCTGATTGGTCAGCACTGGTCAGGTGACACCACCCACCAATCAGGAGGCTAGGGCTGAGGGGCAGCCCCTGATTGGCCGAGCCTGGTCAGCTGACTCCGGCGACCAATCAGCAGCCGGCCCAGGTTTCCCTCGCTCTGATTGGTCAGCCCTGGTCAGGTGACACCACCCACCAATCAGGAGGCTAGGACTGAGGGGCGGCCCCTGATTGGCTGAGCCTGGTCAGCTGAATCCGGCAACCAATCAGCAGCCGGCCCAGGTTTCCCTCGCTCTGATTGGTCAGCCCTGGTCAGGTGACACCACCCACCAATCAGGAGGCTAGGGCTGAGGGGCAGCCCCTGATTGGCCGAGCCTGGTCAGCTGAATCCAGCGACCAATCAGCAGCCGGCCCAGGTTTCCCTCGCTCTGATTGGTCAGCCCTGGTCAGGTGACACCACCAATCAGGAGGCTAGGGCTGAGGGGCAGCCCCTGATTGGCCAAGCCTGGTCAGCTGACTCCAGCGACCAATCAGCAGCCGGCCCAGGTTTCCCTCGCTCTGATTGGTCAGCCCTGACACCACCCACCAAGCAGGTGGCTAGGGCTGAAGGGCAGCTGCTGCATGACTAAGATAAGCCTGTCTTGGCTCAGCAGGCTGGAGAAAGTCTCCAGCAGTCACTTCCTTAATTGGAGAGCATTCCCTGGAAGGAGGGTTGACGGGAGAGCTCATGTTGCCCATACTTACAGGTTCCTCTTGCTAGAAAGGCTGTGCTGCTCCTGTATAGTGCATAATTAAACGGTCAGGGATTTTTCAGCGACATCTCATTGACTTAGCTATGCATTATACAGGGCCAGCCAAGCTCTTTACGGATTAATAATTTGGCAATTAGAATGTATAGCAAAGTCAAGGCGTTTAAATCAGGTCTCTGCCGTAGACTTGCTTCTGATATTGAGGTGGTCTGTTATAGCAACAATCCACAAATAGCCAGGACTATCTTGTCCAGAGCTGCAAATTCACTCAAATTAAACCCCTATGTTTGCTTTTGTACAACAGTCCACGAATCCTCACACTGGAGGAGCGAAAGCAGAAGGCTACATACTAAAGGAATATAAAAAAAAAAAATAATCATAATACACACACACTTAAATAATTCATTTTATTTCCATAAAAGATAAAAAAATGTGAAGTTCCTTTATGTGCCACGTCAAGTCACTTCCTAGGTGGGATTTGCGTCTCTATTGGCTCAGCAAGACTCCATTTGTGATTGGGTGTAGCATTTTCCATACTTCCGTTAACTCCAAACTGGGATAGCAAACTCCGAGCCGTTAATGTGACAAAATAGACAATTGATGCAGGAAACACTGCTGTTAGCTGAGCCCGCTGACGTGGGGGTGTTTTGTGGCCATCAACTTGGAACAGAAAAACACCACTTTACTACCAACAACAAGAACGGGTGCTGCCTCTATCTTCTCTTTCCAACCTGTTCACTATCCCTGCTCCGTGAAAATCAAATCTACCATTGTAGATAAGAATAACGCAGGCTCAGGATCAGGAAAGACTTGGGAATCTCGATATGTATAAGCTTGGAGAAAATACTTGAAATCATTAAAGGCCATTTAACAAATCACAGGAGGGATGTTTGTTTCAAAAGAGGAGAAATGGTTAAACAAGGTCATGATCTGAAACTAGTGAGTTAGAGGCTTAGATGGAATGTAAAGAAGTTTTACTCCTAGAGTGGTAGAGAAATGGAACAGCCTCCCAGCAGAAGCGGTAGAGATTAATAAAGTGAGGGAACGTTAGCTTCAAAGACGCAACACAACAGAAAAGGGATTGAACAGGATATGTTAAAGCTATGGAAAGAAGAAGAACTACTCATGATAAGTGAAGGAAAAGACATTAGTATTATTAGAGATGATAGGGTCTGAGACGCCTTGTGCCTTCAGTAACAGCAAAGGTGGAAACAGGAAAAAACAACTTAAACACAAAAGAATAGGGCCAATGGCAATGCAAAAACAGAGACAGGGGAAATACTGTACAACGATAAGCCCTGACCTGGACACATCCCACAGCACCTGGACTTCTCAAAGAAAATGAACATCAAAAGAACCAAGAGCTGCAAGTGAAGCTTAAATCCCCCCTGGGTCTCAATCCCAATGCCTGGTTGGCTGGTGGAGTCACTTGACCAGGTTCAGCCAATCAGACACATCCCACTGCAACCACAGCACCTGGATTTCTCAAAGAAAATGGATGAGGACAATACACAAGGGTGTGGGGGGCAATGGGGCATTCATTTACATGTAGGGATGGCTGAGGGTCATCACATAAATCAATACACAATGTGGGGATGTATGGTGGGATAAAAATACAATGCAGGGGTCATTTTTAAGTTGATGATTTTGTATGGCCTGTCAATGATGATATAAATATCCAAATGTGGGGAAAATGGCTAATGCTAACAGAGTGACCCAAATCCCTTTGAGTAAATCATTCAATTTAAATGCATGAACTGGGTGGCTTGTGTTTTGGTCTACCTGGTTGCTAACAATAGCTTTTTACTCCCTCACCAAACAAAAAAAAACAAAAAACGCAATGTAGAAGAGAGCTGAGAGAAAGTTCAATGTGGAGTGCAAGGGAATTGAACCCAGGACCTTAAACATTGTGTCTCAGCTCCTTAACCATTACTCTACATAGTCATGGGGCAAGCGTGTCTAGCTTGTCTCCCACACAAACACAATTCATAAACGAAAGAAGGGTAGCATGTACACTACAGACACTAGCAAACCTGTCCCCTGCAAACAATCCATTGGTTTTTGACCTCATTGCAATCTTGTAGCGTGCCTTCTTCCCAAACAAACACACCAAATAAATCAATTGGAGTGAATTAAACCCAGAACCTCAAAAACTAAATCCAACATCTCAACCATTGCACCACAGAGAACAGGTATAAGGCCCTACAGAAACAATCCTTTAGTTGTTACAGCTCTTTAGCTAACCTGACTCCCAAACAAATGCACTAAATAAACTAAAGAAGGGTGGCTTGTAAGGGCAAAGACAAAATGGCTTATGCTTTGGTCTATGTGCTTACTTAAAAACAAAAAAAAAAACAGGAGACAAAGTTGAAGGCTTGGGTAATCGAACTCAAGACGTCAAGTTACCAAACCCAACATCTTAGCCATTAGGCTACGGAGACTGGATGGCAGTGGTCGGAAAAACAATCCTTTATACAATACAGTCCTCCAGCTGGCCTGACTTCCAAACAAACACACTAAATAAACTAAAGAATGGTGTCTTGTAGGGGCAGAAACAATATGGCTTAAATTTTTGTCTATGTGGTGATCCACATAAAAAATAAGCCTCAGGAAATCACCTAAAGCTAAACTAAAATCACGCTAACACCTAAACCAATACGCTACAGTGACGAGTGAATATCAGCATCTCTGACTTGGAGTTGTGGTTAAGGTGTTGGACTTCCACCCCGTTGCTCGTGAGTTCGATTCCGGCTACTGCCGCCTTGTTTCCGTAATGTCTGGCGTATACTCTCCACGGCAAAAGTGGTGCCCGTAAAATCAAATTATTAATGATTCCTTTAACAATTTAATAATTCATAATAATTCATAAATAATAATAAAGTGCCATGCAATATGATATCTCGCACCAATCAGGAGACTAGGACCAAGTTTCCCTCGCTCTGATTGGTCAGCACTGGTCAGGTGACACCACCCACCAATCAGGAGGCTAGGGCTGAGGGGCAGCCCCTGATTGGCCGAGCCTGGTCAGCTGACTCCGGCGACCAATCAGCAGCCGGCCCAGGTTTCCCTCGCTCTGATTGGTCAGCCCTGGTCAGGTGACACCACCCACCAATCAGGAGGCTAGGACTGAGGGGCGGCCCCTGATTGGCTGAGCCTGGTCAGCTGAATCCGGCAACCAATCAGCAGCCGGCCCAGGTTTCCCTCGCTCTGATTGGTCAGCCCTGGTCAGGTGACACCACCCACCAATCAGGAGGCTAGGGCTGAGGGGCAGCCCCTGATTGGCCGAGCCTGGTCAGCTGACTCCGGCGACCAATCAGCAGCCGGCCCAGGTTTCCCTCGCTCTGATTGGTCAGCCCTGGTCAGGTGACACCACCCACCAATCAGGAGGCTAGGACTGAGGGGCGGCCCCTGATTGGCTGAGCCTGGTCAGCTGAATCCGGCAACCAATCAGCAGCCGGCCCAGGTTTCCCTCGCTCTGATTGGTCAGCCCTGGTCAGGTGACACCACCCACCAATCAGGAGGCTAGGGCTGAGGGGCAGCCCCTGATTGGCCGAGCCTGGTCAGCTGAATCCAGCGACCAATCAGCAGCCGGCCCAGGTTTCCCTCGCTCTGATTGGTCAGCCCTGGTCAGGTGACACCACCAATCAGGAGGCTAGGGCTGAGGGGCAGCCCCTGATTGGCCAAGCCTGGTCAGCTGACTCCAGCGACCAATCAGCAGCCGGCCCAGGTTTCCCTCGCTCTGATTGGTCAGCCCTGACACCACCCACCAAGCAGGTGGCTAGGGCTGAAGGGCAGCTGCTGCATGACTAAGATAAGCCTGTCTTGGCTCAGCAGGCTGGAGAAAGTCTCCAGCAGTCACTTCCTTAATTGGAGAGCATTCCCTGGAAGGAGGGTTGACGGGAGAGCTCATGTTGCCCATACTTACAGGTTCCTCTTGCTAGAAAGGCTGTGCTGCTCCTGTATAGTGCATAATTAAACGGTCAGGGATTTTTCAGCGACATCTCATTGACTTAGCTATGCATTATACAGGGCCAGCCAAGCTCTTTACGGATTAATAATTTGGCAATTAGAATGTATAGCAAAGTCAAGGCGTTTAAATCAGGTCTCTGCCGTAGACTTGCTTCTGATATTGAGGTGGTCTGTTATAGCAACAATCCACAAATAGCCAGGACTATCTTGTCCAGAGCTGCAAATTCACTCAAATTAAACCCCTATGTTTGCTTTTGTACAACAGTCCACGAATCCTCACACTGGAGGAGCGAAAGCAGAAGGCTACATACTAAAGGAATATAAAAAAAAAAAATAATCATAATACACACACACTTAAATAATTCATTTTATTTCCATAAAAGATAAAAAAATGTGAAGTTCCTTTATGTGCCACGTCAAGTCACTTCCTAGGTGGGATTTGCGTCTCTATTGGCTCAGCAAGACTCCATTTGTGATTGGGTGTAGCATTTTCCATACTTCCGTTAACTCCAAACTGGGATAGCAAACTCCGAGCCGTTAATGTGACAAAATAGACAATTGATGCAGGAAACACTGCTGTTAGCTGAGCCCGCTGACGTGGGGGTGTTTTGTGGCCATCAACTTGGAACAGAAAAACACCACTTTACTACCAACAACAAGAACGGGTGCTGCCTCTATCTTCTCTTTCCAACCTGTTCACTATCCCTGCTCCGTGAAAATCAAATCTACCATTGTAGATAAGAATAACGCAGGCTCAGGATCAGGAAAGACTTGGGAATCTCGATATGTATAAGCTTGGAGAAAATACTTGAAATCATTAAAGGCCATTTAACAAATCACAGGAGGGATGTTTGTTTCAAAAGAGGAGAAATGGTTAAACAAGGTCATGATCTGAAACTAGTGAGTTAGAGGCTTAGATGGAATGTAAAGAAGTTTTACTCCTAGAGTGGTAGAGAAATGGAACAGCCTCCCAGCAGAAGCGGTAGAGATTAATAAAGTGAGGGAACGTTAGCTTCAAAGACGCAACACAACAGAAAAGGGATTGAACAGGATATGTTAAAGCTATGGAAAGAAGAAGAACTACTCATGATAAGTGAAGGAAAAGACATTAGTATTATTAGAGATGATAGGGTCTGAGACGCCTTGTGCCTTCAGTAACAGCAAAGGTGGAAACAGGAAAAAACAACTTAAACACAAAAGAATAGGGCCAATGGCAATGCAAAAACAGAGACAGGGGAAATACTGTACAACGATAAGCCCTGACCTGGACACATCCCACAGCACCTGGACTTCTCAAAGAAAATGAACATCAAAAGAACCAAGAGCTGCAAGTGAAGCTTAAATCCCCCCTGGGTCTCAATCCCAATGCCTGGTTGGCTGGTGGAGTCACTTGACCAGGTTCAGCCAATCAGACACATCCCACTGCAACCACAGCACCTGGATTTCTCAAAGAAAATGGATGAGGACAATACACAAGGGTGTGGGGGGCAATGGGGCATTCATTTACATGTAGGGATGGCTGAGGGTCATCACATAAATCAATACACAATGTGGGGATGTATGGTGGGATAAAAATACAATGCAGGGGTCATTTTTAAGTTGATGATTTTGTATGGCCTGTCAATGATGATATAAATATCCAAATGTGGGGAAAATGGCTAATGCTAACAGAGTGACCCAAATCCCTTTGAGTAAATCATTCAATTTAAATGCATGAACTGGGTGGCTTGTGTTTTGGTCTACCTGGTTGCTAACAATAGCTTTTTACTCCCTCACCAAACAAAAAAAACCAAAAAACGCAATGTAGAAGAGAGCTGAGAGAAAGTTCAATGTGGAGTGCAAGGGAATTGAACCCAGGACCTTAAACATTGTGTCTCAGCTCCTTAACCATTACTCTACATAGTCATGGGGCAAGCGTGTCTAGCTTGTCTCCCACACAAACACAATTCATAAACGAAAGAAGGGTAGCATGTACACTACAGACACTAGCAAACCTGTCCCCTGCAAACAATCCATTGGTTTTTGACCTCATTGCAATCTTGTAGCGTGCCTTCTTCCCAAACAAACACACCAAATAAATCAATTGGAGTGAATTAAACCCAGAACCTCAAAAACTAAATCCAACATCTCAACCATTGCACCACAGAGAACAGGTATAAGGCCCTACAGAAACAATCCTTTAGTTGTTACAGCTCTTTAGCTAACCTGACTCCCAAACAAATGCACTAAATAAACTAAAGAAGGGTGGCTTGTAAGGGCAAAGACAAAATGGCTTATGCTTTGGTCTATGTGCTTACTTAAAAACAAAAAAAAAAACAGGAGACAAAGTTGAAGGCTTGGGTAATCGAACTCAAGACGTCAAGTTACCAAACCCAACATCTTAGCCATTAGGCTACGGAGACTGGATGGCAGTGGTCGGAAAAACAATCCTTTATACAATACAGTCCTCCAGCTGGCCTGACTTCCAAACAAACACACTAAATAAACTAAAGAATGGTGTCTTGTAGGGGCAGAAACAATATGGCTTAAATTTTTGTCTATGTGGTGATCCACATAAAAAATAAGCCTCAGGAAATCACCTAAAGCTAAACTAAAATCACGCTAACACCTAAACCAATACGCTACAGTGACGAGTGAATATCAGCATCTCTGACTTGGAGTTGTGGTTAAGGTGTTGGACTTCCACCCCGTTGCTCGTGAGTTCGATTCCGGCTACTGCCGCCTTGTTTCCGTAATGTCTGGCGTATACTCTCCACGGCAAAAGTGGTGCCCGTAAAATCAAATTATTAATGATTCCTTTAACAATTTAATAATTCATAATAATTCATAAATAATAATAAAGTGCCATGCAATATGATATCTCGCACCAATCAGGAGACTAGGACCAAGTTTCCCTCGCTCTGATTGGTCAGCACTGGTCAGGTGACACCACCCACCAATCAGGAGGCTAGGGCTGAGGGGCAGCCCCTGATTGGCCGAGCCTGGTCAGCTGACTCCGGCGACCAATCAGCAGCCGGCCCAGGTTTCCCTCGCTCTGATTGGTCAGCCCTGGTCAGGTGACACCACCCACCAATCAGGAGGCTAGGACTGAGGGGCGGCCCCTGATTGGCTGAGCCTGGTCAGCTGAATCCGGCAACCAATCAGCAGCCGGCCCAGGTTTCCCTCGCTCTGATTGGTCAGCCCTGGTCAGGTGACACCACCCACCAATCAGGAGGCTAGGGCTGAGGGGCAGCCCCTGATTGGCCGAGCCTGGTCAGCTGACTCCGGCGACCAATCAGCAGCCGGCCCAGGTTTCCCTCGCTCTGATTGGTCAGCCCTGGTCAGGTGACACCACCCACCAATCAGGAGGCTAGGACTGAGGGGCGGCCCCTGATTGGCTGAGCCTGGTCAGCTGACTCCGGCGACCAATCAGCAGCCGGCCCAGGTTTCCCTCGCTCTGATTGGTCAGCCCTGGTCAGGTGACACCACCCACCAATCAGGAGGCTAGGGCTGAGGGGCAGCCCCTGATTGGCCGAGCCTGGTCAGCTGACTCCAGCGACCAATCAGCAGCCGGCCCAGGTTTCCCTCGCTCTGATTGGTCAGCCCTGGTCAGGTGACACCACCCACCAATCAGGAGGCTAGGACTGAGGGACGGCCCCTGATTGGCTGAGCCTGGTCAGCTGAATCCGGCAACCAATCAGCAGCCGGCCCAGGTTTCCCTCGCTCTGATTGGTCAGCCCTGGTCAGGTGACACCACCCACCAATCAGGAGGCTAGGGCTGAGGGGCACCCCCTGATTGGCCGAGCCTGGTCAGCTGACTCCGGCGACCAATCAGCAGCCGGCCCAGGTTTCCCTCGCTCTGATTGGTCAGCCCTGGTCAGGTGACACCACCCACCAATCAGGAGGCTAGGACTGAGGGGCGGCCCCTGATTGGCTGAGCCTGGTCAGCTGAATCCGGCAACCAATCAGCAGCTGGCCCAGGTTTCCCTCGCTCTGATTGGTCAGCCCTGACACCACCCACCAAGCAGGTGGCTAGGGCTGAAGGGCAGCTGCTGCATGACTAAGATAAGCCTGTCTTGGCTCAGCAGGCTGGAGAAAGTCTCCAGCAGTCACTTCCTTAATTGGAGAGCATTCCCTGGAAGGAGGGTTGACGGGAGAGCTCATGTTGCCCATACTTACAGGTTCCTCTTGCTAGAAAGGCTGTGCTGCTCCTGTATAGTGCATAATTAAACGGTCAGGGATTTTTCAGCGACATCTCATTGACTTAGCTATGCATTATACAGGGCCAGCCAAGCTCTTTACGGATTAATAATTTGGCAATTAGAATGTATAGCAAAGTCAAGGCGTTTAAATCAGGTCTCTGCCGTAGACTTGCTTCTGATATTGAGGTGGTCTGTTATAGCAACAATCCACAAATAGCCAGGACTATCTTGTCCAGAGCTGCAAATTCACTCAAATTAAACCCCTATGTTTGCTTTTGTACAACAGTCCACGAATCCTCACACTGGAGGAGCGAAAGCAGAAGGCTACATACTAAAGGAATATAAAAAAAAAAAATAATCATAATACACACACACTTAAATAATTCATTTTATTTCCATAAAAGATAAAAAAATGTGAAGTTCCTTTATGTGCCACGTCAAGTCACTTCCTAGGTGGGATTTGCGTCTCTATTGGCTCAGCAAGACTCCATTTGTGATTGGGTGTAGCATTTTCCATACTTCCGTTAACTCCAAACTGGGATAAGCAAACTCCACCGAGCCGTTAGTGTGACAAAATAGACAATTGATGCAGGAAACACTGCTGTTAGCTGAGCCCGCTGACGTGGGGGTGTTTTGTGGCCATCAACTTGGAACAGAAAAACACCACTTTACTACCAACAACAAGAACGGGTGCTGCCTCTATCTTCTCTTTCCAACCTGTTCACTATCCCTGCTCCGTGAAAATCAAATCTACCATTGTAGATAAGAATAACGCAGGCTCAGGATCAGGAAAGACTAGGGAATCTCGATATGTATAAGCTTGGAGAAAATACTTGAAATCATTAAAGGCCATTTAACAAATCACAGGAGGGATGTTTGTTTCAAAAGAGGAGAAATGGTTAAACAAGGTCATGATCTGAAACTAGTGAGTTAGAGGCTTAGATGGAATGTAAAGAAGTTTTACTCCTAGAGTGGTAGAGAAATGGAACAGCCTCCCAGCAGAAGCGGTAGAGACTAATAAAGTGAGGGAACGTTAGCTTCAAAGACGCAACACAACAGAAAAGGGATTGAACAGGATATGTTAAAGCTATGGAAAGAAGAAGAACTACTCATGATAAGTGAAGGAAAAGACATTAGTATTATTAGAGATGATAGGGTCTGAGACGCCTTGTGCCTTCAGTAACAGCAAAGGTGGAAACAGGAAAAAACAACTTAAACACAAAAGAATAGGGCCAATGGCAATGCAAAAACAGAGACAGGGGAAATACTGTACAACGATAAGCCCTGGCCTGGACACATCCCACAGCACCTGGACTTCTCAAAGAAAATGAACATCAAAAGAACCAAGAGCTGCAAGTGAAGCTTAAATCCCCCCTGGGTCTCAATCCCAATGCCTGGTTGGCTGGTGGAGTCACTTGACCAGGTTCAGCCAATCAGACACATCCCACTGCAACCACAGCACCTGGATTTCTCAATGAAAATGGATGAGGACAATACACAAGGGTGTGGGGGGCAATGGGGCATTCATTTACATGTAGCGATGGCTGAGGGTCATCACATAAATCAATACACAATGTGGGGATGTATGGTGGGATAAAAATACAATGCAGGGGTCATTTTTAAGTTGATGATTTTGTATGGCCTGTCAATGATGATATAAATATCCAAATGTGGGGAAAATGGCTAATGCTAACAGAGTGACCCAAATCCCTTTGAGTAAATCATTCAATTTAAATGCATGAACTGGGTGGCTTGTGTTTTGGTCTACCTGGTTGCTAACAATAGCTTTTTACTCCCTCACCAAACAAAAAAAAACAAAAAACACAATGTAGAAGAGAGCTGAGAGAAAGTTCAATGTGGAGTGCAAGGGAATTGAACCCAGGACCTTAAGCATTGTGTCTCAGCTCCTTAACCATTACTCTACATAGTCATGGGGCAAGCGTGTCTAGCTTGTCTCCCACACAAACACAATTCATAAACGAAAGAAGGGTAGCATGTACACTACAGACACTAGCAAACCTGTCCCCTGCAAACAATCCATTGGTTTTTGACCTCATTGCAATCTTGTAGCGTGCCTTCTTCCCAAACAAACACACCAAATAAATCAATTGGAGTGAATTAAACCCAGAACCTCAAAAACTAAATCCAACATCTCAACCATTGCACCACAGAGAACAGGTATAAGGCCCTACAGAAACAATCCTTTAGTTGTTACAGCCCTTTAGCTAACCTGACTCCCAAACAAATGCACTAAATAAACTAAAGAAGGGTGGCTTGTAAGGGCAAAGACAAAATGGCTTATGTTTTGGTCTATGTGCTTACTTAAAAACAAAAAAAAAAACAGGAGACAAAGTTGAAGCCTTGGGTAATCGAACTCAAGACGTCAAGTTACTAAACCCAACATCTTAGCCATTAGGCTACGGAGACTGGATGGCATTGGTCGGAAAAACAATCCTTTATACAATACAGTCCTCCAGCTGACCTGACTTCCACACAAACACACTAAATAAACTAAAGAATGGTGTCTTGTAGGGGCAGAAACAATATGGCTTAAATTTTTGTCTACGTGGTGATCCACATAAAAAATAAGCCTCAGGAAATCACCTAAAGCTAAACTAATCGAACTCGTGAGTTCGATTCCGGCTACTGCCAGCTCGTTTCCGTAATGTCTGGCGTATGCTCTCCACGGCAAAAGTGGTGCCCGTAAAATCAAATTATTAATGATTCCTTTAACAATTTAATAATTCATAATAATTCATAAATAATAACAAAGTGCCATGCAATATGATATCTCGCACCAATCAGGAGACTAGGACTGGTCAGCTGACTCCGGCGACCAATCAGCTGCCCAGGTTTCCCTCGCTCTGATTGGTCAGCCCTGGTCAGGTGACACCACCCACCAAGCAGGTGGCTAGGGCTGAAGGGCAGCTGCTGCATGACTAAGATAAGCCTGTCTTGGCTCAGCAGGCTGGAGAAAGTCTCCAGCAGTCACTTCCTTAATTGGAGAGCATTCCCTGGAAGGAGGGTTGACGGGAGAGCTCATGTTGCCCATACTTACAGGTTCCTCTTGCTAGAAAGGCTGTGCTGCTCCTGTATAGTGCATAATTAAACGGTCAGGGATTTTTCAGCGACATCTCATTGACTTAGCTATGCATTATACAGGGCCAGCCAAGCTCTTTACGCTGCAGAAACGGATTAATAATTTGGCAATTAGAATGTATAGCAAAGTCAAGGCGTTTAAATCAGGTCTCTGCCGTAGACTTGCTTCTGATATTGAGGTGGTCTGTTATAGCAACAATCCACAAATAGCCAGGACTATCTTGTCCAGAGCTGCAAATTCACTCAAATTAAACCCCTATGTTTGCTTTTGTACAACAGTCCACGAATCCTCACACTGGAGGAGCGAAAGCAGAAGGCTACATACTAAAGGAATATAAAACTTACTTCAAACTTAAAGGTCAATCAGCAGCCGGCCCAGGTTTCCCTCGCTCTGATTGGTCAGCACTGGTCAGGTGACACCACCCACCAATCAGGAGGCTAGGGCTGAGGGGCAGCCCCTGATTGGCCGAGCCTGGTCAGCTGATTCCGGCGACCAATCAGCAGCCGGCCCAGGTTTCCCTCGCTCTGATTGGTCAGCCCTGGTCAGGTGACACCACCCACCAATCAGGAGGCTAGGGCTGAGGGGCAGCCCCTGATTGGCCGAGCCTGGTCAGCTGAATCCAGCGACCAATCAGCAGCCGGCCCAGGTTTCCCTCGCTCTGATTGGTCAGCACTGGTCAGGTGACACCACCCACCAATCAGGAGGCTAGGGCTGAGGGGCAGCCCCTGATTGGCCGAGCCTGGTCAGCTGACTCCGGCGACCAATCAGCAGCCGGCCCAGGTTTCCCTCGCTCTGATTGGTCAGCCCTGGTCAGGTGACACCACCCACCAATCAGGGGGCTAGGACTGAGGGGCGGCCCCTGATTGGCTGAGCCTGGTCAGCTGAATCCGGCAACCAATCAGCAGCCGGCCCAGGTTTCCCTCGCTCTGATTGGTCAGCCCTGGTCAGGTGACACCACCCACCAATCAGGAGGCTAGGGCTGAGGGGCAGCCCCTGATTGGCCGAGCCTGGTCAGCTGACTCCGGCGACCAATCAGCAGCCGGCCCAGGTTTCCCTCGTTCTGATTGGTCAGCCCTGTTCAGGTGACACCACCCACCAATCAGGAGGCTAGGACTGAGGGGCGGCCCCTGATTGGCTGAGCCTGGTCAGCTGAATCCGGCAACCAATCAGCAGCCGGCCCAGGTTTCCCTCGCTCTGATTGGTCAGCCCTGGTCAGGTGACACCACCCACCAATCAGGAGGCTAGGGCTGAGGGGCAGCCCCTGATTGGCCGAGCCTGGTCAGCTGACTCCAGCGACCAATCAGCAGCCGGCCCAGGTTTCCCTCGCTCTGATTGGTCAGCCCTGGTCAGGTGACACCACCCACCAATCAGGAGGCTAGGACTGAGGGGCGGCCCCTGATTGGCTGAGCCTGGTCAGCTGAATCCGGCAACCAATCAGCAGCCGGCCCAGGTTTCCCTCGCTCTGATTGGTCAGCCCTGGTCAGGTGACACCACCCACCAATCAGGAGGCTAGGACTGAGGGGCGGCCCCTGATTGGCTGAGCCTGGTCAGCTGAATCCGGCAACCAATCAGCAGCCGGCCCAGGTTTCCCTCGCTCTGATTGGTCAGCCCTGGTCAGGTGACACCACCCACCAATCAGGAGGCTAGGGCTGAGGGGCAGCCCCTGATTGGCCGAGCCTGGTCAGCTGACTCCAGCGACCAATCAGCAGCCGGCCCAGGTTTCCCTCGCTCTGATTGGTCAGCCCTGGTCAGGTGACACCACCCACCAATCAGGAGGCTAGGACTGAGGGGCGGCCCCTGATTGGCTGAGCCTGGTCAGCTGAATCCGGCAACCAATCAGCAGCCGGCCCAGGTTTCCCTCGCTCTGATTGGTCAGCACTGGTCAGGTGACACCACCCACCAATCAGGAGGCTAGGGCTGAGGGGCAGCCCCTGATTGGCCGAGCCTGGTCAGCTGACTCCGGCGACCAATCAGCAGCCGGCCCAGGTTTCCCTCGCTCTGATTGGTCAGCCCTGGTCAGGTGACACCACCCACCAATCAGGGGGCTAGGACTGAGGGGCGGCCCCTGATTGGCTGAGCCTGGTCAGCTGAATCCGGCAACCAATCAGCAGCCGGCCCAGGTTTCCCTCGCTCTGATTGGTCAGCCCTGGTCAGGTGACACCACCCACCAATCAGGAGGCTAGGGCTGAGGGGCAGCCCCTGATTGGCCGAGCCTGGTCAGCTGACTCCGGCGACCAATCAGCAGCCGGCCCAGGTTTCCCTCGTTCTGATTGGTCAGCCCTGGTCAGGTGACACCACCCACCAATCAGGAGGCTAGGACTGAGGGGCGGCCCCTGATTGGCTGAGCCTGGTCAGCTGAATCCGGCAACCAATCAGCAGCCGGCCCAGGTTTCCCTCGCTCTGATTGGTCAGCCCTGGTCAGGTGACACCACCCACCAATCAGGAGGCTAGGGCTGAGGGGCAGCCCCTGATTGGCCGAGCCTGGTCAGCTGACTCCAGCGACCAATCAGCAGCCGGCCCAGGTTTCCCTCGCTCTGATTGGTCAGCCCTGGTCAGGTGACACCACCCACCAATCAGGAGGCTAGGACTGAGGGGCGGCCCCTGATTGGCTGAGCCTGGTCAGCTGAATCCGGCAACCAATCAGCAGCCGGCCCAGGTTTCCCTCGCTCTGATTGGTCAGCCCTGGTCAGGTGACACCACCCACCAATCAGGAGGCTAGGGCTGAGGGGCAGCCCCTGATTGGCCGAGCCTGGTCAGCTGACTCCGGCGACCAATCAGCAGCCGGCCCAGGTTTCCCTCGCTCTGATTGGTCAGCCCTGGTCAGGTGACACCACCCACCAATCAGGAGGCTAGGGCTGAGGGGCAGCCCCTGATTGGCCGAGCCTGGTCAGCTGACTCCAGCGACCAATCAGCAGCCGGCCCAGGTTTCCCTCGCTCTGATTGGTCAGCCCTGACACCACCCACCAAGCAGGTGGCTAGGGCTGAAGGGCAGCTGCTGCATGACTAAGATAAGCCTGTCTTGGCTCAGCAGGCTGGAGAAAGTCTCCAGCAGTCACTTCCTTAATTGGAGAGCATTCCCTGGAAGGAGGGTTGACGGGAGAGCTCATGTTGCCCATACTTACAGGTTCCTCTTGCTAGAAAGGCTGTGCTGCTCCTGTATAGTGCATAATTAAACGGTCAGGGATTTTTCAGCGACATCTCATTGACTTAGCTATGCATTATACAGGGCCAGCCAAGCTCTTTACGGATTAATAATTTGGCAATTAGAATGTATAGCAAAGTCAAGGCGTTTAAATCAGGTCTCTGCCGTAGACTTGCTTCTGATATTGAGGTGGTCTGTTATAGCAACAATCCACAAATAGCCAGGACTATCTTGTCCAGAGCTGCAAATTCACTCAAATTAAACCCCTATGTTTGCTTTTGTACAACAGTCCTCACACTTGAGGAGCGAAAGCAGAAGGCTACATACTAAAGGAATATAAAAAAAAAAAATAATCATAATACACACACACTTAAATAATTCATTTTATTTCCATAAAAGATAAAAAAATGTGAAGTTCCTTTATGTGCCACGTCAAGTCACTTCCTAGGTGGGATTTGCGTCTCTATTGGCTCAGCAAGACTCCATTTGTGATTGGGTGTAGCATTTTCCATACTTCCGTTAACTCCAAACTGGGATAGCAAACTCCACCGAGCCGTTAATGTGACAAAATAGACAATTGATGCAGGAAACACTGCTGTTAGCTGAGCCCGCTGACGTGGGGGTGTTTTGTGGCCATCAACTTGGAACAGAAAAACACCACTTTACTACCAACAACAAGAACGGGTGCTGCCTCTATCTTCTCTTTCCAACCTGTTCACTATCCCTGCTCCGTGAAAATCAAATCTACCATTGTAGATAAGAATAACGCAGGCTCAGGATCAGGAAAGACTAGGGAATCTCGATATGTATAAGCTTGGAGAAAATACTTGAAATCATTAAAGGCCATTTAACAAATCACAGGAGGGATGTTTGTTTCAAAAGAGGAGAAATGGTTAAACAAGGTCATGATCTGAAACTAGTGAGTTAGAGGCTTAGATGGAATGTAAAGAAGTTTTACTCCTAGAGTGGTAGAGAAATGGAACAGCCTCCCAGCAGAAGCGGTAGAGACTAATAAAGTGAGGGAACGTTAGCTTCAAAGACGCAACACAACAGAAAAGGGATTGAACAGGATATGTTAAAGCTATGGAAAGAAGAAGAACTACTCATGATAAGTGAAGGAAAAGACATTAGTATTATTAGAGATGATAGGGTCTGAGACGCCTTGTGCCTTCAGTAACAGCAAAGGTGGAAACAGGAAAAAACAACTTAAACACAAAAGAATAGGGCCAATGGCAATGCAAAAACAGAGACAGGGGAAATACTGTACAACGATAAGCCCTGGCCTGGACACATCCCACAGCACCTGGACTTCTCAAAGAAAATGAACATCAAAAGAACCAAGAGCTGCAAGTGAAGCTTAAATCCCCCCTGGGTCTCAATCCCAATGCCTGGTTGGCTGGTGGAGTCACTTGACCAGGTTCAGCCAATCAGACACATCCCACTGCAACCACAGCACCTGGATTTCTCAAAGAAAATGGATGAGGACAATACACAAGGGTGTGGGGGGCAATGGGGCATTCATTTACATGTAGGGATGGCTGAGGGTCATCACATAAATCAATACACAATGTGGGGATGTATGGTGGGATAAAAATACAATGCAGGGGTCATTTTTAAGTTGATGATTTTGTATGGCCTGTCAATGATGATATAAATATCCAAATGTGGGGAAAATGGCTAATGCTAACAGAGTGACCCAAATCCCTTTGAGTAAATCATTCAATTTAAATGCATGAACTGGGTGGCTTGTGTTTTGGTCTACCTGGTTGCTAACAATAGCTTTTTACTCCCTCACCAAACAAAAAAAAACAAAAAACACAATGTAGAAGAGAGCTGAGAGAAAGTTCAATGTGGAGTGCAAGGCAATTGAACCCAGGACCTTAAGCATTGTGTCTCAGCTCCTTAACCATTACTCTACATAGTCATGGGGCAAGCGTGTCTAGCTTGTCTCCCACACAAACACAATTCATAAACGAAAGAAGGGTAGCATGTACACTACAGACACTAGCAAACCTGTCCCCTGCAAACAATCCATTGGTTTTTGACCTCATTGCAATCTTGTAGCGTGCCTTCTTCCCAAACAAACACACCAAATAAATCAATTGGAGTGAATTAAACCCAGAACCTCAAAAACTAAATCCAACATCTCAACCATTGCACCACAGAGAACAGGTATAAGGCCCTACAGAAACAATCCTTTAGTTGTTACAGCCCTTTAGCTAACCTGACTCCCAAACAAATGCACTAAATAAACTAAAGAAGGGTGGCTTGTAAGGGCAAAGACAAAATGGCTTATGCTTTGGTCTATGTGCTTACTTAAAAACAAAAAAAAAAACAGGAGACAAAGTTGAAGGCTTGGGTAATCGAACTCAAGACGTCAAGTTACCAAACCCAACATCTTAGCCATTAGGCTACGGAGACTGGATGGCAGTGGTCGGAAAAACAATCCTTTATACAAGTTCGATTCCGGCTACTGCCGCCTTGTTTCCGTAATGTCTGGCGTATACTCTCCACGGCAAAAGTGGTGCCCGTAAAATCAAATTATTAATGATTCCTTTAACAATTTAATAATTCATAATAATTCATAAATAATAATAAAGTGCCATGCAATATGATATCTCGCACCAATCAGGAGACTAGGACTGGTCAGCTGACTCCGGCGACCAATCAGCAGCCCAAGTTTCCCTCGCTCTGATTGGTCAGCCCTGGTCAGGTGACACCACCCACCAATCAGGAGGCTAGGACTGAGGGGCAGCCCCTGATTGGCCGAGCCTGGTCAGCTGACTCCGGCGACCAATCAGCAGCCGGCCCAGGTTTCCCTCGCTCTGATTGGTCAGCCCTGGTCAGGTGACACCACCCACCAATCAGGAGGCTAGGACTGAGGGGCGGCCCCTGATTGGCTGAGCCTGGTCAGCTGAATCCGGCAACCAATCAGCAGCCGGCCCAGGTTTCCCTCGCTCTGATTGGTCAGCACTGGTCAGGTGACACCACCCACCAATCAGGAGGCTAGGGCTGAGGGGCAGCCCCTGATTGGCCGAGCCTGGTCAGCTGACTCCGGCGACCAATCAGCAGCCGGCCCAGGTTTCCCTCGCTCTGATTGGTCAGCCCTGGTCAGGTGACACCACCCACCAATCAGGGGGCTAGGACTGAGGGGCGGCCCCTGATTGGCTGAGCCTGGTCAGCTGAATCCGGCAACCAATCAGCAGCCGGCCCAGGTTTCCCTCGCTCTGATTGGTCAGCCCTGGTCAGGTGACACCACCCACCAATCAGGAGGCTAGGGCTGAGGGGCAGCCCCTGATTGGCCGAGCCTGGTCAGCTGACTCCGGCGACCAATCAGCAGCCGGCCCAGGTTTCCCTCGTTCTGATTGGTCAGCCCTGGTCAGGTGACACCACCCACCAATCAGGAGGCTAGGACTGAGGGGCGGCCCCTGATTGGCTGAGCCTGGTCAGCTGAATCCGGCAACCAATCAGCAGCCGGCCCAGGTTTCCCTCGCTCTGATTGGTCAGCCCTGGTCAGGTGACACCACCCACCAATCAGGAGGCTAGGGCTGAGGGGCAGCCCCTGATTGGCCGAGCCTGGTCAGCTGACTCCAGCGACCAATCAGCAGCCGGCCCAGGTTTCCCTCGCTCTGATTGGTCAGCCCTGGTCAGGTGACACCACCCACCAATCAGGAGGCTAGGACTGAGGGGCGGCCCCTGATTGGCTGAGCCTGGTCAGCTGAATCCGGCAACCAATCAGCAGCCGGCCCAGGTTTCCCTCGCTCTGATTGGTCAGCCCTGGTCAGGTGACACCACCCACCAATCAGGAGGCTAGGGCTGAGGGGCAGCCCCTGATTGGCCGAGCCTGGTCAGCTGACTCCGGCGACCAATCAGCAGCCGGCCCAGGTTTCCCTCGCTCTGATTGGTCAGCCCTGGTCAGGTGACACCACCCACCAATCAGGAGGCTAGGGCTGAGGGGCAGCCCCTGATTGGCCGAGCCTGGTCAGCTGACTCCAGCGACCAATCAGCAGCCGGCCCAGGTTTCCCTCGCTCTGATTGGTCAGCCCTGACACCACCCACCAAGCAGGTGGCTAGGGCTGAAGGGCAGCTGCTGCATGACTAAGATAAGCCTGTCTTGGCTCAGCAGGCTGGAGAAAGTCTCCAGCAGTCACTTCCTTAATTGGAGAGCATTCCCTGGAAGGAGGGTTGACGGGAGAGCTCATGTTGCCCATACTTACAGGTTCCTCTTGCTAGAAAGGCTGTGCTGCTCCTGTATAGTGCATAATTAAACGGTCAGGGATTTTTCAGCGACATCTCATTGACTTAGCTATGCATTATACAGGGCCAGCCAAGCTCTTTACGGATTAATAATTTGGCAATTAGAATGTATAGCAAAGTCAAGGCGTTTAAATCAGGTCTCTGCCGTAGACTTGCTTCTGATATTGAGGTGGTCTGTTATAGCAACAATCCACAAATAGCCAGGACTATCTTGTCCAGAGCTGCAAATTCACTCAAATTAAACCCCTATGTTTGCTTTTGTACAACAGTCCTCACACTGGAGGAGCGAAAGCAGAAGGCTACATACTAAAGGAATATAAAAAAAAAAAATAATCATAATACACACACACTTAAATAATTCATTTTATTTCCATAAAAGATAAAAAAATGTGAAGTTCCTTTATGTGCCACGTCAAGTCACTTCCTAGGTGGGATTTGCGTCTCTATTGGCTCAGCAAGACTCCATTTGTGATTGGGTGTAGCATTTTCCATACTTCCGTTAACTCCAAACTGGGATAGCAAACTCCACCGAGCCGTTAATGTGACAAAATAGACAATTGATGCAGGAAACACTGCTGTTAGCTGAGCCCGCTGACGTGGGGGTGTTTTGTGGCCATCAACTTGGAACAGAAAAACACCACTTTACTACCAACAACAAGAACGGGTGCTGCCTCTATCTTCTCTTTCCAACCTGTTCACTATCCCTGCTCCGTGAAAATCAAATCTACCATTGTAGATAAGAATAACGCAGGCTCAGGATCAGGAAAGACTAGGGAATCTCGATATGTATAAGCTTGGAGAAAATACTTGAAATCATTAAAGGCCATTTAACAAATCACAGGAGGGATGTTTGTTTCAAAAGAGGAGAAATGGTTAAACAAGGTCATGATCTGAAACTAGTGAGTTAGAGGCTTAGATGGAATGTAAAGAAGTTTTACTCCTAGAGTGGTAGAGAAATGGAACAGCCTCCCAGCAGAAGCGGTAGAGACTAATAAAGTGAGGGAACGTTAGCTTCAAAGACGCAACACAACAGAAAAGGGATTGAACAGGATATGTTAAAGCTATGGAAAGAAGAAGAACTACTCATGATAAGTGAAGGAAAAGACATTAGTATTATTAGAGATGATAGGGTCTGAGACGCCTTGTGCCTTCAGTAACAGCAAAGGTGGAAACAGGAAAAAACAACTTAAACACAAAAGAATAGGGCCAATGGCAATGCAAAAACAGAGACAGGGGAAATACTGTACAACGATAAGCCCTGGCCTGGACACATCCCACAGCACCTGGACTTCTCAAAGAAAATGAACATCAAAAGAACCAAGAGCTGCAAGTGAAGCTTAAATCCCCCCTGGGTCTCAATCCCAATGCCTGGTTGGCTGGTGGAGTCACTTGACCAGGTTCAGCCAATCAGACACATCCCACTGCAACCACAGCACCTGGATTTCTCAAAGAAAATGGATGAGGACAATACACAAGGGTGTGGGGGGCAATGGGGCATTCATTTACATGTAGGGATGGCTGAGGGTCATCACATAAATCAATACACAATGTGGGGATGTATGGTGGGATAAAAATACAATGCAGGGGTCATTTTTAAGTTGATGATTTTGTATGGCCTGTCAATGATGATATAAATATCCAAATGTGGGGAAAATGGCTAATGCTAACAGAGTGACCCAAATCCCTTTGAGTAAATCATTCAATTTAAATGCATGAACTGGGTGGCTTGTGTTTTGGTCTACCTGGTTGCTAACAATAGCTTTTTACTCCCTCACCAAACAAAAAAAAACAAAAAACACAATGTAGAAGAGAGCTGAGAGAAAGTTCAATGTGGAGTGCAAGGCAATTGAACCCAGGACCTTAAGCATTGTGTCTCAGCTCCTTAACCATTACTCTACATAGTCATGGGGCAAGCGTGTCTAGCTTGTCTCCCACACAAACACAATTCATAAACGAAAGAAGGGTAGCATGTACACTACAGACACTAGCAAACCTGTCCCCTGCAAACAATCCATTGGTTTTTGACCTCATTGCAATCTTGTAGCGTGCCTTCTTCCCAAACAAACACACCAAATAAATCAATTGGAGTGAATTAAACCCAGAACCTCAAAAACTAAATCCAACATCTCAACCATTGCACCACAGAGAACAGGTATAAGGCCCTACAGAAACAATCCTTTAGTTGTTACAGCCCTTTAGCTAACCTGACTCCCAAACAAATGCACTAAATAAACTAAAGAAGGGTGGCTTGTAAGGGCAAAGACAAAATGGCTTATGCTTTGGTCTATGTGCTTACTTAAAAACAAAAAAAAAAACAGGAGACAAAGTTGAAGGCTTGGGTAATCGAACTCAAGATGTCAAGTTACCAAACCCAACATCTTAGCCATTAGGCTACGGAGACTGGATGGCAGTGGTCGGAAAAGCAATCCTTTATACAATACAGTCCTCCAGCTGGCCTGACTTCCAAACAAACACACTAAATAAACTAAAGAATGGTGTCTTGTAGGGGCAGAAACAATATGGCTTAAATTTTTGTCTATGTGGTGATCCACATAAAAAATAAGCCTCAGGAAATCACCTAAAGCTAAACTAAAATCACGCTAACACCTAAACCAATACGCTACAGTGACGAGTGAATATCAGCATCTCTGACTTGGAGTTGTGGTTAAGGTGTTGGACTTCCACCCCGTTGCTCGTGAGTTCGATTCCGGCTACTGCCGCCTTGTTTCCATAATGTCTGGCGTATACTCTCCACGGCAAAAGTGGTGCCCGTAAAATCAAATTATTAATGATTCCTTTAACAATTTAATAATTCATAATAATTCATAAATAATAATAAAGTGCCATGCAATATGATATCTCGCACCAATCAGGAGACTAGGACTGGTCAGCTGACTCCGGCGACCAATCAGCAGCCCAAGTTTCCCTCGCTCTGATTGGTCAGCCCTGGTCAGGTGACACCACCCACCAATCAGGAGGCTAGGGCTGAGGGGCAGCCCCTGATTGGCCGAGCCTGGTCAGCTGACTCCGGCGACCAATCAGCAGCCGGCCCAGGTTTCCCTCGCTCTGATTGGTCAGCCCTGGTCAGGTGACACCACCCACCAATCAGGAGGCTAGGGCTGAGGGGCAGCCCCTGATTGGCCGAGCCTGGTCAGCTGACTCCAGCGACCAATCAGCAGCCGGCCCAGGTTTCCCTCGCTCTGATTGGTCAGCCCTGACACCACCCACCAAGCAGGTGGCTAGGGCTGAAGGGCAGCTGCTGCATGACTAAGATAAGCCTGTCTTGGCTCAGCAGGCTGGAGAAAGTCTCCAGCAGTCACTTCCTTAATTGGAGAGCATTCCCTGGAAGGAGGGTTGACGGGAGAGCTCATGTTGCCCATACTTACAGGTTCCTCTTGCTAGAAAGGCTGTGCTGCTCCTGTATAGTGCATAATTAAACGGTCAGGGATTTTTCAGCGACATCTCATTGACTTAGCTATGCATTATACAGGGCCAGCCAAGCTCTTTACGGATTAATAATTTGGCAATTAGAATGTATAGCAAAGTCAAGGCGTTTAAATCAGGTCTCTGCCGTAGACTTGCTTCTGATATTGAGGTGGTCTGTTATAGCAACAATCCACAAATAGCCAGGACTATCTTGTCCAGAGCTGCAAATTCACTCAAATTAAACCCCTATGTTTGCTTTTGTACAACAGTCCTCACACTGGAGGAGCGAAAGCAGAAGGCTACATACTAAAGGAATATAAAAAAAAAAAAATAATCATAATACACACACACTTAAATAATTCATTTTATTTCCATAAAAGATAAAAAAATGTGAAGTTCCTTTATGTGCCACGTCAAGTCACTTCCTAGGTGGGATTTGCGTCTCTATTGGCTCAGCAAGACTCCATTTGTGATTGGGTGTAGCATTTTCCATACTTCCGTTAACTCCAAACTGGGATAGCAAACTCCACCGAGCCGTTAATGTGACAAAATAGACAATTGATGCAGGAAACACTGCTGTTAGCTGAGCCCGCTGACGTGGGGGTGTTTTGTGGCCATCAACTTGGAACAGAAAAACACCACTTTACTACCAACAACAAGAACGGGTGCTGCCTCTATCTTCTCTTTCCAACCTGTTCACTATCCCTGCTCCGTGAAAATCAAATCTACCATTGTAGATAAGAATAACGCAGGCTCAGGATCAGGAAAGACTAGGGAATCTCGATATGTATAAGCTTGGAGAAAATACTTGAAATCATTAAAGGCCATTTAACAAATCACAGGAGGGATGTTTGTTTCAAAAGAGGAGAAATGGTTAAACAAGGTCATGATCTGAAACTAGTGAGTTAGAGGCTTAGATGGAATGTAAAGAAGTTTTACTCCTAGAGTGGTAGAGAAATGGAACAGCCTCCCAGCAGAAGCGGTAGAGACTAATAAAGTGAGGGAACGTTCGCTTCAAAGACGCAACACAACAGAAAAGGGATTGAACAGGATATGTTAAAGCTATGGAAAGAAGAAGAACTACTCATGATAAGTGAAGGAAAAGACATTAGTATTATTAGAGATGATAGGGTCTGAGACGCCTTGTGCCTTCAGTAACAGCAAAGGTGGAAACAGGAAAAAACAACTTAAACACAAAAGAATAGGGCCAATGGCAATGCAAAAACAGAGACAGGGGAAATACTGTACAACGATAAGCCCTGGCCTGGACACATCCCACAGCACCTGGACTTCTCAAAGAAAATGAACATCAAAAGAACCAAGAGCTGCAAGTGAAGCTTAAATCCCCCCTGGGTCTCAATCCCAATGCCTGGTTGGCTGGTGGAGTCACTTGACCAGGTTCAGCCAATCAGACACATCCCACTGCAACCACAGCACCTGGATTTCTCAAAGAAAATGGATGAGGACAATACACAAGGGTGTGGGGGGCAATGGGGCATTCATTTACATGTAGGGATGGCTGAGGGTCATCACATAAATCAATACACAATGTGGGGATGTATGGTGGGATAAAAATACAATGCAGGGGTCATTTTTAAGTTGATGATTTTGTATGGCCTGTCAATGATGATATAAATATCCAAATGTGGGGAAAATGGCTAATGCTAACAGAGTGACCCAAATCCCTTTGAGTAAATCATTCAATTTAAATGCATGAACTGGGTGGCTTGTGTTTTGGTCTACCTGGTTGCTAACAATAGCTTTTTACTCCCTCACCAAACAAAAAAAAACAAAAAACACAATGTAGAAGAGAGCTGAGAGAAAGTTCAATGTGGAGTGCAAGGCAATTGAACCCAGGACCTTAAGCATTGTGTCTCAGCTCCTTAACCATTACTCTACATAGTCATGGGGCAAGCGCGTCTAGCTTGTCTCCCACACAAACACAATTCATAAACGAAAGAAGGGTAGCATGTACACTACAGACACTAGCAAACCTGTCCCCTGCAAACAATCCATTGGTTTTTGACCTCATTGCAATCTTGTAGCGTGCCTTCTTCCCAAACAAACACACCAAATAAATCAATTGGAGTGAATTAAACCCAGAACCTCAAAAACTAAATCCAACATCTCAACCATTGCACCACAGAGAACAGGTATAAGGCCCTACAGAAACAATCCTTTAGTTGTTACAGCCCTTTAGCTAACCTGACTCCCAAACAAATGCACTAAATAAACTAAAGAAGGGTGGCTTGTAAGGGCAAAGACAAAATGGCTTATGCTTTGGTCTATGTGCTTACTTAAAAACAAAAAAAAAAACAGGAGACAAAGTTGAAGGCTTGGGTAATCGAACTCAAGACGTCAAGTTACCAAACCCAACATCTTAGCCATTAGGCTACGGAGACTGGATGGCAGTGGTCGGAAAAACAATCCTTTATACAATACAGTCCTCCAGCTGGCCTGACTTCCAAACAAACACACTAAATAAACTAAAGAATGGTGTCTTGTAGGGGCAGAAACAATATGGCTTAAATTTTTGTCTATGTGGTGATCCACATAAAAAATAAGCCTCAGGAAATCACCTAAAGCTAAACTAAAATCACGCTAACACCTAAACCAATACGCTACAGTGACGAGTGAATATCAGCATCTCTGACTTGGAGTTGTGGTTAAGGTGTTGGACTTCCACCCCGTTGCTCGTGAGTTCGATTCCAGCTACTGCCGCCTTGTTTCCGTAATGTCTGGCGTATACTCTCCACGGCAAAAGTGGTGCCCGTAAAATCAAATTATTAATGATTCCTTTAACAATTTAATAATTCATAATAATTCATAAATAATAATAAAGTGCCATGCAATATGATATCTCGCACCAATCAGGAGACTAGGACTGGTCAGCTGACTCCGGCGACCAATCAGCAGCCCAAGTTTCCCTCGCTCTGATTGGTCAGCCCTGGTCAGGTGACACCACCCACCAATCAGGAGGCTAGGACTGAGGGGCAGCCCCTGATTGGCCGAGCCTGGTCAGCTGACTCCGGCGACCAATCAGCAGCCGGCCCAGGTTTCCCTCGCTCTGATTGGTCAGCCCTGGTCAGGTGACACCACCCACCAATCAGGAGGCTAGGGCTGAGGGGCAGCCCCTGATTGGCCGAGCCTGGTCAGCTGACTCCGGCGACCAATCAGCAGCCGGCCCAGGTTTCCCTCGTTCTGATTGGTCAGCCCTGGTCAGGTGACACCACCCACCAATCAGGAGGCTAGGACTGAGGGGCGGCCCCTGATTGGCTGAGCCTGGTCAGCTGAATCCGGCAACCAATCAGCAGCCGGCCCAGGTTTCCCTCGCTCTGATTGGTCAGCACTGGTCAGGTGACACCACCCACCAATCAGGAGGCTAGGGCTGAGGGGCGGCCCCTGATTGGCTGAGCCTGGTCAGCTGAATCCGGCAACCAATCAGCAGCCGGCCCAGGTTTCCCTCGCTCTGATTGGTCAGCCCTGGTCAGGTGACACCACCCACCAATCAGGAGGCTAGGGCTGAGGGGCAGCCCCTGATTGGCCGAGCCTGGTCAGCTGACTCCGGCGACCAATCAGCAGCCGGCCCAGGTTTCCCTCGCTCTGATTGGTCAGCCCTGGTCAGGTGACACCACCCACCAATCAGGGGGCTAGGACTGAGGGGCGGCCCCTGATTGGCTGAGCCTGGTCAGCTGAATCCGGCAACCAATCAGCAGCCGGCCCAGGTTTCCCTCGCTCTGATTGGTCAGCCCTGGTCAGGTGACACCACCCACCAATCAGGAGGCTAGGGCTGAGGGGCAGCCCCTGATTGGCCGAGCCTGGTCAGCTGACTCCGGCGACCAATCAGCAGCCGGCCCAGGTTTCCCTCGCTCTGATTGGTCAGCCCTGGTCAGGTGACACCACCCACCAATCAGGAGGCTAGGACTGAGGGGCGGCCCCTGATTGGCCGAGCCTGGTCAGCTGAATCCGGCAACCAATCAGCAGCCGGCCCAAGTTTCCCTCGCTCTGATTGGTCAGCCCTGGTCAGGTGACACCACCCACCAATCAGGAGGCTAGGGCTGAGGGGCAGCCCCTGATTGGCCGAGCCTGGTCAGCTGACTCCAGCGACCAATCAGCAGCCGGCCCAGGTTTCCCTCGCTCTGATTGGTCAGCCCTGACACCACCCACCAAGCAGGTGGCTAGGGCTGAAGGGCAGCTGCTGCATGACTAAGATAAGCCTGTCTTGGCTCAGCAGGCTGGAGAAAGTCTCCAGCAGTCACTTCCTTAATTGGAGAGCATTCCCTGGAAGGAGGGTTGACGGGAGAGCTCATGTTGCCCATACTTACAGGTTCCTCTTGCTAGAAAGGCTGTGCTGCTCCTGTATAGTGCATAATTAAACGGTCAGGGATTTTTCAGCGACATCTCATTGACTTAGCTATGCATTATACAGGGCCAGCCAAGCTCTTTACGGATTAATAATTTGGCAATTAGAATGTATAGCAAAGTCAAGGCGTTTAAATCAGGTCTCTGCCGTAGACTTGCTTCTGATATTGAGGTGGTCTGTTATAGCAACAATCCACAAATAGCCAGGACTATCTTGTCCAGAGCTGCAAATTCACTCAAATTAAACCCCTATGTTTGCTTTTGTACAACAGTCCTCACACTGGAGGAGCGAAAGCAGAAGGCTACATACTAAAGGAATATAAAAAAAAAAAATAATCATAATACACACACACTTAAATAATTCATTTTATTTCCATAAAAGATAAAAAAATGTGAAGTTCCTTTATGTGCCACGTCAAGTCACTTCCTAGGTGGGATTTGCGTCTCTATTGGCTCAGCAAGACTCCATTTGTGATTGGGTGTAGCATTTTCCATACTTCCGTTAACTCCAAACTGGGATAGCAAACTCCACCGAGCCGTTAATGTGACAAAATAGACAATTGATGCAGGAAACACTGCTGTTAGCTGAGCCCGCTGACGTGGGGGTGTTTTGTGGCCATCAACTTGGAACAGAAAAACACCACTTTACTACCAACAACAAGAACGGGTGCTGCCTCTATCTTCTCTTTCCAACCTGTTCACTATCCCTGCTCCGTGAAAATCAAATCTACCATTGTAGATAAGAATAACGCAGGCTCAGGATCAGGAAAGACTAGGGAATCTCGATATGTATAAGCTTGGAGAAAATACTTGAAATCATTAAAGGCCATTTAACAAATCACAGGAGGGATGTTTGTTTCAAAAGAGGAGAAATGGTTAAACAAGGTCATGATCTGAAACTAGTGAGTTAGAGGCTTAGATGGAATGTAAAGAAGTTTTACTCCTAGAGTGGTAGAGAAATGGAACAGCCTCCCAGCAGAAGCGGTAGAGACTAATAAAGTGAGGGAACGTTAGCTTCAAAGACGCAACACAACAGAAAAGGGATTGAACAGGATATGTTAAAGCTATGGAAAGAAGAAGAACTACTCATGATAAGTGAAGGAAAAGACATTAGTATTATTAGAGATGATAGGGTCTGAGACGCCTTGTGCCTTCAGTAACAGCAAAGGTGGAAACAGGAAAAAACAACTTAAACACAAAAGAATAGGGCCAATGGCAATGCAAAAACAGAGACAGGGGAAATACTGTACAACGATAAGCCCTGGCCTGGACACATCCCACAGCACCTGGACTTCTCAAAGAAAATGAACATCAAAAGAACCAAGAGCTGCAAGTGAAGCTTAAATCCCCCCTGGGTCTCAATCCCAATGCCTGGTTGGCTGGTGGAGTCACTTGACCAGGTTCAGCCAATCAGACACATCCCACTGCAACCACAGCACCTGGATTTCTCAAAGAAAATGGATGAGGACAATACACAAGGGTGTGGGGGGCAATGGGGCATTCATTTACATGTAGGGATGGCTGAGGGTCATCACATAAATCAATACACAATGTGGGGATGTATGGTGGGATAAAAATACAATGCAGGGGTCATTTTTAAGTTGATGATTTTGTATGGCCTGTCAATGATGATATAAATATCCAAATGTGGGGAAAATGGCTAATGCTAACAGAGTGACCCAAATCCCTTTGAGTAAATCATTCAATTTAAATGCATGAACTGGGTGGCTTGTGTTTTGGTCTACCTGGTTGCTAACAATAGCTTTTTACTCCCTCACCAAACAAAAAAAAACAAAAAACACAATGTAGAAGAGAGCTGAGAGAAAGTTCAATGTGGAGTGCAAGGCAATTGAACCCAGGACCTTAAGCATTGTGTCTCAGCTCCTTAACCATTACTCTACATAGTCATGGGGCAAGCGTGTCTAGCTTGTCTCCCACACAAACACAATTCATAAACGAAAGAAGGGTAGCATGTACACTACAGACACTAGCAAACCTGTCCCCTGCAAACAATCCATTGGTTTTTGACCTCATTGCAATCTTGTAGCGTGCCTTCTTCCCAAACAAACACACCAAATAAATCAATTGGAGTGAATTAAACCCAGAACCTCAAAAACTAAATCCAACATCTCAACCATTGCACCACAGAGAACAGGTATAAGGCCCTACAGAAACAATCCTTTAGTTGTTACAGCCCTTTAGCTAACCTGACTCCCAAACAAATGCACTAAATAAACTAAAGAAGGGTGGCTTGTAAGGGCAAAGACAAAATGGCTTATGCTTTGGTCTATGTGCTTACTTAAAAACAAAAAAAAAAACAGGAGACAAAGTTGAAGGCTTGGGTAATCGAACTCAAGACGTCAAGTTACCAAACCCAACATCTTAGCCATTAGGCTACGGAGACTGGATGGCAGTGGTCGGAAAAACAATCCTTTATACAATACAGTCCTCCAGCTGGCCTGACTTCCAAACAAACACACTAAATAAACTAAAGAATGGTGTCTTGTAGGGGCAGAAACAATATGGCTTAAATTTTTGTCTATGTGGTGATCCACATAAAAAATAAGCCTCAGGAAATCACCTAAAGCTAAACTAAAATCACGCTAACACCTAAACCAATACGCTACAGTGACGAGTGAATATCAGCATCTCTGACTTGGAGTTGTGGTTAAGGTGTTGGACTTCCACCCCGTTGCTCGTGAGTTCGATTCCAGCTACTGCCGCCTTGTTTCCGTAATGTCTGGCGTATACTCTCCACGGCAAAAGTGGTGCCCGTAAAATCAAATTATTAATGATTCCTTTAACAATTTAATAATTCATAATAATTCATAAATAATAATAAAGTGCCATGCAATATGATATCTCGCACCAATCAGGAGACTAGGACTGGTCAGCTGACTCCGGCGACCAATCAGCAGCCCAAGTTTCCCTCGCTCTGATTGGTCAGCCCTGGTCAGGTGACACCACCCACCAATCAGGAGGCTAGGACTGAGGGGCAGCCCCTGATTGGCCGAGCCTGGTCAGCTGACTCCGGCGACCAATCAGCAGCCGGCCCAGGTTTCCCTCGCTCTGATTGGTCAGCCCTGGTCAGGTGACACCACCCACCAATCAGGAGGCTAGGGCTGAGGGGCAGCCCCTGATTGGCCGAGCCTGGTCAGCTGACTCCGGCGACCAATCAGCAGCCGGCCCAGGTTTCCCTCGTTCTGATTGGTCAGCCCTGGTCAGGTGACACCACCCACCAATCAGGAGGCTAGGACTGAGGGGCGGCCCCTGATTGGCTGAGCCTGGTCAGCTGAATCCGGCAACCAATCAGCAGCCGGCCCAGGTTTCCCTCGCTCTGATTGGTCAGCACTGGTCAGGTGACACCACCCACCAATCAGGAGGCTAGGGCTGAGGGGCGGCCCCTGATTGGCTGAGCCTGGTCAGCTGAATCCGGCAACCAATCAGCAGCCGGCCCAGGTTTCCCTCGCTCTGATTGGTCAGCCCTGGTCAGGTGACACCACCCACCAATCAGGAGGCTAGGGCTGAGGGGCAGCCCCTGATTGGCCGAGCCTGGTCAGCTGACTCCGGCGACCAATCAGCAGCCGGCCCAGGTTTCCCTCGCTCTGATTGGTCAGCCCTGGTCAGGTGACACCACCCACCAATCAGGGGGCTAGGACTGAGGGGCGGCCCCTGATTGGCTGAGCCTGGTCAGCTGAATCCGGCAACCAATCAGCAGCCGGCCCAGGTTTCCCTCGCTCTGATTGGTCAGCCCTGGTCAGGTGACACCACCCACCAATCAGGAGGCTAGGGCTGAGGGGCAGCCCCTGATTGGCCGAGCCTGGTCAGCTGACTCCGGCGACCAATCAGCAGCCGGCCCAGGTTTCCCTCGCTCTGATTGGTCAGCCCTGGTCAGGTGACACCACCCACCAATCAGGAGGCTAGGACTGAGGGGCGGCCCCTGATTGGCCGAGCCTGGTCAGCTGAATCCGGCAACCAATCAGCAGCCGGCCCAAGTTTCCCTCGCTCTGATTGGTCAGCCCTGGTCAGGTGACACCACCCACCAATCAGGAGGCTAGGGCTGAGGGGCAGCCCCTGATTGGCCGAGCCTGGTCAGCTGACTCCAGCGACCAATCAGCAGCCGGCCCAGGTTTCCCTCGCTCTGATTGGTCAGCCCTGACACCACCCACCAAGCAGGTGGCTAGGGCTGAAGGGCAGCTGCTGCATGACTAAGATAAGCCTGTCTTGGCTCAGCAGGCTGGAGAAAGTCTCCAGCAGTCACTTCCTTAATTGGAGAGCATTCCCTGGAAGGAGGGTTGACGGGAGAGCTCATGTTGCCCATACTTACAGGTTCCTCTTGCTAGAAAGGCTGTGCTGCTCCTGTATAGTGCATAATTAAACGGTCAGGGATTTTTCAGCGACATCTCATTGACTTAGCTATGCATTATACAGGGCCAGCCAAGCTCTTTACGGATTAATAATTTGGCAATTAGAATGTATAGCAAAGTCAAGGCGTTTAAATCAGGTCTCTGCCGTAGACTTGCTTCTGATATTGAGGTGGTCTGTTATAGCAACAATCCACAAATAGCCAGGACTATCTTGTCCAGAGCTGCAAATTCACTCAAATTAAACCCCTATGTTTGCTTTTGTACAACAGTCCTCACACTGGAGGAGCGAAAGCAGAAGGCTACATACTAAAGGAATATAAAAAAAAAAAATAATCATAATACACACACACTTAAATAATTCATTTTATTTCCATAAAAGATAAAAAAATGTGAAGTTCCTTTATGTGCCACGTCAAGTCACTTCCTAGGTGGGATTTGCGTCTCTATTGGCTCAGCAAGACTCCATTTGTGATTGGGTGTAGCATTTTCCATACTTCCGTTAACTCCAAACTGGGATAGCAAACTCCACCGAGCCGTTAATGTGACAAAATAGACAATTGATGCAGGAAACACTGCTGTTAGCTGAGCCCGCTGACGTGGGGGTGTTTTGTGGCCATCAACTTGGAACAGAAAAACACCACTTTACTACCAACAACAAGAACGGGTGCTGCCTCTATCTTCTCTTTCCAACCTGTTCACTATCCCTGCTCCGTGAAAATCAAATCTACCATTGTAGATAAGAATAACGCAGGCTCAGGATCAGGAAAGACTAGGGAATCTCGATATGTATAAGCTTGGAGAAAATACTTGAAATCATTAAAGGCCATTTAACAAATCACAGGAGGGATGTTTGTTTCAAAAGAGGAGAAATGGTTAAACAAGGTCATGATCTGAAACTAGTGAGTTAGAGGCTTAGATGGAATGTAAAGAAGTTTTACTCCTAGAGTGGTAGAGAAATGGAACAGCCTCCCAGCAGAAGCGGTAGAGACTAATAAAGTGAGGGAACGTTAGCTTCAAAGACGCAACACAACAGAAAAGGGATTGAACAGGATATGTTAAAGCTATGGAAAGAAGAAGAACTACTCATGATAAGTGAAGGAAAAGACATTAGTATTATTAGAGATGATAGGGTCTGAGACGCCTTGTGCCTTCAGTAACAGCAAAGGTGGAAACAGGAAAAAACAACTTAAACACAAAAGAATAGGGCCAATGGCAATGCAAAAACAGAGACAGGGGAAATACTGTACAACGATAAGCCCTGGCCTGGACACATCCCACAGCACCTGGACTTCTCAAAGAAAATGAACATCAAAAGAACCAAGAGCTGCAAGTGAAGCTTAAATCCCCCCTGGGTCTCAATCCCAATGCCTGGTTGGCTGGTGGAGTCACTTGACCAGGTTCAGCCAATCAGACACATCCCACTGCAACCACAGCACCTGGATTTCTCAAAGAAAATGGATGAGGACAATACACAAGGGTGTGGGGGGCAATGGGGCATTCATTTACATGTAGGGATGGCTGAGGGTCATCACATAAATCAATACACAATGTGGGGATGTATGGTGGGATAAAAATACAATGCAGGGGTCATTTTTAAGTTGATGATTTTGTATGGCCTGTCAATGATGATATAAATATCCAAATGTGGGGAAAATGGCTAATGCTAACAGAGTGACCCAAATCCCTTTGAGTAAATCATTCAATTTAAATGCATGAACTGGGTGGCTTGTGTTTTGGTCTACCTGGTTGCTAACAATAGCTTTTTACTCCCTCACCAAACAAAAAAAAACAAAAAACACAATGTAGAAGAGAGCTGAGAGAAAGTTCAATGTGGAGTGCAAGGCAATTGAACCCAGGACCTTAAGCATTGTGTCTCAGCTCCTTAACCATTACTCTACATAGTCATGGGGCAAGCGTGTCTAGCTTGTCTCCCACACAAACACAATTCATAAACGAAAGAAGGGTAGCATGTACACTACAGACACTAGCAAACCTGTCCCCTGCAAACAATCCATTGGTTTTTGACCTCATTGCAATCTTGTAGCGTGCCTTCTTCCCAAACAAACACACCAAATAAATCAATTGGAGTGAATTAAACCCAGAACCTCAAAAACTAAATCCAACATCTCAACCATTGCACCACAGAGAACAGGTATAAGGCCCTACAGAAACAATCCTTTAGTTGTTACAGCCCTTTAGCTAACCTGACTCCCAAACAAATGCACTAAATAAACTAAAGAAGGGTGGCTTGTAAGGGCAAAGACAAAATGGCTTATGCTTTGGTCTATGTGCTTACTTAAAAACAAAAAAAAAAACAGGAGACAAAGTTGAAGGCTTGGGTAATCGAACTCAAGACGTCAAGTTACCAAACCCAACATCTTAGCCATTAGGCTACGGAGACTGGATGGCAGTGGTCGGAAAAACAATCCTTTATACAATACAGTCCTCCAGCTGGCCTGACTTCCAAACAAACACACTAAATAAACTAAAGAATGGTGTCTTGTAGGGGCAGAAACAATATGGCTTAAATTTTTGTCTATGTGGTGATCCACATAAAAAATAAGCCTCAGGAAATCACCTAAAGCTAAACTAAAATCACGCTAACACCTAAACCAATACGCTACAGTGACGAGTGAATATCAGCATCTCTGACTTGGAGTTGTGGTTAAGGTGTTGGACTTCCACCCCGTTGCTCGTGAGTTCGATTCCGGCTACTGCCGCCTTGTTTCCGTAATGTCTGGCGTATACTCTCCACGGCAAAAGTGGTGCCCGTAAAATCAAATTATTAATGATTCCTTTAACAATTTAATAATTCATAATAATTCATAAATAATAATAAAGTGCCATGCAATATGATATCTCGCACCAATCAGGAGACTAGGACTGGTCAGCTGACTCCGGCGACCAATCAGCAGCCCAAGTTTCCCTCGCTCTGATTGGTCAGCCCTGGTCAGGTGACACCACCCACCAATCAGGAGGCTAGGACTGAGGGGCAGCCCCTGATTGGCCGAGCCTGGTCAGCTGACTCCGGCGACCAATCAGCAGCCGGCCCAGGTTTCCCTCGCTCTGATTGGTCAGCCCTGGTCAGGTGACACCACCCACCAATCAGGAGGCTAGGACTGAGGGGCGGCCCCTGATTGGCTGAGCCTGGTCAGCTGAATCCGGCAACCAATCAGCAGCCGGCCCAGGTTTCCCTCGCTCTGATTGGTCAGCACTGGTCAGGTGACACCACCCACCAATCAGGAGGCTAGGGCTGAGGGGCAGCCCCTGATTGGCCGAGCCTGGTCAGCTGACTCCGGCGACCAATCAGCAGCCGGCCCAGGTTTCCCTCGCTCTGATTGGTCAGCCCTGGTCAGGTGACACCACCCACCAATCAGGGGGCTAGGACTGAGGGGCGGCCCCTGATTGGCTGAGCCTGGTCAGCTGAATCCGGCAACCAATCAGCAGCCGGCCCAGGTTTCCCTCGCTCTGATTGGTCAGCCCTGGTCAGGTGACACCACCCACCAATCAGGAGGCTAGGGCTGAGGGGCAGCCCCTGATTGGCCGAGCCTGGTCAGCTGACTCCGGCGACCAATCAGCAGCCGGCCCAGGTTTCCCTCGCTCTGATTGGTCAGCCCTGACACCACCCACCAAGCAGGTGGCTAGGGCTGAAGGGCAGCTGCTGCATGACTAAGATAAGCCTGTCTTGGCTCAGCAGGCTGGAGAAAGTCTCCAGCAGTCACTTCCTTAATTGGAGAGCATTCCCTGGAAGGAGGGTTGACGGGAGAGCTCATGTTGCCCATACTTACAGGTTCCTCTTGCTAGAAAGGCTGTGCTGCTCCTGTATAGTGCATAATTAAACGGTCAGGGATTTTTCAGCGACATCTCATTGACTTAGCTATGCATTATACAGGGCCAGCCAAGCTCTTTACGGATTAATAATTTGGCAATAAGTTTCCCTCGCTCTGATTGGTCAGCCCTGGTCAGGTGACACCACCCACCAATCAGGAGGCTAGGACTGAGGGGCAGCCCCTGATTGGCCGAGCCTGGTCAGCTGACTCCGGCGACCAATCAGCAGCCGGCCCAGGTTTCCCTCGCTCTGATTGGTCAGCCCTGGTCAGGTGACACCACCCACCAATCAGGAGGCTAGGACTGAGGGGCGGCCCCTGATTGGCTGAGCCTGGTCAGCTGAATCCGGCAACCAATCAGCAGCCGGCCCAGGTTTCCCTCGCTCTGATTGGTCAGCACTGGTCAGGTGACACCACCCACCAATCAGGAGGCTAGGGCTGAGGGGCAGCCCCTGATTGGCCGAGCCTGGTCAGCTGACTCCGGCGACCAATCAGCAGCCGGCCCAGGTTTCCCTCGCTCTGATTGGTCAGCCCTGGTCAGGTGACACCACCCACCAATCAGGGGGCTAGGACTGAGGGGCGGCCCCTGATTGGCTGAGCCTGGTCAGCTGAATCCGGCAACCAATCAGCAGCCGGCCCAGGTTTCCCTCGCTCTGATTGGTCAGCCCTGGTCAGGTGACACCACCCACCAATCAGGAGGCTAGGGCTGAGGGGCAGCCCCTGATTGGCCGAGCCTGGTCAGCTGACTCCGGCGACCAATCAGCAGCCGGCCCAGGTTTCCCTCGCTCTGATTGGTCAGCCCTGACACCACCCACCAAGCAGGTGGCTAGGGCTGAAGGGCAGCTGCTGCATGACTAAGATAAGCCTGTCTTGGCTCAGCAGGCTGGAGAAAGTCTCCAGCAGTCACTTCCTTAATTGGAGAGCATTCCCTGGAAGGAGGGTTGACGGGAGAGCTCATGTTGCCCATACTTACAGGTTCCTCTTGCTAGAAAGGCTGTGCTGCTCCTGTATAGTGCATAATTAAACGGTCAGGGATTTTTCAGCGACATCTCATTGACTTAGCTATGCATTATACAGGGCCAGCCAAGCTCTTTACGGATTAATAATTTGGCAATTAGAATGTATAGCAAAGTCAAGGCGTTTAAATCAGGTCTCTGCCGTAGACTTGCTTCTGATATTGAGGTGGTCTGTTATAGCAACAATCCACAAATAGCCAGGACTATCTTGTCCAGAGCTGCAAATTCACTCAAATTAAACCCCTATGTTTGCTTTTGTACAACAGTCCTCACACTGGAGGAGCGAAAGCAGAAGGCTACATACTAAAGGAATATAAAAAAAAAAAATAATCATAATACACACACACTTAAATAATTCATTTTATTTCCATAAAAGATAAAAAAATGTGAAGTTCCTTTATGTGCCACGTCAAGTCACTTCCTAGGTGGGATTTGCGTCTCTATTGGCTCAGCAAGACTCCATTTGTGATTGGGTGTAGCATTTTCCATACTTCCGTTAACTCCAAACTGGGATAGCAAACTCCACCGAGCCGTTAATGTGACAAAATAGACAATTGATGCAGGAAACACTGCTGTTAGCTGAGCCCGCTGACGTGGGGGTGTTTTGTGGCCATCAACTTGGAACAGAAAAACACCACTTTACTACCAACAACAAGAACGGGTGCTGCCTCTATCTTCTCTTTCCAACCTGTTCACTATCCCTGCTCCGTGAAAATCAAATCTACCATTGTAGATAAGAATAACGCAGGCTCAGGATCAGGAAAGACTAGGGAATCTCGATATGTATAAGCTTGGAGAAAATACTTGAAATCATTAAAGGCCATTTAACAAATCACAGGAGGGATGTTTGTTTCAAAAGAGGAGAAATGGTTAAACAAGGTCATGATCTGAAACTAGTGAGTTAGAGGCTTAGATGGAATGTAAAGAAGTTTTACTCCTAGAGTGGTAGAGAAATGGAACAGCCTCCCAGCAGAAGCGGTAGAGACTAATAAAGTGAGGGAACGTTAGCTTCAAAGACGCAACACAACAGAAAAGGGATTGAACAGGATATGTTAAAGCTATGGAAAGAAGAAGAACTACTCATGATAAGTGAAGGAAAAGACATTAGTATTATTAGAGATGATAGGGTCTGAGACGCCTTGTGCCTTCAGTAACAGCAAAGGTGGAAACAGGAAAAAACAACTTAAACACAAAAGAATAGGGCCAATGGCAATGCAAAAACAGAGACAGGGGAAATACTGTACAACGATAAGCCCTGGCCTGGACACATCCCACAGCACCTGGACTTCTCAAAGAAAATGAACATCAAAAGAACCAAGAGCTGCAAGTGAAGCTTAAATCCCCCCTGGGTCTCAATCCCAATGCCTGGTTGGCTGGTGGAGTCACTTGACCAGGTTCAGCCAATCAGACACATCCCACTGCAACCACAGCACCTGGATTTCTCAAAGAAAATGGATGAGGACAATACACAAGGGTGTGGGGGGCAATGGGGCATTCATTTACATGTAGGGATGGCTGAGGGTCATCACATAAATCAATACACAATGTGGGGATGTATGGTGGGATAAAAATACAATGCAGGGGTCATTTTTAAGTTGATGATTTTGTATGGCCTGTCAATGATGATATAAATATCCAAATGTGGGGAAAATGGCTAATGCTAACAGAGTGACCCAAATCCCTTTGAGTAAATCATTCAATTTAAATGCATGAACTGGGTGGCTTGTGTTTTGGTCTACCTGGTTGCTAACAATAGCTTTTTACTCCCTCACCAAACAAAAAAAAACAAAAAACACAATGTAGAAGAGAGCTGAGAGAAAGTTCAATGTGGAGTGCAAGGCAATTGAACCCAGGACCTTAAGCATTGTGTCTCAGCTCCCTAACCATTACTCTACATAGTCATGGGGCAAGCGTGTCTAGCTTGTCTCCCACACAAACACAATTCATAAACGAAAGAAGGGTAGCATGTACACTACAGACACTAGCAAACCTGTCCCCTGCAAACAATCCATTGGTTTTTGACCTCATTGCAATCTTGTAGCGTGCCTTCTTCCCAAACAAACACACCAAATAAATCAATTGGAGTGAATTAAACCCAGAACCTCAAAAACTAAATCCAACATCTCAACCATTGCACCACAGAGAACAGGTATAAGGCCCTACAGAAACAATCCTTTAGTTGTTACAGCCCTTTAGCTAACCTGACTCCCAAACAAATGCACTAAATAAACTAAAGAAGGGTGGCTTGTAAGGGCAAAGACAAAATGGCTTATGCTTTGGTCTATGTGCTTACTTAAAAACAAAAAAAAAAACAGGAGACAAAGTTGAAGGCTTGGGTAATCGAACTCAAGACGTCAAGTTACCAAACCCAACATCTTAGCCATTAGGCTACGGAGACTGGATGGCAGTGGTCGGAAAAACAATCCTTTATACAATACAGTCCTCCAGCTGGCCTGACTTCCAAACAAACACACTAAATAAACTAAAGAATGGTGTCTTGTAGGGGCAGAAACAATATGGCTTAAATTTTTGTCTATGTGGTGATCCACATAAAAAATAAGCCTCAGGAAATCACCTAAAGCTAAACTAAAATCACGCTAACACCTAAACCAATACGCTACAGTGACGAGTGAATATCAGCATCTCTGACTTGGAGCTGTGGTTAAGGTGTTGGACTTCCACCCCGTTGCTCGTGAGTTCGATTCCGGCTACTGCCGCCTTGTTTCCGTAATGTCTGGCGTATACTCTCCACGGCAAAAGTGGTGCCCGTAAAATCAAATTATTAATGATTCCTTTAACAATTTAATAATTCATAATAATTCATAAATAATAATAAAGTGCCATGCAATATGATATCTCGCACCAATCAGGAGACTAGGACTGGTCAGCTGACTCCGGCGACCAATCAGCAGCCCAAGTTTCCCTCGCTCTGATTGGTCAGCCCTGGTCAGGTGACACCACCCACCAATCAGGAGGCTAGGACTGAGGGGCAGCCCCTGATTGGCCGAGCCTGGTCAGCTGACTCCGGCGACCAATCAGCAGCCGGCCCAGGTTTCCCTCGCTCTGATTGGTCAGCCCTGGTCAGGTGACACCACCCACCAATCAGGAGGCTAGGACTGAGGGGCGGCCCCTGATTGGCTGAGCCTGGTCAGCTGAATCCGGCAACCAATCAGCAGCCGGCCCAGGTTTCCCTCGCTCTGATTGGTCAGCACTGGTCAGGTGACACCACCCACCAATCAGGAGGCTAGGGCTGAGGGGCAGCCCCTGATTGGCCGAGCCTGGTCAGCTGAATCCGGCAACCAATCAGCAGCCGGCCCAGGTTTCCCTCGCTCTGATTGGTCAGCCCTGGTCAGGTGACACCACCCACCAATCAGGAGGCTAGGGCTGAGGGGCAGCCCCTGATTGGCCGAGCCTGGTCAGCTGACTCCAGCGACCAATCAGCAGCCGGCCCAGGTTTCCCTCGCTCTGATTGGTCAGCCCTGGTCAGGTGACACCACCCACCAATCAGGAGGCTAGGACTGAGGGGTGGCCCCTGATTGGCCGAGCCTGGTCAGCTGAATCCGGCAACCAATCAGCAGCCGGCCCAGGTTTCCCTCGCTCTGATTGGTCAGCCCTGGTCAGGTGACACCACCCACCAATCAGGAGGCTAGGGCTGAGGGGCAGCCCCTGATTGGCCGAGCCTGGTCAGCTGACTCCAGCGACCAATCAGCAGCCGGCCCAGGTTTCCCTCGCTCTGATTGGTCAGCCCTGACACCACCCACCAAGCAGGTGGCTAGGGCTGAAGGGCAGCTGCTGCATGACTAAGATAAGCCTGTCTTGGCTCAGCAGGCTGGAGAAAGTCTCCAGCAGTCACTTCCTTAATTGGAGAGCATTCCCTGGAAGGAGGGTTGACGGGAGAGCTCATGTTGCCCATACTTACAGGTTCCTCTTGCTAGAAAGGCTGTGCTGCTCCTGTATAGTGCATAATTAAACGGTCAGGGATTTTTCAGCGACATCTCATTGACTTAGCTATGCATTATACAGGGCCAGCCAAGCTCTTTACGGATTAATAATTTGGCAATTAGAATGTATAGCAAAGTCAAGGCGTTTAAATCAGGTCTCTGCCGTAGACTTGCTTCTGATATTGAGGTGGTCTGTTATAGCAACAATCCACAAATAGCCAGGACTATCTTGTCCAGAGCTGCAAATTCACTCAAATTAAACCCCTATGTTTGCTTTTGTACAACAGTCCTCACACTGGAGGAGCGAAAGCAGAAGGCTACATACTAAAGGAATATAAAAAAAAAAAATAATCATAATACACACACACTTAAATAATTCATTTTATTTCCATAAAAGATAAAAAAATGTGAAGTTCCTTTATGTGCCACGTCAAGTCACTTCCTAGGTGGGATTTGCGTCTCTATTGGCTCAGCAAGACTCCATTTGTGATTGGGTGTAGCATTTTCCATACTTCCGTTAACTCCAAACTGGGATAGCAAACTCCACCGAGCCGTTAATGTGACAAAATAGACAATTGATGCAGGAAACACTGCTGTTAGCTGAGCCCGCTGACGTGGGGGTGTTTTGTGGCCATCAACTTGGAACAGAAAAACACCACTTTACTACCAACAACAAGAACGGGTGCTGCCTCTATCTTCTCTTTCCAACCTGTTCACTATCCCTGCTCCGTGAAAATCAAATCTACCATTGTAGATAAGAATAACGCAGGCTCAGGATCAGGAAAGACTAGGGAATCTCGATATGTATAAGCTTGGAGAAAATACTTGAAATCATTAAAGGCCATTTAACAAATCACAGGAGGGATGTTTGTTTCAAAAGAGGAGAAATGGTTAAACAAGGTCATGATCTGAAACTAGTGAGTTAGAGGCTTAGATGGAATGTAAAGAAGTTTTACTCCTAGAGTGGTAGAGAAATGGAACAGCCTCCCAGCAGAAGCGGTAGAGACTAATAAAGTGAGGGAACGTTAGCTTCAAAGACGCAACACAACAGAAAAGGGATTGAACAGGATATGTTAAAGCTATGGAAAGAAGAAGAACTACTCATGATAAGTGAAGGAAAAGACATTAGTATTATTAGAGATGATAGGGTCTGAGACGCCTTGTGCCTTCAGTAACAGCAAAGGTGGAAACAGGAAAAAACAACTTAAACACAAAAGAATAGGGCCAATGGCAATGCAAAAACAGAGACAGGGGAAATACTGTACAACGATAAGCCCTGGCCTGGACACATCCCACAGCACCTGGACTTCTCAAAGAAAATGAACATCAAAAGAACCAAGAGCTGCAAGTGAAGCTTAAATCCCCCCTGGGTCTCAATCCCAATGCCTGGTTGGCTGGTGGAGTCACTTGACCAGGTTCAGCCAATCAGACACATCCCACTGCAACCACAGCACCTGGATTTCTCAAAGAAAATGGATGAGGACAATACACAAGGGTGTGGGGGGCAATGGGGCATTCATTTACATGTAGGGATGGCTGAGGGTCATCACATAAATCAATACACAATGTGGGGATGTATGGTGGGATAAAAATACAATGCAGGGGTCATTTTTAAGTTGATGATTTTGTATGGCCTGTCAATGATGATATAAATATCCAAATGTGGGGAAAATGGCTAATGCTAACAGAGTGACCCAAATCCCTTTGAGTAAATCATTCAATTTAAATGCATGAACTGGGTGGCTTGTGTTTTGGTCTACCTGGTTGCTAACAATAGCTTTTTACTCCCTCACCAAACAAAAAAAAACAAAAAACACAATGTAGAAGAGAGCTGAGAGAAAGTTCAATGTGGAGTGCAAGGCAATTGAACCCAGGACCTTAAGCATTGTGTCTCAGCTCCTTAACCATTACTCTACATAGTCATGGGGCAAGCGTGTCTAGCTTGTCTCCCACACAAACACAATTCATAAACGAAAGAAGGGTAGCATGTACACTACAGACACTAGCAAACCTGTCCCCTGCAAACAATCCATTGGTTTTTGACCTCATTGCAATCTTGTAGCGTGCCTTCTTCCCAAACAAACACACCAAATAAATCAATTGGAGTGAATTAAACCCAGAACCTCAAAAACTAAATCCAACATCTCAACCATTGCACCACAGAGAACAGGTATAAGGCCCTACAGAAACAATCCTTTAGTTGTTACAGCCCTTTAGCTAACCTGACTCCCAAACAAATGCACTAAATAAACTAAAGAAGGGTGGCTTGTAAGGGCAAAGACAAAATGGCTTATGCTTTGGTCTATGTGCTTACTTAAAAACAAAAAAAAAAACAGGAGACAAAGTTGAAGGCTTGGGTAATCGAACTCAAGACGTCAAGTTACCAAACCCAACATCTTAGCCATTAGGCTACGGAGACTGGATGGCAGTGGTCGGAAAAACAATCCTTTATACAATACAGTCCTCCAGCTGGCCTGACTTCCAAACAAACACACTAAATAAACTAAAGAATGGTGTCTTGTAGGGGCAGAAACAATATGGCTTAAATTTTTGTCTATGTGGTGATCCACATAAAAAATAAGCCTCAGGAAATCACCTAAAGCTAAACTAAAATCACGCTAACACCTAAACCAATACGCTACAGTGACGAGTGAATATCAGCATCTCTGACTTGGAGTTGTGGTTAAGGTGTTGGACTTCCACCCCGTTGCTCGTGAGTTCGATTCCGGCTACTGCCGCCTTGTTTCCGTAATGTCTGGCGTATACTCTCCACGGCAAAAGTGGTGCCCGTAAAATCAAATTATTAATGATTCCTTTAACAATTTAATAATTCATAATAATTCATAAATAATAATAAAGTGCCATGCAATATGATATCTCGCACCAATCAGGAGACTAGGACTGGTCAGCTGACTCCGGCGACCAATCAGCAGCCCAAGTTTCCCTCGCTCTGATTGGTCAGCCCTGGTCAGGTGACACCACCCACCAATCAGGAGGCTAGGACTGAGGGGCAGCCCCTGATTGGCCGAGCCTGGTCAGCTGACTCCGGCGACCAATCAGCAGCCGGCCCAGGTTTCCCTCGCTCTGATTGGTCAGCCCTGGTCAGGTGACACCACCCACCAATCAGGAGGCTAGGACTGAGGGGCGGCCCCTGATTGGCTGAGCCTGGTCAGCTGAATCCGGCAACCAATCAGCAGCCGGCCCAGGTTTCCCTCGCTCTGATTGGTCAGCACTGGTCAGGTGACACCACCCACCAATCAGGAGGCTAGGGCTGAGGGGCAGCCCCTGATTGGCCGAGCCTGGTCAGCTGACTCCGGCGACCAATCAGCAGCCGGCCCAGGTTTCCCTCGCTCTGATTGGTCAGCCCTGGTCAGGTGACACCACCCACCAATCAGGGGGCTAGGACTGAGGGGCGGCCCCTGATTGGCTGAGCCTGGTCAGCTGAATCCGGCAACCAATCAGCAGCCGGCCCAGGTTTCCCTCGCTCTGATTGGTCAGCCCTGGTCAGGTGACACCACCCACCAATCAGGAGGCTAGGGCTGAGGGGCAGCCCCTGATTGGCCGAGCCTGGTCAGCTGACTCCGGCGACCAATCAGCAGCCGGCCCAGGTTTCCCTCGCTCTGATTGGTCAGCCCTGACACCACCCACCAAGCAGGTGGCTAGGGCTGAAGGGCAGCTGCTGCATGACTAAGATAAGCCTGTCTTGGCTCAGCAGGCTGGAGAAAGTCTCCAGCAGTCACTTCCTTAATTGGAGAGCATTCCCTGGAAGGAGGGTTGACGGGAGAGCTCATGTTGCCCATACTTACAGGTTCCTCTTGCTAGAAAGGCTGTGCTGCTCCTGTATAGTGCATAATTAAACGGTCAGGGATTTTTCAGCGACATCTCATTGACTTAGCTATGCATTATACAGGGCCAGCCAAGCTCTTTACGGATTAATAATTTGGCAATTAGAATGTATAGCAAAGTCAAGGCGTTTAAATCAGGTCTCTGCCGTAGACTTGCTTCTGATATTGAGGTGGTCTGTTATAGCAACAATCCACAAATAGCCAGGACTATCTTGTCCAGAGCTGCAAATTCACTCAAATTAAACCCCTATGTTTGCTTTTGTACAACAGTCCTCACACTGGAGGAGCGAAAGCAGAAGGCTACATACTAAAGGAATATAAAAAAAAAAAATAATCATAATACACACACACTTAAATAATTCATTTTATTTCCATAAAAGATAAAAAAATGTGAAGTTCCTTTATGTGCCACGTCAAGTCACTTCCTAGGTGGGATTTGCGTCTCTATTGGCTCAGCAAGACTCCATTTGTGATTGGGTGTAGCATTTTCCATACTTCCGTTAACTCCAAACTGGGATAGCAAACTCCACCGAGCCGTTAATGTGACAAAATAGACAATTGATGCAGGAAACACTGCTGTTAGCTGAGCCCGCTGACGTGGGGGTGTTTTGTGGCCATCAACTTGGAACAGAAAAACACCACTTTACTACCAACAACAAGAACGGGTGCTGCCTCTATCTTCTCTTTCCAACCTGTTCACTATCCCTGCTCCGTGAAAATCAAATCTACCATTGTAGATAAGAATAACGCAGGCTCAGGATCAGGAAAGACTAGGGAATCTCGATATGTATAAGCTTGGAGAAAATACTTGAAATCATTAAAGGCCATTTAACAAATCACAGGAGGGATGTTTGTTTCAAAAGAGGAGAAATGGTTAAACAAGGTCATGATCTGAAACTAGTGAGTTAGAGGCTTAGATGGAATGTAAAGAAGTTTTACTCCTAGAGTGGTAGAGAAATGGAACAGCCTCCCAGCAGAAGCGGTAGAGACTAATAAAGTGAGGGAACGTTAGCTTCAAAGACGCAACACAACAGAAAAGGGATTGAACAGGATATGTTAAAGCTATGGAAAGAAGAAGAACTACTCATGATAAGTGAAGGAAAAGACATTAGTATTATTAGAGATGATAGGGTCTGAGACGCCTTGTGCCTTCAGTAACAGCAAAGGTGGAAACAGGAAAAAACAACTTAAACACAAAAGAATAGGGCCAATGGCAATGCAAAAACAGAGACAGGGGAAATACTGTACAACGATAAGCCCTGGCCTGGACACATCCCACAGCACCTGGACTTCTCAAAGAAAATGAACATCAAAAGAACCAAGAGCTGCAAGTGAAGCTTAAATCCCCCCTGGGTCTCAATCCCAATGCCTGGTTGGCTGGTGGAGTCACTTGACCAGGTTCAGCCAATCAGACACATCCCACTGCAACCACAGCACCTGGATTTCTCAAAGAAAATGGATGAGGACAATACACAAGGGTGTGGGGGGCAATGGGGCATTCATTTACATGTAGGGATGGCTGAGGGTCATCACATAAATCAATACACAATGTGGGGATGTATGGTGGGATAAAAATACAATGCAGGGGTCATTTTTAAGTTGATGATTTTGTATGGCCTGTCAATGATGATATAAATATCCAAATGTGGGGAAAATGGCTAATGCTAACAGAGTGACCCAAATCCCTTTGAGTAAATCATTCAATTTAAATGCATGAACTGGGTGGCTTGTGTTTTGGTCTACCTGGTTGCTAACAATAGCTTTTTACTCCCTCACCAAACAAAAAAAAACAAAAAACACAATGTAGAAGAGAGCTGAGAGAAAGTTCAATGTGGAGTGCAAGGCAATTGAACCCAGGACCTTAAGCATTGTGTCTCAGCTCCCTAACCATTACTCTACATAGTCATGGGGCAAGCGTGTCTAGCTTGTCTCCCACACAAACACAATTCATAAACGAAAGAAGGGTAGCATGTACACTACAGACACTAGCAAACCTGTCCCCTGCAAACAATCCATTGGTTTTTGACCTCATTGCAATCTTGTAGCGTGCCTTCTTCCCAAACAAACACACCAAATAAATCAATTGGAGTGAATTAAACCCAGAACCTCAAAAACTAAATCCAACATCTCAACCATTGCACCACAGAGAACAGGTATAAGGCCCTACAGAAACAATCCTTTAGTTGTTACAGCCCTTTAGCTAACCTGACTCCCAAACAAATGCACTAAATAAACTAAAGAAGGGTGGCTTGTAAGGGCAAAGACAAAATGGCTTATGCTTTGGTCTATGTGCTTACTTAAAAACAAAAAAAAAAACAGGAGACAAAGTTGAAGGCTTGGGTAATCGAACTCAAGACGTCAAGTTACCAAACCCAACATCTTAGCCATTAGGCTACGGAGACTGGATGGCAGTGGTCGGAAAAACAATCCTTTATACAATACAGTCCTCCAGCTGGCCTGACTTCCAAACAAACACACTAAATAAACTAAAGAATGGTGTCTTGTAGGGGCAGAAACAATATGGCTTAAATTTTTGTCTATGTGGTGATCCACATAAAAAATAAGCCTCAGGAAATCACCTAAAGCTAAACTAAAATCACGCTAACACCTAAACCAATACGCTACAGTGACGAGTGAATATCAGCATCTCTGACTTGGAGCTGTGGTTAAGGTGTTGGACTTCCACCCCGTTGCTCGTGAGTTCGATTCCGGCTACTGCCGCCTTGTTTCCGTAATGTCTGGCGTATACTCTCCACGGCAAAAGTGGTGCCCGTAAAATCAAATTATTAATGATTCCTTTAACAATTTAATAATTCATAATAATTCATAAATAATAATAAAGTGCCATGCAATATGATATCTCGCACCAATCAGGAGACTAGGACTGGTCAGCTGACTCCGGCGACCAATCAGCAGCCCAAGTTTCCCTCGCTCTGATTGGTCAGCCCTGGTCAGGTGACACCACCCACCAATCAGGAGGCTAGGACTGAGGGGCAGCCCCTGATTGGCCGAGCCTGGTCAGCTGACTCCGGCGACCAATCAGCAGCCGGCCCAGGTTTCCCTCGCTCTGATTGGTCAGCCCTGGTCAGGTGACACCACCCACCAATCAGGAGGCTAGGACTGAGGGGCGGCCCCTGATTGGCTGAGCCTGGTCAGCTGAATCCGGCAACCAATCAGCAGCCGGCCCAGGTTTCCCTCGCTCTGATTGGTCAGCACTGGTCAGGTGACACCACCCACCAATCAGGAGGCTAGGGCTGAGGGGCAGCCCCTGATTGGCCGAGCCTGGTCAGCTGAATCCGGCAACCAATCAGCAGCCGGCCCAGGTTTCCCTCGCTCTGATTGGTCAGCCCTGGTCAGGTGACACCACCCACCAATCAGGAGGCTAGGGCTGAGGGGCAGCCCCTGATTGGCCGAGCCTGGTCAGCTGACTCCGGCGACCAATCAGCAGCCGGCCCAGGTTTCCCTCGTTCTGATTGGTCAGCCCTGGTCAGGTGACACCACCCACCAATCAGGAGGCTAGGACTGAGGGGCGGCCCCTGATTGGCTGAGCCTGGTCAGCTGAATCCGGCAACCAATCAGCAGCCGGCCCAGGTTTCCCTCGCTCTGATTGGTCAGCCCTGGTCAGGTGACACCACCCACCAATCAGGAGGCTAGGGCTGAGGGGCAGCCCCTGATTGGCCGAGCCTGGTCAGCTGACTCCGGCGACCAATCAGCAGCCGGCCCAGGTTTCCCTCGCTCTGATTGGTCAGCCCTGGTCAGGTGACACCACCCACCAATCAGGAGGCTAGGACTGAGGGGCAGCCCCTGATTGGCTGAGCCTGGTCAGCTGAATCCGGCAACCAATCAGCAGCCGGCCCAGGTTTCCCTCGCTCTGATTGGTCAGCCCTGGTCAGGTGACACCACCCACCAATCAGGGGGCTAGGACTGAGGGGCGGCCCCTGATTGGCTGAGCCTGGTCAGCTGACTCCAGCGACCAATCAGCAGCCGGCCCAGGTTTCCCTCGCTCTGATTGGTCAGCACTGGTCAGGTGACACCACCCACCAATCAGGAGGCTAGGGCTGAGGGGCAGCCCCTGATTGGCCGAGCCTGGTCAGCTGAATCCGGCAACCAATCAGCAGCCGGCCCAGGTTTCCCTCGCTCTGATTGGTCAGCCCTGGTCAGGTGACACCACCCACCAATCAGGAGGCTAGGACTGAGGGGTGGCCCCTGATTGGCCGAGCCTGGTCAGCTGAATCCGGCAACCAATCAGCAGCCGGCCCAGGTTTCCCTCGCTCTGATTGGTCAGCCCTGGTCAGGTGACACCACCCACCAATCAGGAGGCTAGGGCTGAGGGGCAGCCCCTGATTGGCCGAGCCTGGTCAGCTGACTCCAGCGACCAATCAGCAGCCGGCCCAGGTTTCCCTCACTCTGATTGGTCAGCCCTGACACCACCCACCAAGCAGGTGGCTAGGGCTGAAGGGCAGCTGCTGCATGACTAAGATAAGCCTGTCTTGGCTCAGCAGGCTGGAGAAAGTCTCCAGCAGTCACTTCCTTAATTGGAGAGCATTCCCTGGAAGGAGGGTTGACGGGAGAGCTCATGTTGCCCATACTTACAGGTTCCTCTTGCTAGAAAGGCTGTGCTGCTCCTGTATAGTGCATAATTAAACGGTCAGGGATTTTTCAGCGACATCTCATTGACTTAGCTATGCATTATACAGGGCCAGCCAAGCTCTTTACGGATTAATAATTTGGCAATTAGAATGTATAGCAAAGTCAAGGCGTTTAAATCAGGTCTCTGCCGTAGACTTGCTTCTGATATTGAGGTGGTCTGTTATAGCAACAATCCACAAATAGCCAGGACTATCTTGTCCAGAGCTGCAAATTCACTCAAATTAAACCCCTATGTTTGCTTTTGTACAACAGTCCTCACACTGGAGGAGCGAAAGCAGAAGGCTACATACTAAAGGAATATAAAAAAAAAAAATAATCATAATACACACACACTTAAATAATTCATTTTATTTCCATAAAAGATAAAAAAATGTGAAGTTCCTTTATGTGCCACGTCAAGTCACTTCCTAGGTGGGATTTGCGTCTCTATTGGCTCAGCAAGACTCCATTTGTGATTGGGTGTAGCATTTTCCATACTTCCGTTAACTCCAAACTGGGATAGCAAACTCCACCGAGCCGTTAATGTGACAAAATAGACAATTGATGCAGGAAACACTGCTGTTAGCTGAGCCCGCTGACGTGGGGGTGTTTTGTGGCCATCAACTTGGAACAGAAAAACACCACTTTACTACCAACAACAAGAACGGGTGCTGCCTCTATCTTCTCTTTCCAACCTGTTCACTATCCCTGCTCCGTGAAAATCAAATCTACCATTGTAGATAAGAATAACGCAGGCTCAGGATCAGGAAAGACTAGGGAATCTCGATATGTATAAGCTTGGAGAAAATACTTGAAATCATTAAAGGCCATTTAACAAATCACAGGAGGGATGTTTGTTTCAAAAGAGGAGAAATGGTTAAACAAGGTCATGATCTGAAACTAGTGAGTTAGAGGCTTAGATGGAATGTAAAGAAGTTTTACTCCTAGAGTGGTAGAGAAATGGAACAGCCTCCCAGCAGAAGCGGTAGAGACTAATAAAGTGAGGGAACGTTAGCTTCAAAGACGCAACACAACAGAAAAGGGATTGAACAGGATATGTTAAAGCTATGGAAAGAAGAAGAACTACTCATGATAAGTGAAGGAAAAGACATTAGTATTATTAGAGATGATAGGGTCTGAGACGCCTTGTGCCTTCAGTAACAGCAAAGGTGGAAACAGGAAAAAACAACTTAAACACAAAAGAATAGGGCCAATGGCAATGCAAAAACAGAGACAGGGGAAATACTGTACAACGATAAGCCCTGGCCTGGACACATCCCACAGCACCTGGACTTCTCAAAGAAAATGAACATCAAAAGAACCAAGAGCTGCAAGTGAAGCTTAAATCCCCCCTGGGTCTCAATCCCAATGCCTGGTTGGCTGGTGGAGTCACTTGACCAGGTTCAGCCAATCAGACACATCCCACTGCAACCACAGCACCTGGATTTCTCAAAGAAAATGGATGAGGACAATACACAAGGGTGTGGGGGGCAATGGGGCATTCATTTACATGTAGGGATGGCTGAGGGTCATCACATAAATCAATACACAATGTGGGGATGTATGGTGGGATAAAAATACAATGCAGGGGTCATTTTTAAGTTGATGATTTTGTATGGCCTGTCAATGATGATATAAATATCCAAATGTGGGGAAAATGGCTAATGCTAACAGAGTGACCCAAATCCCTTTGAGTAAATCATTCAATTTAAATGCATGAACTGGGTGGCTTGTGTTTTGGTCTACCTGGTTGCTAACAATAGCTTTTTACTCCCTCACCAAACAAAAAAAAACAAAAAACACAATGTAGAAGAGAGCTGAGAGAAAGTTCAATGTGGAGTGCAAGGCAATTGAACCCAGGACCTTAAGCATTGTGTCTCAGCTCCTTAACCATTACTCTACATAGTCATGGGGCAAGCGTGTCTAGCTTGTCTCCCACACAAACACAATTCATAAACGAAAGAAGGGTAGCATGTACACTACAGACACTAGCAAACCTGTCCCCTGCAAACAATCCATTGGTTTTTGACCTCATTGCAATCTTGTAGCGTGCCTTCTTCCCAAACAAACACACCAAATAAATCAATTGGAGTGAATTAAACCCAGAACCTCAAAAACTAAATCCAACATCTCAACCATTGCACCACAGAGAACAGGTATAAGGCCCTACAGAAACAATCCTTTAGTTGTTACAGCCCTTTAGCTAACCTGACTCCCAAACAAATGCACTAAATAAACTAAAGAAGGGTGGCTTGTAAGGGCAAAGACAAAATGGCTTATGCTTTGGTCTATGTGCTTACTTAAAAACAAAAAAAAAAACAGGAGACAAAGTTGAAGGCTTGGGTAATCGAACTCAAGACGTCAAGTTACCAAACCCAACATCTTAGCCATTAGGCTACGGAGACTGGATGGCAGTGGTCGGAAAAACAATCCTTTATACAATACAGTCCTCCAGCTGGCCTGACTTCCAAACAAACACACTAAATAAACTAAAGAATGGTGTCTTGTAGGGGCAGAAACAATATGGCTTAAATTTTTGTCTATGTGGTGATCCACATAAAAAATAAGCCTCAGGAAATCACCTAAAGCTAAACTAAAATCACGCTAACACCTAAACCAATACGCTACAGTGACGAGTGAATATCAGCATCTCTGACTTGGAGTTGTGGTTAAGGTGTTGGACTTCCACCCCGTTGCTCGTGAGTTCGATTCCGGCTACTGCCGCCTTGTTTCCGTAATGTCTGGCGTATACTCTCCACGGCAAAAGTGGTGCCCGTAAAATCAAATTATTAATGATTCCTTTAACAATTTAATAATTCATAATAATTCATAAATAATAATAAAGTGCCATGCAATATGATATCTCGCACCAATCAGGAGACTAGGACTGGTCAGCTGACTCCGGCGACCAATCAGCAGCCCAAGTTTCCCTCGCTCTGATTGGTCAGCCCTGGTCAGGTGACACCACCCACCAATCAGGAGGCTAGGACTGAGGGGCAGCCCCTGATTGGCCGAGCCTGGTCAGCTGACTCCGGCGACCAATCAGCAGCCGGCCCAGGTTTCCCTCGCTCTGATTGGTCAGCCCTGGTCAGGTGACACCACCCACCAATCAGGAGGCTAGGACTGAGGGGCGGCCCCTGATTGGCTGAGCCTGGTCAGCTGAATCCGGCAACCAATCAGCAGCCGGCCCAGGTTTCCCTCGCTCTGATTGGTCAGCACTGGTCAGGTGACACCACCCACCAATCAGGAGGCTAGGACTGAGGGGCAGCCCCTGATTGGCCGAGCCTGGTCAGCTGACTCCGGCGACCAATCAGCAGCCGGCCCAGGTTTCCCTCGCTCTGATTGGTCAGCCCTGGTCAGGTGACACCACCCACCAATCAGGAGGCTAGGACTGAGGGGCAGCCCCTGATTGGCCGAGCCTGGTCAGCTGACTCCGGCGACCAATCAGCAGCCGGCCCAGGTTTCCCTCGCTCTGATTGGTCAGCCCTGGTCAGGTGACACCACCCACCAATCAGGAGGCTAGGACTGAGGGGCGGCCCCTGATTGGCCGAGCCTGGTCAGCTGAATCCGGCAACCAATCAGCAGCCGGCCCAGGTTTCCCTCGCTCTGATTGGTCAGCCCTGGTCAGGTGACACCACCCACCAATCAGGAGGCTAGGGCTGAGGGGCAGCCCCTGATTGGCCGAGCCTGGTCAGCTGACTCCAGCGACCAATCAGCAGCCGGCCCAGGTTTCCCTCGCTCTGATTGGTCAGCCCTGACACCACCCACCAAGCAGGTGGCTAGGGCTGAAGGGCAGCTGCTGCATGACTAAGATAAGCCTGTCTTGGCTCAGCAGGCTGGAGAAAGTCTCCAGCAGTCACTTCCTTAATTGGAGAGCATTCCCTGGAAGGAGGGTTGACGGGAGAGCTCATGTTGCCCATACTTACAGGTTCCTCTTGCTAGAAAGGCTGTGCTGCTCCTGTATAGTGCATAATTAAACGGTCAGGGATTTTTCAGCGACATCTCATTGACTTAGCTATGCATTATACAGGGCCAGCCAAGCTCTTTACGGATTAATAATTTGGCAATTAGAATGTATAGCAAAGTCAAGGCGTTTAAATCAGGTCTCTGCCGTAGACTTGCTTCTGATATTGAGGTGGTCTGTTATAGCAACAATCCACAAATAGCCAGGACTATCTTGTCCAGAGCTGCAAATTCACTCAAATTAAACCCCTATGTTTGCTTTTGTACAACAGTCCTCACACTGGAGGAGCGAAAGCAGAAGGCTACATACTAAAGGAATATAAAAAAAAAAAATAATCATAATACACACACACTTAAATAATTCATTTTATTTCCATAAAAGATAAAAAAATGTGAAGTTCCTTTATGTGCCACGTCAAGTCACTTCCTAGGTGGGATTTGCGTCTCTATTGGCTCAGCAAGACTCCATTTGTGATTGGGTGTAGCATTTTCCATACTTCCGTTAACTCCAAACTGGGATAGCAAACTCCACCGAGCCGTTAATGTGACAAAATAGACAATTGATGCAGGAAACACTGCTGTTAGCTGAGCCCGCTGACGTGGGGGTGTTTTGTGGCCATCAACTTGGAACAGAAAAACACCACTTTACTACCAACAACAAGAACGGGTGCTGCCTCTATCTTCTCTTTCCAACCTGTTCACTATCCCTGCTCCGTGAAAATCAAATCTACCATTGTAGATAAGAATAACGCAGGCTCAGGATCAGGAAAGACTAGGGAATCTCGATATGTATAAGCTTGGAGAAAATACTTGAAATCATTAAAGGCCATTTAACAAATCACAGGAGGGATGTTTGTTTCAAAAGAGGAGAAATGGTTAAACAAGGTCATGATCTGAAACTAGTGAGTTAGAGGCTTAGATGGAATGTAAAGAAGTTTTACTCCTAGAGTGGTAGAGAAATGGAACAGCCTCCCAGCAGAAGCGGTAGAGACTAATAAAGTGAGGGAACGTTAGCTTCAAAGACGCAACACAACAGAAAAGGGATTGAACAGGATATGTTAAAGCTATGGAAAGAAGAAGAACTACTCATGATAAGTGAAGGAAAAGACATTAGTATTATTAGAGATGATAGGGTCTGAGACGCCTTGTGCCTTCAGTAACAGCATAGGTGGAAACAGGAAAAAACAACTTAAACACAAAAGAATAGGGCCAATGGCAATGCAAAAACAGAGACAGGGGAAATACTGTACAACGATAAGCCCTGGCCTGGACACATCCCACAGCACCTGGACTTCTCAAAGAAAATGAACATCAAAAGAACCAAGAGCTGCAAGTGAAGCTTAAATCCCCCCTGGGTCTCAATCCCAATGCCTGGTTGGCTGGTGGAGTCACTTGACCAGGTTCAGCCAATCAGACACATCCCACTGCAACCACAGCACCTGGATTTCTCAAAGAAAATGGATGAGGACAATACACAAGGGTGTGGGGGGCAATGGGGCATTCATTTACATGTAGGGATGGCTGAGGGTCATCACATAAATCAATACACAATGTGGGGATGTATGGTGGGATAAAAATACAATGCAGGGGTCATTTTTAAGTTGATGATTTTGTATGGCCTGTCAATGATGATATAAATATCCAAATGTGGGGAAAATGGCTAATGCTAACAGAGTGACCCAAATCCCTTTGAGTAAATCATTCAATTTAAATGCATGAACTGGGTGGCTTGTGTTTTGGTCTACCTGGTTGCTAACAATAGCTTTTTACTCCCTCACCAAACAAAAAAAAACAAAAAACACAATGTAGAAGAGAGCTGAGAGAAAGTTCAATGTGGAGTGCAAGGCAATTGAACCCAGGACCTTAAGCATTGTGTCTCAGCTCCCTAACCATTACTCTACATAGTCATGGGGCAAGCGTGTCTAGCTTGTCTCCCACACAAACACAATTCATAAACGAAAGAAGGGTAGCATGTACACTACAGACACTAGCAAACCTGTCCCCTGCAAACAATCCATTGGTTTTTGACCTCATTGCAATCTTGTAGCGTGCCTTCTTCCCAAACAAACACACCAAATAAATCAATTGGAGTGAATTAAACCCAGAACCTCAAAAACTAAATCCAACATCTCAACCATTGCACCACAGAGAACAGGTATAAGGCCCTACAGAAACAATCCTTTAGTTGTTACAGCCCTTTAGCTAACCTGACTCCCAAACAAATGCACTAAATAAACTAAAGAAGGGTGGCTTGTAAGGGCAAAGACAAAATGGCTTATGCTTTGGTCTATGTGCTTACTTAAAAACAAAAAAAAAAACAGGAGACAAAGTTGAAGGCTTGGGTAATCGAACTCAAGACGTCAAGTTACCAAACCCAACATCTTAGCCATTAGGCTACGGAGACTGGATGGCAGTGGTCGGAAAAACAATCCTTTATACAATACAGTCCTCCAGCTGGCCTGACTTCCAAACAAACACACTAAATAAACTAAAGAATGGTGTCTTGTAGGGGCAGAAACAATATGGCTTAAATTTTTGTCTATGTGGTGATCCACATAAAAAATAAGCCTCAGGAAATCACCTAAAGCTAAACTAAAATCACGCTAACACCTAAACCAATACGCTACAGTGACGAGTGAATATCAGCATCTCTGACTTGGAGCTGTGGTTAAGGTGTTGGACTTCCACCCCGTTGCTCGTGAGTTCGATTCCGGCTACTGCCGCCTTGTTTCCGTAATGTCTGGCGTATACTCTCCACGGCAAAAGTGGTGCCCGTAAAATCAAATTATTAATGATTCCTTTAACAATTTAATAATTCATAATAATTCATAAATAATAATAAAGTGCCATGCAATATGATATCTCGCACCAATCAGGAGACTAGGACTGGTCAGCTGACTCCGGCGACCAATCAGCAGCCCAAGTTTCCCTCGCTCTGATTGGTCAGCCCTGGTCAGGTGACACCACCCACCAATCAGGAGGCTAGGACTGAGGGGCAGCCCCTGATTGGCCGAGCCTGGTCAGCTGACTCCGGCGACCAATCAGCAGCCGGCCCAGGTTTCCCTCGCTCTGATTGGTCAGCCCTGGTCAGGTGACACCACCCACCAATCAGGAGGCTAGGACTGAGGGGCGGCCCCTGATTGGCTGAGCCTGGTCAGCTGAATCCGGCAACCAATCAGCAGCCGGCCCAGGTTTCCCTCGCTCTGATTGGTCAGCCCTGGTCAGGTGACACCACCCACCAATCAGGAGGCTAGGGCTGAGGGGCAGCCCCTGATTGGCCGAGCCTGGTCAGCTGACTCCGGCGACCAATCAGCAGCCGGCCCAGGTTTCCCTCGCTCTGATTGGTCAGCCCTGGTCAGGTGACACCACCCACCAATCAGGAGGCTAGGGCTGAGGGGCAGCCCCTGATTGGCCGAGCCTGGTCAGCTGACTCCGGCGACCAATCAGCAGCCGGCCCAGGTTTCCCTCGCTCTGATTGGTCAGCCCTGGTCAGGTGACACCACCCACCAATCAGGGGGCTAGGACTGAGGGGCGGCCCCTGATTGGCTGAGCCTGGTCAGCTGAATCCGGCAACCAATCAGCAGCCGGCCCAGGTTTCCCTCGCTCTGATTGGTCAGCCCTGGTCAGGTGACACCACCCACCAATCAGGAGGCTAGGACTGAGGGGCAGCCCCTGATTGGCCGAGCCTGGTCAGCTGACTCCGGCGACCAATCAGCAGCCGGCCCAGGTTTCCCTCGCTCTGATTGGTCAGCCCTGGTCAGGTGACACCACCCACCAATCAGGAGGCTAGGGCTGAGGGGCAGCCCCTGATTGGCCGAGCCTGGTCAGCTGACTCCAGCGACCAATCAGCAGCCGGCCCAGGTTTCCCTCGCTCTGATTGGTCAGCCCTGACACCACCCACCAAGCAGGTGGCTAGGGCTGAAGGGCAGCTGCTGCATGACTAAGATAAGCCTGTCTTGGCTCAGCAGGCTGGAGAAAGTCTCCAGCAGTCACTTCCTTAATTGGAGAGCATTCCCTGGAAGGAGGGTTGACGGGAGAGCTCATGTTGCCCATACTTACAGGTTCCTCTTGCTAGAAAGGCTGTGCTGCTCCTGTATAGTGCATAATTAAACGGTCAGGGATTTTTCAGCGACATCTCATTGACTTAGCTATGCATTATACAGGGCCAGCCAAGCTCTTTACGGATTAATAATTTGGCAATTAGAATGTATAGCAAAGTCAAGGCGTTTAAATCAGGTCTCTGCCGTAGACTTGCTTCTGATATTGAGGTGGTCTGTTATAGCAACAATCCACAAATAGCCAGGACTATCTTGTCCAGAGCTGCAAATTCACTCAAATTAAACCCCTATGTTTGCTTTTGTACAACAGTCCTCACACTGGAGGAGCGAAAGCAGAAGGCTACATACTAAAGGAATATAAAAAAAAAAAATAATCATAATACACACACACTTAAATAATTCATTTTATTTCCATAAAAGATAAAAAAATGTGAAGTTCCTTTATGTGCCACGTCAAGTCACTTCCTAGGTGGGATTTGCGTCTCTATTGGCTCAGCAAGACTCCATTTGTGATTGGGTGTAGCATTTTCCATACTTCCGTTAACTCCAAACTGGGATAGCAAACTCCACCGAGCCGTTAATGTGACAAAATAGACAATTGATGCAGGAAACACTGCTGTTAGCTGAGCCCGCTGACGTGGGGGTGTTTTGTGGCCATCAACTTGGAACAGAAAAACACCACTTTACTACCAACAACAAGAACGGGTGCTGCCTCTATCTTCTCTTTCCAACCTGTTCACTATCCCTGCTCCGTGAAAATCAAATCTACCATTGTAGATAAGAATAACGCAGGCTCAGGATCAGGAAAGACTAGGGAATCTCGATATGTATAAGCTTGGAGAAAATACTTGAAATCATTAAAGGCCATTTAACAAATCACAGGAGGGATGTTTGTTTCAAAAGAGGAGAAATGGTTAAACAAGGTCATGATCTGAAACTAGTGAGTTAGAGGCTTAGATGGAATGTAAAGAAGTTTTACTCCTAGAGTGGTAGAGAAATGGAACAGCCTCCCAGCAGAAGCGGTAGAGACTAATAAAGTGAGGGAACGTTAGCTTCAAAGACGCAACACAACAGAAAAGGGATTGAACAGGATATGTTAAAGCTATGGAAAGAAGAAGAACTACTCATGATAAGTGAAGGAAAAGACATTAGTATTATTAGAGATGATAGGGTCTGAGACGCCTTGTGCCTTCAGTAACAGCAAAGGTGGAAACAGGAAAAAACAACTTAAACACAAAAGAATAGGGCCAATGGCAATGCAAAAACAGAGACAGGGGAAATACTGTACAACGATAAGCCCTGGCCTGGACACATCCCACAGCACCTGGACTTCTCAAAGAAAATGAACATCAAAAGAACCAAGAGCTGCAAGTGAAGCTTAAATCCCCCCTGGGTCTCAATCCCAATGCCTGGTTGGCTGGTGGAGTCACTTGACCAGGTTCAGCCAATCAGACACATCCCACTGCAACCACAGCACCTGGATTTCTCAAAGAAAATGGATGAGGACAATACACAAGGGTGTGGGGGGCAATGGGGCATTCATTTACATGTAGGGATGGCTGAGGGTCATCACATAAATCAATACACAATGTGGGGATGTATGGTGGGATAAAAATACAATGCAGGGGTCATTTTTAAGTTGATGATTTTGTATGGCCTGTCAATGATGATATAAATATCCAAATGTGGGGAAAATGGCTAATGCTAACAGAGTGACCCAAATCCCTTTGAGTAAATCATTCAATTTAAATGCATGAACTGGGTGGCTTGTGTTTTGGTCTACCTGGTTGCTAACAATAGCTTTTTACTCCCTCACCAAACAAAAAAAAACAAAAAACACAATGTAGAAGAGAGCTGAGAGAAAGTTCAATGTGGAGTGCAAGGCAATTGAACCCAGGACCTTAAGCATTGTGTCTCAGCTCCTTAACCATTACTCTACATAGTCATGGGGCAAGCGTGTCTAGCTTGTCTCCCACACAAACACAATTCATAAACGAAAGAAGGGTAGCATGTACACTACAGACACTAGCAAACCTGTCCCCTGCAAACAATCCATTGGTTTTTGACCTCATTGCAATCTTGTAGCGTGCCTTCTTCCCAAACAAACACACCAAATAAATCAATTGGAGTGAATTAAACCCAGAACCTCAAAAACTAAATCCAACATCTCAACCATTGCACCACAGAGAACAGGTATAAGGCCCTACAGAAACAATCCTTTAGTTGTTACAGCCCTTTAGCTAACCTGACTCCCAAACAAATGCACTAAATAAACTAAAGAAGGGTGGCTTGTAAGGGCAAAGACAAAATGGCTTATGCTTTGGTCTATGTGCTTACTTAAAAACAAAAAAAAAAACAGGAGACAAAGTTGAAGGCTTGGGTAATCGAACTCAAGACGTCAAGTTACCAAACCCAACATCTTAGCCATTAGGCTACGGAGACTGGATGGCAGTGGTCGGAAAAACAATCCTTTATACAATACAGTCCTCCAGCTGGCCTGACTTCCAAACAAACACACTAAATAAACTAAAGAATGGTGTCTTGTAGGGGCAGAAACAATATGGCTTAAATTTTTGTCTATGTGGTGATCCACATAAAAAATAAGCCTCAGGAAATCACCTAAAGCTAAACTAAAATCACGCTAACACCTAAACCAATACGCTACAGTGACGAGTGAATATCAGCATCTCTGACTTGGAGTTGTGGTTAAGGTGTTGGACTTCCACCCCGTTGCTCGTGAGTTCGATTCCGGCTACTGCCGCCTTGTTTCCGTAATGTCTGGCGTATACTCTCCACGGCAAAAGTGGTGCCCGTAAAATCAAATTATTAATGATTCCTTTAACAATTTAATAATTCATAATAATTCATAAATAATAATAAAGTGCCATGCAATATGATATCTCGCACCAATCAGGAGACTAGGACTGGTCAGCTGACTCCGGCGACCAATCAGCAGCCCAAGTTTCCCTCGCTCTGATTGGTCAGCCCTGGTCAGGTGACACCACCCACCAATCAGGAGGCTAGGACTGAGGGGCAGCCCCTGATTGGCCGAGCCTGGTCAGCTGACTCCGGCGACCAATCAGCAGCCGGCCCAGGTTTCCCTCGCTCTGATTGGTCAGCCCTGGTCAGGTGACACCACCCACCAATCAGGAGGCTAGGACTGAGGGGCGGCCCCTGATTGGCCGAGCCTGGTCAGCTGAATCCGGCAACCAATCAGCAGCCGGCCCAGGTTTCCCTCGCTCTGATTGGTCAGCCCTGACACCACCCACCAAGCAGGTGGCTAGGGCTGAAGGGCAGCTGCTGCATGACTAAGATAAGCCTGTCTTGGCTCAGCAGGCTGGAGAAAGTCTCCAGCAGTCACTTCCTTAATTGGAGAGCATTCCCTGGAAGGAGGGTTGACGGGAGAGCTCATGTTGCCCATACTTACAGGTTCCTCTTGCTAGAAAGGCTGTGCTGCTCCTGTATAGTGCATAATTAAACGGTCAGGGATTTTTCAGCGACATCTCATTGACTTAGCTATGCATTATACAGGGCCAGCCAAGCTCTTTACGGATTAATAATTTGGCAATTAGAATGTATAGCAAAGTCAAGGCGTTTAAATCAGGTCTCTGCCGTAGACTTGCTTCTGATATTGAGGTGGTCTGTTATAGCAACAATCCACAAATAGCCAGGACTATCTTGTCCAGAGCTGCAAATTCACTCAAATTAAACCCCTATGTTTGCTTTTGTACAACAGTCCTCACACTGGAGGAGCGAAAGCAGAAGGCTACATACTAAAGGAATATAAAAAAAAAAAATAATCATAATACACACACACTTAAATAATTCATTTTATTTCCATAAAAGATAAAAAAATGTGAAGTTCCTTTATGTGCCACGTCAAGTCACTTCCTAGGTGGGATTTGCGTCTCTATTGGCTCAGCAAGACTCCATTTGTGATTGGGTGTAGCATTTTCCATACTTCCGTTAACTCCAAACTGGGATAGCAAACTCCACCGAGCCGTTAATGTGACAAAATAGACAATTGATGCAGGAAACACTGCTGTTAGCTGAGCCCGCTGACGTGGGGGTGTTTTGTGGCCATCAACTTGGAACAGAAAAACACCACTTTACTACCAACAACAAGAACGGGTGCTGCCTCTATCTTCTCTTTCCAACCTGTTCACTATCCCTGCTCCGTGAAAATCAAATCTACCATTGTAGATAAGAATAACGCAGGCTCAGGATCAGGAAAGACTAGGGAATCTCGATATGTATAAGCTTGGAGAAAATACTTGAAATCATTAAAGGCCATTTAACAAATCACAGGAGGGATGTTTGTTTCAAAAGAGGAGAAATGGTTAAACAAGGTCATGATCTGAAACTAGTGAGTTAGAGGCTTAGATGGAATGTAAAGAAGTTTTACTCCTAGAGTGGTAGAGAAATGGAACAGCCTCCCAGCAGAAGCGGTAGAGACTAATAAAGTGAGGGAACGTTAGCTTCAAAGACGCAACACAACAGAAAAGGGATTGAACAGGATATGTTAAAGCTATGGAAAGAAGAAGAACTACTCATGATAAGTGAAGGAAAAGACATTAGTATTATTAGAGATGATAGGGTCTGAGACGCCTTGTGCCTTCAGTAACAGCATAGGTGGAAACAGGAAAAAACAACTTAAACACAAAAGAATAGGGCCAATGGCAATGCAAAAACAGAGACAGGGGAAATACTGTACAACGATAAGCCCTGGCCTGGACACATCCCACAGCACCTGGACTTCTCAAAGAAAATGAACATCAAAAGAACCAAGAGCTGCAAGTGAAGCTTAAATCCCCCCTGGGTCTCAATCCCAATGCCTGGTTGGCTGGTGGAGTCACTTGACCAGGTTCAGCCAATCAGACACATCCCACTGCAACCACAGCACCTGGATTTCTCAAAGAAAATGGATGAGGACAATACACAAGGGTGTGGGGGGCAATGGGGCATTCATTTACATGTAGGGATGGCTGAGGGTCATCACATAAATCAATACACAATGTGGGGATGTATGGTGGGATAAAAATACAATGCAGGGGTCATTTTTAAGTTGATGATTTTGTATGGCCTGTCAATGATGATATAAATATCCAAATGTGGGGAAAATGGCTAATGCTAACAGAGTGACCCAAATCCCTTTGAGTAAATCATTCAATTTAAATGCATGAACTGGGTGGCTTGTGTTTTGGTCTACCTGGTTGCTAACAATAGCTTTTTACTCCCTCACCAAACAAAAAAAAACAAAAAACACAATGTAGAAGAGAGCTGAGAGAAAGTTCAATGTGGAGTGCAAGGCAATTGAACCCAGGACCTTAAGCATTGTGTCTCAGCTCCCTAACCATTACTCTACATAGTCATGGGGCAAGCGTGTCTAGCTTGTCTCCCACACAAACACAATTCATAAACGAAAGAAGGGTAGCATGTACACTACAGACACTAGCAAACCTGTCCCCTGCAAACAATCCATTGGTTTTTGACCTCATTGCAATCTTGTAGCGTGCCTTCTTCCCAAACAAACACACCAAATAAATCAATTGGAGTGAATTAAACCCAGAACCTCAAAAACTAAATCCAACATCTCAACCATTGCACCACAGAGAACAGGTATAAGGCCCTACAGAAACAATCCTTTAGTTGTTACAGCCCTTTAGCTAACCTGACTCCCAAACAAATGCACTAAATAAACTAAAGAAGGGTGGCTTGTAAGGGCAAAGACAAAATGGCTTATGCTTTGGTCTATGTGCTTACTTAAAAACAAAAAAAAAAACAGGAGACAAAGTTGAAGGCTTGGGTAATCGAACTCAAGACGTCAAGTTACCAAACCCAACATCTTAGCCATTAGGCTACGGAGACTGGATGGCAGTGGTCGGAAAAACAATCCTTTATACAATACAGTCCTCCAGCTGGCCTGACTTCCAAACAAACACACTAAATAAACTAAAGAATGGTGTCTTGTAGGGGCAGAAACAATATGGCTTAAATTTTTGTCTATGTGGTGATCCACATAAAAAATAAGCCTCAGGAAATCACCTAAAGCTAAACTAAAATCACGCTAACACCTAAACCAATACGCTACAGTGACGAGTGAATATCAGCATCTCTGACTTGGAGCTGTGGTTAAGGTGTTGGACTTCCACCCCGTTGCTCGTGAGTTCGATTCCGGCTACTGCCGCCTTGTTTCCGTAATGTCTGGCGTATACTCTCCACGGCAAAAGTGGTGCCCGTAAAATCAAATTATTAATGATTCCTTTAACAATTTAATAATTCATAATAATTCATAAATAATAATAAAGTGCCATGCAATATGATATCTCGCACCAATCAGGAGACTAGGACTGGTCAGCTGACTCCGGCGACCAATCAGCAGCCCAAGTTTCCCTCGCTCTGATTGGTCAGCCCTGGTCAGGTGACACCACCCACCAATCAGGAGGCTAGGACTGAGGGGCCGAGCCTGGTCAGCTGACTCCGGCGACCAATCAGCAGCCGGCCCAGGTTTCCCTCGCTCTGATTGGTCAGCCCTGGTCAGGTGACACCACCCACCAATCAGGAGGCTAGGACTGAGGGGCGGCCCCTGATTGGCTGAGCCTGGTCAGCTGAATCCGGCAACCAATCAGCAGCCGGCCCAGGTTTCCCTCGCTCTGATTGGTCAGCCCTGGTCAGGTGACACCACCCACCAATCAGGAGGCTAGGGCTGAGGGGCAGCCCCTGATTGGCCGAGCCTGGTCAGCTGACTCCGGCGACCAATCAGCAGCCGGCCCAGGTTTCCCTCGCTCTGATTGGTCAGCCCTGGTCAGGTGACACCACCCACCAATCAGGAGGCTAGGGCTGAGGGGCAGCCCCTGTTTGGCCGAGCCTGGTCAGCTGACTCCGGCGACCAATCAGCAGCCGGCCCAGGTTTCCCTCGCTCTGATTGGTCAGCCCTGGTCAGGTGACACCACCCACCAATCAGGAGGCTAGGGCTGAGGGGCAGCCCCTGATTGGCCGAGCCTGGTCAGCTGACTCCGGCGACCAATCAGCAGCCGGCCCAGGTTTCCCTCGCTCTGATTGGTCAGCCCTGGTCAGGTGACACCACCCACCAATCAGGAGGCTAGGGCTGAGGGGCAGCCCCTGATTGGCCGAGCCTGGTCAGCTGACTCCAGCGACCAATCAGCAGCCGGCCCAGGTTTCCCTCGCTCTGATTGGTCAGCCCTGACACCACCCACCAAGCAGGTGGCTAGGGCTGAAGGGCAGCTGCTGCATGACTAAGATAAGCCTGTCTTGGCTCAGCAGGCTGGAGAAAGTCTCCAGCAGTCACTTCCTTAATTGGAGAGCATTCCCTGGAAGGAGGGTTGACGGGAGAGCTCATGTTGCCCATACTTACAGGTTCCTCTTGCTAGAAAGGCTGTGCTGCTCCTGTATAGTGCATAATTAAACGGTCAGGGATTTTTCAGCGACATCTCATTGACTTAGCTATGCATTATACAGGGCCAGCCAAGCTCTTTACGGATTAATAATTTGGCAATTAGAATGTATAGCAAAGTCAAGGCGTTTAAATCAGGTCTCTGCCGTAGACTTGCTTCTGATATTGAGGTGGTCTGTTATAGCAACAATCCACAAATAGCCAGGACTATCTTGTCCAGAGCTGCAAATTCACTCAAATTAAACCCCTATGTTTGCTTTTGTACAACAGTCCTCACACTGGAGGAGCGAAAGCAGAAGGCTACATACTAAAGGAATATAAAAAAAAAAAATAATCATAATACACACACACTTAAATAATTCATTTTATTTCCATAAAAGATAAAAAAATGTGAAGTTCCTTTATGTGCCACGTCAAGTCACTTCCTAGGTGGGATTTGCGTCTCTATTGGCTCAGCAAGACTCCATTTGTGATTGGGTGTAGCATTTTCCATACTTCCGTTAACTCCAAACTGGGATAGCAAACTCCACCGAGCCGTTAATGTGACAAAATAGACAATTGATGCAGGAAACACTGCTGTTAGCTGAGCCCGCTGACGTGGGGGTGTTTTGTGGCCATCAACTTGGAACAGAAAAACACCACTTTACTACCAACAACAAGAACGGGTGCTGCCTCTATCTTCTCTTTCCAACCTGTTCACTATCCCTGCTCCGTGAAAATCAAATCTACCATTGTAGATAAGAATAACGCAGGCTCAGGATCAGGAAAGACTAGGGAATCTCGATATGTATAAGCTTGGAGAAAATACTTGAAATCATTAAAGGCCATTTAACAAATCACAGGAGGGATGTTTGTTTCAAAAGAGGAGAAATGGTTAAACAAGGTCATGATCTGAAACTAGTGAGTTAGAGGCTTAGATGGAATGTAAAGAAGTTTTACTCCTAGAGTGGTAGAGAAATGGAACAGCCTCCCAGCAGAAGCGGTAGAGACTAATAAAGTGAGGGAACGTTAGCTTCAAAGACGCAACACAACAGAAAAGGGATTGAACAGGATATGTTAAAGCTATGGAAAGAAGAAGAACTACTCATGATAAGTGAAGGAAAAGACATTAGTATTATTAGAGATGATAGGGTCTGAGACGCCTTGTGCCTTCAGTAACAGCAAAGGTGGAAACAGGAAAAAACAACTTAAACACAAAAGAATAGGGCCAATGGCAATGCAAAAACAGAGACAGGGGAAATACTGTACAACGATAAGCCCTGGCCTGGACACATCCCACAGCACCTGGACTTCTCAAAGAAAATGAACATCAAAAGAACCAAGAGCTGCAAGTGAAGCTTAAATCCCCCCTGGGTCTCAATCCCAATGCCTGGTTGGCTGGTGGAGTCACTTGACCAGGTTCAGCCAATCAGACACATCCCACTGCAACCACAGCACCTGGATTTCTCAAAGAAAATGGATGAGGACAATACACAAGGGTGTGGGGGGCAATGGGGCATTCATTTACATGTAGGGATGGCTGAGGGTCATCACATAAATCAATACACAATGTGGGGATGTATGGTGGGATAAAAATACAATGCAGGGGTCATTTTTAAGTTGATGATTTTGTATGGCCTGTCAATGATGATATAAATATCCAAATGTGGGGAAAATGGCTAATGCTAACAGAGTGACCCAAATCCCTTTGAGTAAATCATTCAATTTAAATGCATGAACTGGGTGGCTTGTGTTTTGGTCTACCTGGTTGCTAACAATAGCTTTTTACTCCCTCACCAAACAAAAAAAAACAAAAAACACAATGTAGAAGAGAGCTGAGAGAAAGTTCAATGTGGAGTGCAAGGCAATTGAACCCAGGACCTTAAGCATTGTGTCTCAGCTCCTTAACCATTACTCTACATAGTCATGGGGCAAGCGTGTCTAGCTTGTCTCCCACACAAACACAATTCATAAACGAAAGAAGGGTAGCATGTACACTACAGACACTAGCAAACCTGTCCCCTGCAAACAATCCATTGGTTTTTGACCTCATTGCAATCTTGTAGCGTGCCTTCTTCCCAAACAAACACACCAAATAAATCAATTGGAGTGAATTAAACCCAGAACCTCAAAAACTAAATCCAACATCTCAACCATTGCACCACAGAGAACAGGTATAAGGCCCTACAGAAACAATCCTTTAGTTGTTACAGCCCTTTAGCTAACCTGACTCCCAAACAAATGCACTAAATAAACTAAAGAAGGGTGGCTTGTAAGGGCAAAGACAAAATGGCTTATGCTTTGGTCTATGTGCTTACTTAAAAACAAAAAAAAAAACAGGAGACAAAGTTGAAGGCTTGGGTAATCGAACTCAAGACGTCAAGTTACCAAACCCAACATCTTAGCCATTAGGCTACGGAGACTGGATGGCAGTGGTCGGAAAAACAATCCTTTATACAAGTTCGATTCCGGCTACTGCCGCCTTGTTTCCGTAATGTCTGGCGTATACTCTCCACGGCAAAAGTGGTGCCCGTAAAATCAAATTATTAATGATTCCTTTAACAATTTAATAATTCATAATAATTCATAAATAATAATAAAGTGCCATGCAATATGATATCTCGCACCAATCAGGAGACTAGGACTGGTCAGCTGACTCCGGCGACCAATCAGCAGCCCAAGTTTCCCTCGCTCTGATTGGTCAGCCCTGGTCAGGTGACACCACCCACCAATCAGGAGGCTAGGACTGAGGGGCAGCCCCTGATTGGCCGAGCCTGGTCAGCTGACTCCGGCGACCAATCAGCAGCCGGCCCAGGTTTCCCTCGCTCTGATTGGTCAGCCCTGGTCAGGTGACACCACCCACCAATCAGGAGGCTAGGACTGAGGGGCGGCCCCTGATTGGCTGAGCCTGGTCAGCTGAATCCGGCAACCAATCAGCAGCCGGCCCAGGTTTCCCTCGCTCTGATTGGTCAGCACTGGTCAGGTGACACCACCCACCAATCAGGAGGCTAGGGCTGAGGGGCAGCCCCTGATTGGCCGAGCCTGGTCAGCTGACTCCGGCGACCAATCAGCAGCCGGCCCAGGTTTCCCTCGCTCTGATTGGTCAGCCCTGGTCAGGTGACACCACCCACCAATCAGGGGGCTAGGACTGAGGGGCGGCCCCTGATTGGCTGAGCCTGGTCAGCTGAATCCGGCAACCAATCAGCAGCCGGCCCAGGTTTCCCTCGCTCTGATTGGTCAGCCCTGGTCAGGTGACACCACCCACCAATCAGGAGGCTAGGGCTGAGGGGCAGCCCCTGATTGGCCGAGCCTGGTCAGCTGACTCCGGCGACCAATCAGCAGCCGGCCCAGGTTTCCCTCGTTCTGATTGGTCAGCCCTGGTCAGGTGACACCACCCACCAATCAGGAGGCTAGGACTGAGGGGCGGCCCCTGATTGGCTGAGCCTGGTCAGCTGAATCCGGCAACCAATCAGCAGCCGGCCCAGGTTTCCCTCGCTCTGATTGGTCAGCCCTGGTCAGGTGACACCACCCACCAATCAGGAGGCTAGGGCTGAGGGGCAGCCCCTGATTGGCCGAGCCTGGTCAGCTGACTCCGGCGACCAATCAGCAGCCGGCCCAGGTTTCCCTCGCTCTGATTGGTCAGCCCTGGTCAGGTGACACCACCCACCAATCAGGAGGCTAGGACTGAGGGGCGGCCCCTGATTGGCTGAGCCTGGTCAGCTGACTCCGGCGACCAATCAGCAGCCGGCCCAGGTTTCCCTCGCTCTGATTGGTCAGCCCTGGTCAGGTGACACCACCCACCAATCAGGAGGCTAGGGCTGAGGGGCAGCCCCTGATTGGCCGAGCCTGGTCAGCTGAATCCGGCAACCAATCAGCAGCCGGCCCAGGTTTCCCTCGCTCTGATTGGTCAGCCCTGGTCAGGTGACACCACCCACCAATCAGGAGGCTAGGGCTGAGGGGCAGCCCCTGATTGGCCGAGCCTGGTCAGCTGACTCCAGCGACCAATCAGCAGCCGGCCCAGGTTTCCCTCGCTCTGATTGGTCAGCCCTGACACCACCCACCAAGCAGGTGGCTAGGGCTGAAGGGCAGCTGCTGCATGACTAAGATAAGCCTGTCTTGGCTCAGCAGGCTGGAGAAAGTCTCCAGCAGTCACTTCCTTAATTGGAGAGCATTCCCTGGAAGGAGGGTTGACGGGAGAGCTCATGTTGCCCATACTTACAGGTTCCTCTTGCTAGAAAGGCTGTGCTGCTCCTGTATAGTGCATAATTAAACGGTCAGGGATTTTTCAGCGACATCTCATTGACTTAGCTATGCATTATACAGGGCCAGCCAAGCTCTTTACGGATTAATAATTTGGCAATTAGAATGTATAGCAAAGTCAAGGCGTTTAAATCAGGTCTCTGCCGTAGACTTGCTTCTGATATTGAGGTGGTCTGTTATAGCAACAATCCACAAATAGCCAGGACTATCTTGTCCAGAGCTGCAAATTCACTCAAATTAAACCCCTATGTTTGCTTTTGTACAACAGTCCTCACACTGGAGGAGCGAAAGCAGAAGGCTACATACTAAAGGAATATAAAAAAAAAAAATAATCATAATACACACACACTTAAATAATTCATTTTATTTCCATAAAAGATAAAAAAATGTGAAGTTCCTTTATGTGCCACGTCAAGTCACTTCCTAGGTGGGATTTGCGTCTCTATTGGCTCAGCAAGACTCCATTTGTGATTGGGTGTAGCATTTTCCATACTTCCGTTAACTCCAAACTGGGATAGCAAACTCCACCGAGCCGTTAATGTGACAAAATAGACAATTGATGCAGGAAACACTGCTGTTAGCTGAGCCCGCTGACGTGGGGGTGTTTTGTGGCCATCAACTTGGAACAGAAAAACACCACTTTACTACCAACAACAAGAACGGGTGCTGCCTCTATCTTCTCTTTCCAACCTGTTCACTATCCCTGCTCCGTGAAAATCAAATCTACCATTGTAGATAAGAATAACGCAGGCTCAGGATCAGGAAAGACTAGGGAATCTCGATATGTATAAGCTTGGAGAAAATACTTGAAATCATTAAAGGCCATTTAACAAATCACAGGAGGGATGTTTGTTTCAAAAGAGGAGAAATGGTTAAACAAGGTCATGATCTGAAACTAGTGAGTTAGAGGCTTAGATGGAATGTAAAGAAGTTTTACTCCTAGAGTGGTAGAGAAATGGAACAGCCTCCCAGCAGAAGCGGTAGAGACTAATAAAGTGAGGGAACGTTAGCTTCAAAGACGCAACACAACAGAAAAGGGATTGAACAGGATATGTTAAAGCTATGGAAAGAAGAAGAACTACTCATGATAAGTGAAGGAAAAGACATTAGTATTATTAGAGATGATAGGGTCTGAGACGCCTTGTGCCTTCAGTAACAGCAAAGGTGGAAACAGGAAAAAACAACTTAAACACAAAAGAATAGGGCCAATGGCAATGCAAAAACAGAGACAGGGGAAATACTGTACAACGATAAGCCCTGGCCTGGACACATCCCACAGCACCTGGACTTCTCAAAGAAAATGAACATCAAAAGAACCAAGAGCTGCAAGTTTAAATCCCCCCTGGGTCTCAATCCCAATGCCTGGTTGGCTGGTGGAGTCACTTGACCAGGTTCAGCCAATCAGACACATCCCACTGCAACCACAGCACCTGGATTTCTCAAAGAAAATGGATGAGGACAATACACAAGGGTGTGGGGGGCAATGGGGCATTCATTTACATGTAGGGATGGCTGAGGGTCATCACATAAATCAATACACAATGTGGGGATGTATGGTGGGATAAAAATACAATGCAGGGGTCATTTTTAAGTTGATGATTTTGTATGGCCTGTCAATGATGATATAAATATCCAAATGTGGGGAAAATGGCTAATGCTAACAGAGTGACCCAAATCCCTTTGAGTAAATCATTCAATTTAAATGCATGAACTGGGTGGCTTGTGTTTTGGTCTACCTGGTTGCTAACAATAGCTTTTTACTCCCTCACCAAACAAAAAAAAACAAAAAACACAATGTAGAAGAGAGCTGAGAGAAAGTTCAATGTGGAGTGCAAGGCAATTGAACCCAGGACCTTAAGCATTGTGTCTCAGCTCCTTAACCATTACTCTACATAGTCATGGGGCAAGCGTGTCTAGCTTGTCTCCCACACAAACACAATTCATAAACGAAAGAAGGGTAGCATGTACACTACAGACACTAGCAAACCTGTCCCCTGCAAACAATCCATTGGTTTTTGACCTCATTGCAATCTTGTAGCGTGCCTTCTTCCCAAACAAACACACCAAATAAATCAATTGGAGTGAATTAAACCCAGAACCTCAAAAACTAAATCCAACATCTCAACCATTGCACCACAGAGAACAGGTATAAGGCCCTACAGAAACAATCCTTTAGTTGTTACAGCCCTTTAGCTAACCTGACTCCCAAACAAATGCACTAAATAAACTAAAGAAGGGTGGCTTGTAAGGGCAAAGACAAAATGGCTTATGCTTTGGTCTATGTGCTTACTTAAAAACAAAAAAAAAAACAGGAGACAAAGTTGAAGGCTTGGGTAATCGAACTCAAGACGTCAAGTTACCAAACCCAACATCTTAGCCATTAGGCTACGGAGACTGGATGGCGGTGGTCGGAAAAACAATCCTTTATACAATACAGTCCTCCAGCTGGCCTGACTTCCAAACAAACACACTAAATAAACTAAAGAATGGTGTCTTGTAGGGGCAGAAACAATATGGCTTAAATTTTTGTCTATGTGGTGATCCACATAAAAAATAAGCCTCAGGAAATCACCTAAAGCTAAACTAAAATCACGCTAACACCTAAACCAATACGCTACAGTGACGAGTGAATATCAGCATCTCTGACTTGGAGTTGTGGTTAAGGTGTTGGACTTCCACCCCGTTGCTCGTGAGTTCGATTCCGGCTACTGCCGCCTTGTTTCCGTAATGTCTGGCGTATACTCTCCACGGCAAAAGTGGTGCCCGTAAAATCAAATTATTAATGATTCCTTTAACAATTTAATAATTCATAATAATTCATAAATAATAATAAAGTGCCATGCAATATGATATCTCGCACCAATCAGGAGACTAGGACTGGTCAGCTGACTCCGGCGACCAATCAGCAGCCCAAGTTTCCCTCGCTCTGATTGGTCAGCCCTGGTCAGGTGACACCACCCACCAATCAGGAGGCTAGGACTGAGGGGCAGCCCCTGATTGGCCGAGCCTGGTCAGCTGACTCCGGCGACCAATCAGCAGCCGGCCCAGGTTTCCCTCGCTCTGATTGGTCAGCCCTGGTCAGGTGACACCACCCACCAATCAGGAGGCTAGGACTGAGGGGCGGCCCCTGATTGGCTGAGCCTGGTCAGCTGAATCCGGCAACCAATCAGCAGCCGGCCCAGGTTTCCCTCGCTCTGATTGGTCAGCACTGGTCAGGTGACACCACCCACCAATCAGGAGGCTAGGGCTGAGGGGCAGCCCCTGATTGGCCGAGCCTGGTCAGCTGACTCCGGCGACCAATCAGCAGCCGGCCCAGGTTTCCCTCGCTCTGATTGGTCAGCCCTGGTCAGGTGACACCACCCACCAATCAGGGGGCTAGGACTGAGGGGCGGCCCCTGATTGGCTGAGCCTGGTCAGCTGAATCCGGCAACCAATCAGCAGCCGGCCCAGGTTTCCCTCGCTCTGATTGGTCAGCCCTGGTCAGGTGACACCACCCACCAATCAGGAGGCTAGGGCTGAGGGGCAGCCCCTGATTGGCCGAGCCTGGTCAGCTGACTCCGGCGACCAATCAGCAGCCGGCCCAGGTTTCCCTCGTTCTGATTGGTCAGCCCTGGTCAGGTGACACCACCCACCAATCAGGAGGCTAGGACTGAGGGGCGGCCCCTGATTGGCTGAGCCTGGTCAGCTGAATCCGGCAACCAATCAGCAGCCGGCCCAGGTTTCCCTCGCTCTGATTGGTCAGCCCTGGTCAGGTGACACCACCCACCAATCAGGAGGCTAGGGCTGAGGGGCAGCCCCTGATTGGCCGAGCCTGGTCAGCTGACTCCAGCGACCAATCAGCAGCCGGCCCAGGTTTCCCTCGCTCTGATTGGTCAGCCCTGGTCAGGTGACACCACCCACCAATCAGGAGGCTAGGACTGAGGGGCGGCCCCTGATTGGCTGAGCCTGGTCAGCTGAATCCGGCGACCAATCAGCAGCCGGCCCAGGTTTCCCTCGCTCTGATTGGTCAGCCCTGGTCAGGTGACACCACCCACCAATCAGGAGGCTAGGGCTGAGGGGCAGCCCCTGATTGGCCGAGCCTGGTCAGCTGACTCCGGCGACCAATCAGCAGCCGGCCCAGGTTTCCCTCGCTCTGATTGGTCAGCCCTGGTCAGGTGACACCACCCACCAATCAGGAGGCTAGGGCTGAGGGGCAGCCCCTGATTGGCCGAGCCTGGTCAGCTGACTCCAGCGACCAATCAGCAGCCGGCCCAGGTTTCCCTCGCTCTGATTGGTCAGCCCTGACACCACCCACCAAGCAGGTGGCTAGGGCTGAAGGGCAGCTGCTGCATGACTAAGATAAGCCTGTCTTGGCTCAGCAGGCTGGAGAAAGTCTCCAGCAGTCACTTCCTTAATTGGAGAGCATTCCCTGGAAGGAGGGTTGACGGGAGAGCTCATGTTGCCCATACTTACAGGTTCCTCTTGCTAGAAAGGCTGTGCTGCTCCTGTATAGTGCATAATTAAACGGTCAGGGATTTTTCAGCGACATCTCATTGACTTAGCTATGCATTATACAGGGCCAGCCAAGCTCTTTACGGATTAATAATTTGGCAATTAGAATGTATAGCAAAGTCAAGGCGTTTAAATCAGGTCTCTGCCGTAGACTTGCTTCTGATATTGAGGTGGTCTGTTATAGCAACAATCCACAAATAGCCAGGACTATCTTGTCCAGAGCTGCAAATTCACTCAAATTAAACCCCTATGTTTGCTTTTGTACAACAGTCCTCACACTGGAGGAGCGAAAGCAGAAGGCTACATACTAAAGGAATATAAAAAAAAAAAATAATCATAATACACACACACTTAAATAATTCATTTTATTTCCATAAAAGATAAAAAAATGTGAAGTTCCTTTATGTGCCACGTCAAGTCACTTCCTAGGTGGGATTTGCGTCTCTATTGGCTCAGCAAGACTCCATTTGTGATTGGGTGTAGCATTTTCCATACTTCCGTTAACTCCAAACTGGGATAGCAAACTCCACCGAGCCGTTAATGTGACAAAATAGACAATTGATGCAGGAAACACTGCTGTTAGCTGAGCCCGCTGACGTGGGGGTGTTTTGTGGCCATCAACTTGGAACAGAAAAACACCACTTTACTACCAACAACAAGAACGGGTGCTGCCTCTATCTTCTCTTTCCAACCTGTTCACTATCCCTGCTCCGTGAAAATCAAATCTACCATTGTAGATAAGAATAACGCAGGCTCAGGATCAGGAAAGACTAGGGAATCTCGATATGTATAAGCTTGGAGAAAATACTTGAAATCATTAAAGGCCATTTAACAAATCACAGGAGGGATGTTTGTTTCAAAAGAGGAGAAATGGTTAAACAAGGTCATGATCTGAAACTAGTGAGTTAGAGGCTTAGATGGAATGTAAAGAAGTTTTACTCCTAGAGTGGTAGAGAAATGGAACAGCCTCCCAGCAGAAGCGGTAGAGACTAATAAAGTGAGGGAACGTTAGCTTCAAAGACGCAACACAACAGAAAAGGGATTGAACAGGATATGTTAAAGCTATGGAAAGAAGAAGAACTACTCATGATAAGTGAAGGAAAAGACATTAGTATTATTAGAGATGATAGGGTCTGAGACGCCTTGTGCCTTCAGTAACAGCAAAGGTGGAAACAGGAGAAAACAACTTAAACACAAAAGAATAGGGCCAATGGCAATGCAAAAACAGAGACAGGGTAAATACTGTACAACGATAAGACCTGGCCTGGACACATCCCACAGCACCTGGACTTCTCAAAGAAAATGAACATCAAAAGAACCAAGAGCTGCAAGTGAAGCTTAAATCCCCCCTGGGTCTCAATCCCAATGCCTGGTTGGCTGGTGGAGTCACTTGACCAGGTTCAGCCAATCAGACACATCCCACTGCAACCACAGCACCTGGATTTCTCAAAGAAAATGGATGAGGACAATACACAAGGGTGTGGGGGGCAATGGGGCATTCATTTACATGTAGGGATGGCTGAGGGTCATCACATAAATCAATACACAATGTGGGGATGTATGGTGGGATAAAAATACAATGCAGGGGTCATTTTTAAGTTGATGATTTTGTATGGCCTGTCAATGATGATATAAATATCCAAATGTGGGGAAAATGGCTAATGCTAACAGAGTGACCCAAATCCCTTTGAGTAAATCATTCAATTTAAATGCATGAACTGGGTGGCTTGTGTTTTGGTCTACCTGGTTGCTAACAATAGCTTTTTACTCCCTCACCAAACAAAAAAAAACAAAAAACACAATGTAGAAGAGAGCTGAGAGAAAGTTCAATGTGGAGTGCAAGGCAATTGAACCCAGGACCTTAAGCATTGTGTCTCAGCTCCTTAACCATTACTCTACATAGTCATGGGGCAAGCGTGTCTAGCTTGTCTCCCACACAAACACAATTCATAAACGAAAGAAGGGTAGCATGTACACTACAGACACTAGCAAACCTGTCCCCTGCAAACAATCCATTGGTTTTTGACCTCATTGCAATCTTGTAGCGTGCCTTCTTCCCAAACAAACACACCAAATAAATCAATTGGAGTGAATTAAACCCAGAACCTCAAAAACTAAATCCAACATCTCAACCATTGCACCACAGAGAACAGGTATAAGGCCCTACAGAAACAATCCTTTAGTTGTTACAGCCCTTTAGCTAACCTGACTCCCAAACAAATGCACTAAATAAACTAAAGAAGGGTGGCTTGTAAGGGCAAAGACAAAATGGCTTATGCTTTGGTCTATGTGCTTACTTAAAAACAAAAAAAAAAACAGGAGACAAAGTTGAAGGCTTGGGTAATCGAACTCAAGACGTCAAGTTACCAAACCCAACATCTTAGCCATTAGGCTACGGAGACTGGATGGCAGTGGTAGGAAAAACAATCCTTTATACAATACAGTCCTCCAGCTGGCCTGACTTCCAAACAAACACACTAAATAAACTAAAGAATGGTGTCTTGTAGGGGCAGAAACAATATGGCTTAAATTTTTGTCTATGTGGTGATCCACATAAAAAATAAGCCTCAGGAAATCACCTAAAGCTAAACTAAAATCACGCTAACACCTAAACCAATACGCTACAGTGACGAGTGAATATCAGCATCTCTGACTTGGAGTTGTGGTTAAGGTGTTGGACTTCCACCCCGTTGCTCGTGAGTTCGATTCCGGCTACTGCCGCCTTGTTTCCGTAATGTCTGGCGTATACTCTCCACGGCAAAAGTGGTGCCCGTAAAATCAAATTATTAATGATTCCTTTAACAATTTAATAATTCATAATAATTCATAAATAATAATAAAGTGCCATGCAATATGATATCTCGCACCAATCAGGAGACTAGGACTGGTCAGCTGACTCCGGCGACCAATCAGCAGCCCAAGTTTCCCTCGCTCTGATTGGTCAGCCCTGGTCAGGTGACACCACCCACCAATCAGGAGGCTAGGACTGAGGGGCAGCCCCTGATTGGCCGAGCCTGGTCAGCTGACTCCGGCGACCAATCAGCAGCCGGCCCAGGTTTCCCTCGCTCTGATTGGTCAGCCCTGGTCAGGTGACACCACCCACCAATCAGGAGGCTAGGGCTGAGGGGCAGCCCCTGATTGGCCGAGCCTGGTCAGCTGACTCCGGCGACCAATCAGCAGCCGGCCCAGGTTTCCCTCGTTCTGATTGGTCAGCCCTGGTCAGGTGACACCACCCACCAATCAGGAGGCTAGGACTGAGGGGCGGCCCCTGATTGGCTGAGCCTGGTCAGCTGAATCCGGCAACCAATCAGCAGCCGGCCCAGGTTTCCCTCGCTCTGATTGGTCAGCACTGGTCAGGTGACACCACCCACCAATCAGGAGGCTAGGGCTGAGGGGCAGCCCCTGATTGGCCGAGCCTGGTCAGCTGACTCCGGCGACCAATCAGCAGCCGGCCCAGGTTTCCCTCGCTCTGATTGGTCAGCCCTGGTCAGGTGACACCACCCACCAATCAGGGGGCTAGGACTGAGGGGCGGCCCCTGATTGGCTGAGCCTGGTCAGCTGAATCCGGCAACCAATCAGCAGCCGGCCCAGGTTTCCCTCGCTCTGATTGGTCAGCCCTGGTCAGGTGACACCACCCACCAATCAGGAGGCTAGGGCTGAGGGGCAGCCCCTGATTGGCCGAGCCTGGTCAGCTGACTCCGGCGACCAATCAGCAGCCGGCCCAGGTTTCCCTCGTTCTGATTGGTCAGCACTGGTCAGGTGACACCACCCACCAATCAGGGGGCTAGGACTGAGGGGCGGCCCCTGATTGGCTGAGCCTGGTCAGCTGAATCCGGCAACCAATCAGCAGCCGGCCCAGGTTTCCCTCGCTCTGATTGGTCAGCCCTGGTCAGGTGACACCACCCACCAATCAGGAGGTCAGCTGAATCCGGCAACCAATCAGCAGCCGGCCCAGGTTTCCCTCGCTCTGATTGGTCAGCCCTGGTCAGGTGACACCACCCACCAATCAGGAGGCTAGGGCTGAGGGGCAGCCCCTGATTGGCCGAGCCTGGTCAGCTGACTCCGGCGACCAATCAGCAGCCGGCCCAGGTTTCCCTCGTTCTGATTGGTCAGCACTGGTCAGGTGACACCACCCACCAATCAGGGGGCTAGGACTGAGGGGCGGCCCCTGATTGGCTGAGCCTGGTCAGCTGAATCCGGCAACCAATCAGCAGCCGGCCCAGGTTTCCCTCGCTCTGATTGGTCAGCCCTGGTCAGGTGACACCACCCACCAATCAGGAGGCTAGGGCTGAGGGGCAGCCCCTGATTGGCCGAGCCTGGTCAGCTGACTCCAGCGACCAATCAGCAGCCGGCCCAGGTTTCCCTCGCTCTGATTGGTCAGCCCTGACACCACCCACCAAGCAGGTGGCTAGGGCTGAAGGGCAGCTGCTGCATGACTAAGATAAGCCTGTCTTGGCTCAGCAGGCTGGAGAAAGTCTCCAGCAGTCACTTCCTTAATTGGAGAGCATTCCCTGGAAGGAGGGTTGACGGGAGAGCTCATGTTGCCCATACTTACAGGTTCCTCTTGCTAGAAAGGCTGTGCTGCTCCTGTATAGTGCATAATTAAACGGTCAGGGATTTTTCAGCGACATCTCATTGACTTAGCTATGCATTATACAGGGCCAGCCAAGCTCTTTACGGATTAATAATTTGGCAATTAGAATGTATAGCAAAGTCAAGGCGTTTAAATCAGGTCTCTGCCGTAGACTTGCTTCTGATATTGAGGTGGTCTGTTATAGCAACAATCCACAAATAGCCAGGACTATCTTGTCCAGAGCTGCAAATTCACTCAAATTAAACCCCTATGTTTGCTTTTGTACAACAGTCCTCACACTGGAGGAGCGAAAGCAGAAGGCTACATACTAAAGGAATATAAAAAAAAAAAATAATCATAATACACACACACTTAAATAATTCATTTTATTTCCATAAAAGATAAAAAAATGTGAAGTTCCTTTATGTGCCACGTCAAGTCACTTCCTAGGTGGGATTTGCGTCTCTATTGGCTCAGCAAGACTCCATTTGTGATTGGGTGTAGCATTTTCCATACTTCCGTTAACTCCAAACTGGGATAGCAAACTCCACCGAGCCGTTAATGTGACAAAATAGACAATTGATGCAGGAAACACTGCTGTTAGCTGAGCCCGCTGACGTGGGGGTGTTTTGTGGCCATCAACTTGGAACAGAAAAACACCACTTTACTACCAACAACAAGAACGGGTGCTGCCTCTATCTTCTCTTTCCAACCTGTTCACTATCCCTGCTCCGTGAAAATCAAATCTACCATTGTAGATAAGAATAACGCAGGCTCAGGATCAGGAAAGACTAGGGAATCTCGATATGTATAAGCTTGGAGAAAATACTTGAAATCATTAAAGGCCATTTAACAAATCACAGGAGGGATGTTTGTTTCAAAAGAGGAGAAATGGTTAAACAAGGTCATGATCTGAAACTAGTGAGTTAGAGGCTTAGATGGAATGTAAAGAAGTTTTACTCCTAGAGTGGTAGAGAAATGGAACAGCCTCCCAGCAGAAGCGGTAGAGACTAATAAAGTGAGGGAACGTTAGCTTCAAAGACGCAACACAACAGAAAAGGGATTGAACAGGATATGTTAAAGCTATGGAAAGAAGAAGAACTACTCATGATAAGTGAAGGAAAAGACATTAGTATTATTAGAGATGATAGGGTCTGAGACGCCTTGTGCCTTCAGTAACAGCAAAGGTGGAAACAGGAAAAAACAACTTAAACACAAAAGAATAGGGCCAATGGCAATGCAAAAACAGAGACAGGGGAAATACTGTACAACGATAAGCCCTGGCCTGGACACATCCCACAGCACCTGGACTTCTCAAAGAAAATGAACATCAAAAGAACCAAGAGCTGCAAGTTTAAATCCCCCCTGGGTCTCAATCCCAATGCCTGGTTGGCTGGTGGAGTCACTTGACCAGGTTCAGCCAATCAGACACATCCCACTGCAACCACAGCACCTGGATTTCTCAAAGAAAATGGATGAGGACAATACACAAGGGTGTGGGGGGCAATGGGGCATTCATTTACATGTAGGGATGGCTGAGGGTCATCACATAAATCAATACACAATGTGGGGATGTATGGTGGGATAAAAATACAATGCAGGGGTCATTTTTAAGTTGATGATTTTGTATGGCCTGTCAATGATGATATAAATATCCAAATGTGGGGAAAATGGCTAATGCTAACAGAGTGACCCAAATCCCTTTGAGTAAATCATTCAATTTAAATGCATGAACTGGGTGGCTTGTGTTTTGGTCTACCTGGTTGCTAACAATAGCTTTTTACTCCCTCACCAAACAAAAAAAAACAAAAAACACAATGTAGAAGAGAGCTGAGAGAAAGTTCAATGTGGAGTGCAAGGCAATTGAACCCAGGACCTTAAGCATTGTGTCTCAGCTCCTTAACCATTACTCTACATAGTCATGGGGCAAGCGTGTCTAGCTTGTCTCCCACACAAACACAATTCATAAACGAAAGAAGGGTAGCATGTACACTACAGACACTAGCAAACCTGTCCCCTGCAAACAATCCATTGGTTTTTGACCTCATTGCAATCTTGTAGCGTGCCTTCTTCCCAAACAAACACACCAAATAAATCAATTGGAGTGAATTAAACCCAGAACCTCAAAAACTAAATCCAACATCTCAACCATTGCACCACAGAGAACAGGTATAAGGCCCTACAGAAACAATCCTTTAGTTGTTACAGCCCTTTAGCTAACCTGACTCCCAAACAAATGCACTAAATAAACTAAAGAAGGGTGGCTTGTAAGGGCAAAGACAAAATGGCTTATGCTTTGGTCTATGTGCTTACTTAAAAACAAAAAAAAAAACAGGAGACAAAGTTGAAGGCTTGGGTAATCGAACTCAAGACGTCAAGTTACCAAACCCAACATCTTAGCCATTAGGCTACGGAGACTGGATGGCGGTGGTCGGAAAAACAATCCTTTATACAATACAGTCCTCCAGCTGGCCTGACTTCCAAACAAACACACTAAATAAACTAAAGAATGGTGTCTTGTAGGGGCAGAAACAATATGGCTTAAATTTTTGTCTATGTGGTGATCCACATAAAAAATAAGCCTCAGGAAATCACCTAAAGCTAAACTAAAATCACGCTAACACCTAAACCAATACGCTACAGTGACGAGTGAATATCAGCATCTCTGACTTGGAGTTGTGGTTAAGGTGTTGGACTTCCACCCCGTTGCTCGTGAGTTCGATTCCGGCTACTGCCGCCTTGTTTCCGTAATGTCTGGCGTATACTCTCCACGGCAAAAGTGGTGCCCGTAAAATCAAATTATTAATGATTCCTTTAACAATTTAATAATTCATAATAATTCATAAATAATAATAAAGTGCCATGCAATATGATATCTCGCACCAATCAGGAGACTAGGACTGGTCAGCTGACTCCGGCGACCAATCAGCAGCCGGCCCAGGTTTCCCTCGCTCTGATTGGTCAGCACTGGTCAGGTGACACCACCCACCAATCAGGAGGCTAGGGCTGAGGGGCAGCCCCTGATTGGCCGAGCCTGGTCAGCTGACTCCGGCGACCAATCAGCAGCCGGCCCAGGTTTCCCTCGCTCTGATTGGTCAGCCCTGGTCAGGTGACACCACCCACCAATCAGGGGGCTAGGACTGAGGGGCGGCCCCTGATTGGCTGAGCCTGGTCAGCTGAATCCGGCAACCAATCAGCAGCCGGCCCAGGTTTCCCTCGCTCTGATTGGTCAGCCCTGGTCAGGTGACACCACCCACCAATCAGGAGGCTAGGGCTGAGGGGCAGCCCCTGATTGGCCGAGCCTGGTCAGCTGACTCCGGCGACCAATCAGCAGCCGGCCCAGGTTTCCCTCGTTCTGATTGGTCAGCCCTGGTCAGGTGACACCACCCACCAATCAGGAGGCTAGGACTGAGGGGCGGCCCCTGATTGGCTGAGCCTGGTCAGCTGAATCCGGCAACCAATCAGCAGCCGGCCCAGGTTTCCCTCGCTCTGATTGGTCAGCCCTGGTCAGGTGACACCACCCACCAATCAGGAGGCTAGGGCTGAGGGGCAGCCCCTGATTGGCCGAGCCTGGTCAGCTGACTCCAGCGACCAATCAGCAGCCGGCCCAGGTTTCCCTCGCTCTGATTGGTCAGCCCTGGTCAGGTGACACCACCCACCAATCAGGAGGCTAGGACTGAGGGGCGGCCCCTGATTGGCCGAGCCTGGTCAGCTGAATCCGGCAACCAATCAGCAGCCGGCCCAGGTTTCCCTCGCTCTGATTGGTCAGCCCTGGTCAGGTGACACCACCCACCAATCAGGAGGCTAGGGCTGAGGGGCAGCCCCTGATTGGCCGAGCCTGGTCAGCTGACTCCAGCGACCAATCAGCAGCCGGCCCAGGTTTCCCTCGCTCTGATTGGTCAGCCCTGACACCACCCACCAAGCAGGTGGCTAGGGCTGAAGGGCAGCTGCTGCATGACTAAGATAAGCCTGTCTTGGCTCAGCAGGCTGGAGAAAGTCTCCAGCAGTCACTTCCTTAATTGGAGAGCATTCCCTGGAAGGAGGGTTGACGGGAGAGCTCATGTTGCCCATACTTACAGGTTCCTCTTGCTAGAAAGGCTGTGCTGCTCCTGTATAGTGCATAATTAAACGGTCAGGGATTTTTCAGCGACATCTCATTGACTTAGCTATGCATTATACAGGGCCAGCCAAGCTCTTTACGGATTAATAATTTGGCAATTAGAATGTATAGCAAAGTCAAGGCGTTTAAATCAGGTCTCTGCCGTAGACTTGCTTCTGATATTGAGGTGGTCTGTTATAGCAACAATCCACAAATAGCCAGGACTATCTTGTCCAGAGCTGCAAATTCACTCAAATTAAACCCCTATGTTTGCTTTTGTACAACAGTCCTCACACTGGAGGAGCGAAAGCAGAAGGCTACATACTAAAGGAATATAAAAAAAAAAAATAATCATAATACACACACACTTAAATAATTCATTTTATTTCCATAAAAGATAAAAAAATGTGAAGTTCCTTTATGTGCCACGTCAAGTCACTTCCTAGGTGGGATTTGCGTCTCTATTGGCTCAGCAAGACTCCATTTGTGATTGGGTGTAGCATTTTCCATACTTCCGTTAACTCCAAACTGGGATAGCAAACTCCACCGAGCCGTTAATGTGACAAAATAGACAATTGATGCAGGAAACACTGCTGTTAGCTGAGCCCGCTGACGTGGGGGTGTTTTGTGGCCATCAACTTGGAACAGAAAAACACCACTTTACTACCAACAACAAGAACGGGTGCTGCCTCTATCTTCTCTTTCCAACCTGTTCACTATCCCTGCTCCGTGAAAATCAAATCTACCATTGTAGATAAGAATAACGCAGGCTCAGGATCAGGAAAGACTAGGGAATCTCGATATGTATAAGCTTGGAGAAAATACTTGAAATCATTAAAGGCCATTTAACAAATCACAGGAGGGATGTTTGTTTCAAAAGAGGAGAAATGGTTAAACAAGGTCATGATCTGAAACTAGTGAGTTAGAGGCTTAGATGGAATGTAAAGAAGTTTTACTCCTAGAGTGGTAGAGAAATGGAACAGCCTCCCAGCAGAAGCGGTAGAGACTAATAAAGTGAGGGAACGTTAGCTTCAAAGACGCAACACAACAGAAAAGGGATTGAACAGGATATGTTAAAGCTATGGAAAGAAGAAGAACTACTCATGATAAGTGAAGGAAAAGACATTAGTATTATTAGAGATGATAGGGTCTGAGACGCCTTGTGCCTTCAGTAACAGCAAAGGTGGAAACAGGAAAAAACAACTTAAACACAAAAGAATAGGGCCAATGGCAATGCAAAAACAGAGACAGGGGAAATACTGTACAACGATAAGCCCTGGCCTGGACACATCCCACAGCACCTGGACTTCTCAAAGAAAATGAACATCAAAAGAACCAAGAGCTGCAAGTGAAGCTTAAATCCCCCCTGGGTCTCAATCCCAATGCCTGGTTGGCTGGTGGAGTCACTTGACCAGGTTCAGCCAATCAGACACATCCCACTGCAACCACAGCACCTGGATTTCTCAAAGAAAATGGATGAGGACAATACACAAGGGTGTGGGGGGCAATGGGGCATTCATTTACATGTAGGGATGGCTGAGGGTCATCACATAAATCAATACACAATGTGGGGATGTATGGTGGGATAAAAATACAATGCAGGGGTCATTTTTAAGTTGATGATTTTGTATGGCCTGTCAATGATGATATAAATATCCAAATGTGGGGAAAATGGCTAATGCTAACAGAGTGACCCAAATCCCTTTGAGTAAATCATTCAATTTAAATGCATGAACTGGGTGGCTTGTGTTTTGGTCTACCTGGTTGCTAACAATAGCTTTTTACTCCCTCACCAAACAAAAAAAAACAAAAAACACAATGTAGAAGAGAGCTGAGAGAAAGTTCAATGTGGAGTGCAAGGCAATTGAACCCAGGACCTTAAGCATTGTGTCTCAGCTCCTTAACCATTACTCTACATAGTCATGGGGCAAGCGTGTCTAGCTTGTCTCCCACACAAACACAATTCATAAACGAAAGAAGGGTAGCATGTACACTACAGACACTAGCAAACCTGTCCCCTGCAAACAATCCATTGGTTTTTGACCTCATTGCAATCTTGTAGCGTGCCTTCTTCCCAAACAAACACACCAAATAAATCAATTGGAGTGAATTAAACCCAGAACCTCAAAAACTAAATCCAACATCTCAACCATTGCACCACAGAGAACAGGTATAAGGCCCTACAGAAACAATCCTTTAGTTGTTACAGCCCTTTAGCTAACCTGACTCCCAAACAAATGCACTAAATAAACTAAAGAAGGGTGGCTTGTAAGGGCAAAGACAAAATGGCTTATGCTTTGGTCTATGTGCTTACTTAAAAACAAAAAAAACCACAGGAGACAAAGTTGAAGGCTTGGGTAATCGAACTCAAGACGTCAAGTTACCAAACCCAACATCTTAGCCATTAGGCTACGGAGACTGGATGGCAGTGGTCGGAAAAACAATCCTTTATACAATACAGTCCTCCAGCTGGCCTGACTTCCAAACAAACACACTAAATAAACTAAAGAATGGTGTCTTGTAGGGGCAGAAACAATATGGCTTAAATTTTTGTCTATGTGGTGATCCACATAAAAAATAAGCCTCAGGAAATCACCTAAAGCTAAACTAAAATCACGCTAACACCTAAACCAATACGCTACAGTGACGAGTGAATATCAGCATCTCTGACTTGGAGTTGTGGTTAAGGTGTTGGACTTCCACCCCGTTGCTCGTGAGTTCGATTCCGGCTACTGCCGCCTTGTTTCCGTAATGTCTGGCGTATACTCTCCACGGCAAAAGTGGTGCCCGTAAAATCAAATTATTAATGATTCCTTTAACAATTTAATAATTCATAATAATTCATAAATAATAATAAAGTGCCATGCAATATGATATCTCGCACCAATCAGGAGACTAGGACTGGTCAGCTGACTCCGGCGACCAATCAGCAGCCCAAGTTTCCCTCGCTCTGATTGGTCAGCCCTGGTCAGGTGACACCACCCACCAATCAGGAGGCTAGGACTGAGGGGCAGCCCCTGATTGGCCGAGCCTGGTCAGCTGACTCCGGCGACCAATCAGCAGCCGGCCCAGGTTTCCCTCGCTCTGATTGGTCAGCCCTGGTCAGGTGACACCACCCACCAATCAGGAGGCTAGGACTGAGGGGCGGCCCCTGATTGGCTGAGCCTGGTCAGCTGAATCCGGCAACCAATCAGCAGCCGGCCCAGGTTTCCCTCGCTCTGATTGGTCAGCACTGGTCAGGTGACACCACCCACCAATCAGGAGGCTAGGGCTGAGGGGCAGCCCATGATTGGCCGAGCCTGGTCAGCTGAATCCGGCAACCAATCAGCAGCCGGCCCAGGTTTCCCTCGCTCTGATTGGTCAGCCCTGGTCAGGTGACACCACCCACCAATCAGGAGGCTAGGGCTGAGGGGCAGCCCCTGATTGGCCGAGCCTGGTCAGCTGACTCCGGCGACCAATCAGCAGCCGGCCCAGGTTTCCCTCGTTCTGATTGGTCAGCCCTGGTCAGGTGACACCACCCACCAATCAGGAGGCTAGGACTGAGGGGCGGCCCCTGATTGGCTGAGCCTGGTCAGCTGAATCCGGCAACCAATCAGCAGCCGGCCCAGGTTTCCCTCGCTCTGATTGGTCAGCCCTGGTCAGGTGACACCACCCACCAATCAGGAGGCTAGGGCTGAGGGGCAGCCCCTGATTGGCTGAGCCTGGTCAGCTGAATCCGGCAACCAATCAGCAGCCGGCCCAGGTTTCCCTCGCTCTGATTGGTCAGCACTGGTCAGGTGACACCACCCACCAATCAGGGGGCTAGGACTGAGGGGCGGCCCCTGATTGGCTGAGCCTGGTCAGCTGAATCCGGCAACCAATCAGCAGCCGGCCCAGGTTTCCCTCGCTCTGATTGGTCAGCCCTGGTCAGGTGACACCACCCACCAATCAGGAGGCTAGGGCTGAGGGGCAGCCCCTGATTGGCCGAGCCTGGTCAGCTGACTCCGGCGACCAATCAGCAGCCGGCCCAGGTTTCCCTCGTTCTGATTGGTCAGCCCTGGTCAGGTGACACCACCCACCAATCAGGAGGCTAGGACTGAGGGGCGGCCCCTGATTGGCTGAGCCTGGTCAGCTGAATCCGGCAACCAATCAGCAGCCGGCCCAGGTTTCCCTCGCTCTGATTGGTCAGCCCTGGTCAGGTGACACCACCCACCAATCAGGAGGCTAGGGCTGAGGGGCAGCCCCTGATTGGCCGAGCCTGGTCAGCTGACTCCAGCGACCAATCAGCAGCCGGCCCAGGTTTCCCTCGCTCTGATTGGTCAGCCCTGGTCAGGTGACACCACCCACCAATCAGGAGGCTAGGACTGAGGGGCGGCCCCTGATTGGCTGAGCCTGGTCAGCTGAATCCGGCAACCAATCAGCAGCCGGCCCAGGTTTCCCTCGCTCTGATTGGTCAGCCCTGGTCAGGTGACACCACCCACCAATCAGGAGGCTAGGGCTGAGGGGCAGCCCCTGATTGGCCGAGCCTGGTCAGCTGACTCCGGCGACCAATCAGCAGCCGGCCCAGGTTTCCCTCGCTCTGATTGGTCAGCCCTGGTCAGGTGACACCACCCACCAATCAGGAGGCTAGGGCTGAGGGGCAGCCCCTGATTGGCCGAGCCTGGTCAGCTGACTCCAGCGACCAATCAGCAGCCGGCCCAGGTTTCCCTCGCTCTGATTGGTCAGCCCTGACACCACCCACCAAGCAGGTGGCTAGGGCTGAAGGGCAGCTGCTGCATGACTAAGATAAGCCTGTCTTGGCTCAGCAGGCTGGAGAAAGTCTCCAGCAGTCACTTCCTTAATTGGAGAGCATTCCCTGGAAGGAGGGTTGACGGGAGAGCTCATGTTGCCCATACTTACAGGTTCCTCTTGCTAGAAAGGCTGTGCTGCTCCTGTATAGTGCATAATTAAACGGTCAGGGATTTTTCAGCGACATCTCATTGACTTAGCTATGCATTATACAGGGCCAGCCAAGCTCTTTACGGATTAATAATTTGGCAATTAGAATGTATAGCAAAGTCAAGGCGTTTAAATCAGGTCTCTGCCGTAGACTTGCTTCTGATATTGAGGTGGTCTGTTATAGCAACAATCCACAAATAGCCAGGACTATCTTGTCCAGAGCTGCAAATTCACTCAAATTAAACCCCTATGTTTGCTTTTGTACAACAGTCCTCACACTGGAGGAGCGAAAGCAGAAGGCTACATACTAAAGGAATATAAAAAAAAAAAATAATCATAATACACACACACTTAAATAATTCATTTTATTTCCATAAAAGATAAAAAAATGTGAAGTTCCTTTATGTGCCACGTCAAGTCACTTCCTAGGTGGGATTTGCGTCTCTATTGGCTCAGCAAGACTCCATTTGTGATTGGGTGTAGCATTTTCCATACTTCCGTTAACTCCAAACTGGGATAGCAAACTCCACCGAGCCGTTAATGTGACAAAATAGACAATTGATGCAGGAAACACTGCTGTTAGCTGAGCCCGCTGACGTGGGGGTGTTTTGTGGCCATCAACTTGGAACAGAAAAACACCACTTTACTACCAACAACAAGAACGGGTGCTGCCTCTATCTTCTCTTTCCAACCTGTTCACTATCCCTGCTCCGTGAAAATCAAATCTACCATTGTAGATAAGAATAACGCAGGCTCAGGATCAGGAAAGACTAGGGAATCTCGATATGTATAAGCTTGGAGAAAATACTTGAAATCATTAAAGGCCATTTAACAAATCACAGGAGGGATGTTTGTTTCAAAAGAGGAGAAATGGTTAAACAAGGTCATGATCTGAAACTAGTGAGTTAGAGGCTTAGATGGAATGTAAAGAAGTTTTACTCCTAGAGTGGTAGAGAAATGGAACAGCCTCCCAGCAGAAGCGGTAGAGACTAATAAAGTGAGGGAACGTTAGCTTCAAAGACGCAACACAACAGAAAAGGGATTGAACAGGATATGTTAAAGCTATGGAAAGAAGAAGAACTACTCATGATAAGTGAAGGAAAAGACATTAGTATTATTAGAGATGATAGGGTCTGAGACGCCTTGTGCCTTCAGTAACAGCAAAGGTGGAAACAGGAAAAAACAACTTAAACACAAAAGAATAGGGCCAATGGCAATGCAAAAACAGAGACAGGGGAAATACTGTACAACGATAAGCCCTGGCCTGGACACATCCCACAGCACCTGGACTTCTCAAAGAAAATGAACATCAAAAGAACCAAGAGCTGCAAGTGAAGCTTAAATCCCCCCTGGGTCTCAATCCCAATGCCTGGTTGGCTGGTGGAGTCACTTGACCAGGTTCAGCCAATCAGACACATCCCACTGCAACCACAGCACCTGGATTTCTCAAAGAAAATGGATGAGGACAATACACAAGGGTGTGGGGGGCAATGGGGCATTCATTTACATGTAGGGATGGCTGAGGGTCATCACATAAATCAATACACAATGTGGGGATGTATGGTGGGATAAAAATACAATGCAGGGGTCATTTTTAAGTTGATGATTTTGTATGGCCTGTCAATGATGATATAAATATCCAAATGTGGGGAAAATGGCTAATGCTAACAGAGTGACCCAAATCCCTTTGAGTAAATCATTCAATTTAAATGCATGAACTGGGTGGCTTGTGTTTTGGTCTACCTGGTTGCTAACAATAGCTTTTTACTCCCTCACCAAACAAAAAAAAACAAAAAACACAATGTAGAAGAGAGCTGAGAGAAAGTTCAATGTGGAGTGCAAGGCAATTGAACCCAGGACCTTAAGCATTGTGTCTCAGCTCCTTAACCATTACTCTACATAGTCATGGGGCAAGCGTGTCTAGCTTGTCTCCCACACAAACACAATTCATAAACGAAAGAAGGGTAGCATGTACACTACAGACACTAGCAAACCTGTCCCCTGCAAACAATCCATTGGTTTTTGACCTCATTGCAATCTTGTAGCGTGCCTTCTTCCCAAACAAACACACCAAATAAATCAATTGGAGTGAATTAAACCCAGAACCTCAAAAACTAAATCCAACATCTCAACCATTGCACCACAGAGAACAGGTATAAGGCCCTACAGAAACAATCCTTTAGTTGTTACAGCCCTTTAGCTAACCTGACTCCCAAACAAATGCACTAAATAAACTAAAGAAGGGTGGCTTGTAAGGGCAAAGACAAAATGGCTTATGCTTTGGTCTATGTGCTTACTTAAAAACAAAAAAAACCACAGGAGACAAAGTTGAAGGCTTGGGTAATCGAACTCAAGACGTCAAGTTACCAAACCCAACATCTTAGCCATTAGGCTACGGAGACTGGATGGCAGTGGTCGGAAAAACAATCCTTTATACAATACAGTCCTCCAGCTGGCCTGACTTCCAAACAAACACACTAAATAAACTAAAGAATGGTGTCTTGTAGGGGCAGAAACAATATGGCTTAAATTTTTGTCTATGTGGTGATCCACATAAAAAATAAGCCTCAGGAAATCACCTAAAGCTAAACTAAAATCACGCTAACACCTAAACCAATACGCTACAGTGACGAGTGAATATCAGCATCTCTGACTTGGAGTTGTGGTTAAGGTGTTGGACTTCCACCCCGTTGCTCGTGAGTTCGATTCCGGCTACTGCCGCCTTGTTTCCGTAATGTCTGGCGTATACTCTCCACGGCAAAAGTGGTGCCCGTAAAATCAAATTATTAATGATTCCTTTAACAATTTAATAATTCATAATAATTCATAAATAATAATAAAGTGCCATGCAATATGATATCTCGCACCAATCAGGAGACTAGGACTGGTCAGCTGACTCCGGCGACCAATCAGCAGCCCAAGTTTCCCTCGCTCTGATTGGTCAGCCCTGGTCAGGTGACACCACCCACCAATCAGGAGGCTAGGACTGAGGGGCAGCCCCTGATTGGCCGAGCCTGGTCAGCTGACTCCGGCGACCAATCAGCAGCCGGCCCAGGTTTCCCTCGCTCTGATTGGTCAGCCCTGGTCAGGTGACACCACCCACCAATCAGGAGGCTAGGACTGAGGGGCGGCCCCTGATTGGCTGAGCCTGGTCAGCTGAATCCGGCAACCAATCAGCAGCCGGCCCAGGTTTCCCTCGCTCTGATTGGTCAGCACTGGTCAGGTGACACCACCCACCAATCAGGAGGCTAGGGCTGAGGGGCAGCCCATGATTGGCCGAGCCTGGTCAGCTGAATCCGGCAACCAATCAGCAGCCGGCCCAGGTTTCCCTCGCTCTGATTGGTCAGCCCTGGTCAGGTGACACCACCCACCAATCAGGAGGCTAGGGCTGAGGGGCAGCCCCTGATTGGCCGAGCCTGGTCAGCTGACTCCGGCGACCAATCAGCAGCCGGCCCAGGTTTCCCTCGTTCTGATTGGTCAGCCCTGGTCAGGTGACACCACCCACCAATCAGGAGGCTAGGACTGAGGGGCGGCCCCTGATTGGCTGAGCCTGGTCAGCTGAATCCGGCAACCAATCAGCAGCCGGCCCAGGTTTCCCTCGCTCTGATTGGTCAGCCCTGGTCAGGTGACACCACCCACCAATCAGGAGGCTAGGGCTGAGGGGCAGCCCCTGATTGGCTGAGCCTGGTCAGCTGAATCCGGCAACCAATCAGCAGCCGGCCCAGGTTTCCCTCGCTCTGATTGGTCAGCACTGGTCAGGTGACACCACCCACCAATCAGGGGGCTAGGACTGAGGGGCGGCCCCTGATTGGCTGAGCCTGGTCAGCTGAATCCGGCAACCAATCAGCAGCCGGCCCAGGTTTCCCTCGCTCTGATTGGTCAGCCCTGGTCAGGTGACACCACCCACCAATCAGGAGGCTAGGGCTGAGGGGCAGCCCCTGATTGGCCGAGCCTGGTCAGCTGACTCCGGCGACCAATCAGCAGCCGGCCCAGGTTTCCCTCGTTCTGATTGGTCAGCCCTGGTCAGGTGACACCACCCACCAATCAGGAGGCTAGGACTGAGGGGCGGCCCCTGATTGGCTGAGCCTGGTCAGCTGAATCCGGCAACCAATCAGCAGCCGGCCCAGGTTTCCCTCGCTCTGATTGGTCAGCCCTGGTCAGGTGACACCACCCACCAATCAGGAGGCTAGGGCTGAGGGGCAGCCCCTGATTGGCCGAGCCTGGTCAGCTGACTCCAGCGACCAATCAGCAGCCGGCCCAGGTTTCCCTCGCTCTGATTGGTCAGCCCTGGTCAGGTGACACCACCCACCAATCAGGAGGCTAGGACTGAGGGGCGGCCCCTGATTGGCTGAGCCTGGTCAGCTGAATCCGGCAACCAATCAGCAGCCGGCCCAGGTTTCCCTCGCTCTGATTGGTCAGCCCTGGTCAGGTGACACCACCCACCAATCAGGAGGCTAGGGCTGAGGGGCAGCCCCTGATTGGCCGAGCCTGGTCAGCTGACTCCGGCGACCAATCAGCAGCCGGCCCAGGTTTCCCTCGCTCTGATTGGTCAGCCCTGGTCAGGTGACACCACCCACCAATCAGGAGGCTAGGGCTGAGGGGCAGCCCCTGATTGGCCGAGCCTGGTCAGCTGACTCCAGCGACCAATCAGCAGCCGGCCCAGGTTTCCCTCGCTCTGATTGGTCAGCCCTGACACCACCCACCAAGCAGGTGGCTAGGGCTGAAGGGCAGCTGCTGCATGACTAAGATAAGCCTGTCTTGGCTCAGCAGGCTGGAGAAAGTCTCCAGCAGTCACTTCCTTAATTGGAGAGCATTCCCTGGAAGGAGGGTTGACGGGAGAGCTCATGTTGCCCATACTTACAGGTTCCTCTTGCTAGAAAGGCTGTGCTGCTCCTGTATAGTGCATAATTAAACGGTCAGGGATTTTTCAGCGACATCTCATTGACTTAGCTATGCATTATACAGGGCCAGCCAAGCTCTTTACGGATTAATAATTTGGCAATTAGAATGTATAGCAAAGTCAAGGCGTTTAAATCAGGTCTCTGCCGTAGACTTGCTTCTGATATTGAGGTGGTCTGTTATAGCAACAATCCACAAATAGCCAGGACTATCTTGTCCAGAGCTGCAAATTCACTCAAATTAAACCCCTATGTTTGCTTTTGTACAACAGTCCTCACACTGGAGGAGCGAAAGCAGAAGGCTACATACTAAAGGAATATAAAAAAAAAAAATAATCATAATACACACACACTTAAATAATTCATTTTATTTCCATAAAAGATAAAAAAATGTGAAGTTCCTTTATGTGCCACGTCAAGTCACTTCCTAGGTGGGATTTGCGTCTCTATTGGCTCAGCAAGACTCCATTTGTGATTGGGTGTAGCATTTTCCATACTTCCGTTAACTCCAAACTGGGATAGCAAACTCCACCGAGCCGTTAATGTGACAAAATAGACAATTGATGCAGGAAACACTGCTGTTAGCTGAGCCCGCTGACGTGGGGGTGTTTTGTGGCCATCAACTTGGAACAGAAAAACACCACTTTACTACCAACAACAAGAACGGGTGCTGCCTCTATCTTCTCTTTCCAACCTGTTCACTATCCCTGCTCCGTGAAAATCAAATCTACCATTGTAGATAAGAATAACGCAGGCTCAGGATCAGGAAAGACTAGGGAATCTCGATCTGTATAAGCTTGGAGAAAATACTTGAAATCATTAAAGGCCATTTAACAAATCACAGGAGGGATGTTTGTTTCAAAAGAGGAGAAATGGTTAAACAAGGTCATGATCTGAAACTAGTGAGTTAGAGGCTTAGATGGAATGTAAAGAAGTTTTACTCCTAGAGTGGTAGAGAAATGGAACAGCCTCCCAGCAGAAGCGGTAGAGACTAATAAAGTGAGGGAACGTTAGCTTCAAAGACGCAACACAACAGAAAAGGGATTGAACAGGATATGTTAAAGCTATGGAAAGAAGAAGAACTACTCATGATAAGTGAAGGAAAAGACATTAGTATTATTAGAGATGATAGGGTCTGAGACGCCTTGTGCCTTCAGTAACAGCAAAGGTGGAAACAGGAAAAAACAACTTAAACACAAAAGAATAGGGCCAATGGCAATGCAAAAACAGAGACAGGGGAAATACTGTACAACGATAAGCCCTGGCCTGGACACATCCCACAGCACCTGGACTTCTCAAAGAAAATGAACATCAAAAGAACCAAGAGCTGCAAGTGAAGCTTAAATCCCCCCTGGGTCTCAATCCCAATGCCTGGTTGGCTGGTGGAGTCACTTGACCAGGTTCAGCCAATCAGACACATCCCACTGCAACCACAGCACCTGGATTTCTCAAAGAAAATGGATGAGGACAATACACAAGGGTGTGGGGGGCAATGGGGCATTCATTTACATGTAGGGATGGCTGAGGGTCATCACATAAATCAATACACAATGTGGGGATGTATGGTGGGATAAAAATACAATGCAGGGGTCATTTTTAAGTTGATGATTTTGTATGGCCTGTCAATGATGATATAAATATCCAAATGTGGGGAAAATGGCTAATGCTAACAGAGTGACCCAAATCCCTTTGAGTAAATCATTCAATTTAAATGCATGAACTGGGTGGCTTGTGTTTTGGTCTACCTGGTTGCTAACAATAGCTTTTTACTCCCTCACCAAACAAAAAAAAACAAAAAACACAATGTAGAAGAGAGCTGAGAGAAAGTTCAATGTGGAGTGCAAGGCAATTGAACCCAGGACCTTAAGCATTGTGTCTCAGCTCCTTAACCATTACTCTACATAGTCATGGGGCAAGCGTGTCTAGCTTGTCTCCCACACAAACACAATTCATAAACGAAAGAAGGGTAGCATGTACACTACAGACACTAGCAAACCTGTCCCCTGCAAACAATCCATTGGTTTTTGACCTCATTGCAATCTTGTAGCGTGCCTTCTTCCCAAACAAACACACCAAATAAATCAATTGGAGTGAATTAAACCCAGAACCTCAAAAACTAAATCCAACATCTCAACCATTGCACCACAGAGAACAGGTATAAGGCCCTACAGAAACAATCCTTTAGTTGTTACAGCCCTTTAGCTAACCTGACTCCCAAACAAATGCACTAAATAAACTAAAGAAGGGTGGCTTGTAAGGGCAAAGACAAAATGGCTTATGCTTTGGTCTATGTGCTTACTTAAAAACAAAAAAAAACACAGGAGACAAAGTTGAAGGCTTGGGTAATCGAACTCAAGACGTCAAGTTACCAAACCCAACATCTTAGCCATTAGGCTACGGAGACTGGATGGCAGTGGTCGGAAAAACAATCCTTTATACAATACAGTCCTCCAGCTGGCCTGACTTCCAAACAAACACACTAAATAAACTAAAGAATGGTGTCTTGTAGGGGCAGAAACAATATGGCTTAAATTTTTGTCTATGTGGTGATCCACATAAAAAATAAGCCTCAGGAAATCACCTAAAGCTAAACTAAAATCACGCTAACACCTAAACCAATACGCTACAGTGACGAGTGAATATCAGCATCTCTGACTTGGAGTTGTGGTTAAGGTGTTGGACTTCCACCCCGTTGCTCGTGAGTTCGATTCCGGCTACTGCCGCCTTGTTTCCGTAATGTCTGGCGTATACTCTCCACGGCAAAAGTGGTGCCCGTAAAATCAAATTATTAATGATTCCTTTAACAATTTAATAATTCATAATAATTCATAAATAATAATAAAGTGCCATGCAATATGATATCTCGCACCAATCAGGAGACTAGGACTGGTCAGCTGACTCCGGCGACCAATCAGCAGCCGGCCCAGGTTTCCCTCGTTCTGATTGGTCAGCCCTGGTCAGGTGACACCACCCACCAATCAGGAGGCTAGGACTGAGGGGCGGCCCCTGATTGGCTGAGCCTGGTCAGCTGAATCCGGCAACCAATCAGCAGCCGGCCCAGGTTTCCCTCGCTCTGATTGGTCAGCCCTGGTCAGGTGACACCACCCACCAATCAGGAGGCTAGGGCTGAGGGGCAGCCCCTGATTGGCCGAGCCTGGTCAGCTGACTCCGGCGACCAATCAGCAGCCGGCCCAGGTTTCCCTCGCTCTGATTGGTCAGCACTGGTCAGGTGACACCACCCACCAATCAGGGGGCTAGGACTGAGGGGCGGCCCCTGATTGGCTGAGCCTGGTCAGCTGAATCCGGCAACCAATCAGCAGCCGGCCCAGGTTTCCCTCGCTCTGATTGGTCAGCCCTGGTCAGGTGACACCACCCACCAATCAGGAGGCTAGGGCTGAGGGGCAGCCCCTGATTGGCCGAGCCTGGTCAGCTGACTCCGGCGACCAATCAGCAGCCGGCCCAGGTTTCCCTCGTTCTGATTGGTCAGCCCTGGTCAGGTGACACCACCCACCAATCAGGAGGCTAGGACTGAGGGGCGGCCCCTGATTGGCTGAGCCTGGTCAGCTGAATCCGGCAACCAATCAGCAGCCGGCCCAGGTTTCCCTCGCTCTGATTGGTCAGCCCTGGTCAGGTGACACCACCCACCAATCAGGAGGCTAGGACTGAGGGGCGGCCCCTGATTGGCTGAGCCTGGTCAGCTGAATCCGGCAACCAATCAGCAGCCGGCCCAGGTTTCCCTCGCTCTGATTGGTCAGCCCTGGTCAGGTGACACCACCCACCAATCAGGAGGCTAGGGCTGAGGGGCAGCCCCTGATTGGCCGAGCCTGGTCAGCTGACTCCGGCGACCAATCAGCAGCCGGCCCAGGTTTCCCTCGCTCTGATTGGTCAGCCCTGGTCAGGTGACACCACCCACCAATCAGGAGGCTAGGGCTGAGGGGCAGCCCCTGATTGGCCGAGCCTGGTCAGCTGACTCCAGCGACCAATCAGCAGCCGGCCCAGGTTTCCCTCGCTCTGATTGGTCAGCCCTGACACCACCCACCAAGCAGGTGGCTAGGGCTGAAGGGCAGCTGCTGCATGACTAAGATAAGCCTGTCTTGGCTCAGCAGGCTGGAGAAAGTCTCCAGCAGTCACTTCCTTAATTGGAGAGCATTCCCTGGAAGGAGGGTTGACGGGAGAGCTCATGTTGCCCATACTTACAGGTTCCTCTTGCTAGAAAGGCTGTGCTGCTCCTGTATAGTGCATAATTAAACGGTCAGGGATTTTTCAGCGACATCTCATTGACTTAGCTATGCATTATACAGGGCCAGCCAAGCTCTTTACGGATTAATAATTTGGCAATTAGAATGTATAGCAAAGTCAAGGCGTTTAAATCAGGTCTCTGCCGTAGACTTGCTTCTGATATTGAGGTGGTCTGTTATAGCAACAATCCACAAATAGCCAGGACTATCTTGTCCAGAGCTGCAAATTCACTCAAATTAAACCCCTATGTTTGCTTTTGTACAACAGTCCTCACACTGGAGGAGCGAAAGCAGAAGGCTACATACTAAAGGAATATAAAAAAAAAAAATAATCATAATACACACACACTTAAATAATTCATTTTATTTCCATAAAAGATAAAAAAATGTGAAGTTCCTTTATGTGCCACGTCAAGTCACTTCCTAGGTGGGATTTGCGTCTCTATTGGCTCAGCAAGACTCCATTTGTGATTGGGTGTAGCATTTTCCATACTTCCGTTAACTCAAAACTGGGATAGCAAACTCCACCGAGCCGTTAATGTGACAAAATAGACAATTGATGCAGGAAACACTGCTGTTAGCTGAGCCCGCTGACGTGGGGGTGTTTTGTGGCCATCAACTTGGAACAGAAAAACACCACTTTACTACCAACAACAAGAACGGGTGCTGCCTCTATCTTCTCTTTCCAACCTGTTCACTATCCCTGCTCCGTGAAAATCAAATCTACCATTGTAGATAAGAATAACGCAGGCTCAGGATCAGGAAAGACTAGGGAATCTCGATATGTATAAGCTTGGAGAAAATACTTGAAATCATTAAAGGCCATTTAACAAATCACAGGAGGGATGTTTGTTTCAAAAGAGGAGAAATGGTTAAACAAGGTCATGATCTGAAACTAGTGAGTTAGAGGCTTAGATGGAATGTAAAGAAGTTTTACTCCTAGAGTGGTAGAGAAATGGAACAGCCTCCCAGCAGAAGCGGTAGAGACTAATAAAGTGAGGGAACGTTAGCTTCAAAGACGCAACACAACAGAAAAGGGATTGAACAGGATATGTTAAAGCTATGGAAAGAAGAAGAACTACTCATGATAAGTGAAGGAAAAGACATTAGTATTATTAGAGATGATAGGGTCTGAGACGCCTTGTGCCTTCAGTAACAGCAAAGGTGGAAACAGGAAAAAACAACTTAAACACAAAAGAATAGGGCCAATGGCAATGCAAAAACAGAGACAGGGGAAATACTGTACAACGATAAGCCCTGGCCTGGACACATCCCACAGCACCTGGACTTCTCAAAGAAAATGAACATCAAAAGAACCAAGAGCTGCAAGTGAAGCTTAAATCCCCCCTGGGTCTCAATCCCAATGCCTGGTTGGCTGGTGGAGTCACTTGACCAGGTTCAGCCAATCAGACACATCCCACTGCAACCACAGCACCTGGATTTCTCAAAGAAAATGGATGAGGACAATACACAAGGGTGTGGGGGGCAATGGGGCATTCATTTACATGTAGGGATGGCTGAGGGTCATCACATAAATCAATACACAATGTGGGGATGTATGGTGGGATAAAAATACAATGCAGGGGTCATTTTTAAGTTGATGATTTTGTATGGCCTGTCAATGATGATATAAATATCCAAATGTGGGGAAAATGGCTAATGCTAACAGAGTGACCCAAATCCCTTTGAGTAAATCATTCAATTTAAATGCATGAACTGGGTGGCTTGTGTTTTGGTCTACCTGGTTGCTAACAATAGCTTTTTACTCCCTCACCAAACAAAAAAAAACAAAAAACACAATGTAGAAGAGAGCTGAGAGAAAGTTCAATGTGGAGTGCAAGGCAATTGAACCCAGGACCTTAAGCATTGTGTCTCAGCTCCTTAACCATTACTCTACATAGTCATGGGGCAAGCGTGTCTAGCTTGTCTCCCACACAAACACAATTCATAAACGAAAGAAGGGTAGCATGTACACTACAGACACTAGCAAACCTGTCCCCTGCAAACAATCCATTGGTTTTTGACCTCATTGCAATCTTGTAGCGTGCCTTCTTCCCAAACAAACACACCAAATAAATCAATTGGAGTGAATTAAACCCAGAACCTCAAAAACTAAATCCAACATCTCAACCATTGCACCACAGAGAACAGGTATAAGGCCCTACAGAAACAATCCTTTAGTTGTTACAGCCCTTTAGCTAACCTGACTCCCAAACAAATGCACTAAATAAACTAAAGAAGGGTGGCTTGTAAGGGCAAAGACAAAATGGCTTATGCTTTGGTCTATGTGCTTACTTAAAAACAAAAAAAAACACAGGAGACAAAGTTGAAGGCTTGGGTAATCGAACTCAAGACGTCAAGTTACCAAACCCAACATCTTAGCCATTAGGCTACGGAGACTGGATGGCAGTGGTCGGAAAAACAATCCTTTATACAATACAGTCCTCCAGCTGGCCTGACTTCCAAACAAACACACTAAATAAACTAAAGAATGGTGTCTTGTAGGGGCAGAAACAATATGGCTTAAATTTTTGTCTATGTGGTGATCCACATAAAAAATAAGCCTCAGGAAATCACCTAAAGCTAAACTAAAATCACGCTAACACCTAAACCAATACGCTACAGTGACGAGTGAATATCAGCATCTCTGACTTGGAGTTGTGGTTAAGGTGTTGGACTTCCACCCCGTTGCTCGTGAGTTCGATTCCGGCTACTGCCGCCTTGTTTCCGTAATGTCTGGCGTATACTCTCCACGGCAAAAGTGGTGCCCGTAAAATCAAATTATTAATGATTCCTTTAACAATTTAATAATTCATAATAATTCATAAATAATAATAAAGTGCCATGCAATATGATATCTCGCACCAATCAGGAGACTAGGACTGGTCAGCTGACTCCGGCGACCAATCAGCAGCCCAAGTTTCCCTCGCTCTGATTGGTCAGCCCTGGTCAGGTGACACCACCCACCAATCAGGAGGCTAGGGCTGAGGGGCAGCCCCTGATTGGCCGAGCCTGGTCAGCTGACTCCAGCGACCAATCAGCAGCCGGCCCAGGTTTCCCTCGCTCTGATTGGTCAGCCCTGACACCACCCACCAAGCAGGTGGCTAGGGCTGAAGGGCAGCTGCTGCATGACTAAGATAAGCCTGTCTTGGCTCAGCAGGCTGGAGAAAGTCTCCAGCAGTCACTTCCTTAATTGGAGAGCATTCCCTGGAAGGAGGGTTGACGGGAGAGCTCATGTTGCCCATACTTACAGGTTCCTCTTGCTAGAAAGGCTGTGCTGCTCCTGTATAGTGCATAATTAAACGGTCAGGGATTTTTCAGCGACATCTCATTGACTTAGCTATGCATTATACAGGGCCAGCCAAGCTCTTTACGGATTAATAATTTGGCAATTAGAATGTATAGCAAAGTCAAGGCGTTTAAATCAGGTCTCTGCCGTAGACTTGCTTCTGATATTGAGGTGGTCTGTTATAGCAACAATCCACAAATAGCCAGGACTATCTTGTCCAGAGCTGCAAATTCACTCAAATTAAACCCCTATGTTTGCTTTTGTACAACAGTCCTCACACTGGAGGAGCGAAAGCAGAAGGCTACATACTAAAGGAATATAAAAAAAAAAAATAATCATAATACACACACACTTAAATAATTCATTTTATTTCCATAAAAGATAAAAAAATGTGAAGGTCCTTTATGTGCCACGTCAAGTCACTTCCTAGGTGGGATTTGCGTCTCTATTGGCTCAGCAAGACTCCATTTGTGATTGGGTGTAGCATTTTCCATACTTCCGTTAACTCAAAACTGGGATAGCAAACTCCACCGAGCCGTTAATGTGACAAAATAGACAATTGATGCAGGAAACACTGCTGTTAGCTGAGCCCGCTGACGTGGGGGTGTTTTGTGGCCATCAACTTGGAACAGAAAAACACCACTTTACTACCAACAACAAGAACGGGTGCTGCCTCTATCTTCTCTTTCCAACCTGTTCACTATCCCTGCTCCGTGAAAATCAAATCTACCATTGTAGATAAGAATAACGCAGGCTCAGGATCAGGAAAGACTAGGGAATCTCGATATGTATAAGCTTGGAGAAAATACTTGAAATCATTAAAGGCCATTTAACAAATCACAGGAGGGATGTTTGTTTCAAAAGAGGAGAAATGGTTAAACAAGGTCATGATCTGAAACTAGTGAGTTAGAGGCTTAGATGGAATGTAAAGAAGTTTTACTCCTAGAGTGGTAGAGAAATGGAACAGCCTCCCAGCAGAAGCGGTAGAGACTAATAAAGTGAGGGAACGTTAGCTTCAAAGACGCAACACAACAGAAAAGGGATTGAACAGGATATGTTAAAGCTATGGAAAGAAGAAGAACTACTCATGATAAGTGAAGGAAAAGACATTAGTATTATTAGAGATGATAGGGTCTGAGACGCCTTGTGCCTTCAGTAACAGCAAAGGTGGAAACAGGAAAAAACAACTTAAACACAAAAGAATAGGGCCAATGGCAATGCAAAAACAGAGACAGGGGAAATACTGTACAACGATAAGCCCTGGCCTGGACACATCCCACAGCACCTGGACTTCTCAAAGAAAATGAACATCAAAAGAACCAAGAGCTGCAAGTGAAGCTTAAATCCCCCCTGGGTCTCAATCCCAATGCCTGGTTGGCTGGTGGAGTCACTTGACCAGGTTCAGCCAATCAGACACATCCCACTGCAACCACAGCACCTGGATTTCTCAAAGAAAATGGATGAGGACAATACACAAGGGTGTGGGGGGCAATGGGGCATTCATTTACATGTAGGGATGGCTGAGGGTCATCACATAAATCAATACACAATGTGGGGATGTATGGTGGGATAAAAATACAATGCAGGGGTCATTTTTAAGTTGATGATTTTGTATGGCCTGTCAATGATGATATAAATATCCAAATGTGGGGAAAATGGCTAATGCTAACAGAGTGACCCAAATCCCTTTGAGTAAATCATTCAATTTAAATGCATGAACTGGGTGGCTTGTGTTTTGGTCTACCTGGTTGCTAACAATAGCTTTTTACTCCCTCACCAAACAAAAAAAAACAAAAAACACAATGTAGAAGAGAGCTGAGAGAAAGTTCAATGTGGAGTGCAAGGCAATTGAACCCAGGACCTTAAGCATTGTGTCTCAGCTCCTTAACCATTACTCTACATAGTCATGGGGCAAGCGTGTCTAGCTTGTCTCCCACACAAACACAATTCATAAACGAAAGAAGGGTAGCATGTACACTACAGACACTAGCAAACCTGTCCCCTGCAAACAATCCATTGGTTTTTGACCTCATTGCAATCTTGTAGCGTGCCTTCTTCCCAAACAAACACACCAAATAAATCAATTGGAGTGAATTAAACCCAGAACCTCAAAAACTAAATCCAACATCTCAACCATTGCACCACAGAGAACAGGTATAAGGCCCTACAGAAACAATCCTTTAGTTGTTACAGCCCTTTAGCTAACCTGACTCCCAAACAAATGCACTAAATAAACTAAAGAAGGGTGGCTTGTAAGGGCAAAGACAAAATGGCTTATGCTTTGGTCTATGTGCTTACTTAAAAACAAAAAAAAACACAGGAGACAAAGTTGAAGGCTTGGGTAATCGAACTCAAGACGTCAAGTTACCAAACCCAACATCTTAGCCATTAGGCTACGGAGACTGGATGGCAGTGGTCGGAAAAACAATCCTTTATACAATACAGTCCTCCAGCTGGCCTGACTTCCAAACAAACACACTAAATAAACTAAAGAATGGTGTCTTGTAGGGGCAGAAACAATATGGCTTAAATTTTTGTCTATGTGGTGATCCACATAAAAAATAAGCCTCAGGAAATCACCTAAAGCTAAACTAAAATCACGCTAACACCTAAACCAATACGCTACAGTGACGAGTGAATATCAGCATCTCTGACTTGGAGTTGTGGTTAAGGTGTTGGACTTCCACCCCGTTGCTCGTGAGTTCGATTCCGGCTACTGCCGCCTTGTTTCCGTAATGTCTGGCGTATACTCTCCACGGCAAGAGTGGTGCCCGTAAAATCAAATTATTAATGATTCCTTTAACAATTTAATAATTCATAATAATTCATAAATAATAATAAAGTGCCATGCAATATGATATCTCGCACCAATCAGGAGACTAGGACTGGTCAGCTGACTCCGGCGACCAATCAGCAGCCCAAGTTTCCCTCGCTCTGATTGGTCAGCCCTGGTCAGGTGACACCACCCACCAATCAGGAGGCTAGGACTGAGGGGCAGCCCCTGATTGGCCGAGCCTGGTCAGCTGACTCCGGCGACCAATCAGCAGCCGGCCCAGGTTTCCCTCGCTCTGATTGGTCAGCCCTGGTCAGGTGACACCACCCACCAATCAGGAGGCTAGGACTGAGGGGCGGCCCCTGATTGGCTGAGCCTGGTCAGCTGAATCCGGCAACCAATCAGCAGCCGGCCCAGGTTTCCCTCGCTCTGATTGGTCAGCACTGGTCAGGTGACACCACCCACCAATCAGGAGGCTAGGGCTGAGGGGCAGCCCCTGATTGGCCGAGCCTGGTCAGCTGACTCCGGCGACCAATCAGCAGCCGGCCCAGGTTTCCCTCGTTCTGATTGGTCAGCCCTGGTCAGGTGACACCACCCACCAATCAGGAGGCTAGGACTGAGGGGCGGCCCCTGATTGGCTGAGCCTGGTCAGCTGAATCCGGCAACCAATCAGCAGCCGGCCCAGGTTTCCCTCGCTCTGATTGGTCAGCCCTGGTCAGGTGACACCACCCACCAATCAGGAGGCTAGGGCTGAGGGGCAGCCCCTGATTGGCCGAGCCTGGTCAGCTGACTCCGGCGACCAATCAGCAGCCGGCCCAGGTTTCCCTCGCTCTGATTGGTCAGCCCTGGTCAGGTGACACCACCCACCAATCAGGAGGCTAGGACTGAGGGGCAGCCCCTGATTGGCTGAGCCTGGTCAGCTGAATCCGGCAACCAATCAGCAGCCGGCCCAGGTTTCCCTCGCTCTGATTGGTCAGCCCTGGTCAGGTGACACCACCCACCAATCAGGAGGCTAGGGCTGAGGGGCAGCCCCTGATTGGCCGAGCCTGGTCAGCTGACTCCAGCGACCAATCAGCAGCCGGCCCAGGTTTCCCTCGCTCTGATTGGTCAGCCCTGGTCAGGTGACACCACCCACCAATCAGGAGGCTAGGACTGAGGGGCGGCCCCTGATTGGCTGAGCCTGGTCAGCTGAATCCGGCAACCAATCAGCAGCCGGCCCAGGTTTCCCTCGCTCTGATTGGTCAGCCCTGGTCAGGTGATTGGCCGAGCCTGGTCAGCTGACTCCGGCGACCAATCAGCAGCCGGCCCAGGTTTCCCTCGTTCTGATTGGTCAGCCCTGGTCAGGTGACACCACCCACCAATCAGGAGGCTAGGACTGAGGGGCGGCCCCTGATTGGCTGAGCCTGGTCAGCTGAATCCGGCAACCAATCAGCAGCCGGCCCAGGTTTCCCTCGCTCTGATTGGTCAGCCCTGGTCAGGTGACACCACCCACCAATCAGGAGGCTAGGGCTGAGGGGCAGCCCCTGATTGGCCGAGCCTGGTCAGCTGACTCCAGCGACCAATCAGCAGCCGGCCCAGGTTTCCCTCGCTCTGATTGGTCAGCCCTGGTCAGGTGACACCACCCACCAATCAGGAGGCTAGGACTGAGGGGTGGCCCCTGATTGGCCGAGCCTGGTCAGCTGAATCCGGCAACCAATCAGCAGCCGGCCCAGGTTTCCCTCGCTCTGATTGGTCAGCCCTGGTCAGGTGACACCACCCACCAATCAGGAGGCTAGGGCTGAGGGGCAGCCCCTGATTGGCCGAGCCTGGTCAGCTGACTCCAGCGACCAATCAGCAGCCGGCCCAGGTTTCCCTCGCTCTGATTGGTCAGCCCTGGTCAGGTGACACCACCCACCAATCAGGAGGCTAGGACTGAGGGGTGGCCCCTGATTGGCCGAGCCTGGTCAGCTGAATCCGGCAACCAATCAGCAGCCGGCCCAGGTTTCCCTCGCTCTGATTGGTCAGCCCTGGTCAGGTGACACCACCCACCAATCAGGAGGCTAGGGCTGAGGGGCAGCCCCTGATTGGCCGAGCCTGGTCAGCTGACTCCAGCGACCAATCAGCAGCCGGCCCAGGTTTCCCTCGCTCTGATTGGTCAGCCCTGACACCACCCACCAAGCAGGTGGCTAGGGCTGAAGGGCAGCTGCTGCATGACTAAGATAAGCCTGTCTTGGCTCAGCAGGCTGGAGAAAGTCTCCAGCAGTCACTTCCTTAATTGGAGAGCATTCCCTGGAAGGAGGGTTGACGGGAGAGCTCATGTTGCCCATACTTACAGGTTCCTCTTGCTAGAAAGGCTGTGCTGCTCCTGTATAGTGCATAATTAAACGGTCAGGGATTTTTCAGCGACATCTCATTGACTTAGCTATGCATTATACAGGGCCAGCCAAGCTCTTTACGGATTAATAATTTGGCAATTAGAATGTATAGCAAAGTCAAGGCGTTTAAATCAGGTCTCTGCCGTAGACTTGCTTCTGATATTGAGGTGGTCTGTTATAGCAACAATCCACAAATAGCCAGGACTATCTTGTCCAGAGCTGCAAATTCACTCAAATTAAACCCCTATGTTTGCTTTTGTACAACAGTCCTCACACTGGAGGAGCGAAAGCAGAAGGCTACATACTAAAGGAATATAAAAAAAAAAAATAATCATAATACACACACACTTAAATAATTCATTTTATTTCCATAAAAGATAAAAAAATGTGAAGTTCCTTTATGTGCCACGTCAAGTCACTTCCTAGGTGGGATTTGCGTCTCTATTGGCTCAGCAAGACTCCATTTGTGATTGGGTGTAGCATTTTCCATACTTCCGTTAACTCCAAACTGGGATAGCAAACTCCACCGAGCCGTTAATGTGACAAAATAGACAATTGATGCAGGAAACACTGCTGTTAGCTGAGCCCGCTGACGTGGGGGTGTTTTGTGGCCATCAACTTGGAACAGAAAAACACCACTTTACTACCAACAACAAGAACGGGTGCTGCCTCTATCTTCTCTTTCCAACCTGTTCACTATCCCTGCTCCGTGAAAATCAAATCTACCATTGTAGATAAGAATAACGCAGGCTCAGGATCAGGAAAGACTAGGGAATCTCGATATGTATAAGCTTGGAGAAAATACTTGAAATCATTAAAGGCCATTTAACAAATCACAGGAGGGATGTTTGTTTCAAAAGAGGAGAAATGGTTAAACAAGGTCATGATCTGAAACTAGTGAGTTAGAGGCTTAGATGGAATGTAAAGAAGTTTTACTCCTAGAGTGGTAGAGAAATGGAACAGCCTCCCAGCAGAAGCGGTAGAGACTAATAAAGTGAGGGAACGTTAGCTTCAAAGACGCAACACAACAGAAAAGGGATTGAACAGGATATGTTAAAGCTATGGAAAGAAGAAGAACTACTCATGATAAGTGAAGGAAAAGACATTAGTATTATTAGAGATGATAGGGTCTGAGACGCCTTGTGCCTTCAGTAACAGCAAAGGTGGAAACAGGAAAAAACAACTTAAACACAAAAGAATAGGGCCAATGGCAATGCAAAAACAGAGACAGGGGAAATACTGTACAACGATAAGCCCTGGCCTGGACACATCCCACAGCACCTGGACTTCTCAAAGAAAATGAACATCAAAAGAACCAAGAGCTGCAAGTGAAGCTTAAATCCCCCCTGGGTCTCAATCCCAATGCCTGGTTGGCTGGTGGAGTCACTTGACCAGGTTCAGCCAATCAGACACATCCCACTGCAACCACAGCACCTGGATTTCTCAAAGAAAATGGATGAGGACAATACACAAGGGTGTGGGGGGCAATGGGGCATTCATTTACATGTAGGGATGGCTGAGGGTCATCACATAAATCAATACACAATGTGGGGATGTATGGTGGGATAAAAATACAATGCAGGGGTCATTTTTAAGTTGATGATTTTGTATGGCCTGTCAATGATGATATAAATATCCAAATGTGGGGAAAATGGCTAATGCTAACAGAGTGACCCAAATCCCTTTGAGTAAATCATTCAATTTAAATGCATGAACTGGGTGGCTTGTGTTTTGGTCTACCTGGTTGCTAACAATAGCTTTTTACTCCCTCACCAAACAAAAAAAAACAAAAAACACAATGTAGAAGAGAGCTGAGAGAAAGTTCAATGTGGAGTGCAAGGCAATTGAACCCAGGACCTTAAGCATTGTGTCTCAGCTCCTTAACCATTACTCTACATAGTCATGGGGCAAGCGTGTCTAGCTTGTCTCCCACACAAACACAATTCATAAACGAAAGAAGGGTAGCATGTACACTACAGACACTAGCAAACCTGTCCCCTGCAAACAATCCATTGGTTTTTGACCTCATTGCAATCTTGTAGCGTGCCTTCTTCCCAAACAAACACACCAAATAAATCAATTGGAGTGAATTAAACCCAGAACCTCAAAAACTAAATCCAACATCTCAACCATTGCACCACAGAGAACAGGTATAAGGCCCTACAGAAACAATCCTTTAGTTGTTACAGCCCTTTAGCTAACCTGACTCCCAAACAAATGCACTAAATAAACTAAAGAAGGGTGGCTCGTAAGGGCAAAGACAAAATGGCTTATGCTTTGGTCTATGTGCTTACTTAAAAACAAAAAAAAAAACAGGAGACAAAGTTGAAGGCTTGGGTAATCGAACTCAAGACGTCAAGTTACCAAACCCAACATCTTAGCCATTAGGCTACGGAGACTGGATGGCAGTGGTCGGAAAAACAATCCTTTATACAATACAGTCCTCCAGCTGGCCTGACTTCCAAACAAACACACTAAATAAACTAAAGAATGGTGTCTTGTAGGGGCAGAAACAATATGGCTTAAATTTTTGTCTATGAGGACTGGTCAGCTGACTCCGGCGACCAATCAGCAGCCCAAGTTTCCCTCGCTCTGATTGGTCAGCCCTGGTCAGGTGACACCACCCACCAATCAGGAGGCTAGGACTGAGGGGCAGCCCCTGATTGGCCGAGCCTGGTCAGCTGACTCCGGCGACCAATCAGCAGCCGGCCCAGGTTTCCCTCGCTCTGATTGGTCAGCCCTGGTCAGGTGACACCACCCACCAATCAGGAGGCTAGGACTGAGGGGCGGCCCCTGATTGGCTGAGCCTGGTCAGCTGAATCCGGCAACCAATCAGCAGCCGGCCCAGGTTTCCCTCGCTCTGATTGGTCAGCACTGGTCAGGTGACACCACCCACCAATCAGGAGGCTAGGGCTGAGGGGCAGCCCCTGATTGGCCGAGCCTGGTCAGCTGAATCCGGCAACCAATCAGCAGCCGGCCCAGGTTTCCCTCGCTCTGATTGGTCAGCCCTGGTCAGGTGACACCACCCACCAATCAGGAGGCTAGGGCTGAGGGGCAGCCCCTGATTGGCCGAGCCTGGTCAGCTGACTCCGGCGACCAATCAGCAGCCGGCCCAGGTTTCCCTCGTTCTGATTGGTCAGCCCTGGTCAGGTGACACCACCCACCAATCAGGAGGCTAGGACTGAGGGGCGGCCCCTGATTGGCTGAGCCTGGTCAGCTGAATCCGGCAACCAATCAGCAGCCGGCCCAGGTTTCCCTCGCTCTGATTGGTCAGCCCTGGTCAGGTGACACCACCCACCAATCAGGAGGCTAGGGCTGAGGGGCAGCCCCTGATTGGCCGAGCCTGGTCAGCTGACTCCGGCGACCAATCAGCAGCCGGCCCAGGTTTCCCTCGCTCTGATTGGTCAGCCCTGGTCAGGTGACACCACCCACCAATCAGGAGGCTAGGACTGAGGGGCAGCCCCTGATTGGCTGAGCCTGGTCAGCTGAATCCGGCAACCAATCAGCAGCCGGCCCAGGTTTCCCTCGCTCTGATTGGTCAGCCCTGGTCAGGTGACACCACCCACCAATCAGGAGGCTAGGGCTGAGGGGCAGCCCCTGATTGGCCGAGCCTGGTCAGCTGACTCCAGCGACCAATCAGCAGCCGGCCCAGGTTTCCCTCGCTCTGATTGGTCAGCCCTGGTCAGGTGACACCACCCACCAATCAGGAGGCTAGGACTGAGGGGCGGCCCCTGATTGGCTGAGCCTGGTCAGCTGAATCCGGCAACCAATCAGCAGCCGGCCCAGGTTTCCCTCGCTCTGATTGGTCAGCCCTGGTCAGGTGATTGGCCGAGAGTGGTCAGCTGACTCCGGCGACCAATCAGCGGCCGGCCCAGGTTTCCCTCGTTCTGATTGGTCAGCCCTGGTCAGGTGACACCACCCACCAATCAGGAGGCTAGGACTGAGGGGCGGCCCCTGATTGGCTGAGCCTGGTCAGCTGAATCCGGCAACCAATCAGCAGCCGGCCCAGGTTTCCCTCGCTCTGATTGGTCAGCCCTGGTCAGGTGACACCACCCACCAATCAGGAGGCTAGGGCTGAGGGGCAGCCCCTGATTGGCCGAGCCTGGTCAGCTGACTCCAGCGACCAATCAGCAGCCGGCCCAGGTTTCCCTCGCTCTGATTGGTCAGCCCTGGTCAGGTGACACCACCCACCAATCAGGAGGCTAGGACTGAGGGGTGGCCCCTGATTGGCCGAGCCTGGTCAGCTGAATCCGGCAACCAATCAGCAGCCGGCCCAGGTTTCCCTCGCTCTGATTGGTCAGCCCTGGTCAGGTGACACCACCCACCAATCAGGAGGCTAGGGCTGAGGGGCAGCCCCTGATTGGCCGAGCCTGGTCAGCTGACTCCAGCGACCAATCAGCAGCCGGCCCAGGTTTCCCTCGCTCTGATTGGTCAGCCCTGACACCACCCACCAAGCAGGTGGCTAGGGCTGAAGGGCAGCTGCTGCATGACTAAGATAAGCCTGTCTTGGCTCAGCAGGCTGGAGAAAGTCTCCAGCAGTCACTTCCTTAATTGGAGAGCATTCCCTGGAAGGAGGGTTGACGGGAGAGCTCATGTTGCCCATACTTACAGGTTCCTCTTGCTAGAAAGGCTGTGCTGCTCCTGTATAGTGCATAATTAAACGGTCAGGGATTTTTCAGCGACATCTCATTGACTTAGCTATGCATTATACAGGGCCAGCCAAGCTCTTTACGGATTAATAATTTGGCAATTAGAATGTATAGCAAAGTCAAGGCGTTTAAATCAGGTCTCTGCCGTAGACTTGCTTCTGATATTGAGGTGGTCTGTTATAGCAACAATCCACAAATAGCCAGGACTATCTTGTCCAGAGCTGCAAATTCACTCAAATTAAACCCCTATGTTTGCTTTTGTACAACAGTCCTCACACTGGAGGAGCGAAAGCAGAAGGCTACATACTAAAGGAATATAAAAAAAAAAAATAATCATAATACACACACACTTAAATAATTCATTTTATTTCCATAAAAGATAAAAAAATGTGAAGTTCCTTTATGTGCCACGTCAAGTCACTTCCTAGGTGGGATTTGCGTCTCTATTGGCTCAGCAAGACTCCATTTGTGATTGGGTGTAGCATTTTCCATACTTCCGTTAACTCCAAACTGGGATAGCAAACTCCACCGAGCCGTTAATGTGACAAAATAGACAATTGATGCAGGAAACACTGCTGTTAGCTGAGCCCGCTGACGTGGGGGTGTTTTGTGGCCATCAACTTGGAACAGAAAAACACCACTTTACTACCAACAACAAGAACGGGTGCTGCCTCTATCTTCTCTTTCCAACCTGTTCACTATCCCTGCTCCGTGAAAATCAAATCTACCATTGTAGATAAGAATAACGCAGGCTCAGGATCAGGAAAGACTAGGGAATCTCGATATGTATAAGCTTGGAGAAAATACTTGAAATCATTAAAGGCCATTTAACAAATCACAGGAGGGATGTTTGTTTCAAAAGAGGAGAAATGGTTAAACAAGGTCATGATCTGAAACTAGTGAGTTAGAGGCTTAGATGGAATGTAAAGAAGTTTTACTCCTAGAGTGGTAGAGAAATGGAACAGCCTCCCAGCAGAAGCGGTAGAGACTAATAAAGTGAGGGAACGTTAGCTTCAAAGACGCAACACAACAGAAAAGGGATTGAACAGGATATGTTAAAGCTATGGAAAGAAGAAGAACTACTCATGATAAGTGAAGGAAAAGACATTAGTATTATTAGAGATGATAGGGTCTGAGACGCCTTGTGCCTTCAGTAACAGCAAAGGTGGAAACAGGAAAAAACAACTTAAACACAAAAGAATAGGGCCAATGGCAATGCAAAAACAGAGACAGGGGAAATACTGTACAACGATAAGCCCTGGCCTGGACACATCCCACAGCACCTGGACTTCTCAAAGAAAATGAACATCAAAAGAACCAAGAGCTGCAAGTGAAGCTTAAATCCCCCCTGGGTCTCAATCCCAATGCCTGGTTGGCTGGTGGAGTCACTTGACCAGGTTCAGCCAATCAGACACATCCCACTGCAACCACAGCACCTGGATTTCTCAAAGAAAATGGATGAGGACAATACACAAGGGTGTGGGGGGCAATGGGGCATTCATTTACATGTAGGGATGGCTGAGGGTCATCACATAAATCAATACACAATGTGGGGATGTATGGTGGGATAAAAATACAATGCAGGGGTCATTTTTAAGTTGATGATTTTGTATGGCCTGTCAATGATGATATAAATATCCAAATGTGGGGAAAATGGCTAATGCTAACAGAGTGACCCAAATCCCTTTGAGTAAATCATTCAATTTAAATGCATGAACTGGGTGGCTTGTGTTTTGGTCTACCTGGTTGCTAACAATAGCTTTTTACTCCCTCACCAAACAAAAAAAAACAAAAAAACACAATGTAGAAGAGAGCTGAGAGAAAGTTCAATGTGGAGTGCAAGGCAATTGAACCCAGGACCTTAAGCATTGTGTCTCAGCTCCTTAACCATTACTCTACATAGTCATGGGGCAAGCGTGTCTAGCTTGTCTCCCACACAAACACAATTCATAAACGAAAGAAGGGTAGCATGTACACTACAGACACTAGCAAACCTGTCCCCTGCAAACAATCCATTGGTTTTTGACCTCATTGCAATCTTGTAGCGTGCCTTCTTCCCAAACAAACACACCAAATAAATCAATTGGAGTGAATTAAACCCAGAACCTCAAAAACTAAATCCAACATCTCAACCATTGCACCACAGAGAACAGGTATAAGGCCCTACAGAAACAATCCTTTAGTTGTTACAGCCCTTTAGCTAACCTGACTCCCAAACAAATGCACTAAATAAACTAAAGAAGGGTGGCTCGTAAGGGCAAAGACAAAATGGCTTATGCTTTGGTCTATGTGCTTACTTAAAAACAAAAAAAAAAACAGGAGACAAAGTTGAAGGCTTGGGTAATCGAACTCAAGACGTCAAGTTACCAAACCCAACATCTTAGCCATTAGGCTACGGAGACTGGATGGCAGTGGTCGGAAAAACAATCCTTTATACAATACAGTCCTCCAGCTGGCCTGACTTCCAAACAAACACACTAAATAAACTAAAGAATGGTGTCTTGTAGGGGCAGAAACAATATGGCTTAAATTTTTGTCTATGAGGACTGGTCAGCTGACTCCGGCGACCAATCAGCAGCCCAAGTTTCCCTCGCTCTGATTGGTCAGCCCTGGTCAGGTGACACCACCCACCAATCAGGAGGCTAGGACTGAGGGGCAGCCCCTGATTGGCCGAGCCTGGTCAGCTGACTCCGGCGACCAATCAGCAGCCGGCCCAGGTTTCCCTCGCTCTGATTGGTCAGCCCTGGTCAGGTGACACCACCCACCAATCAGGAGGCTAGGACTGAGGGGCGGCCCCTGATTGGCTGAGCCTGGTCAGCTGAATCCGGCAACCAATCAGCAGCCGGCCCAGGTTTCCCTCGCTCTGATTGGTCAGCACTGGTCAGGTGACACCACCCACCAATCAGGAGGCTAGGGCTGAGGGGCAGCCCCTGATTGGCCGAGCCTGGTCAGCTGAATCCGGCAACCAATCAGCAGCCGGCCCAGGTTTCCCTCGCTCTGATTGGTCAGCCCTGGTCAGGTGACACCACCCACCAATCAGGAGGCTAGGGCTGAGGGGCAGCCCCTGATTGGCCGAGCCTGGTCAGCTGACTCCGGCGACCAATCAGCAGCCGGCCCAGGTTTCCCTCGTTCTGATTGGTCAGCCCTGGTCAGGTGACACCACCCACCAATCAGGAGGCTAGGACTGAGGGGCGGCCCCTGATTGGCTGAGCCTGGTCAGCTGAATCCGGCAACCAATCAGCAGCCGGCCCAGGTTTCCCTCGCTCTGATTGGTCAGCCCTGGTCAGGTGACACCACCCACCAATCAGGAGGCTAGGGCTGAGGGGCAGCCCCTGATTGGCCGAGCCTGGTCAGCTGACTCCGGCGACCAATCAGCAGCCGGCCCAGGTTTCCCTCGCTCTGATTGGTCAGCCCTGGTCAGGTGACACCACCCACCAATCAGGAGGCTAGGACTGAGGGGCAGCCCCTGATTGGCTGAGCCTGGTCAGCTGAATCCGGCAACCAATCAGCAGCCGGCCCAGGTTTCCCTCGCTCTGATTGGTCAGCCCTGGTCAGGTGACACCACCCACCAATCAGGAGGCTAGGGCTGAGGGGCAGCCCCTGATTGGCCGAGCCTGGTCAGCTGACTCCAGCGACCAATCAGCAGCCGGCCCAGGTTTCCCTCGCTCTGATTGGTCAGCCCTGGTCAGGTGACACCACCCACCAATCAGGAGGCTAGGACTGAGGGGCGGCCCCTGATTGGCTGAGCCTGGTCAGCTGAATCCGGCAACCAATCAGCAGCCGGCCCAGGTTTCCCTCGCTCTGATTGGTCAGCCCTGGTCAGGTGATTGGCCGAGAGTGGTCAGCTGACTCCGGCGACCAATCAGCGGCCGGCCCAGGTTTCCCTCGTTCTGATTGGTCAGCCCTGGTCAGGTGACACCACCCACCAATCAGGAGGCTAGGACTGAGGGGCGGCCCCTGATTGGCTGAGCCTGGTCAGCTGAATCCGGCAACCAATCAGCAGCCGGCCCAGGTTTCCCTCGCTCTGATTGGTCAGCCCTGGTCAGGTGACACCACCCACCAATCAGGAGGCTAGGGCTGAGGGGCAGCCCCTGATTGGCCGAGCCTGGTCAGCTGACTCCAGCGACCAATCAGCAGCCGGCCCAGGTTTCCCTCGCTCTGATTGGTCAGCCCTGGTCAGGTGACACCACCCACCAATCAGGAGGCTAGGACTGAGGGGTGGCCCCTGATTGGCCGAGCCTGGTCAGCTGAATCCGGCAACCAATCAGCAGCCGGCCCAGGTTTCCCTCGCTCTGATTGGTCAGCCCTGGTCAGGTGACACCACCCACCAATCAGGAGGCTAGGGCTGAGGGGCAGCCCCTGATTGGCCGAGCCTGGTCAGCTGACTCCAGCGACCAATCAGCAGCCGGCCCAGGTTTCCCTCGCTCTGATTGGTCAGCCCTGACACCACCCACCAAGCAGGTGGCTAGGGCTGAAGGGCAGCTGCTGCATGACTAAGATAAGCCTGTCTTGGCTCAGCAGGCTGGAGAAAGTCTCCAGCAGTCACTTCCTTAATTGGAGAGCATTCCCTGGAAGGAGGGTTGACGGGAGAGCTCATGTTGCCCATACTTACAGGTTCCTCTTGCTAGAAAGGCTGTGCTGCTCCTGTATAGTGCATAATTAAACGGTCAGGGATTTTTCAGCGACATCTCATTGACTTAGCTATGCATTATACAGGGCCAGCCAAGCTCTTTACGGATTAATAATTTGGCAATTAGAATGTATAGCAAAGTCAAGGCGTTTAAATCAGGTCTCTGCCGTAGACTTGCTTCTGATATTGAGGTGGTCTGTTATAGCAACAATCCACAAATAGCCAGGACTATCTTGTCCAGAGCTGCAAATTCACTCAAATTAAACCCCTATGTTTGCTTTTGTACAACAGTCCTCACACTGGAGGAGCGAAAGCAGAAGGCTACATACTAAAGGAATATAAAAAAAAAAAATAATCATAATACACACACACTTAAATAATTCATTTTATTTCCATAAAAGATAAAAAAATGTGAAGTTCCTTTATGTGCCACGTCAAGTCACTTCCTAGGTGGGATTTGCGTCTCTATTGGCTCAGCAAGACTCCATTTGTGATTGGGTGTAGCATTTTCCATACTTCCGTTAACTCCAAACTGGGATAGCAAACTCCACCGAGCCGTTAATGTGACAAAATAGACAATTGATGCAGGAAACACTGCTGTTAGCTGAGCCCGCTGACGTGGGGGTGTTTTGTGGCCATCAACTTGGAACAGAAAAACACCACTTTACTACCAACAACAAGAACGGGTGCTGCCTCTATCTTCTCTTTCCAACCTGTTCACTATCCCTGCTCCGTGAAAATCAAATCTACCATTGTAGATAAGAATAACGCAGGCTCAGGATCAGGAAAGACTAGGGAATCTCGATATGTATAAGCTTGGAGAAAATACTTGAAATCATTAAAGGCCATTTAACAAATCACAGGAGGGATGTTTGTTTCAAAAGAGGAGAAATGGTTAAACAAGGTCATGATCTGAAACTAGTGAGTTAGAGGCTTAGATGGAATGTAAAGAAGTTTTACTCCTAGAGTGGTAGAGAAATGGAACAGCCTCCCAGCAGAAGCGGTAGAGACTAATAAAGTGAGGGAACGTTAGCTTCAAAGACGCAACACAACAGAAAAGGGATTGAACAGGATATGTTAAAGCTATGGAAAGAAGAAGAACTACTCATGATAAGTGAAGGAAAAGACATTAGTATTATTAGAGATGATAGGGTCTGAGACGCCTTGTGCCTTCAGTAACAGCAAAGGTGGAAACAGGAAAAAACAACTTAAACACAAAAGAATAGGGCCAATGGCAATGCAAAAACAGAGACAGGGGAAATACTGTACAACGATAAGCCCTGGCCTGGACACATCCCACAGCACCTGGACTTCTCAAAGAAAATGAACATCAAAAGAACCAAGAGCTGCAAGTGAAGCTTAAATCCCCCCTGGGTCTCAATCCCAATGCCTGGTTGGCTGGTGGAGTCACTTGACCAGGTTCAGCCAATCAGACACATCCCACTGCAACCACAGCACCTGGATTTCTCAAAGAAAATGGATGAGGACAATACACAAGGGTGTGGGGGGCAATGGGGCATTCATTTACATGTAGGGATGGCTGAGGGTCATCACATAAATCAATACACAATGTGGGGATGTATGGTGGGATAAAAATACAATGCAGGGGTCATTTTTAAGTTGATGATTTTGTATGGCCTGTCAATGATGATATAAATATCCAAATGTGGGGAAAATGGCTAATGCTAACAGAGTGACCCAAATCCCTTTGAGTAAATCATTCAATTTAAATGCATGAACTGGGTGGCTTGTGTTTTGGTCTACCTGGTTGCTAACAATAGCTTTTTACTCCCTCACCAAACAAAAAAAAACAAAAAAACACAATGTAGAAGAGAGCTGAGAGAAAGTTCAATGTGGAGTGCAAGGCAATTGAACCCAGGACCTTAAGCATTGTGTCTCAGCTCCTTAACCATTACTCTACATAGTCATGGGGCAAGCGTGTCTAGCTTGTCTCCCACACAAACACAATTCATAAACGAAAGAAGGGTAGCATGTACACTACAGACACTAGCAAACCTGTCCCCTGCAAACAATCCATTGGTTTTTGACCTCATTGCAATCTTGTAGCGTGCCTTCTTCCCAAACAAACACACCAAATAAATCAATTGGAGTGAATTAAACCCAGAACCTCAAAAACTAAATCCAACATCTCAACCATTGCACCACAGAGAACAGGTATAAGGCCCTACAGAAACAATCCTTTAGTTGTTACAGCCCTTTAGCTAACCTGACTCCCAAACAAATGCACTAAATAAACTAAAGAAGGGTGGCTCGTAAGGGCAAAGACAAAATGGCTTATGCTTTGGTCTATGTGCTTACTTAAAAACAAAAAAAAAAACAGGAGACAAAGTTGAAGGCTTGGGTAATCGAACTCAAGACGTCAAGTTACCAAACCCAACATCTTAGCCATTAGGCTACGGAGACTGGATGGCAGTGGTCGGAAAAACAATCCTTTATACAATACAGTCCTCCAGCTGGCCTGACTTCCAAACAAACACACTAAATAAACTAAAGAATGGTGTCTTGTAGGGGCAGAAACAATATGGCTTAAATTTTTGTCTATGTGGTGATCCACATAAAAAATAAGCCTCAGGAAATCACCTAAAGCTAAACTAAAATCACGCTAACACCTAAACCAATACGCTACAGTGACGAGTGAATATCAGCATCCCTGACTTGGAGTTGTGGTTAAGGTGTTGGACTTCCACCCCGTTGCTCGTGAGTTCGATTCCGGCTACTGCCGCCTTGTTTACGTAATGTCTGGCGTATACTCTCCACGGCAAAAGTGGTGCCCGTAAAATCAAATTATTAATGATTCCTTTAACAATTTAATAATTCATAATAATTCATAAATAATAATAAAGTGCCATGCAATATGATATCTCGCACCAATCAGGAGACTAGGACTGGTCAGCTGACTCCGGCGACCAATCAGCAGCCCAAGTTTCCCTCGCTCTGATTGGTCAGCCCTGGTCAGGTGACACCACCCACCAATCAGGAGGCTAGGACTGAGGGGCGGCCCCTGATTGGCTGAGCCTGGTCAGCTGAATCCGGCAACCAATCAGCAGCCGGCCCAGGTTTCCCTCGCTCTGATTGGTCAGCACTGGTCAGGTGACACCACCCACCAATCAGGAGGCTAGGACTGAGGGGCGGCCCCTGATTGGCTGAGCCTGGTCAGCTGAATCCGGCAACCAATCAGCAGCCGGCCCAGGTTTCCCTCGCTCTGATTGGTCAGCCCTGGTCAGGTGACACCACCCACCAATCAGGAGGCTAGGGCTGAGGGGCAGCCCCTGATTGGCCGAGCCTGGTCAGCTGACTCCAGCGACCAATCAGCAGCCGGCCCAGGTTTCCCTCGCTCTGATTGGTCAGCCCTGGTCAGGTGACACCACCCACCAATCAGGAGGCTAGGACTGAGGGGCGGCCCCTGATTGGCTGAGCCTGGTCAGCTGAATCCGGCAACCAATCAGCAGCCGGCCCAGGTTTCCCTCGCTCTGATTGGTCAGCCCTGGTCAGGTGACACCACCCACCAATCAGGAGGCTAGGGCTGAGGGGCAGCCCCTGATTGGCCGAGCCTGGTCAGCTGACTCCGGCGACCAATCAGCAGCCGGCCCAGGTTTCCCTCGCTCTGATTGGTCAGCCCTGGTCAGGTGACACCACCCACCAATCAGGAGGCTAGGGCTGAGGGGCAGCCCCTGATTGGCCGAGCCTGGTCAGCTGACTCCAGCGACCAATCAGCAGCCGGCCCAGGTTTCCCTCGCTCTGATTGGTCAGCCCTGACACCACCCACCAAGCAGGTGGCTAGGGCTGAAGGGCAGCTGCTGCATGACTAAGATAAGCCTGTCTTGGCTCAGCAGGCTGGAGAAAGTCTCCAGCAGTCACTTCCTTAATTGGAGAGCATTCCCTGGAAGGAGGGTTGACGGGAGAGCTCATGTTGCCCATACTTACAGGTTCCTCTTGCTAGAAAGGCTGTGCTGCTCCTGTATAGTGCATAATTAAACGGTCAGGGATTTTTCAGCGACATCTCATTGACTTAGCTATGCATTATACAGGGCCAGCCAAGCTCTTTACGGATTAATAATTTGGCAATTAGAATGTATAGCAAAGTCAAGGCGTTTAAATCAGGTCTCTGCCGTAGACTTGCTTCTGATATTGAGGTGGTCTGTTATAGCAACAATCCACAAATAGCCAGGACTATCTTGTCCAGAGCTGCAAATTCACTCAAATTAAACCCCTATGTTTGCTTTTGTACAACAGTCCTCACACTGGAGGAGCGAAAGCAGAAGGCTACATACTAAAGGAATATAAAAAAAAAAAATAATCATAATACACACACACTTAAATAATTCATTTTATTTCCATAAAAGATAAAAAAATGTGAAGTTCCTTTATGTGCCACGTCAAGTCACTTCCTAGGTGGGATTTGCGTCTCTATTGGCTCAGCAAGACTCCATTTGTGATTGGGTGTAGCATTTTCCATACTTCCGTTAACTCCAAACTGGGATAGCAAACTCCACCGAGCCGTTAATGTGACAAAATAGACAATTGATGCAGGAAACACTGCTGTTAGCTGAGCCCGCTGACGTGGGGGTGTTTTGTGGCCATCAACTTGGAACAGAAAAACACCACTTTACTACCAACAACAAGAACGGGTGCTGCCTCTATCTTCTCTTTCCAACCTGTTCACTATCCCTGCTCCGTGAAAATCAAATCTACCATTGTAGATAAGAATAACGCAGGCTCAGGATCAGGAAAGACTAGGGAATCTCGATATGTATAAGCTTGGAGAAAATACTTGAAATCATTAAAGGCCATTTAACAAATCACAGGAGGGATGTTTGTTTCAAAAGAGGAGAAATGGTTAAACAAGGTCATGATCTGAAACTAGTGCGTTAGAGGCTTAGATGGAATGTAAAGAAGTTTTACTCCTAGAGTGGTAGAGAAATGGAACAGCCTCCCAGCAGAAGCGGTAGAGACTAATAAAGTGAGGGAACGTTAGCTTCAAAGACGCAACACAACAGAAAAGGGATTGAACAGGATATGTTAAAGCTATGGAAAGAAGAAGAACTACTCATGATAAGTGAAGGAAAAGACATTAGTATTATTAGAGATGATAGGGTCTGAGACGCCTTGTGCCTTCAGTAACAGCAAAGGTGGAAACAGGAAAAAACAACTTAAACACAAAAGAATAGGGCCAATGGCAATGCAAAAACAGAGACAGGGGAAATACTGTACAACGATAAGCCCTGGCCTGGACACATCCCACAGCACCTGGACTTCTCAAAGAAAATGAACATCAAAAGAACCAAGAGCTGCAAGTGAAGCTTAAATCCCCCCTGGGTCTCAATCCCAATGCCTGGTTGGCTGGTGGAGTCACTTGACCAGGTTCAGCCAATCAGACACATCCCACTGCAACCACAGCACCTGGATTTCTCAAAGAAAATGGATGAGGACAATACACAAGGGTGTGGGGGGCAATGGGGCATTCATTTACATGTAGGGATGGCTGAGGGTCATCACATAAATCAATACACAATGTGGGGATGTATGGTGGGATAAAAATACAATGCAGGGGTCATTTTTAAGTTGATGATTTTGTATGGCCTGTCAATGATGATATAAATATCCAAATGTGGGGAAAATGGCTAATGCTAACAGAGTGACCCAAATCCCTTTGAGTAAATCATTCAATTTAAATGCATGAACTGGGTGGCTTGTGTTTTGGTCTACCTGGTTGCTAACAATAGCTTTTTACTCCCTCACCAAACAAAAAAAACCAAAAAACACAATGTAGAAGAGAGCTGAGAGAAAGTTCAATGTGGAGTGCAAGGGAATTGAACCCAGGACCTAAAGCATTGCGTCTCAGCTCCTTAACCATTACTCTACATAGTCATGGGGCAAGCGTGTCTAGCTTGTCTCCCACACAAACACAATTCATAAACGAAAGAAGGGAAGCATGTACACTACAGACACTAGCAAACCTGTCCCCTGCAAACAATCCATTGGTTTTTGACCTCATTGCAATCTTGTAGCGTGCCTTCTTCCCAAACAAACACACCAAATAAATCAATTGGAGTGAATTAAACCCAGAACCTCAAAAACTAAATCCAACATCTCAACCATTGCACCACAGAGAACAGGTATAAGGCCCTACAGAAACAATCCTTTAGTTGTTACAGCCCTTTAGCTAACCTGACTCCCAAACAAATGCACTAAATAAACTAAAGAAGGGTGGCTTGTAAGGGCAAAGACAAAATGGCTTATGTTTTGGTCTATGTGCTTACTTAAAAACAAAAAAAAAAACAGGAGACAAAGTTGAAGCCTTGGGTTAAACAAGGTCATGATCTGAAACTAGTGAGTTAGAGGCTTAGATGGAATGTAAAGAAGTTTTACTCCTAGAGTGGTAGAGAAATGGAACAGCCTCCCAGCAGAAGCGGTAGAGACTAATAAAGTGAGGGAACGTTACCTTCAAAGACACAACACAACAGAAAAGGGATTGAACAGGACATGTTAAAGCTATAGAAAGAAGAACTACTCATGATAAGTGAAGGAAAAGACATTAGTATTATTGGAGATGATAGGGTCTGAGACGCCTTTTGCCTTCAGTAACAGCAAAGGTGGAAACAGGAAAAAACAACTTAAACACAAAAGAATAGGGCCAATGGCAATGCAAAAACAGAGACAGGGGAAATACTGTACAACGATAAGCCCTGGCCTGGACACATCCCACAGCAAACATAGCACCTGGACTTCTCAAAGAAAATGAACATCAAAAGAACCAAGAGCTGCAAGTGAAGCTTAAATCCCCCTGGGTCTCAATCCCAATGCCTGGTTGGCTGGTGAAGTCACTTGACCAGGTTCAGCCAATCAGACACATCCCACTGCAACCACAGCACCTGGATTTCTCAAAGAAAATGGATGAGGACAATACAGAAGGGTGTGGGGGGCAATGGGGCATTCATTTACATGTAGGGCTGGCTGAGGGTCATCACATAAATCAATACACAATGTGGGGATGTATGGTGGGGAAAATTGCTAATGCTGACAGAGTGACCCAAATCCCTTTGTGTAAATCATTCAATTTAAATGCATGAACTGGGTGGCTTGTGTTTTGGTCTACCTGGTTGCTAACAATAGCTTTTTACTCCCTCACCAAACAAAAAAATAAAAAATAAAAAAAAACACAATGTAGAAGAGAGCTGAGAGAAAGTTCAATGTGGAGTGCAAGGCAATTGAACCCAGGACCTTAAGCATTGTGTCTCAGCTCCTTAACCATTACTCTACATATTCATGGGGCAAGTGTGTCTAGCTTGTCTCCCACACAAACACAATTCATAAACGAAAGAAGGGTAGCATGTACACTACAGACACTAGCAAACCTGTCGCCTGCAAACAATCCATTGGTTTTTGACCTCATTGCAATCTTGTAGCGTGCCTTCTTCCCAAACAAACACACCAAATAAATCAATTGGAGTGAATTAAACCCAGAACCTCAAAAACTAAATCCAACATCTCCACCATTGCACCACAGAGAACAGGTATAAGGCCCTAAAGAAACAATCCTTTAGTTTTTACAGCCCTTTTGCTAACCTGACTCCCAAACAAATGCACTAAATAAACTAAAGAAGGGTGGCTTGTAAGGGCAAAGACAAAATGGCTTATGTTTTGGTCTATGTGCTTACTTAAAAACCCCCCCAAAAAAACAGGAGACAAAGTTGAAACCTTGGGTAATTGAACTCAAGACGTCAAGGTACCAAACCCAACACTTTAGCCATTAGGCTACGGAGACTGGACGGCAGTGACCGGAAAAGTCCTCCAGCTGGCCTGACTTCCAAACAAACACACTAAATAAACTAAAGAATGGTGGCTTGTAGGGGCAGAGACAATATGGCTTAAATTTTGGTCTACGTGGTGATCCACATAAAAAATAAGCCTCAGGGAATCACCTAAAGCTAAACTAAAATCACGCTAACACCTAAACCAATACGCTACAGAGACGAGTGCATCTCAGTATCTCTGACTTGGAGTTGTGGTTAAGGTGTTGGAATTCCATTCCGTTGCTTGTGAGTTCGATTCTGGCTACCGCCGGCTCCTTCCCGTGTATCTGGTGTAAACTCTCTACGGCAAAAGTTGTGCCTGTAAATTCAAGTGACAAACAACAACAAAAAAATCAAATTATTGATTCCTTTAATAATTTATTATTTATGAAGTGCCGTGCAATATGATATCTCGCACCAATCAGGAGGCTAGGGCTGAGGAGCAGCCCCTGATTGGCTGAGCCTCGTCAGCTGACTCCAGCGACCAATCAGCAGCCGGCCCAGGTTTCCCTCGCTCTGATTGGTCAGCCCTGGTCAGGTGACACCACCCACCAATCAGGAGCTAGGGCTGAGGGGCAGCCCCTGATTGGCTGAGCCTTGTCAGATGTCTCCAGCGACCAATCAGCAGCTGGCCCAGGTTTCCCTCGCTGTGATTGGTCAGCCCTAGCCTCCTGATTGGTGGGTGGTGTCACCTGACCAGGGCTGACCAATCAGAGCGAGGGAAACCTGGGCCGGCTGCTGATTGGTCGCTGGAGTCAGCTGACTAGGCTTGGCCAATCAGGGGCTGCCCCTCAGCCCTATCCTTCTGATTGGAGGGTGGTGTCACCTGAGCAGGGCACAGGTTCACCTCTCTCTGATTGGTCAACCCTGGTTAGGTGACACCACCCTCCAATCAGGAGGCTAAGGTGCCTGGCCAGCTGCTGATTGGATGAGTCTAATCAGCTGACTCCAGAAACCAATCAGCAGCCAGAAGGTTTCACTAAGCTGGTTCACTAACCAAATTAGCATTTTCTATAGCCTCCCTCTAAAGGCGCAGGCGCTAGCACTTCCTACAAGCTGCAGTGACAACTACAAAGCAGAGGAATATAGAAAAATAAAAAATAACATACACACACTTAAATAATTCATTTTATTTCCATAAAAGATTAAAAATGTGAGACATTCCTTAATGCGCCACCCCAAGTTGAGTGTTTATTTTCTCAGCAAGACTCCATTCATTTGTGATTGGGTGTAGCATTTTCCATACTTGTATTACCTCCAAACTGGGATAGCAAACTCGACCGAGCTGTTAATGTGACAAAATAGACAAGGCAATTCATGCAGGACACACCGCTTGTCATATTCCATAAGTCTGTGGGGGTGTTTTGTGACCATCAACTTGGAGCAGAAAAACACCACTTTACTACCGACAACAAGAACTGGTATTGCCTCTATTTTCTCTTTCCAACCAGTTCACTATCCCTGCTCCCTGAAAATCAAATCTAGCATTTGTAACATTTTTACTCATGATAAGTCGACTGTGGAGGACCAACTTATAACATGCTTTTCTGACAAACTTAACGCTTTTCTCATCCAGCTCCTCATCAATCTGTGCTTTGCCATAGGATTTCGAACAGGTTCTCCAGGGCACAACAGTTGTTCCAAATTGACATAGCAGCTCGCCCTGCATTGACGCAAAAGAGGAAAAGGAAATAAAGGTTAGCACAAAAGGGAAGACACATTCCAGTAAGATTTGAATACCCCAACCACCCTGAAGGCCTGATTCCAAGGTATGAGGGGTGCATGGTTTCATTGGCTGATGCTGGCATAGTGACCCAAATCCTTTTGACCAAACCAATTTTAATGCATGGACTGGCTATTACACCTGTACTACGGAACACTTTTTAATATTGTATAACTATAGATTATAAAGAACATTGTAGAGAGAGGGTTCATACATACCAGGGTTGGTGGGGGGTTGCAAAGGTAAGAGAAAGTGAGGCAGGTGAAGTGGGTGGGACCTAAGATTGGCTGACTTGGTAGGGAGTAGAGGATAGAGGGAGAGGAAAAGACACAAGGCTGGGATGACATGAAAGAAGGATGGTTTGTAAGGGCAGAATTAGGGGGAGCTCAATCAAAAATAAACCTACATGTACATCCTCAATCATTGGCTGGTTCCACACTCTGCAGCCATACACAATGGCAGTTTTGCAAATACTATGTGCCAGTCGTGTGGCTGTGTTTGGATGCTGTCCCTAAACGAGCAGGCAGAGTGAGGATTTTGCCACATGCCATCCACCATTTGCAAGGTGTTTTCAAGGTCACCAGGCAGCTAGCTGTGATGTATCCCTTTAAAGTGGATTGAAAAGCAGAGGCAGCTTATTTATGGTGAATGCTTTGCATGAAACAATTAACTACAAAGACTAAATACATATATACCTTATAGGAGAGAGGTGTGATAGAAAGATTGAAAGGAGATGGGTTTTTTTTCCCCAAAGCAGGAGAAATGTGGGAACAAGAGGTCATTATCTAAAAGAAAGGGGTCGGAGGTTTAGACGTAATAAAAAAAAGTTTATTTTAATCAGAGGATGGAAATCAATGTAACACCTGGCCAGTTTTGACAGAGGCTAAAACAGCAGGGGGAGTTTAACCATGCACGGGCCATGCACAAAGCCATCCCCCACTCTAAGACGAAATCAAGGACTTGATTAAGGTCTTTACATCAGGAAACATGGGCAGACTAGATGGGCCGAATGGTTCTTATGGAATCAAAGTTGTTAACAAGGGTAAGGGACCTGACGATTTTAGGCTGGTAGTGCATTTAGCTGTAACATGGCCACTGAGATCAGACGTTTAAGGGAAGAAAGAATGGATAGAGGGGAAACATGTTACCTGCTATATTAAATAAGGAGGGGAGAATGGGCAAGGGGCGTTGAGTATGGGTTGTTAAAAGTAATGGTTGGCGAAACAAGTGGCAAAGGGGAGCATCTTCCTTATAACTTCCAAGCGGGGAAGTATTAGAGTACTGAACGAGATTAGGTGATGGAATGGGGGCTGGGGGTGCAACACTTACGGGAAGAAGCAAAGAGAGAAGCATGCAAAAGGAATGAAACGGGGAGGCAAAGAAGCAGTTGTATCAAGGGAACCAGAGGAAGAGGAGGGCATATGAGCAGCAGAACTGTTTGATGGGAGCAAGGGACAGAAGGATGACAAGGAGAGAGAGCTGCGCAGACTTTGTTGGCACTAAATCAATAAAAATAAACCTACATGTTCATACTCACTGGTTGAAAGGATCACTCAAAGGCTGGTTCCACACTCTGCGGTCACACACATTGGCGGTTCTGCAAATGCTTGCACAACTACGGACCATCTTGCCTCCGATCGCAAGTTCATGTTAGTCTTGCCAGCTGCAAGGGATCACGGCATGTCCTAGAATGTCAGATCTTCTCATGGTTGCCAGGGTCTCTGCCACATCTATGCGGAATCAACAGAGTCCATCACTGTAACTTGTAAAGCAGAACAAAAAAACAAGTTAATGAGCAATCTTAAAAGGGCTGTACACTACTGAGGCAAGCAATATGCCTTACCACCTAGCCCTCTTTTACCCAAAAGTGCACGGGCCCAAACGATAGCCCGATGTATAGATAACCATGCAGCAGTTTTTTCACTTGGTAAACAAAAGCAATAGAACCATTTTCAAAATGCTGGAAAGGTGCGATTTTCACAAATTATTTTGTATCTGCAACATTATTGGTAGCCATCGACTAAAATATAAAAAAAAAAAAGAAAAAAAAAGGGGAGCCAAACCTATCTCTCTTTTCTATGAGATCTCGACCAAATATTGTCAAATATTATTGACACGAAACGTTTATCTTACAACCTAGTTTTAAGCAGATCCTCATCACCAACACACACCTTGGGACTAATGAGTATATCTAGGGGAAAGGATTTTATTTCAATTGCTACCAAAAACAATCAGCTCAGGGTGGTGTCTGTGGGGGAAGGCCATTAGAATACAATGGTAACCTACATGTCAACAAATATTGAAAAACAACACCCACGTTTCTTTACACACAGAGGGGAAGATGCATGCGCTCTCAATCTCTTTACTTTAAGCAGAAAGGTCTTACCTTTAATGGAGGGCTAAGTCTTCTCTTTAGCCAGTGTCCGTGAAAGGGCGGCAATCATTTCTTGCTCTGTTTCAAGAAAGCATGACAGTGTTAAAGACTTTACAGTAATTAAGGTGCCAATATTCTCAAGAGATATTGTGGTGCCACACTCCCTTGGCTATTGTGAGCTACCCTGTGGGCCACAGACTAGGATGACCACATTGGCCATGTTTTCTTCCAAAACGAACATAGAGAGATTGAATTACAATATGAACCATTGGGCCCATCTATCCAGCGTGTTGTGTTTCTTAACGCTTAAGTCCTTGTCTTTGACTGACCAGAACAGACATGGGAAGACTGAGCATGGACATAGACAGAAGGGAATAAGGGAACGTGGAAATCCCCTGGTAAACGGAAGTGAGATGAAGACGGTGCACTCACAGCCAGAAATGATCATGGCATGGCAGAAAATGGCACAGCTCCATGGAATCGGCTGGCGCTATATAAATAAATGTACTGACAAGAGGGAAGACAAAAAGAGAAATTACATTTTGCCAAGGAACTAAAAGCACAGTGGAAACAAGCTGTTGAGGGAGACTTCTCAATGTAATAGAAGCAAGCAGGGGAGAGCTGAATGGGACATACAGTACTGAGAGGGGGGGAGTTCATAATAACATCATTAAAATGCTAAACAAGGCATAGAGAAACTGGTAGATCTGTTCCATATGGGAATCTTTGCCTAATTTTAAAGATTACAAGAAAAGTGGGATAAAATTATATAAATATATTATTCACAATTGCAACATTGTTAATTATAGGTATCCATGCTGTCCTGGGCCAACACAAGCTCCATATTCACATGGTTTCATTTCTATATGTCATAATATTGTTTTTGTTGTGTGTGTATGGTTCCCCCCCCCCCAAAAAAAAAGTTTTCAGGTTTATCAGGAAGTGGGGCGTCAGAGCTTAACATGCAATGTTCTCCAGAAATTTGGCATAGAGTTTTATTCATTTAGCAAAAGTCTTTAGATGTCTCAATTATTCAGAGGTTACCAAAAAAGTTCTTCACCAGAAGTGCACATTATGGTGGCCATCCCACATAGGAGGTTACTGGGGTTCCTACTTTTATCTGTTAACGTAATGATTGTAAGAAACTGAAACAGACTGATCCACTTGCTATTGGAGAAGTGTTGGTGACAGTCAAACACATTTATCAGTTTGAGAGGATGACCCAAGCTATAAACCATACAATGGTTCAGATTGAATACAACATGGCACTTACAGGCATTGTCTTATAGGTTTCAAATCTGTACATTGATTACATTATGTATGCTATACTAAACAAAACATTGTATAATTTATGCGACAACATGTTTAAATATCTGGAATATGTACAATGGATATTAACTCATGCTGATGATGAAGCTTCTTGCAACAACAAAAAAAAACCCCTCAACAAAAAGTTATAAGCAAAAATATAGTATAGGGGGTACTAGGAGGAATACAATGAGAGTGGATGGGCTAGAAGAGTAAGAGATACAGACCTCGGGGAAAGGGATGAAGACATTGGGAAAAGAAAACAAAAGTGAAGAATAAAAACAAAAAAAGCAAAAAAAGAGAAACACTGAAACTGCATTTCAAAACCAATAAACTATTAAAAAAATAGTGTATTATTTCTACATGTAAAGAAGAAACACAATTCTCTGAGAAAACTATGAGCGCTAGATGAGTTACAGTGAAAGGAAATGTTCAACTTACCATTGAAGATAAGAATAATTCAGGATCAGGAAAGACTAAGGAAAATGCTTCAAATCCTAAAAGGCATTTAACAAATCACAGGAGGGATGTTTGTTTCAAAAGAGGAGAAATGGTTAAACAAGGTCATAACTTGAAACTTGTGAGTCAGAGGCTTTAGATGTAACATAAAGAAGTTTTACTCCGAGTGGTAGAGAAATGGAACAGCCTCCCAGCAGAAGCGGTAGAGGCTAATAAAGCGAGGGAATGTAAACATGCATGGGATAGGCATTAAAACCAACACGAGGCCTAGGACTGATTTAAGTCTAACGTTATGAAGAGAACATTTTGGTGAGCTTTTGTGCAGGAAGAATTTGGCTAACCCGTACAATGGAGAGTTTAATCATCTTCAATGTCGCACAAGCCCGTTGACTCTTGTGTTATACTCTGCCAGCTCATTGGTCTCCTGGAGAAAGCGGACAGTGTTGGCCCTGGCTAACACTGGCAAATTAAGGTATTTGAAATGGAAACCCTTCTGCAAACTCTCACCTTAGTGAATAAACCCCACTATTTGTACTGTACCACCTGCCTTCTAATGGGCCTAGTATTCACACATCAAGCCAGTTAGCTACAGACACAACACAACAGAAAGGGATTAAACAGGACACATTCAAGCAATGGAAAGGAGAACTACCCATGATAAGTGAAGGAAAAGAGACATTAGCATTATTGGAGACAATAGGGTCAGAGAAACCTTGTGCCTTCAGTAAGAGCAAAGGTGGAGGCAGTTAAAACATCAAAACAAAAGAATAGGGCCAATGGCAATATAAAACCAGAGACAGGAGAAATACTGTAAAAAGATAAGCCCTGACCTAGACACATCCCACTGCAACCACAGCACCTGGATCTTTGAAAGAAAAAGAACATCAAAAGAATCAAGGGCTGAAAGTGAAGCTTAAAAACCCCCTGGTACTCAATCCCAATGCCTGATTGGCTGGTGGAGTCACGTGACCAGGTTCAGCCAATCAGAAGGCAGGAGTAAGGGCCAGCCCCTGATTGGCTGTTGGAGTCCTCATTTTCACCTCAATGCAGTCTTGTAGCCTTCCTCCCAAACAAACACAGTAAATAAATGGCTATTGCTGACAGAATCACCTAAATCCCTTTGACTAAATTATTCAATTTAAATGCATGAAACTGGTGGCTTGTAAGGGCAGAGACTGGGCGGCTTGTGTTTTGGTCTACCTGCTTGCTTACAATGGCTTTTTTTCTCCCTCACCAAACAACAAAATGTAGAGGAGAGCAGAGAGAAAATCAACATGAAGCCCAAAGGAATCGAACCCAGGACCCTATGGTCTTTAGTGTAACACCTTAACCATTACTGTACACAGCCAGACAAGGACAAGCCCTGGAAACAATCCCTTTTACCCCAATGCAGTACTGTAGCTAGCTTGTCTCCCAAACAAACACACTAAATAAACTAAAGAGGGGTAGCATTTAAGGGCAGAGACTGGATGGCTTATGTTTTGGTCTACCTGCTTGTTAACAATCACTTTTTTCTCTCTCACCAAATGCCAAAAAAAAAAAAAAAAAGATAAACAGAGATGAGAGACAGTTCAAAAGGGACCAACATGGAACAGAACCCAGAAACTCAAGTACCCTAATCCTACACCTTAGCCACTACACTACAGAGACTAGCAAAGCTTGAACCCAAAAACTATCCATTGGTTTTTCACCTCAATGCAGTCTTGTAGCTAGCCTTCTTCCCAAACAAACTAAATGACTGGCTATTGCTGACAGAATCACCCAAACCCTTTGACTAAATCATTCAATTTAAATGCATAAAACTGGTGGCTTGTAAGGGCAGAGACTGGGCGGCTTGTGTTTTGGTCTACCTGCTTGCTAACGATGGCTTTTTTTTCTCCCTCACCAAACAACAAAGAGCACAGAAAAAGTCAACATGACGCCCCAGGGAATTGAACTCAGAGCCTTACAGTCACTAATTTAAGACCTTAACCATCATGCTACATAGCCAGACAAGCCTGAGCTTTGGAAACAATCCTTTTTACCCCAATGCACACTAAATAAACTAAAGAGGGTAGCATGTAAGGGCAGAGACTGGATGGCTTATGTTTTGGTCTACCTGATTGTTAACAATCACTTTTTTCTCTCTCACCAAACGCAAAAAAAAAAAAAAAGAAGCAAAACAGAGATGAGAGAGTTCAAAAGGAACCACCATGGAATAGAACCCAGGATCTGTAGCACCCTAGTCCTACACCTTAACCACTACACTACAGAAACTCCTTTGGCTTTTTTCTCCCTTACGAAATGCATAAAAAGCACACGCAAAAAAAACCCATCTAGGAAAAGATGACATTTAAGCCTCAGGATATTGAACCCAGAACCTCAAGAATCCAAGATTAACATCTAAACAGTTACGCTACAGAGACTATCCTTTAGTTTTCACCCCAACGCAGTCCTGAATCTCTAACTTGGAGTTGTGGTTAGGGTGTTGGACTTCCACCCAATCGCCCGACCCGGATCGCCTGACTATTCTCTGCCTGAAAACAGGACTATGCTATCTGTTGCACTGTGCTGTCAACTCTGCTTCTTCCCAGGAGTCATTCTTACTTGTTGGGCACACTAAAGAGACTGATACCCTATTCCCTTCATCCTGGTTTCCTCACCTGTTCAAACATAAAAATATGCCTATCCCACACCCCCATGGAGGAGACAAAATTTCCATTGGACGTTGTCATGGTTGGGGGCGGGATCTAGAAGGGCGGCTGATTTAAAAACTGAGCACTGATACCTTTTCAGTGCTCAGTTGTTCTAACGACTGCGCTGTATACGTACCTCTTATTGTTGTTCTCTGCTGGATTCCTATTGCCGACCATTGCATGTATATTGACCTTGTTGACCTCTCTGCTCCTGATCCGGATTGCCTTACCATTCTCTGCCTGACACTAAAGCCACGCCCACCGCCGTCCGTGCCCTCTGAACCGGAAGGAGAAGAGGAGGAAAAGGAGCTGACTGCTGTAAGGAGCAAAGTGACAGGAAAGGTAGGAAAGCGTTCAGTGAGAGTGAGAGTAGATTAGTATGTGTGGATTGGTAAGTGTGGATTGGTAAATGTGTGAGAGTGATGGGTGTTATGCTGTACCGTTTCCAATGTCTTTTTCATTATATAATTATGCTCTAAGGTACATCATAACTCCCATCACTCTATACTGTTCCATACAGCGGCAGAGCTAGGAGACAGAGGCCTCGCACTACCACCGCAGGATTCCTGAAAGGTAAGTGATGGTAAATTCCTGAAATGGTAAAGATGGCACAAGCAGGATGTTTGAGCCTTGTGGACCAAGATGACACAGGCAGGGTGGTTATGGGACAAAGAGGGCACAGGCTGGGCTGTTTGGGGACAAAGTTGACTCATGCTAGGCTGTTTGGGGACAAAGATGGCAGGTCCTATGTGTGTAATGTGGGTGCTGGTCAGGTTCTATGTGGGCAGTGTGGACGCCAGGGCTGGCTTTGGGTTGTGCAAACTATCATCTATGCCTGTAGTTTTATCTCAACATTTATTGCTGAGTTTTTATGTGATTTCCAGTTGATCCATACCTGCAATGCTATGTTTCCATACATTATTATTGTATACTTGCAAATACAGCATTTGTATGTCTGATAATATGTGTCCAGTGCTGAGTTCACATGTGAACAATAATAATAACAATATTAATATATATTTGATTGCTAACAGAAATTACAATCCTATCGTGCCCAGGCAACCCGTACATGCTATAACCTGGGCATGATAGGAGTGTGATTGCTGTTAGCAGCAGAACTACTTGCCAAGGTTTCCTCTTCTTGGCTTGGACAGGTAGAGTAGTTCAAAAGGGGGCTGCGCTCTCACGGATGTGAATATATGAAAGAAAGAGAAACACAATAGTGCAATATGTCTCAAAGCTTATTTTTTGTAAAATGAAGGCCGCAAGGGGCTACTCACATTTGGTGGGGCTTCTTCAGTTAGCCCCAAAGTATGCGCTTGGGTGATATAATCCTTGCCTTAAAGATTTCTTTGGCAGCACTACGTGATATGTGTTTCTTCAGTTAGCCCCAAGATGTGCATTTAGGTGGTATAATCCTTGCCTTGGAATTTCTTTAGCCTCAGCCTTTGGAGCAGTCTGGAGTGTCCACAGTTCCCTTTTGGTGAGCAATGATAGAATTGCTCACTCCTCAGTGCATAGGTGGTAAAATCCCCACCAAGGATATAGTGGTGGCTGACAAGGTATTCTGTCTTATAAATTAAAAAAGGTCCAGGAGCAAGATAAAATAGTTTTTAAAAAAACGTATTTATTTTAAACTTTTGGTAATAAAAACCAATAAAAACCAACAAAAGGTTAATATAAAATAATACACAAACGTGTTTCGCCTAGCACAGGCTTCCTCAGAGTGTATAGCACCGGTGCGGCGAATTACCTCTGACAGTCGGGGAAGGTCTGTGCGATGGACGCAGACAACCCCCGCTGCAAGCCACACCTCCTTCCGGCTGCAGCGTAAGTTGTCTACGCGAATCACGTAGACATATACACGCTGCCCCGGCTGCATGACAGGGGAGTCAGAAGCACCGGTAAGTTGGGGGGGGGCGGGGGAGTGTTAAATGGGGGGTATAAGGCATTTCTGGAGGCAGAGTGTTCTATGAAATGCCTTTTAACCCTCTTAATGCCACTCTGCCTCCAGAAATACCTTTTTAACTCTCTATACGCCACTCTGCCTCCTGAAATGCCTTAAACCTCCCTATATGCCACTCTGCCCCATAATATGCATTTTAACCCCCTTAATGCCAGAGTGACATATAGGGGTATAAGGCATTTCTGGAGACAGAGTGGCACATAGGGGGTCAAAAGGCATATCATGGGGCACAGTGGCATATAGGGTTAAAAGGCATATCATGGGGCACAGTGGCATATAGGGGGTATAAGGCATTTCTGGGGCAGATGTGCATAACTGGGGGGCAGGTTGGAAAATAGAAGGAAATGAAACCAAAATATTTTTTCTCAATCATAGCTTTTATTTAAAAAAAAATAGTATACATGAATTAACATTTACTGGTAAAACTTTTTTCCTATAGGGTCGTCTTATATTCAGGCTTTTATTATTTTTTTTTATTAAATTAATATTCAGATTTGGGGGGTCGTCTTATAATCGAGCAAATACAGTATATATTGTTGTTTAATTTTTTTTGTCTTATTTTGGTGGGTTACTTACTTTAAATAAAAGTGTTAGATTTGTGGGGGGTGTTAGTGTGGGGGGGTCATATTCGGTTTCGGCCAGGTAAATGCTGCATTTTCGGTTTCAGTCCAGAATTCGTTTCGGTGCATCCCTACTACTAAGCCAGATAATTAAGTGATAGGCCTACACCACATCAATGTTTGGCTTAGTATATAGTGATAGGAGTTATGCTGCACTATTGTCAATGTCTGGCTCAATGTATAGTGATAGGGATTACGCTGTACCACCGTCAATGTCTGCCTCAGTATATAGTGATAGGTCTTATGCTTTACCACCATCATTATCTGCCTCAGTATATAGTGGTAGGTGTTATGCTGTACAACCGTCAATGTCTGCCTCAGTATATAGTGATAGGTGTTATGCTGTACCACCGTCATTGTCTGCCTCAGTATATAGTGATAGGTGTTATGCTGTACCACCGTCAATGTCTGCATCAGTATATAATGATAACAGTAATGCTGTACCACCTTCAGTGTCTGCGCCAGTATATAACGATAGACGCTATGCAGTTTTAAAGTGTGTGTGTGTGGGGGGGGGGGTGCCACATCCGCCCCAGGATCCGCCCCAGGTGCCAAATACTCTAGGTATGCCCCTGGTGAGTGGCTATACACCTAATGCCACATGGACACAGTGTGATTCTGGAAAGCCGGTAAGGAACATGTGTATATGCACTTATGAACATCAGAGGAATCTCCCAATAGTTTGACTGACAAAAAAAACATACACTTTTTAACCCCTTAAGGACCAGGCTGTGTTTTACCTTTTGTACCATTGGGACCGAGGCTGTTTTAACACATTTGCGGCGCTCGTGTTTAGATGTAATTTTCTCCTCACTCATTTAGTGAACCCTCACAAATTATATATTGTTTTTTCAGGACAAGAAGGGCTTTTGATCATATTATCTAATTTCCCATAAAAAAATATAAAATAAGATGAAATACCCAATGTTTTTATGTTTTTCGCACGCTATGGAGCAATAAGTACAAGTAGCGTTTTGCTATTTCAAAACCATTTTTTCCAAATCTGGTAATTCTTCCCCCCATGTGCCATTTTGGGTATCTTTGAAGCCAGCCAACGCAATTTACCCCATCAAATCATATATTTTTGAAAACTAGACACCTCAGGGTATTTCAAATGCTAGAATTTTAACTCTTTCCTTGCACTAATTCTACCACCAGTCTTTGTCAAACTTTGTGGTAGTAATTTATTTTGTGTTTTTTATCACTAAAATTGCACTTCAGGTATGGATTTACAGCTCTTGGTATATGTAACTATCAAACAACACCCCAATATGTGTTCAGCAACATCTCCCGAGTACAGTGATACCCCCAGGCGTGGGTTTGTCGGGTTGTTTGGGAGGTAAAGCGCCACATTTAGGAAGTGCACATTTTGTAATTTGGAACTTTTACATCTGGTCCTACTGCCCCCATGTCCTAATAGGACCATCTTTAAAGCCAGTTGTCAAGGGTGAGTTGGGTTCGGAGCACAGCGCATAGAGACACTGGGTGCAAGGGGGTAGAGTAAAGGGCAGTCCAGCAAGCAGAGTCCAGTATACAGCCAAGGGTCAGAAAGTCTGTATAATCCAATAGAGATAGGCAGCACAGCAAGGGTTAATCCAAATAGCAAGTCCAATAATCCAGCCAGTGCTGCACGGGCGAGGACGTGGGTGCTCGGCGGTGTCGCCGCCAGGCGAGGACCGGCGACGGGTAGGGACCTGACACCAGTTAATTCAATTTACCCCATCAAACCATATATTTTTGAAAACAAGACACCCCAAGGTATTTCAAAAGCTAGTATTTTAACCCTTTCCATGCATGAGATTCTACCACCAGCCTTTGCCACACTTTGTGGTAGTATTTTTTTCACACAAATTGTACTTTGGGTATAAATTTATAGCTCCAGGTATACGTCACTATCAAACAACACCCTAATGTGTGGTCATGCATGGGTTTGTCTGGTGTTTGGGGTTAAAATGCCACATTTTGGAAGTGAGCTTTTTTTCCCCCATTTGGGTCAGTCTGTGCCTATGCCCTATCTTTGAGCCCGGCCACTCCAATTTACCCCATAAAACCATTCATTTTTTTAAATTAGACACCCCTTGAGTGTTTGAAATGCTTTTATTTAAATTTTTCCACGTCAGGATTTTTGGGAAGATACAGCGCTAATTTTAGCACTTGCGCGTAATATTAAACTTTATTTTTTTATTTTATTCTTTTTGGACTTTTTTTTTACATTTTTTGCTGGAACTGGATGGTTCCTCTGATGCATAATAATTTTTAAATGTTACCATTTTTTTTTCTAAGCTTGTTTAAGACTCATGACATCATAGGTCCTTAACTGACCATTTTGCATGACGTGCCTGACCTGACAATGGATGTTAAGTGGTTAATAAAAGTTTAATATTCAGATTTTGGATAAATGCAACTTTCAATTGATATCTAGTATTCCCAGGGGCGTAACTAGAAGCCTCAGGGCACCGAGCGGTTGCTGAAAACGACCGCTCGGCACCCCTTTGGCCCCCCTGACTGGCAGAACTCCAGGGCCCGGTCGCAGTCGCGACCCCGGTAGTTCCGCCACTGAGTATTCCATTCATGTAGAATTAAATGGATTTCTAAATTATTATTTGAAACTTATTTTTTAACAAGAGACCTATAAGCTGAATGTTTATATGCAATGTAGAAACATCTTTTTGTAAAGAGTAAATATTTCAATAACTGAAACAACACTGTAGTTATTTGCATTTGTCTTATGAATTTTAGGTAGTAATGGTTTACCCTTTCAACACCAACAAAATGACATTTATATGCCGAGGAAATATTTAATTAGTGTATTTAATGAACATCTTGTCCTGAAGATACCCGCTTCAACAATAAGAGATTATGCTTATTTGGGGTATTATGACAAGAATTTCCAAAACCAAGGTTTGTTTAAAGTTAAGACCAACTAAAAAAAACTCTGGACTGAGACCTACCGTAGAGATTGCAGCATTTTGCTATCTTTCCTGTGCCATCATCTGTATTAATTTAACTGAAGCTCAATTCCAGAGAAGCAGAATAAATTGCTGTTCTTGAAAGTCTCCTTCCTTACGCTAGTATCAGATTTGCCATGTTGCTCAAGCTACATAATGGTCTTTTATAGAGTGTGGATCAATGTGCTCTGCATAGATTAGAGAAGGGAATGTTTAGTATTGTAAAATGTAGCTTGTGTAAGTATTGGGAAACAAAAAGCCTTTCAAACTGTGTGTGTGAAAACATAATCTAACTTGTCTTGTAGAGCATTGAGTGGTATGTGATAAATCCTGTAGGATTAGAGGTAGAATCACAAAACCTTTAAAGACCTCAGAATGTAAATGGTAAAAAGTTAGACCCTTTTTATGTGCTGGCTTTTCATGCTGGGTTTTTAACAAGACAATGTATTGAAGGTTATTTTCAATTTCCACTAGACGTTTTGATTTTTTTAAATTATAAATCAGTGTGCATCTACTGAAATATACCTGTGCGTGATTCACTGATAATGTTATTCAGAAATAGAGCAACAACAGAGAAGTGTGGGTAGACTAGGATTTGCCTTTATGTTAACTTTTTAGTTTGACAAAACAGGAAGCACTCTAGCTTCATTTATTTAAAAAAAAAAAAACACAATTTTTAGGTCATATTCATGCCTGGAAACTTCGGAGCTCCGGCTACCCAGAGCCTTCCCTTGCGGTCCGGCTGAAGTCGGGCGGTCCTGATGACGTTGGGGTGGTTTCCGATGACATTGGGGGCCTTCCCGCTGACATGGCAGGAAACACCCTCACTTAAAGGGGAAATGGGCGGGGTGCAGGGCGTGTCAAGACCCCACGACCTGGAGGATTCGGGTGTTGACCGGAGAACCAGAGAAAAGGTGCTTCACCTGGAGTTCCCCAGGTCAAACCCGGAGAGTTCCCAGGTATGGTCATATTGTATTTACTGTATATGTAGGCTCACAATACCAGTGTTTCATAAAAACAAACAGGACTCTAAAGGACAAATGCCATTACATATTGTATTAAGAATTAACATTACTGACCAATTAAAAGTCTAGAGATATCCCAACCAGTAGAGATGGTTTAGTGAAAACATTGTGGGGCACTGTCCATGCCATTGTCATGGACGATTGCCACTAAGTGCAGTGTGCTAGTGTTTTTCAAGTCAGATGAGCAAGAATTTAATATACAGCCGTGTAAAAGTGAATTCTACAGTTTTACATTTCAGGACGTAATAACAAGCATCTAACATATTACACTGTGTCATGATTTATTCAACAAAAATAGCCAAAATGGAAAAGCCATGTGTGTAAAACTAAGTACACCCTTATTGCTTCCATTCGAATTAAGATGCTAAGTAGCAGACAGGTGCTGTTAATCAAATGTTCTTGATTTATTGATCATCACCAAGTGTGACAACCTCTACAAAGGCCGAATTTTTAGCAGTTTTCTGATCTGGAGCATTCAGGTGTGTCTTAAAACAATGCCAAGGAAGAAAGACATCAGCAATGATCATTCTACAGTGTCCAATCTTCTTAGTAGTGGAGATACCAGCAAATTCACCCTAAGGCCATACCATACAATGCTCAGAGAAATTGCAAAAGACCCAAGATTTACATTTCAAACTCTACAGGAGTTAAATGTTAATGTTTATAACAGTACAATTAGAACATATGGTTTATTTGGAAGGTTTGAAGGGAGAAAGCCTCTTCTATCTTAAAAAAAGAACAGGTTAGCACGGCTTAGATTTGCTAAGTTGCATCTGACCAAATCACAAAAATTCTGCAACAATGTCCTTTGGACAGACAAGACCAATATGGAGATGTTTTGCCATAATGCACAGTGCCATGTTTGGCAAAGACCAAACACAGCACAGCAGTACAAACACCTCATACCAACCGTGATGATTTGGACTTGTTTTGCAGCCACAGGACCTGGGAACCTTGCAGTCATTGAGTTGACCATGTATACCAAAGTATTCTAGTGTTGCAATGGCCCAGTTCAGACCTCACCCCGATTGAAATGCTGTGACAGGACCTTAATAGAGCTGTGCATAAAAAATGCCCGCAAAACTGAAGCAACATTGTAAAGAAGAGGGGAGCAAAATTCTTCTAAAACAATGTGAGACTGATTAAGTCATACAGAAAACAATTACCGTATTGGCTCGGATATAGGCCGCACTTTTCCCCCCCACTTTAAGTCTTTAAAGTGGGGGTGCGGCCTATATTCGGGGTCTAGCGGGGTTAGGATACAGATCCCCCGCAGCGGTGCAGGGGACCTGCATCCTACTCCCCGATACGCTCAGACAGCCACCCCTGCCAGCACTTCCCACGGGGGGGTGCCGGCACGGGAGGTTGTCTAAGCACATCGTGCGGTTGTCTAACCGCACGATGCGTTTTACCTCTGGCCCCCCGCCTGACTTACCGGAGCAGACTCCCGGGTGTCTTGCGAGGCCGGCACCGGAAGTTGTATACGCGTATTGCGTAGATGTCCCCCGCCGGCCTCGCAAGACACCCGGGAGTCAGCTCCAGTAAGTCGGGGGGCAGAGGAGGACAGTGGCAGCATATCTCGGGGGGGGGGGGGGGGACAGTGGCAGCATATCTCGGGGGGGGGGGGGGCGGACAGTGGTAGCATATCTCGGGGAGGGAGGACAGTGACAGCATATCTCGGGGGGGGGCAGAGTGGCAGCATGTTTTTTTGGTGCTTTTTTAAATACGTGCCTATATACGGGGGCGGCCTATATCCTAGCCAATACGGTACTTATTGCTGTTAAAGGTGGTTCTAAAAGCTTTTGAATAATAAGGTATATTTAGTTTTTCACAGATGGCTTCTCCATGTGTAATGTGCTGTTGTTCATCTGAGGTTGTGTTTACCTAAAATTTAGACCTGTTAACGAACAGATGAATGTAAATCCTGATATGTAAAACCAAAGAAAGGGTATACTTTTTTTTTCACACAGCTGTAGTATTTTCGTCAGAAATGCCAAGGCCTGGTTTAACTTGAAAATGTATAAATAAAGCAAGTTGATTAATATTTTTTTCTAATAACCCCTTCGTGACAAAGGCTGATTTTACTTTTTGTACCCTTCGTGACAATGGCCGTTTTAACATTTCTGCGCTGCTCGTGTTTAGCTGTAATTTTCTTCTTTCCCGTTTACTGAACCCACACACATTAGATATTGTTTTTTTCAGGACAAGAAGGGCTTTCTTTAGATGACATTGTTTTGATTGTATCATATTATTTACTATTAAAAAAAGTATAAAATATGGTGAAAAATTTAGAAAAAAATGACTAACTTTTAGTTGAAAAATCTTTTACTCATCTATAAAAGGTAATAAAAAAACCTGCTAAATAGATTCTACTATTTGTCCTGAGTTTAGAAATACCCAATGTTTTTTTGCTTTTTTCTGCACGTTATGGAGCAATAAGTACAGGTAGCGTTTTGCTATTTCAAAGCCATTTTTTCCAAATCTGGTAATTCTTCCCCCCATGTGCCATTTCGGGTATCTTTGAAGCCGGCCAATGCAATTTACCCCATCAAGTCATATATTTTTGAAAACTAGACAGCCCAGGGTATTCCAACTGCTGGTATTTTAACCCTTTCCAAGCACTTATTCTACCATCAGCCTTTGTCAAACTTTATGGTAGTAATTTTTTTGCATTTGTTTTTTCACACACATTTTACTTTAGGTATAAATAAACAGGTTCTGGTATATGTCACTATCAAAAAACACCCCAATATGTGTTTAGCAACATCTCCTGAGTACAGCGATACCTCACATGAATGATTTTGCCTGGCTGTTTGGGGGCAAAAGGGCCACATTTGGGGCATGCACATTTTTCAATGTTGAACTTTGGCATTTGGGGATCCACTGCCCATGCCTATTTGGTACATCTTTGAGCCGGGCCATTTCAGTGTGCCCAATAAAGCTATATATTTTTGAAAACTAGACACCCCAGGGTATTTCAAATGCTAGTATTTTAACTCTTTCCATGCACCATATCTACCACCAGTCTTTGTCAAACTTTGTGGTAGTCATTTTTTTCCATTTGTTTTGTCACACACATTTTACTTCAGGTATGAATTAAAAAGTTCTCGTATATGTCACTATCACAAAACACCCCAATATGTGTTCAGCAACATCTCCTGAGCGCAGTGATACCCCACATGAATGAATTTGCCTGGCTGTTCGGGGGCAAAAGAGCCACATTTGGGGCATGCACATTTTTCAATGTTGAACTTTGGCATTTGGGGATCCACTGCCCGTGCCCTATTTGGTACATCTTTGAGCCGGGCCATTTCAGTGTGCCCAACAAAACCATATATTTTTGAAAACTAGACACCCCAGGGTATTTTAAATGCTGGTATTTTAACTCTTTGCATGCACACATTTTACCACCAGCATTTTTTCAAAGTTTGCAGTAGTATTTTTGTGTGTGTATTTTTCCCACACACACCTACTTTATGTATGAATTTGCAGCTCCTGGTATATGCCGCTGTCAACAATATGTGTTCAGCAACATCTCCTGAGTACAGTGAAAAGGCCACATTTGGTACGTGTGCATTTTTCTAATTGGAAATTAGATGTGTGGCCATCCTTTTCCCCGTGTTAATTGGGACCTTGTTGAACCCGGCCAATTCAATTTACCCCATCAAATCATACATTTTTTAAAAGTAGACACCCCATGGGCATTTAATATGCCAGTATTTTAACTCTTTCCATGCGAGAATTGTTTTAAGCTAATATGCAAATTTTAGGACTTGCTCACAAAAATATATTTTTTATATATATATTTTTTTTTTTGCCTTTTTTATTTTTTTAACATTTTTTTTCAACTTGAAGGTTCCCCTGATAGTGACATCAGTGGGAAATTATTTTTACATTTTACTGGTTTTTTACTATTTTTTTTCTAATTATTATTAATTTTATTTTATTTTTAATTTATTTTTTCTAATCACACTGTGATTAGAAAGCTGAGCTCCATTGACTTGCATGGTTGAATGCAGTACCTATATTCAACCTGCAAGTGGAGCCAGAGTTCTCTAGAGGGTCAGGAGACCGTCTAGCGAACTTTTTAGACTTTATTGTTTTTCTTTATTGAATTTTCCTGGACCGCCGCCATCTTGCAGATGGCGAAGATCACCGGCAGCTGCGGCTGTGACCGCTCTCCGGAGCGGTCACAGTCCATCCCCAGGTAAGTGTTTGGTGTCGCTGGATGCCTCCTGATCGAGGCATTCCAGCGACACCATTTAAGTTTAGGATCGCCTCCTAAACGCTTTTAAAACGGGCGTCCGCCGCCATACAAAGTATGGCGGATGTTGACGCCCCGGGGAGGGGCCAGAGATGGCCCCTTTGTGCCGATAATGGCGTTGCTGAATGCCTCGAGGTCGAGGCATTACAGCAACGCCGTTTCGGTGCAGAAAGCGAAAATAGATCGCTTTCTGCACCCGTTTAATGGCGTGCCGGTCATCAAGGGATTAAACAAAAATGTTGTCCTTACAAGTTTTGATTTCTACATCTCTACTACATTATCACCATTGGCAAACCGGATGGTTAATGTTATGGATTTCTGGGTTGATGTTTTGTTTCTCAAAGTAGCTCCTGGTCCTGTCCTTTCGTGTCCTTTTTTTGTTTCTTATTGTCCCTACGTCCCATATAGTCTCTGATCAGGGACAGGCCGGCCCAAACAATTGCTCCCTAAGCTGATCCTAATTCTCCAAACAGGTCCGGTACTCTAGAGGACGTGGGACTTAGTGGGGGACACATAACATGGTGTGAGATGGTACATGCTGCCCTAAAGACAGACTCAAGGTGCAAAGTGAGTTATTGGGTGTGTATTCATGTGTCTCTGTGTATTACAGTGAGTGAATGTGTGTTAGTCTTTAGTTTGTGCGTGTGGGAGCAGGGCAACTTGCCTTTAAATGCTTTGTGGGCCAGTAGGTTACAACCCTCCCTGTCGTTGATAAGAAGAGACATCAAAAGGCATTAATTATGTATTATGTGGAAGTTTTTTGTTTTGTTTTACTTAAACACTTAATCTGTAAAGAGAGTTTTAACATTTTCCTCTGGTGGGTCAAGTAATCAATCAGTAAGAGCATTTATAGATGGAAAAAACAAACTGTCATTTGTTTCAATCCCACAAAATGGCAAATAGAAGGAAGCACCTAGATGTATCTTGTGCTTTTCAAGCATAACTTCTCATGTATTTTTCAAGTTTTCACTTAATTTAAATGCAGATTATAATGCTCAATTTTGCTGCTGTACATACACATACCTGGGAGTTTCCCAGGGTTGATTACCCAGAGGTCTGACTAATTTGGGTGAGTAGCTTCACCTAGGGCCAGTGTTAGTCCTAGTCAGCCTTTTGTGGTGAACCGCAGGGAGCAGAATAAAGTTGCCAGGGGATACTAAACACTGTCCCAGAGACTATGAGATAATTGCTTCACCCAAAGCACCCCTATGTATGTATGTACACAATAATGTTAACTTGTCTAAAGGGGATTTGAAAATACAGTAGACTTGTACACATGGTCCAAAAATTTGATTTTGGTCCTTTTGTTTTTTGAGTTTCCTGTCCTTTCGGTTAAGATGAAATTCGGAGGGCTTTTTCCATTAATAAATGAAATTAGTTGTCACTCACATGCTGCATTATCCAGACCTTCTGATGGCTCCATCCTTTAGAAGAAGTACTCAAAGAGGCCAGAATACTACAAATTAATCTGCGTAGAAACAGGTGTTTTTGCATCTCTCTCTTTTTTTTTTTTGTTAATCATTCTGCATTATTCTGACCTCTTGGCGTACTTTTGCAAATGTTTAGAGCCACACCACACACCTCAGGGATTGTCTCTCCCTTATTCATCCAATTGGGGGTGAGTTTTTTCACCCTATGAGGTATGAGTGATGAACAATATAATAAAAAATCTTTATATGATAAAGAGTACCGCTATGCACTCAGTTTTGTTTATGTCTTATATTCAAATGAGAAAAAAGTTAGAGAGCAATAAATGATATAAAGGTAATAGCAATCAAGAGATTCATATAGATGCATTTCACCAGCCTGACCACAAGAGGTCACTTTTGCATAACAAATGGCTCTGAAAATACCCAACTTTAAATTAAAAAAACAGAAAATATAAAAAAAATGTTCTCTGGGTTATACTTAAAAGTGCTTAATGAGTAATTTATTTGTGATGGCCAACAGTTATTCAATAAAGATTGCAAAGCATTGCACCCTATTGCCTTTATAATAAGGGTATTTTATACCCTAGAGCAGAGGTGTCCAAGTTTTTTCTGCAGTGGGCTGCTTCATCAGAAATGTATGTGTGCGTGGGTAGCACTCATTTCTCACTGAGAGAAAATATGGCCTTTTAACTTTATAATGCATATTAATACAGGGTTAATTTGGTGATAATGAAAACAACAGTAGACAAACAGTTTTTTGATCAACTTTTATATGTCATTCTATCAATACTAAATTACTTCAACAGTAAAACAGAGTCAGTCCACAAACCATTTAAAACAAGATTAGCCAAATAAAACTGCACAAGGTTGGAGCATACTGTGGGTACAAACTGGAGTTAAGCTTGTTGATTCACACTGGAGGCAGGGCCAGATTAAGAGCATCACAGGCGTGGTGCTGAGGATTTTGGTGGCCATTTTATTAAATAAATAAAATAGACAGAATCTTAACTCCTCGGCATTGTGTACTGGATAAAGATGACATCAGTACAAAAACAGGGAAAACATATGAAATAAAAAAAATCATTAATTGTAATACTGTCACGCACAGCGTATGGTAGAACCTGTAATCAGGTAGAACAGCGTGTGCAAGTCCAATAGACAGAACACCAGAGTCCAGTATAGAATTGCCAATGAGCAAGCCAAGGTCAGGAAGCCAGAAGTCAGGATCGTTGCAGGGTAAGCCGAGGTCAGGAAGCCAGAGGTCAGAATCGTCGCAAGGAAAGCCAGAGTCAAACGCCAGGAAATCGGTAACAGGAACAAGCCGGGTCGCTAACGGGAAATCAACAGGAACGCGTACTGAGAAGACACTATGCAAGATAGGTACAACCATCAGAAGGCAAAGCTGGAAGGTTACTGAGGCTCTTAAATAGGAAGAGGAAGTCCAGACATCAATTAGTGTTCTCAAAAAGCCGTTATGTCACTTCCGGTCCGCGGCCATCTTGGGATTGGCGAGGTCTCAAATTCTTAAAAAGACCGGTAGTACCGGCTGGCGCCACTAGGTGGCATGCAGAACGAGTACACGCGGCAGGTCCGGACCGGGTTCCAGTAGACGGCGGCCGCCGTGTGGAGCTGCGGGGTCTTCCCCGTCCTCGCGGCGGCAGAAGCTGTCTTGCGGAGGAGGGAGGTCTTCCTCTCCTCCGCGGCTCTTGTGGTAAGGCGTGGGGTCTCCCCCTTCTCCGCGGCGGTAGAGGTTGCTGCGGCAAGGTGGGGGGTCTCCCCCTCCTCCGTGGCGGCTGAAGATCCGCGAACCCGGAGGAACCGGCAGCCAGGTACGTAACAAATACAAAATATGTTGTTTACCTCCTTCAATGTCCATGCGGCCTACAATATGTGGGAAGAACAATAAGCCCCCTAAAAGAGAGAATTTTTGAACGCTTGGGAAATATTAGAAATACAAATTTAAAACACAGCGTACCAAGCCACTGTAATTCTTGCCAAACATTTCAGTTGAGGGCTTTAATATCATGGGTATTGACGTAGTGCCTCCAGGAGAGAAACTGAATGGATTTTTAAATTAAAAACATATCAAAAAGACGGTCTTAATACACATTTTATCTTTTATTTAATATAGGATATTTTTAACACACAGTTCTCTTCTCTAACCACTTCAATCACGGGATCACGGGACAGGATGAAGCCACACATAAAAAGAAAGTCCTTCAAGCAAACAGACTTCTACAATACCTCCTGAGGAAGCCACATACGGTGAAACGCGTAGAGGATTTGTATATTGACTTTTATATTGACTTTAATACTTTTTATTTTATTTATTTTTTTAAATGTCATGATATTTATAAAAATAGATTTTTAGGGCTAGTCCCTTAATGAAATTACATACTGTTTCAGCATCGGCTGTTTGATTGAAGGCTGTTCCTTATAAAGAGAATAAGGGCAATTCTGGTAGGGATTTATACCCCTGGAAGTATTTCCTTTCACCTGTTCGTGGCATCAAGGTCTACTGGACTCTCTGAGGAAGGAAAGGACAGACCGGCAAGAAAAATACTGGTCCCCTGACTCAAGCGCATTTGGTACACTTTCTGGTGTACAACAAACGGTGTGAGTGCATCAATTTTTTACTTACCGTACATAGTTAGAATATACTACACTATTGTGGCTCTTTTTCCTTTGATTTCAGTCCATCTGGATTCACAAAGATACTGACAATGAGCCTGAAAATCACGTTTTTATTGTTAGTGCAATGAATGATTTATATTATTGATGAAAAATATTGCAACAGTCTACACAATTATTATTTTTCCTTATTTTTTTTGATCTTATATGAGCGCCCCCAAGTGGAAGTTTTCGGATAGTGTTTAGCATTTGGACATTGTTGTTGTAGGGTGGCAGCTATAAGATTGCAAAGGGAAGTATATACCGTATTGGCCCGAATATAGGCCGCACTTTTCCCCCCACTTTAAGTCTTTAAAGTGGGGGTGCGGCCTATATTCGGGGTCTAGCGCCCAACACCCGGGACATGCAGCGGGGTTAGGATACAGATCCCCCGCAGCGGTGCAGGGGACCTGTATCCTACTCTCTGATACGCTCAGACAGCCTCCCCTGCCAGCACTTCCCACTGGGGGAGTGCCGGCACGGGAGATTGTCTAAGCGCATCGCGCAGACGTGCAGCGGCGATGAGCGTGAACAACCTCCGCTGCCGGCACGTCTGCTCGATGTGCTTTAACAATCTCCCTTGCCGGGAATTCCCACGGGGGGAGTCCCGGCAAGGGAGATTTTAAAGCACATCTTGCAGACGTGCCGGCAGCGGAGGTTGTTTATGCTCGCATCGCTGCTGCCGGTGAACGTCTGCACGAACAATTTTCCTTGCCGGTACTTCCCACGGCGGAAGTGCCGGCACCGGAAGTTGAATACGCGTTATGCGTAGATGTACCCCGCCGGCCCCGTGGAGTCTGCACCGGTAAATCTGGTGGGGGGGGACATCTTGGGGACAGAGTGGCAGCATATCTCGGGGGGGGTAGAGTGGCAGCATATCTCGGGGGGGTAGAGTGGCAGCATATCTCGGGGGGGGTAGAGTGGCAGCATATCTCGGGGGGGCAGAAACTTTTTTCTTTAAAAAAGCACCTAACTTTTAGGGTGCGGCCTATATCCGAGCCAATACGGTATATACCGTATTTGCTCGATTATAAGACAAGGTTTTTTTTCAGAGCAAATGCTCTGAAAAATACCCCTCGTCTTATAATCGAGGTCGTCTTATAATCAGACCTCAAAATGTCCGCTGGGGCCATGCTGCTTACCGGGCTTTGGTCACAAGCAGCAGAACAGGAAGCTAGAAGAGTGTCACATAACGCTGCCTCCCCCCTCCTTCCTCTGGGGGCGGGGCCAGAGAAGTTGCTCGCACAGCTGGGCCCCTGCAGAAGTCTTTGAGTGAGAGATCTGCAGTTCAGGTAAGGGGGTGGGGGAGGGTTTTTGAGCAAGTATGTGTGATTAATGGAATGAATGAGTATTTAAATGTTTGTGAATGAGTGTGTGTTAGTATGGATGTGTAAGGGGGGTGGTGGTGGTAGCATGGCATAGGGAGGCTGTACTCAGACTCCTATCATCCCCAGGTTCCAGCATTTACTGGCTGCCTTGGCTTGATAGGAGTGTGATTGCTGTTAGCAGTTATATATATATATATATATATATATATACCTCCAAAAATGCCTTTTAATCCCCTATATGCCACTCTGCCCCATGATATGCCTTTTAACCCCCTATATGCCACTCTGGCATATAGGGGATTAAAAGGCACATCATGGGGCAGAGTGGCAAATAGGGGGTATAAGGCATTTCTGGGGGCAGAGTGGCAACCCTGGGGGAAGATGTGCATAACTGGGGGGGCAGGTTGGCAAATAAAAGGAAATAAAAAAATATATATTTTTCTCAATCATAGCTTTTATTAAATATGAAAATATTGTTTACATGAATTAATATTTACTAGTAAAACTTTTTTTCCTATAGGGTAGTTTTATATTCAGGCTTTTTGTTTTTTTCCTAAATTAATATTTAGATTTTGGGGGGTCGTCTTATAATCAGGGTCGTCTTATAATCGAGCAAATACAGTATATATATATTTTTTATTATTGATCACTATCCCTTTTTTGGTTTAGCACATTCTTTATTACTATTTAAACACTTTGTAACATTTAGGTTTACTGTGGTTCTCATCACATATACTGATACATACCCAAACACACACACCAGGACAGTCTCTGACACCCAAATACACACACCAGGACAGGCTCTGACACACCGATACCCAAACACACACACCGGGACCCACATCAGGGTGGGTTCAGCTACCCAAAGCATAAAAAATGCTTTCCACACTGCTTTGTTGTTTGTGTGTTTGCCCCCTTGTGTATTGATGCCCACTTTAGTATTAATGTACTCCCCCACACCCTTGTGTATTGCCCCATGTGTATTTGTGCCCCCAGCCAGCTATCTTTGTGCATTTATGCCTCCACACCCTTGTGTATTGATTTTTATGTAATGTCCCCAACCAGCCTCCCTTGTGTATTGAAAACCCCACCCCTTTTGTACTGGTTAATGTAATGCCCCCCCATACCCATGTGTAAACAGCCACCGCCCCACTTTTTGTATTGATTTATGTGATGCCCCAACCACCCTGTGTGCTTATAACCCTCAGCTGCCCCCTTTTTGTATTATTTAATTGTTTCCACAAAGAACCCCCCCTTTGAATATGGGTCCCCTTCCATCTATCACCCTAAGTAATTTTTTTAATACTTACTTTTTTTGCTGGCTTTCTTCCCTTGCAGAAAAGAAAGTGATGAAAACCAGTGGGAAAAGGGATATTCAAGGAAAAACAGGAATTAATATCAATACTTCCCTTCTTACGTTGACCGGATACCCAGCTGCAACCTGTAAAAAACACTCTCCAGGTGTTTGAAAATTGCAAGAAAGACCACTAGGGGCGCTCGAGTGTACCGGTAAAAAAATTAAACTAAAACAAGAGAAACACTAATAGTGTAGTAGTATTTGTGAACGATCAAATTATATAGCTATTGTATGCACTCACAATGTGTGTGTATATATTCAAGCCTCATGTACATCAAATCCTCCGGGTGGCAGTATGGGTTATATATAAAGGAAGCAGAAACTTAAACAGATCCCAAGAGATGATAATATAAGATAAATTCTATTTATTCAGGGCTACAAGCCCAAATTTACTATAAAAACAATAAAAGATCTGATAAAATGTGATAAAAAGAGCTCTAAAGAATGTCCTCAACGCGTTTCGCAAGGTTTGTGGCTTCATCAGGAGTAGTTGCTGTGCCGTTACGCGGTCCTTTTAAACCATGCGAGGCGCCATCTTTGTTCGTAGACGCCCGTGCGTCTGACCTCGATGTGTGTGGAGTCCGTCCTCCTACGTATTAGTGGTCCGTGATGCGTGCGGCAGGTCTCCGAGGTAAGTGAAAAAGTAGAAATGATTAGTAACGGATATCGGGTCTCTCGTTTAAAGATATAACGAGGATCTCAGGTCCGTATTGAATAAGTGGATGTGGCTAGAGATATGTGATTGCCGATATTCATTTAGTGGGATGGGGCACGAAGAAGGCTATTATTGATTACCGTTTAAAGGAGAAATACAATTCCCTCTATTGTCCCGGATAGGTAAGTATAAAATGCCAAGAATGAATGAAGGTGATAATGTATAATACTTTCTTTCGTAGGTAATCAGGATAAAGGGCAAAGGCAGAATAAATGGGAACAAGGGAAGGTGAAGAATTCCCACCAGAAGGACATCATGAAACATTTTATATGTATATATGTATGTATATATAAATATATGTATATATAAATGTGGTGTAAAGGTGATGTGAAATGGGAACATTGATTAGTCCATCTTATGAAAATGTATGCGGCTCTCTGAGCCAGTCAGGATATGTATGTATGTGGAATATATATATATATATATATATATATATATATATATGTATAGAATATGTAGGTGTTGGTTAAAAAAATAAATGAATATATGAACCAACACCTACATATTCTATATATATATATATATATATATATATATACTCCAAGGGTAGGCAAACTTTTGGTCACAACTGTATACGTTTCTTGACAGGCACATGGGTGGATTGTCCCGAGAGAGTCCAGGTGCAGGTTTGGAATCTAATAAGACTGCTGTCCACCAGGTGTTAAGTCCTTGGCTTTGTGGGGCCATATGGATATCCCTTTCTAGTTTTGGAAGGGGACATGATGAACATGTTCATATTTTTTCACTAGGACCATTTTGACACTTCACCAATCAATGCCAACTTTTTTTTTTACATTTATTAAAATGTTTCTTGGATTTTCCCTCCAGCGTATTTACATCTACAGAAAAAAAAACGATTTGTGTTTACCAACATCACACGAGTACAGTGATGCCTCACATACATATATCTGCCATGTTTTTGGGAAGATATGGGGCCAAAACTGGAACATGCGCTTTTCAGTTTTCAAATGTGGAGTTTTCAGAAATTGGTTTGCCGGGCCCATATCCCTTTTGGGACAGTTTAGCATTTACTTAGCATAAACTTTAAGTCCCATAGTAAAGAATGACCCACATATAACTGCAAACTCCCACACTTCAAATAATCTTTATATTACAATTCTGTTTAGATACCAAAACAGTTTGTTAACATTACTGCCCTAAATTATATTCAGGTATATCTTTAAGCTGAAAAATACAACATTATTGGCAGATTGCTGCGATGTGCAGACACAGCCTCACATTGCAATTGTGCATATGCAGCCATCGGCCGCATTCACATCATTAGGCCTCTGCCGTCCTTAAAGTGCCACGTCCGCCTCGTCATCCCCAGTCTGGCTCTGCACAGAGGTAATCTTTTTCAGTAATATTATTTTATGATAAGTTCTATTTTTTCTCTAAGCCCTAACATTGATTGCAAGCTTCCAAAATGTGTCACATACTTTTACCCTAGAGAGTTATCAACAAGTGGCCTTGACAATGCTGGGCAGCTGCCAATCCTGCAGTTAAAGACTATGTGCTGCAATAAGGCTTGCAGCTTCCACAGTCCTGAAGATTCCATGCACATGTTAAAACCGGTTTATTACCCTCCAGTAACTCCAGGATAGTCTTCAAAGATGAGAACCTAAAATAAATTGCTGACTATTACATTTGAACATTTAAAACTCTTGGCAGGAGAAAGGACAGTGATGCTGATATCATTCAAAGATAGAATGAAATTCTAGACGTTCCAAATGGTCTGGTTATTTATAAAAACATGTTTACCCTTTCATATGTTAAGTCTAGACATGACATTAGCAAAAGTATCTCCCAATACATTAATATCATTGAATCTAAAACAGTTTATAGCACATATCTACATGTAAAACATGGATGTGTAGTGACAAAAATTCCATGTTCTTTAAGTTCCATGACTTTAAACCTCTTCTTCACATCTAATGAATGATATTCACATGATTGTATATAAAGTCCTACAAAACGCCTCTGTGGCACATTAATACTGCATTTGCTCGATTATAAGACAAGGCAAATGCTCTGAAAAATACCCCTCGTCCTATAATAGAGGTCGTCTTCTATTCAGACCTCAAATGAGGTCTGACTATGAGACTAAGATCCAGATCCCCCTCAACGTTGCAGGGGACCTGGATTCTCCTGTCTGGTAACCTTAGCTGCTGCCGGCACTTACACCGGGCATCTATCACCGAGCGCTGGCAAAAGTGCCAGCAGCATCGCAGGTTGTCTACGTGCATCACGCATACCTTCCTCGGCTGCCAGAGAGAAGAATTCCCCGCGGCACTGCGGGGAATTCTCTTCTCTGCCAACCGGCGAACATCCGATCGATGAACGCAGACAACCCCCGCTACTGCTTGTACTTCTGCCGTAGCTTCTATGCCGCAGCACCGGCAACACATGACCTTCCGGTGCTCACCAGACACCAGGGAGTCAGAAGCACTGGTAATTCGTGTGTGTGTGGGGGGTGTGGAGTGTTGTATGTGTGGCATAAGGCTTTTCTGGAGGCAGAGTGCCCCATGATATATCTTTTAACCCCCTGTATGCCACTCTGCCTCCAGAAATGCCCTTCAACCCCCCTATATGCCACTCTGCCTCCAGAAATGCCTTATACCCCCCCTATATGCCACTCTGTCCCATGATATGTATTTTAACCCCTTATATGCCAGAGTGGCATGTAGGGGTATAAGGCATTTCTGGAGGGAGAGTGGCATATAGGGGTTAAAAGGCATTTCTGGAGGCAGAGTGGCATAAAGGGGGTATAAGGCATTTCTGGAGGCAGAGTGGCATATAGGGGGTATAAGGCATATCAGGGAGGCAGAGTGGCAAGCCTGGGGGCAGATGTGCATAACTGGGGGGGCAGTTTGGCAAATAAAAGGAAATTAAATCAAAAAAGATTTTTTTCTCAATCATAGCTTTTATTAAATATGAAAAAATACTTTACATTAATACTTACTAGTAAACCTTTTTTCCTATAGGGTCGTCTTATATTCAGGCTTTTTCTTTTTTTCCTAAAATAATATTCAGATTTTGGGGGGTCGTCTTATAATCAAGCAAATGCGGTATGTGTATGAAATATTGGTTGAGTTATTTTTTATGTTTTAATAACAATACTTTAAATACCAAACCCTTAAATATCACTAAATGTAATCAGCTGGAAGTAGCACTGTCCTGGAATGAATTATTGTTATTTTTAAATAAATTACACATATTGTCTTATTTTACATTATATATATATATATATATATATATATATATATATATATATAAATTAAAATACATACATTGCAAACTCTTATCCCTCACATTTAAGTGATGACAAATGACCTCATATCCTGTCAGGTGAAACAAAAGAAGAAACAACAATCCACATGGATAAGCAGATCAATTAAAAAATAACTCCACTTGATGCTTTGGGATATCAATCAACATGATTTGAGGAGCTTGGAGAGATCCTCTGGATTTACCCAACTTTTTCATACCTTGAACCTGGCAGACTTATGGCGCTCCAGAGCCAGGGCTGTCACAGGACTCTGTTGCCCAGGTAAACTTCATTGATTATTATAGCAAATAGTGTGCATAATTTACGAAGGGAAACATTGTCACAAAATAGATTCAAGGGATATGTACAAACAGCTGCGAGGGTCAGGTGTTATAACCAGCTGAGTCTAAGAGCAGCTGCATTTCTAAAGTAACATTGATGCTGCATACCAGACTGTTGAATGAAGTCTCAAGGCACAGTGTTCATTCTTATTCATAATATTGAACGCATGAAGGTAATTTTATAGAGCAGTTGTAGTTAGATCAAATTGGATTTTAAAATATCATCATGAAATTACTAAATTAATATTTTGTAGGTATATCATGTAAGATCCTAACATTTCTTTCTTTGAAGCTCTTTTCACATTTAGCCACATACCTTTCTCTACCCCTAAAAGTTTGGGATTATTTCTCCCGCAAATTGATCAATTTTTTCAATCTAATCTCTGGAAGCACTATGAACGGTATAAAAAAACTGAAAAAATTAAGAACGTCTGATGGCACCTTTTATATTGACTTACCGCAATGTCCCACATGGGTAAATAATCAATCTTATTTAGTTAAAGAAAAATAGGTTCATCCATTGAAATTATTTTAAACACTTAGCAGCCAATTAAAATTCTCAAGCCATAACCTCCTGAGATATATTAGCTGTAATACTGTATAAAAATCACATGACTTCCTTTAGACAATAAGCTTCTGTGAGCAAGGTCCTACATTTGTTGAGTGTCTATGCATTACAGTTGTCACCAGTTTACTAAATGTTGAGTCTGGCGATGAAAAGAGGAGAATGAGTGGCAAACTGAAATACTGATCATTTCCCCCCCCCCCCCCCCATAAATTGTGTATTTAAAGCAGACCTCTCTAAAGAATGGCATTTTTTGCAATTTAGCTCGATAAAGAGGCTTTTGTAACTGTGTTACATATTAACAAACCCAGATCATATGTATACCTAATGACTTATAGACATACCTGGGAACTTCTGGGCTCCGGCTACCCGGAGCCTTCCCTTGCGGGACACGGCCAGGACTGCCCACTGACGTCAGCGGGCGGTCCTGACATCAGGGGGGCGTTCCCGCTGCCATCAGGGGGCGATCCCGCTGACGGCAGTGGGAAACACCCCATTTTAAGGGAAAATGGGCGGGGAGCGGTGCGTTCAAGACCCTGCTCCCGCGACCTGTTGGATTTGGGTATGCTTACAGACTTCCATTAGTCACTGTGCCGCTAGGTGATTAAGACTTGTATGCTACAGGTGGAATGATAAGGAATCAGAGTGTTTACAAGATTAGCTAGAAAACACAAATAGAAAATATGCAGCTGCAAGAACATTTTACATTACATTTATTTATAAAGCACCAGCAGATTCTTTAGCGTTTACAAGCAGTAGGATAATTTAACCACTTCAGTCCCACGGGTTTTTGGTACCTCAAGTCCCGGAGCAATTTTGCCATTTTTTGCGGTATGTCGGTTCAGCGATTATTCTCCTTTCCTGTGAATAGTGTACCCATGTAAACTATGTATTGTTTTTTTCCAAGGAGAGATAGAGCTCTCTTTTGATACTAGTCAATTAGCTGAAAATTTAGGATGAGAAATTTTGTAAAAACTAGTGAAAATTAGAAAAAAAATACTAATTTTTTGTTTTCCCCTCTGAATCCTCACAAAATGAGGTACAAGTGATGGAAAACCCCCTCCAAGTTTATCAATTCAGGTGTCCTGATTTTAGAAATACCTAATTTATATAGAATTTCCATGCTTTTCTAGCACTTTTAGGGAACATACTATAAGGTGTACGTTATTCGTAGAATTTTTACATTAGGTATGATGGGACTGCAACTCTAATTGTAAACAAATAAACCAAAAATACCCACAAAAGTATATATATTTTTGTAAAGCAGACAACCCAGACTATCGTATCAGGGGTATTTGGGCACTCTTTATGCAGCTATTTGGCCACCAATCACTGTCAAAGGTGGCCACAGAAATTATTTCCTGTGCTTTTTTTCACCAACACTTCTGTATTGTTTATATTTTTTGCACAGGGTGTGTGTTACAGCAGAGAAACCCGGCCACAATTGTTTAGCTGCATCTCCTGATTACAGAAATACCCCACATCCTTTTTTTCTTTCTAGAGGGCCATATCCATCCCTTATATATAGTACCCTATAGGGTAGCATTTTGTATACTTATTACATAATTGGTTTTGGGGTTGTGAATGGGGCAGGGGGTTATACCTTTTAGATGTTGTGTTAGGGCAATGGGATGTCAAAGTTTTTTCTTTTATTATCTTTTTTATATATTTTTTTTAAATGTGCACTGTTATCAGTGCAGCATGGTTAGGGGTCCTCTTAAACATGTTATCAATGCCAGTGATGTCACAATCACATCACTTAGCTTAGCAGCAACCTCTACTGCTACCCGGAACTTCCACTGGGGCTTCTACGACGGACTGCCAGCATCACATTACCTTCTGGAGCTCCACCATAGAAGCCGCAGCAGAAGTTCCGGGTAGCGCAGACGTTCACCGGCTGACCCCCCAAGAGGGAGTCTGAAGCACGGGAGACAAGTCTGGAGATGCATTGGTAAGTCTGGGGTGGGCAGATTGGCATTTAGGGGGGTATAAGGCATATCTGGGGGGGCAGAGTGGCAAATAGGGGGGTATACAGCATATCAGGCAGACAGAGTGGCATATGGGGGGTATAAGGCTTATCAGTGAGGCAGAGTGGCATATAAGGGGGTATAAGGCTTATCGGGGTGGTAGATGTGCATTACTGGGGGGCAGGCTTGGAAATAAAAACAAGAAATGCATTTTTTTGTGAATTAATATTTACTAGTAAAACTGTTTTCCTACAGGGTAGTCTTATATTCAGGCTCTCTTTTTCCTAAATTAATATTCAAATTTGTATAATTGAGCAACTACTGTATATGTCACAGACAAACACCCCCCCCATATGTGTTCAGCAAAAAACCCTGAGTACAGTGATACCACCCATGCATGGGTCTGTAGGGTTGTTTGGAGGGGGGCTAGAAGGCCACATTTGGGAAGTGCACATTTATTTTCATTTTGACATCTGATCGACCCATGTCCTGTTTGAGTCATTTTTTCCCACGGCCAAAACAATTTACCCCATCAAACCATACATGTCAGGATTTTTGGGAAGATACAGTGTTAATTTTAACACTTGCTCATAAAAAAACTTGTATTTAAAAAAAAAAAACTTCAGTAAGTGTGACTGGACTGAAGCAGGTGAGGGTGGAGAATATCATCCCTGATGTTGATGAATTGATGATCAATTTTGTTTTTAAAGTAGGTGGCAAGCTCATGGGTGGAGATGTTGGAGGGCAAGGGAGGTGCTGTGGGACAGAGAAGGGTGTTAAAGGTGGAAAGTAGATGTTATGGGAAAGATTAATGAAATTAAATGTTTGTTTGGAGAGATGGAGGGCGAATGCATAGGAACAGAGCATGAGTTTGTAATGAGTTAAGTCTTCCGGTGAAAGAGACCTCCTCCACAGGTTCTAGGTGGTATGTGAACACCTTTGAAAGAGATGGGTCGGCAGGCCCGGACTGGGACAAAAAATAGGCCCGGGCATTTAAGCCCAAGCAGCCCATTTTTATTTATTTATTGTTAAAGCCCACCCTTCATGTACCATCTTTGCACTTACTCATTCATACAAATCATTAACACATTCATTAATGCAGTCTCACAAATCATTCAAGCAATTCATCCACACATGAATTCATTGTCATACGCATTCACACAATTCATTCATTCATTCTCATACGCATTCACACTACCCCCTCTCCCCATCTTATCTGCCCCTTCTCACTATGTACCCCCTCTCACTATCTATCCCCTCTCCCCATTTCTCACTATCTAACCCCCCTATGCCCCTTCTCACTGCACCCCCCTCCCTCACCCTACTTACCTTGTTGCCGGAGCAAGCAGCAACTGCGGCCGGGCCCGCAGCAGGACCGGACTGACTGGGCCTATGCGGCCTCTACGGACGCATTAAAGCAGGGCATAAAGGGCACCTGCCCCTTAAGCCCGCCGCAACTGCGTCCGGGTCCGCCACTCTAAGGGGCCGGGAAGCCCCCACCAGGGCCGGCCTTAGGGGTCTGCGGCCGCACAGGGCTTACATTAAAACATCGTTTGTTTTTTTTAAACTTTATTTAACATCCTCCATGTTAAATAAAGTTAACAAAAACTTTGTTTAACATCCTCCATGTTAAATAAAGTTAACAAAAACTTTATTTAACATGGAGGATGTTAAATAAAGTTTAAAAAAAACCAATGTTTTAATGTAAGCCCTGTGCGGCCGCAGACCCCTAAGGCCGGCCCTGGTGGGGGCTTCCCGGCCCCTTAGAGTGGCAGACCCGGACGCAGTTGCGGTGGGCTTAAGGGGCAGGTGCCCCTTATGCCCTGCTTTAATGCGTCCGTAGAGGCCGCATAGGCCCAGTCAGGACCGGACTGACTATTTTAAGGTAGGGGCCTGGAGCTGCAGCTCCTTCAACCCTTAGTCAATCCGGCCCTGCCCACCGGGCAAACGCCTGGTTTGCCCAATGGCCAGTCCGGGCCTGCGGGTCGTTGTGGAATGCCAGAGCTGAGGTGGACTGTGTGGGGAATGGCTCAGTTACAGACGCAACCATATCTAGGACTGAGGCTAGTGTATGGTTATGCTGAGCTGTATCAGAACAGGGGAGAGGAGGAGATACTTTAAGTGGCGGGAATGCATCAGTAAGCTGTAAAGTGTTGAGGTACCAAGAAAACATTATATTATGCAAAATCCACAACTGTTTTTAAAATAAAACTTACTTTAAACTGATACTAGTAATAAAAATGTATGAACTCCACTTTAAATATCTATTCAAAGAAAGACCTTCCTTTTAGACAACCTTTGTAAGGGTGGGAGCGAGGAAAGAGGGTTTAACTTCAACACAGGGCATTGTTTAGCCAACACTAATTCTAATATATAAGCTTCTTAGTGATAAAAAGTATCTCCACAACTACATTAAAGGCAGCCAGCCAGCCATTCTTTTAAATCAAGGATAAACTGCAATAGCATCTAAGGGCTTTTCCTGAATGCTAGATTCTTATAAAATCGTATCGTATCCCCTCCACAGCCCCATTCCACTTACAATAAAAAGTATAACCTGAAGGTCACATGCTGTTGTATTTGTGCATGCATAATTAACCCCTTCAGTCCCCTATGGACGTACCGGTTAAAATTCTAAAGCCATATTGGTCCAACAGCGTCTTTAGTCACATCTGATAACTTTCACATGTCATATTAGCTATTCAGGCCTTAAAGGCCTTCTCTATATGAAATAAAGGTAATAAACACATTTAAACAAACGGTAGCCACCATTTTAAAGAGAATAAAATGAAATTAGTTTATAATGAATCCTAGTCAACTTTAAAACAAGTGTGTCTCTGAGGGGCATGAAAGCTCCTGGTGGCACACAACGAAGCGCTGACAGAACAGAAGCTCTGCTCGATTTTGACTCGTCATGCTATTCCATCAACCTTGTAGCTCCTCCCCCAGCACCAAGCGCGTGCGCACGAGCAGTGCGTAAGCCTCCAGCGCGCCTCGCAGTGAGCGGAGTCATGATGGCGGCGGACAGGCCGTGCTAATGAGACAGCGAAATCACCGCCGCGACGAGGATTATAGATACGCGGGTATAGCTAGCCATTGACCCAGAGAGAAAAAAAACTGCGTAGGGAAAGTTTGCCTCAGCGGGCACGGACGCAGCCGGTGACGGGTATTACTGCACCTCAGAAGGGGATAAGGCGGTGCCACCCAGCCTACTTTACTGCAGAGTTTGGCAAGGCCCGAGGTCGGGGATAGTGACACCGGGGAAACACGGAGGGTACTACGTGACTGACAGGGAAGAAACCAGCAGCCACCATGCAGATCACCTTGAAAACTCTCCAGCAGCAGACCTTCAAGATTGAAATCGACTCGGAGGAAACGGTAATAGTTGCAGGCGGGTTGCGAGGGCTGGGAAAGAGGGGGTTCATTAACCGTGCAAGGATCGCACCAGTCGCAGCGCGCTTTAGGTTTAGTACAGGAGATGTGGCGGTGAAGGGCACAGTGGGTTGAATGTGATATATTGGGCCCCTCCACACCGCTGCCAAATACGACGGAGGTGCAAGAGTTAACTGTTTTGGAGAGGGGCGGGGTTAAAGCGCATGCATGTTAGGGGACGAGCTCGCGCGACAAGTGAACTGGTGAGCGTGCGCAAGATCAAATCACGTGCTGATTGGCTGGCAGCCTGAGGCGCGCGCTTCCTCGTGTTAAAGCGATTGTGTTGAGTAAGTAGCTGTAGGGCAGAGGGACTTAGGATGTCACGTGGTTATCTCCAAGGGATGCTTGAGGTCCATGTTTCAACTGGACTGTGTTCAGGATTTGACTTGGACGACATGGTTGTCCACAAAGTGAATACAACAGTCAAAAGATTATCACCATTTAGAAGTCCGCCTATAAATTCTCACATGCTATACCAGTGTTTTTTTGTTTTTTGCTATTTTCTGTAATGTTTACTCAGCAGCGAAACAAAAACTGGAAAAGTATAACTTTTGCTCTTGAACATTTTGAGTTTACTCGTATCCTGCCTGGAGCTGTGAAGGTATAATCCAGATACTGCTCTGGAGTCTTGCTCTTTATAAGTGTAAATGAGGGAAGGCCCTGGTTTCTTATTTCCGGGGTCAGGCAGTTGTTCTAGGCCAGGGGCGTCCAACGTGCGGCCCTCCAGCTGGTGCAGGACTACATCTCCCATACTCTTCAGCCAGCCCCTTAGCTGAAAGAGCATTATGGCAGATGTAGTTCTGCGGCAGCTGGAGAGCCGCACGTTGGACGTCCCTGTTCTAGGCTGTTGCATGATAGTGAGTCCAGAATTGGAATATGGATCGTGGTATAAATTGCTAATGCTACTCAGAGGTCTAATTAAATACTTCCTAGCCTTGTATGTGTGTCTGGGAGAAACGTTCTGCTTATTGTGCGCTAGTCCCTCTATTTCATGTACTGGCACCATAGCAGCCTAGAGTGCAAGAGACTGCTGGGTTAGTGTAAAGATATTTAAGGCCAAATCTGCTATTTTTAGTTTTTATACACACAAAAAAAAAAATATGATGCAATGGCAGTGTCTAATCCTCACTAAACTAAAACAGTACCGTTCATTACCTTTTCTCTGGTTGAAGAAGTATCATGGATGTATAAGAATGGCCTCAATAATGCACTTAACTAATATACAGCCTTGCGTATAGAACCAATATTGTTCTAAATGCAGTTATTTTTTCATCAGAAACAATTACCCCCACATCGCCTTAATCTCTTGCTGCTTGTATTTTTTTTTTTTCCACATCCCCGGAATATCATTTTAAGCACAATTTAAATACAATGGAGTAAAGGTTGATTCAGATTTATTTTTTTTTGCAGGGTGATAGCCTAGATTTGATAATATAACATGTTGAAGTATACATTTATTTAAAACTTACCGATTAACATTTTACATTTTGTTTGTCTCGTTTTTTTCAGACATGTAGAATGAAACAGATTGTTCTGATGTCACAGCAGCAATGAATTGTATAGTTTTATCTCGTTGTGTGTTCCTCAGCTTTGTCCTACCTGGAGGGCCCTTGCGCCTCCCGTCAAATTAATGACTGGTATATCGCCTAGTTTAATATATGGAAAAGTCCTAGCGGGCTATGGCGCCTAGATTTTTAGATCTGGTCTTGTTTATATCTATCTCTACGGACGTACCTTAAACTGGCTCCTAATGTCTCCAATAACTTGCAGATCCTTGTTTCATGACAATCTTGCTTTTCTTCTGTTGTCCAATAGGTCAAAGCATTGAAAGAGAAAATTGAATTAGAAAAGGGCAAGGATGCATTTCCTGTTGCTGGCCAAAAGTTAATATATGCAGGTACATCTCAAAAAACAACCCACGTAAATATGAAACAATATCCTGTAATTATTTTTATATTATATACTGTATAATTTTCATATTTCTTTTTAACATGGCTTTTTCATTTGCCATGATTTTAATCAGCGGTATTTCCGTAAATTGCCTGTAATGTGGTGTTTTTTTTTGTCATCACATTTCTTTTTTTAAGTTATGGACTGTTTACCCTGCAGCTATGTAGTATATGTGTTTTTTCATGTCATCCGCTGTAAGTCTGTAATCTGATGTTTTTACATTTTGTTTTATTTAAAAGGAAAAAAAAAACAACTTGTCATACTGTTCTTAATTTTTATACTCATAAATACATTTTCATGTTATCATAAAATAAATTTTTCTTAATTGTCCCACCAGGTAAAATTCTGAATGATGAAACAGCCCTTAAAGAATACAACATTGACGAGAAGAACTTTGTAGTGGTTATGGTGACAAAAGTGAGTTTCTGCACAGCTGTAATTTGTGCAAATGTGTGTTTTTTATTTATGCTGCTTAATTTTTAAAGTTGAATGATAGGTTTTTGTAAATGCTTCAGCAATTTTCTTATATTTTTATATATTTTATATTGGTAACCATTATGGTTATTATATGGTCACTCTTTAAACTTGTTTTAAAATATTTGAGACTATGTATACAAAATGATTCTGGCGCTAAGTGTCCTTTGCACTAGTGGCATGGTCCAAATATACCTCTGCCGTGCCATGCAGCAAAAGGAAAAAGCTTCCATTTTATTTGTGTTGGAAGTTACACACTTCTATTTTTTTCTTCATGTTAGTTCTGTTACTGAATTTGCGTAGATGGTGTATGTGTTCTGGACCTGTTACAAATGAACCAGTCTAATAAGCAGAATTTTCTACTGATAAGTAGAGTAGGTGAGGTTTTTGTTTTAGCGGTATGAACATTAAACTTTTCATAACCTGATCTACTTCTTTTTCTATGTAGCCAAAAGCAGCAACTTGTCCTTCAGCACCATCTCCAGCAGCATCCCAGCCATCCAGCACTGTCACACCAGCCCCAGCATCACCCCCGCGTACATACACGCCAATTGCACGAACCAATGCCCCCGTCCCTCTGCCTATTCCTTTTTCTGTTCCCACCATCCCTCCACCTCCTGAAGTCACTTCTGAACAGATGACAACCACGGTTTCTCAGGAAGAGAAACCTGAAGAGAAGACAGTAAGCCCACCAGAGACGGTGAACCCATCATCAACTGAGTGCAGGTGAGATCTTTTCATCAGGGAAACGCCACTTTAGTTAGCTAATATGGACTGATGTATGCATGTGTGTGTGTATGTATGTATATATATATATTAATGTATATTATACGTAGATACATATATCCTAGTGGCATAAATCTGAAAAAGCTAACCTTAGCAATATTTTGGGCAAGTAAAGTAACCCGGGACACTCTGAGTATTAGTAAAAAAATACTCTAACATGTTCTCTTTGGTATTAGTTCTAGTAGCAGTATACAAAGCATGCTGTAAATATAATTTCTTGAAGTGTCCTGATGCTGACGTTTTTTACGTTTTTGGCCATCTAAACGGGTAGGTTTACTGTGATAAACAAAAATTCTTGCATAATCACTTTTTTTTTTTTTTTTAAATACTTTTCGTATCTGTCATTCACTCATGACTCCTTGCTGTATCAGATAGCGTGTAAGAACAGGACAGTGATTATGCAAGAATTTTTGTTTTAATGTTACTTTTCCCAGGAATCTTTAGTAAAATACTCACTGAATGTTTATGAAGCTCTTAGATGTGAGTAAAGTTAAAAATTAATATATATTCTTACTACAGTTTACCAACTGATTCCTCACGGCCATCGATTTTTGAAGATGCCACAAGTGCTCTTGGTAAGTTTGGTAAAGCTAATGCAGTGTTTTGTAGATGCCTCAAAATAAGCAAAGTCTATGTACTGCTGTTTTACACCAATTGTTTTTGGATCAGAGCTCTGCTGCATGGCGAATTGTCTTTTCATTAAAAAAAACCCAACAACTTTGTTTAAAGTGTCCGTATGCTACAGTTAGACCTGTTGACCCCTTCTTTTTCCTTAGATGTAAATATACTGGGACTGCTACTATAGATGGCTATATATTTATACAGACTGTTTCCTTTCTAGATGTATAAAGCTCTTGCAATTTTATTTTTTTATGACAACATATTTATACAGTTCAGATTTAGACAGTATTGTGTTACCAGTTGGTGTAATACTAAAATGATCTTAAATGGCAAAAACTCCTTTATATTGCTTTAGTTGGGAAACTTAACAAATCCATACAAAACCCAATTCAAAAAAGCAAAGTATGCAAAAAAAAAAAAGCAATTTTGGCATTGGTATGTTTGTGTGCTTTTTGGAGCCTCCCTGCGAAAGAAAGTAAACAACTAAAAACTGGCAGTTCATTACAATGACCAATTATATTATATGGTGTGCTGCATCAATGTACTACTATGAATTCAGTAAATTTTTTGTTATCACAAATGAGGGACCCTTTTAAATGTAAATAGTCGGATTCAGCCTGCTGTGGTTTATTTGCTTGGTGCATTTTAATAACAGTAAACACTTATTCCTTACTCATTATGCACATGTTTGTATTTGATGCCACCCCTCATGTCTGTACACTCTTTTACAGTGACAGGTCAGTCTTACGAGAATATGGTAACTGAGATTATGTCAATGGGATACGAGCGAGAGCAAGTTATTGCAGCTTTGAGAGCTAGTTTTAACAACCCTGACAGGGCTGTGGAATATCTTCTTATGGTAGGTACTCAGATTTGATTCATGGGGCTACAAAGAACTGTCTGTCTATCTGTCTGGCTCTGCTTTAAATTACTTTATGTACCGGTTCTGTGCCTTCTAGTTATAGACAGCAATTTAAAGTAAAACATTTTGGGAGGGAGTAAACCAGATCAGAAATAGATTTGAGAGTGACCAGATATACCTCCTAGCAGGCCATATGGAGTAAAAATAAACTGAGGTTCTCATTTTACTTGGCCTTCAAGCAAATATTTGTTATGTTTTATTCTCATTATCACATCTGTTTAGGCCTTTAACTTCTATTTATGTATTTTTAGGGCATTCCTGGTGATCGTGAAGGTCAGGCAGTTGCTGAACCCCCTCAAACACTTACTACTCCTACTACACCTACTCAGCCTCTGCCAGTGGCTGCAGGTGCCGCAGCAACAACTACTACACCCACCACACCTTCAACTGGAGGTAATCATGTGCTTCCAGTACTGTACTGCTACACTAATGTGCTTCATATTAGGGCTGAAACAACTAATCGATAAAATCGATAATGAAAATCGTTGTCAACGATTTTCATTATCGATTAATCGAATAGATTTTTATCGATTTTAAAAAAAAGAGGTTTTTTTCAGAGCAAATGCTCTGAAAAACTCCTCTCCTTATATAATCCGACCTCAAACAGAGATCGGATTATAACACTAGAATCCAGATCCCCCGCAACGCTGCAGGGGACCTGGATTCTCCTCACTGTCGGCCGGTCTCTCACTTCCGTCTCTCTCCCCCCTCCCATCTGCCTCCTCCCCCCTCCCATACATCACTCTGCCTCTCTACCCGGCTCCATTACTGACAGGCACTTTCCCTGCAGCTTCATAGAAGCCTCAGTGTAAGTGAAGGGCAGTAACGGAGTCTGTCTGTGCGATGCAGACCCCCACCGGCTGACAGAGAGGATGATCCTCTCTGTCAGCCGGTGGGGGTCTGCATCGCACAGACAGACTCCGTTACTCACCTTCACTTACACTGAGGCTTCTATGAAGCTGCAGTGAAAGTGCCTTCAGTAACGGAGCCGGGTAGAGGGGCAGAGCGGTGTATGGGAGGGGGGAGGAGTCAGAGGGGTGTATGGGAGCCACCCTCCCACACACAACTCTGGCTCCTTCCCCTCCCATAAGGCACTCTGCCTCTCTACGCGGCTCCCTGGTGTCTTGTCAGCACCGGAGGTTCACAGGAGGCAGAGTGGAGTATGGGAGGGGGGAGGAGGCAGAGTGGAGTATGGGAGGGGGGGAGGAGGCAGAGTGGTATATGGGGGGGAGGAGCCAAAGTCATGTATGGGAGGGGGAGGAGGCAGAGTGGAGTATGAGAGGGGGGAGGAGCCAGAGTGGTGTATGGGAGGGGGAGGAGCCAGAGTGGTGTATGGGTGAGTTATAGTGGTGTATGGGGGGTATTATGAATTTCAGGGCATATAGGCATATCAGGGGGCATAAACATATCTGGGGGTAAAAGGTATCAGGGGGCTCAGTGGCATATAGGGGGTATAAGGCATATCAGGGGGGCATAAAACAAATCTGGGGGTAAAAGGTATATCAGAGGGCTCAGTTGCATATCACTGGCATATAAGAGGTATAAGGCATATATGGGGGCAGAGTGGCAAGCTGGGGGTCAGATGTGCATAACTGGGGGCAGTTTGGTAAATAAAAAAAAATGTAAACAAGACTTTTCTCAGTTTTTATTAAATATGAAAAATAGTTAACATATGAATTAATATTTACTAATAACTTTGTATTGAAACCTAGTTTGAGAAACACTGTGTTTGGGTTCTTGTAGCTTTTATTATTATGTCAGTAAAATAAGGTGAATAGCGAGAGGCTATTGCAATAAAGAGATGAAAGTGTAAATTGTACGTTTTTTATTGCAATTTTTCTTCAATTTAAAATGTATTTTTTTTATCCGATTAATCGACAAAATAATCGGCCAACTAATCGATTATTAAAATAATCGTTAGTTGCAGCCCTACTTCATATCATATAAAACAATACATTACACTGATACATTTTAAAATGTTGAATTTCACAAATTTGTTAGCGCTCATAGTGGTCCTATGCATTTTACACTATCTTTGAGTGTTTGCCAAAATTTACAATGCTTTTGTTAGAAAATGGCTGTTATGTCACTGAACCATTACAAAGACATGTATCAGCCGTCCAGATTGTTCATATTGATCTGGCTGGGATCAGCTATTGTATGTCTCATATGAAACTTTCTGATTTACAAGCAAGATGGTTCAATATAATTCATAAATTGTGATTTATTATCTGGAAATTCCATTTCCATGGTGGCACCATATTAGGGCAGTAACACGATAAAAAGTAAAAACTCCCCAGTGTAATTAAAATGTACTCGGAAATATGAATGCGAAAACAATTTATTGGGTGGTTAAAAAATGTGCCACCAAGGAAAAGGAATTCATAGTTAAGAAGTCACAATTTCCTTGCCATTCTAGGCGGCACCAGGATAGAATTAGCGAGAAAGAGAGGGCAAAACAGCAGCCTTACGGACTCAATTGCCAAACTTGGAATCCTCTGAAGAAAGGAGGTCAAGCCTGTTAGTGCCTTGTGAATTTATGTACACTTTTCCAGGTAGCTGCTTTGCATATGGTCGATTCACACAAGCTAGTTCAGCCGAGGCGGTAGAGATTGCTTTTGTCAAATGTGCCTTCGGACCAGAGGGAGGTTCTTTTCCTGCCAATAGGTAACATTCAGAGATGACAGCCTTGATCCATTGGCCTACTGGAAACTCTTGAAACCTTTATTCCATTCCTGACTCCTGCAGAGAGAAAAAGGGAGTTCAACTTATGGCAAGGTTCTGAACGAGACAGATATCCGGCGAATGTAATTGCTCTTCCTTAGCATCTCTAGGATTTGAACAGAATGCTGGCAAGATTATTTTCTGTTCATGGAAGTTGCATGGAAGTCAGAAACTACCTTAGGTAGGAACTCCGGAGGTAGCACTGTAACAACTCCATCATCAGGGAATCCGAGAAAAAGTTTCTAAATTAAGATTGCCTGGAGCTCACAAACTCTTCTGTGATGTAATTGCCACCAATAAAACAGCTTTTTATGTAAGGTTTCAGAGAAACTCCCTACAAAGAACAATTGCTGAACGACTAGATTCAGATGCCAGGGCAGAACCGATGGGGATGACGTCTGGTGATGGCTCTGGACCTACGGTTGATCAGCAAGATGGAAATCCATGCAAGTGCTCAATGCCTCAACTTGTACTTTTGGTGTAGCAGGTTTTAATCTGGCATCAAATATCTTCTGTGGGAAATCCAGGACTTGAGGAATTGATGGATGAAAAATGCTGGATCATTGGGAGAATGACTCTGGGATGGCTCCCTGAAGCAAGATAGCTCTTCTTGCTGGCAGAGGAAGATGCTGATCTGCTAGGCAAATCAGAGCAATCCCAGTTGGTCAAAAGGAAACTGGAGAGAGGTCTTATGTGAGCTAAGAGCCTATGGAACAGCATAGCCGGACAAAGTCATCAATCCCAGAAGCGACACAATGCATCAGATGGAGAGTCCGTTGCAGGAATTACTGGAATTTGTCTATAGGAAGAAAGGTCTTCTGATCTGAGTCCAGGATCATGCCCAGAAAAATCCTTGGTCTTGTCAAGATGAGACAGAAGACGCTCTATAGTAGGTGCAGGTATCAGCTAGTCGTCTACATAGGAATAACTTTTTTATACCTTCCTGTCTGAGGAATGTCATAACTGCTGATACCACCTTTTCAAATATGCGAGGGGCAGAAGTAATGCCAAAGAGAAGTGCCTGAAACTGGAGATGCAAAATGCCAGTTCCACCAAAGCTCCCTTCTGGATACTGGTGAAAGCACCATTGCCTGCGCTGTGGGATGGATTGATTCAATGCCTGCATTGGTGGTACGGCTGGTATCTCTAGGTGCAGTTAACCATAACCTCACAGCATGGGAGGCCAAGGCAATGGCAAGTGAAGGGCTAAAGTTAGCTGCTGCCTCAAAGGATCTATTCCCCAAACCCTCAGTGTTCTTATCTATGAGATCCTTGAAGTGCGATGCATGGTATAGTAGTCTTTCTTGTAGCTTTGGCAGCTGAGGCACCTATCGTAGAAGCTTCGCAAAGATCCTTAGTACTTGAGGTCAAATGGAAAAAAAACTCTTAATCCTCTACACAATCTGTGCCTTGATAATAAACAAGAATTAGACTGTGGCCTTACTGCCTCTTCAGTTACCATTTGACTACTGCACATCTCATGCAATTCTTGGAGAATATTTGGTTGCAGAATGCTTTGTGGCCTTTTCTTCCTATAAAGTATTTACGCAGTATCTTTGTTCAATCTGTAGAATATCTCCTGAAAATTGAGAATGCTCCAGGAAATATTATTTTTGATTATATAATTTGCCTTTCAATCAATCATTCTCCATAAAAATTTGGGATAGCTAATTTCTTTTCGTGTATTAAAACAATGTCCCTAACGTGTTTTCACTTTCGTTCACTGCACGTGTTGCAATGTTGTTTGATCTTCACTCCGTTTATTTGATTTATCAAATCTTACTGTGAGGTGCTTAGCATCTTGGATTTTATGAATGCTGTTTTTTTTGTTTGTAGGAAACCCACTTGATTTCTTGCAGAATCAGCCTCAGTTTCAACAGATGAGGCAAATAATTCAACAGAATCCTTCTTTGTTGCCTGCACTGCTACAGCAAATTGGACGCGAGAATCCCTCTCTATTGCAGGTAATTTACTTTGTCAAAATGAATATTAAGCAATAAGCACACAACATTCTGGGTAGCATATGCAAATAAGGTTCACAATGGCAGCCATTAACATCCACTTTAAACATAGATCCCTTAAGAGCAAATGTCTGCTGTATTATTTAGACAGAGCTCAGGAAAGAGTTGCAGTCGCCAGATCACACTTGTGGGACGTCTGCTTCGTCCTAAATGGGACTCTTCGGCATACGGTTGTGATACTGGCTTAATACTTTAGGCTTGGAGAAGCAAAAGAAAGTTTATGATGGAGTAAAGGTAATTGAAAACCCTTCCGCTTAAAATCAGTGGGGTAGCAGAAGCATTATTAAACCGTAATCTACACCCACTAGACAAGCCAGAAAGCTTACCCCCCCCCCCCCCATCAGAAGTCTTGTGGCGCTGCCGCGATCACAAGGGAACGAGGGGTTCCTTGTGCTCGGCGTGCTAGTGTAGCCACGCCAAATAGTGGAAAGGGACAACATTGAACGGCTCTAGATGAAGTATGGGATATATGTATATATACATTTATATAGTAAGATATTGATTGCATTAAGAGGAAATATTCACGTTTTTATTCCATTTGTTTTAACAGCAAATTAGCCAACACCAGGAACAGTTTATTCAGATGTTAAATGATCCAGTCCCTGAATCGGGTCAGAGTGGAGGTGGCAGTGGTGGAAGAGGAGTAGTAGCTGAGGCAGGAAGTGGTCATATGAACTACATTCAAGTTACACCTCAGGAAAAAGAAGCTATAGAAAGGGTAAGTGTTTCTCATAGAGTGGTGTTGGAAAGCTAAGAAAAATTTAATAATCATTTGGATTAAGTCACTTGTGATTGGATTTTAACCTTGTAATCAGAATGGTTAGGCATGCTATTGTAATAACTTTAGTAATAATAAAAAAGGGCACATGACACAATACCAACAGGACAGCAGCCTGAAAGCAGGTACATGTTTTGGTTTAAATTAAACCGCATTTTTTTTTATTTTTTATTATTTTGTGTGTCTGAACACATAGTATATACGAATTCAATAAACCTGTTATTTGTTTATTCCCCTGCTTAATGTCCTTCATGGGCATATGCAGGGGTCAAGATGACCCCTGATTTATACCTACATCCAGGGGGTTTTTTTTGTCAGCAGCATGCACTTTTGCATGAGATCAGGCTGTCTAAAAGAAAGCCTGGACTCTCCCCTGTCAGCAGAAATCAGAATTGCTGACAGATCAAGTGTAATGGCAAGAGCTTGAATTCCCAATCACATGATCTGGCATTCCTTTCAGGTCGATGTCTGTCCAGACCATATTGGTATCTGTTTACTCTCTTTGATAGCTGATTACAGGTACAACAGAACAACAGAGCCCTGCCTATTGATCTAAGTGTTTAGAACTGGGTGGGGGGGATAGATAATGGAACTGTAAAAGTCACCGTGATAACACTTGCCAGCATCCCCAAAGATCTATATTCATAATTCACAGGGAATAGTGCAAACAATATAGCATACAATCTGAGAAGGAATGGATGTGACCCTTTAAACTATTTCTTCATTGTACTTTAATCAGGGAATGTTGCCAAACAAATCAGTTATATTGTTCAGCAACAGCATCTACTCTGTAGTAGATATCCTATGCAAAATTAAGGTGTTTTTTTTTCCATACTAGCACCAATAATTGTTAATTTTTTATTACTTGATTAAGGCATTAAACTCTTATTTTTTTCTTTCTAGCTAAAAGCTCTAGGATTTCCAGAAGGACTGGTGATACAAGCTTATTTTGCCTGTGAGAAGAATGAAAATCTGGCTGCCAACTTCCTCCTACAGCAAAATTTTGATGATGATTGAAAAGAAGAGACTATATTTTTTATCTCGCTTCACACCAGTGCATTACACTAACTTTGCTCACTGGATTTACTGGGATGATTTTGGGCTCATATCCACAATAATTTGGTGTACGGTAGAAAAAAAAAATGGGAGGGGGGGTGGGGTTTTGGGGAAGTAATGGAGAAACTAGAACATGAAATTAAAAACTTAAATCTGCTTTAATTGAGCAGTTATTGAAGTCAGACTGTATTATGAAGAGAAAAAGAGAAAAAAAAAAAAAAATATACAACGAAAATACAGCTTCAGCAAGCATTTATTCCTTAAGCACCATAAGATATATTCTCTAGATCTCTCCTCTTTATTAGCCTACTTATATCCAGAATTTTAGTGTAATGCCCTGCTTCCTTTTTTTTCTTTAACTTAAACTTTGGTGTTGAGAGTAAGCCCTTGCTAACAGGGAAAATTGTGTGCTTCCTGGTTACATGGGGTATAACCTTACGTGGAAGCTTGCAATGCCAGCAAAAAAATAGGTGATTGCTGCTTCTGAAGAGGGGAAAGCACATATGTTAATGCACAGAAACAATTTGACAGAGGAAATGATGTGAAAGAAAAGTTCAGTATCTTTCCTTCCAATAAAAAAAGAAAAACAAAATTCAAAACTAAGCCCTGTTCATTGAGTGCAAAGTGCCCACATCTGATTTAGCAAACTGAATGAAGCAATTTTCCAGTTGCCTTTTCATTTTCTTTTCCCCACCTTTGACAGTTTAGAGGTTCAAATCTGATTAGCTTCCCACTTGCTGATCACTTCTAGACAGCCGTAAAGGTTTGTTAAACAGCCGTTGCATGGTTTTGATACATCCCATTTGTGTGTTAAGTATGTTTATTCAGTTATTATTCTTTATCTGTGTCAGCTGAGAAAATGCAGACTTCTCACCCTAACACTATGTACTCTCCTAGAACTACATACATGTAGCATGTTTTGCAATTCACTGTTACTGCTACTTAAAAGGAAGATTACTCCTTATATCGTAAATAGGGTTTCTTTGCACCTGGTATTCTACTTCCATCAAGATGTTCCCTGCTTTGATGACGCTGGCATGGCAGAATTTGGCAGCACAATAAAATGTGTGATATTTTCATAGAGAGCATGTTGAAATCTACATTGTAAACACTTAGTGTATGTCTAATGCTTTTATATGGGAAATTGGATAGATAATTCTCCCCCCTCCAAAAGTTATGCACAACATTAAACATTCTCCTTGTATGTTACGTGTTCACATTTATTTGTTAGGATTCATTTGTATGTATATTTCTTTACTGTTGTGATTTTTTTTTTTTTTATTTCATTGTTATTGAGCATGAAACTTTCAACAGGACAAAAATGGAATGTTTGAGTGATGAAGATGTGCAAATTATGGCCTTGCTAATTTTGGACAATGAAATCATGGCACACGTGTTCAAATCAAGTCGAACCATAAACTGGACCAGACAAAAGGCTAGAGTAAATTAAGGAAAACAAGAATAAAACCCATGGGGGGGGGGGTCTTACCCCTCAAGGCCCTCCATAAATATGATTGCCAAACATCTATGCTGCCATTAAAGACTACTTCCAAATAGTAAAGATTATTAGGAAGGGCTTCCAGCTCCCTAGTGTACATGAAAGCTTAAGCTTTAGAAGTGTGTGTGTGTGTGTGTGTGCACTTTCCTGACATGCAGCTCAAAGTGAATGGAGAGGCACTACATTGGTCTGTTTGCACATCATTAGTGCGGCTAAGTAGTATATCATTGTCACCAGGCAGCCCAATGTGTGAGGATGATTCCAGATGTTGAGCTTAACCTTGTTATGCCTGCTTAAAGGTGGAAGAAGAGAGAAAATCGGAAGCAAAAGTACATGAGGACTTGCATAACGAAATAAAATTGGGTTATGTACGTTACTTGGCAGCTAACTCCCTGAAATAACATAGGTACAACGAGCATATTACCAATTGCTCCTATATGCTACCACTGAATTTGATTTTGCCTTTTCTGTGTACCTGATATGTTCAACTCCAAAAAGGTTTTAGGTGCAGCGGGGGGGGGGGGGGGGGTAGGCCCTTTGGACAATTATGGTGGAAGTGCTCAAAGGCCTGAGGCAGTACAGTACTTTCAGCTCTCATATTTTTTAACCTTCCAGAGAAACAAGCATTTACTGGACCTCACTGATTTTATAGACCTTTACTCTCAAGATTAGCTGCTTGGAAGGACCTTCTCTCTGATCTGTAAAATACTACAGAGGAGGGATTGTGCATTCCCTCCAGGATTCATCTGCAAATGGGAGAATGCGTGTATCCACACATGCTCAATTGCTTCAAGGTTCCTGGAATATGCAAATATCTAATGATACTTGGGAGGCTGGCTGCATGTTTTGTGGATGTAGCTTCTGGGTCACCCCCATTAATTGGGTTAACGGGTACCGGGTAATACTTTCATTCTCAATGTCCAACCAAGCCATATGTGTTGGTCTAGAATGACAAATTAAGGATTGGACTTGGAGTGCTACTTCGTCATACAAGACAAAAATCAGGAATTCCCATTCCTCCACTATTAGTTGGTCTTTGGAGAATGACCTGGATTTCTTTTTTTCAGCTATAAAGGCTGAAATACATTTTTGTAGTGATTTCATTAGCAATTTAGGTGTTTTTATTGCGCTTGTGTGTAGCTCCCTATTACCCCTAATTACCAAATAAGTATTTGTAAAGCATCTGTCTTCTACCCCTACTTAAAACTTGAAATTATTTAAAAAACAAACACATCCTCTGTTCTGGGGGAATAAATAAAACTGTGCTGTGCGGTTTTACTACCTAATGATCACTAGAGGGCAAAACAGCACCAGCAATACACCACACTTGATGAATAATAACAGAAATACATTTGAAAAAACTGGCAAAATAATGGTATAATTGAGAGATTGTTACAAATGAGCACCAGTAAAGATAAATAAATGAATATTACACTTTTTGTGCAATTTTAATTAAAATCCATAAGGCTGCACATCTCCAGATACTCTCATATCTCCAGAGATCATATCTTTAGTGTCATTGTTATGTGATTGTACCCCATAGATACAGTGAAATGTATGCAGTTGGGCTTTAAACTACTTAATAAATTCCCCTCCTGATGTTTACACTCTTATCATTGTTGGTTAATCTCAAAGTTCATAAAAAAGCAAGAATATCCATGATATTAAAGGTTTATTTGTTTATTATCCCTATTGCTGGGGCTTTAATACCTTGAAAGCTTTCACTTTCTATTTAGGCTTTCCTTGACTGAACTTTGTAGTGTGTAATGTGCTACATTAATGGGTGACTCTCAGGGAAAACTAATTAATAACAACCCTGTTCCACTGTTAATGAACCAAGTTACTCAAGCAAGTTTTTTGTTTTCTTATATACTGTATATCTATACATAGCTCATTTCATTTTTAATTTACATTCCTCCTTTCAGAAAATACATACGGTAAATAGCTGTAGACGATATTTTGAGTTTATTATTCATTATAACGCTGTTAATAAGCATTTATTTTTTTATACGACGGTTCCAAACCAGCACCATGCGCATTATATGTTAAAACAAGTTCCTTATACCAGTGTTATATTTAAATGTGCAATAATTCTTCGGGGAATTATAATCCTTCAAACAGTCATTACCCTTATTAATCTTTATTCCCAATTAATTTATACATTAGCTGTATAGGAGAACTGTCACTTGTAACTTGTGGACTTTCTGTTTATCTGCTGGTGTAACTGTTTTGAAGATGTGTACCGGTAGTTAAAATCTGGCAGCTGAATTTGGCTCCTTATCGCACCAAAGTAATGAAGTAACAATTACATACAGTATATAATTCGATGTTTAGACTCTGGTTGTTGCTGGTTACACAGTAATATTATCAGTAGGTGCGGGTGCGTTCCCCTCTTTTTTTACCTTTCCATGGACCAAAATAAGCACTTGATGTCCCTGTTTGACAATGTTAGACATACACTAAATCTTCTAATTTAACCATCTGTTGCAACTAACGCGTGCCAAAAGTGTAAAAGGTGGTATTTACTGTTACCCTGCTGTTATCCAAAGGGCACCTTGGATGGAACCTTGCACCTCCTACTAGTGGAAGGGGGGGGTGTATTTTATTATTTATTTCAAATGTTAAATGCAACATTTTACAGTCCCTCATCCCAACATACTTTGGGAACTGATAGGAAGTTATTAAATGAGCATCCCTTCCCTTTGGGATTTAGTTACCGACACATCTCAAAGCACAAAGGGGGAATGAAGCAAGTAATCAGCACATCTTTTGTAATTATTATATGTTAAACCCTCATACCGTCGCACATGGGATGAGGAGAAGGGATACGAGTTAAAGTACTGGATAGACGATAGATAGATAGATAGATAGATAGATAGATGATAGACAGACAGACTTGCTCGCTTGGTTAATAGGGGTTGAAGGGGACGCATATATTTTTATTTGTTACATATTTATTGTTTATTTATTGGAAGAGGAGCAGAGGTTCTTCTAACCTCAATCATTTCCAACTTGATTGTAAGTTAGCACCAACGTGTTTAATGAATTCCCAAGTCACATTTAATTTCTGTTGCTGTTGAGTTGGTGTTTAGTGCATAGTTGGATTCGTAGCATTGAACATGCAAATTTAACATTTAGTCTAGTTTGGTGATTTTGCCTCTTTTACAATATTTTATTTTTTACAATTTGTAACCTAAAAAATTGATATCTGATCAATGATTAATAAATCTTTAGGTCGCTGATCATTGATCAGTCTCTACAATCATCAGCTAGTGACCTAATCTGGTGGGTTTGTATTATTCAAGTACATTTTATGGTATTTATTTACTGTATATATATAAATATATGACACCATTATAATCTGAAGAGCTATAATATTAATATATGTATTTTTGAAAGCTACAGCTGATTCTGCCCCATTTATATGTCAGTTTCTTTTTTTTTTTACAAGGGGATTGACTATTGCTCAGCAGAGAAGAATAAGAGGGTTTGAGAATATTAAAGGGGATGTTAGTATGTCTTCCATTTGCTAGTCAAGTAAAAAAAATGTGCATTAGTGTTAAAAATTATTTTTAATAAAATAGAAAAGAGATCTGCAGAATATTCACAACATTCCTGTTTTCTTTTAAATGTTTCTTAAAAACCTTTTTAGAAGAACACTGACAAAAGATGAAAGAATATTTGTATCATAAAGATACCTTTTAAATTATTGGAGTAACAGTGGATGAATAAATCATAATTTCTCTACTGTTTTCAGCCAAGTAATAAAAAATTTCCTTGAGCCTGATGTGAAGGTAATTGAATTTGATCTGTCTCTCACAGTTCCATCACCAGCGCATTGCCTGTAGGCCTTAAGCCTTTAATGTTTCTAATAAAGAATAAACAGATTATCACTAAGAATGAAAAACTAAATCTGAGTTGATTAGCTTTCAAAGCCGCTATTCCATGTGACTGTAGTTTTTTAGGACACCAGAATAGGAATAACTTATCTTGATTTATGCAAATTATTATTTTATTATTTTTATTATTATCCTCAAGTGCATCGATGTATTCAACACAATATACTGGACTAAAGTTGACACATTTAAGATTATGAATGCATCAATATAGAGCATAAGATTCTAACACTAGGCATATAACCAGATAAGTCATGAATAACATATTATACTTGGCATTGTGTTAGCACACACCTGAATGCTCCATACCAGCAAACTGCTAAAACGTTTGCTTTTATAGAGGTGGTCACACTTGCTAATGATTAATTACTCAAGGGCATTTGATTAGCAGCACCTGTCTTAATTCACATCGAAGCAGTAAGGACTTTTTTCACACATTGTTTCTCCATTTTGGCTTTATTTTTGTTAAATAAATCATGACAGTTGTTGTTCATCTGAGGTTGTATTTACCTAATTTTTAGACCTTCTAGGGAACAGATGATTGTTATTATGTCCTGATATGTAAAACCATATAATTCAAAGATGGTGTACTTTTTTCACACAACTGTATACATTTATACCAAAGTGGAAAAGCCTTGTTTGAATATAGTTTCTGTTTGCTTGATCAATAAAAGGTTATTGAATATAAATATAACGAATTATACATTGGTCATTGGAATTACAATAAGAAAGTTGGAAAAGAAACTTGTTTATGCCATGAGTTCTACAGTATAGGTATGGTTTATAGCACTGCTTCTTTTCCATCTTAGCCTACTGTGAATTTCAGTATAATGTTGTATTGTGTTCATCGAAGGCAGATCATTGAAATAAAAGAAACCCATATTTTTTCATCATACTAATTTTGCTTTTTCAAGATGGTTGTGACAAAAACACAAATAATGTACTACATTTATTGTATAACATTGCATACAACATTTTTTTTCTCCAATTTTCCTCATTTCCTTCACATCTACCATCTTTAAAAAGTATCCTTTATTTTCCAAAATTCTATATTTCATACTTCAGTATGCTAAATTATTTTAATAAAATTATAATTTGTTTGTTATTCGTTATATAACTAGTACAAATGTAAAATAAGCATTCCCTACTGTTGCAAATGGATGGAAACATCTTAAATATTTGCCACATAAGTTACATTACACTTCCCTAATTGGATAAACTTCTTTAAAGCAACAGAATCATTTGAACTGATATTTGGGACTCTTATCCAGTAACTCACATACACACATATTTACACACACTCTTACGCTTACACAAACTTACACCCTCAATTACACACTCACGTTAACACATACTCCCTCTTATACAGACTTACATATTTATGCTAACATACACTTAAACATACATTCTCACTCAAACATACATAATTACATACTCCTTCCTCTTACCCACTTAACTTACCTTCTTTGTAACTGCTCGCATATGTGCAAGCAGCCCCTCATTTATTGGTGTGGGAAGGGATCATGTAATGCAATGTTACGTGACCCTGCTGCATTCCTGCCTTTCAGTGCAGGTTCAAAAGTATTCACAAATGATCAGGACGGCCTTTTCTGAAGACCTTGGACTTGCCTGGGGGGGCAAATGGGCCAACCTACCCCTGAAATGTTCCAGTTCCAACTTCCAAGTGCTGCTATATTAAAAGACATAGTTCGACTCATTTGAAATTTGAAATTCAGCAAAATATGTAGGGAACTTTGAAATGCTGCTATTATTCAGAAAAATACATAGAGAAGTAATCAATAAAATTGACGTATTGCACCGTCGATGCATAAACAAGTAATATGGACATATGTGTAAAAATAAGTAAGTGGCGGAAGCTCATGCCTGACTTTGTGAGATCTTGCAAACCTCTGGGAATTCCACAGTATGGGTGAGTTGTACTAATGGGAGACACATCCCCTAGTGATAGTGATCTTGTTGGGAAAAGACTGCAGATCATGGCTAATATGTAGGTATGTGAGCTTGGAAACAATTTCCAGATTCAGTAACACGCACGAGTAACCTGTTCATTAATCAAAACTGATGCAAAACAATACAGAGTCTTGACAGAAATTCACAGAGCTCTTTTGCCAACAATAATCAATAATAGTTATATCCGGTTCAGGAACCATAGTAAAATTCCATTACACATCGAAAAGTTAATAAATAAATAATAAGTCTTTTATAAATAATCATTGTTCATTGCTAAACAATACACAATCAATACATGATCCTATGGTAACCAAATTCATTAAAGAGTAGACTAACAAAATGAATCTCGCCAAGACCCAAATATATTCAACACACTCACTGGTGAGGACCTTCTTAGTAGGTATAAAAACCAGTGCCTCTCTAGTTTTTCATTTAGTTCATTAGGGGTCATTTTGTCCATTTGGCTTCTTTTTGTAATAAAACTCCCAATCACTCCCTCTTAATAATTGGCATGCAAGTCCTAAACTTTTATATTTTAATTACGGTGATAGATTGTTGCCAGCCTCCCGAAAGTGTCTAGCCCTTGAAATATCATATTCTTTGTTCCTGAGGTAAGTCTCATGTCAAGAGATCCTTTCTTTAAATTATATAATGGTCTTTCGTACATAAAATAGACCACAGGGGGATTTCAACAATTATACCCCAAAATATGTGTAATAACCCTTAATCCTTCCCCTAATTATTTTATTACAGTGGTTACAAGACAAGCAAGAGAAACTGCATATGTGTGACCTTGTATGTACGGAGAAAGAGGTTCATGAATGATACCATGTGTTAAAAATACACTTACATAAGGAGAAACATCAATTTAAATAACATAACTTACATCCTATGTGTAATGTGAAGCTATATAAAGAGAGAAGCACCTTTTGTTCCTAGGGTGGAGGATGCAGCCTTACATCCTGAGCACTGTGTTCATGGTGTTAGCTAGAATATTCAGCGCTACATAAACACATATGTACATAAAATATTTGTTATGATGTGACTAAGTAGGAGCAATAGCTCTTACTAGAACACAATGTCATTCCTTAAAATACTGCTTGCCTGTTATGAATATTTACAAAAATAGCCGCAACCACAAAGAATAAAGTCATTAGTTGTGATAATAATGTTATCACCAGGAAGGTATCAAATACTTTTGCTGCCATTTATGGTTCTCCTCGGAGTTGTACATTTAATGTAGTGGACATAAATTGGAAATGTCATGTGAGAAATCCTGGGGCTAGAAATGAAACCCTTTATTTAAGGAGAGTATGTGCAGCTAGAGACATAGCGGTCGGCTCAGAATGCTTAATTTTCTTCCTTTTTCTGCCTGTTGGTCACTTTGTAAACACTCCAGGATATTGATCCCTTCCAGTGAAGAATTTATAGCCCATAAAAGTTAAAAATCACATAAAATTGACATTTATATTTGCCTTGAGACTGCAACATGACTCCATTATCTACAAAACGATAACAAGACACTTAAAGTTCTGTGTAATTATCCACAGCCAGTGCTCACTAATATATATATATATATATATATATATATATATATATATATATATATATATATATATATATATATTAGGGAACACCTATAAAATACTCTGCTCTCATGGAAATCAAACATTTGCAAACACAACACAGGTTTACGCAAAAAAAAAGTTAAGTATGTGTGGCACAATTATTGGCATCACTATAAATACATACGAGAAAAATACATTTGAAGTACATTCCCATTGATATTTTAAATTTTTTTAGTACACCTGGGTGACTAGGAACGTAAAATTGTTCAACCATGACTTTGGTATAACCATGGTATAAATATTAGCTAAGATGTAGGCCAAATTCCCTTGTTGGAGCACACAGAGATGTAGCCATATGGAAATGGTTATGCCCAAAGTTAAATAGGGTGGTTGCTCTTTAATGTTTTGGAGCTATGTTGCTGCCAGAGGACATTTTGTTAGGAGACATGGCATCATGGGCTCTATCATATATAAACAGATATTAAATGAACAGCTGACTGCCAGTCCCAGAAAGCTTAAAATAGGCCATGGTTGGATCTTCCAGCAGGACAACAATCTGAAACATATATCAGAAACAACACAATAATGGTTTACTGACCACAAAATCAAGTTCCTACCATGGCTATCCAAGTCCACTGACTTGAACCCCATAGAAAAGCTGTGAGGTGACCTGACGAGGAGAGTCCACCAGCATCGATCTCGAAATTTGAATCATCTGGAGTGATTCTGCATAATGGATTGGTCTCAGATCCCTTGCCATGTATTTCCCAATCTCCTCAGGCATTATAGGAGAATCATTACAGTAGAGCAGTAGGTAGCACAAAGTGTTAACTAAAATGGTACCAATAATTGTGCCGCATATATAAAATTATATATAAATTATTTTACATTTTTATTTGGATAAACTTGTGTTGTGTTTGGAATTCTTTATAATCTCCATATAGAAGATACAAGGTAATGCATCTCCAGAAGATGCAAGGTGAGCTTGCAAGCAATTTGTGAGTTAAGGAATCTGCAAGTTGCTTGCATTTTTTTGAGTGTATGCAAGGTGAGTGCACAAGTGGCGAATATGCAATCTTTCTGTACCATTTATGGGTTTCCTATACCTTCTCTTTCTGTAAATGTGCCTTGCATTGGACTGGAGAGGACACAGGGCCTCTCTTAGACAGGTTTCAAGTTGCTTTATTAATGGGCCACTTGGCTGGACTGGGGCCCAGCAGCGCTGGACTGGGGCCCAGCAGCGCTGGACCTCCTCTGCAAACCCTATATTGCCCCGACACCAATTACTGTAAGGACTGCAAAATGTTTATCCCCTATGTTCACATTAAGAACTACAAAATGTATTTATTTTTTAGACATTATATAAACTGTTTACAGCTCTAAAAGTATAGAGGAAAGAAAGGACAAGTTTGTGATTATTTTCAACCTCAAAACCAAAGTCCCGGGATGGGTCACATTTTTTTTACTGTAACCATTAATTGCTTTTTAAGAAATTAAACAGCTGAGAAGCATTTTTTTTTAAAAAAAGCTCCAAAGGTAGCAGTGTCAGAGGAAACTGTTGTCATGGAAACTACCAAGGAAAAAACGACTAAAGAAATTACCAATATAAGCATTTAACTGCATGTGACGAATAATGCAGCAGCAGTCCATATCAATCCTTAACGCTGCTTTAAAACTGAACTCCATTAGGATATTATGTGAGGATTTATTATCATCAACCTGGTAAAATAAGATTTACTTATTTTAAATATAATTCTGAGGGCAATATTAATACAATTTTTAACCAATTCCAAATATGGGAGAAAACACTAGGGAGACTGGAGGTTTTCGACTCAGTGACAAATCAATATCCCTTTATCATTAACAACGTTCCAGCTATTTATAAGTCAGGAAAGTAGTATTCTTCATTAGATTTTTTCCTTCAGCACATCTGCTCCCATTCACCCGAGTATATTCAAGAGAAGTTTCTTCTTTTTAAAAAATAAACATATATATATTTTTTATTAATAATAAATAAAATATTTTATTACTGCTAACTGTCCACTCAGAATATTAATATAGTAGATGTTATTTATATATTATAATAGGTAGGTAATGCACCCTTTACATTGCTATTAAATTGCTTAAAGGGGGGAGCAAAGCACTTTCAGCAAATGCTCTTTATACTTCACTGCTCTCATTCTAAGTCAATTGAGGCATCACTCACTGTAAGGAGATGACTAATTACGAAGATGTGTACCTCATTATATAAGCGTGAATTGGAAATGGTTATGTGGTGTGACAACCCCCACGTGGTCATCAGACCTGCCCTTCGCACTGATTATTAGTAGATAGCATAGCGCTACAGCAGTCACTTATGCACAATTACATTTACCCAGGAGTGTGGTATGCTTTATAAAGGATGGAGAAAAGCCTCAGATGAATCTATTATCCCTTATTTCACAAAATGGAGACATTTGCCAGATTTACAGTATGCATATGTTTGTGGAACTAATATTGCTGATAAATAATGGTGGACTAAACATATGTTCAACGATAAACATAGATTGCGCTTTCCTCATTAGTTCTACACAAACAAAATGTATCGCAAATTTAACAAAGGAAGCAATATTGATTTGGTCATGGCCATTGTTATTGTCCATTTGTTCCCTTTATAAGAGCTATAAACCATGCAGTTTCTCAAAGAAGCATGAATGCCTGTCATTATATATATATATATATATATGTATATATATATATAAATACAGCATTATCACGATAAGTACAGCAAGTCCTGATTTTGTTACTCTATCACACTGTCCCACTGAGCTCCTCCTCTATCCTGCTTTTTTTGAGACAGTGTTCCCATCTTGCCATGTGTTCAGCATGTACTTGCCTGTGTCCACTTTAACTAATGTCATTCTGATATGTTGCACAGCTAAAGGTGCTGGCAGACATTATAAACAAAGATCTGCATATATATATATATATATATATATATATATATATATATATATATATATATATAAAAGGTATTATAACTAGACCTGCATATCGCTACCTCAAAAACAGTACTAACTAAAAAATCAGGAGAGGAAAATGACCACCAAGGCCAAGCTGTTGATCATTTTTATAGAATAGCAAAAACATTCTAATCTTACAACACAAAAAAAACATCTTATGTAACAGAAAATACTAATTCTGCATAGTTAAATCCTTAACCTTACTTCTACTGAGGCCTGTAACAGTATCCAGACCTAGGGTCAAGAGGGTGAGCGGCAGCCCCTCTGCCACCGGAGGCAGATTACCCTATTGTGTGCTATGTCCTCCAGGTACACCTCTGTTCAACGGAGCAGTTACTTAGGATCTGCGTGTCCCTAATTGGCGAAGCTCTGAGGGCCTAAGAACAATGGCCAAAGAGGAGATGTCTGGAGGTGCAGTTCTACGACAGAGAGAGCAAATATGTCCCTGTGAGGAATAATAGTCCAGTGACTGATGCAGAGACAAAATTACTTGGGAGGTAACTTAACACACCAGGGCCCACTGACCTTAAGAGACCCCTCCAGGCTACGGAGACTAAATTACGAGTATAGTTTATCACTGTCTCTCAGCACCTCCAGAATCCTATTCCCCAGTTTCATTTAAAATTATAATCATATTTAGTGGTTACTGATGCACACACAGACACACACACACACGCATTGGTGTAAAACATTTCTGTTTGATACTAAGAAAACTGTGTCTAACTTTTTAACTGAAAAAAGCAACAACAATATATGCATCTCTAGTCATTTAATTATAATACAATTATTTATTCATACAGTTTCTGATAACAATGTGTACAAAAATGATACGTTTTTGAAAGCAAATTAGGTTGCATTAGGCTTGAAAGTAAATCCCTCTATTGATTTGATCCGGTGAGTGCATTAAACTTATAAAAGGGAGCAAAAAGTTATATCAATGGAAAACGCTGATCGTACAGCATTCACAATATTAATAAGCATCACTCCATTATGACTGATAAATATGTTTCCAGTTACGGAAGTTGCTAACATTTACTTAAGAAAAATATGAGGAAGTAGATCGAGAGACAGCAGTGAAGGCTTGTTCGTGTATTTTACGATGCTTATGATTACAAAAATATACTTTACTTTTACATTTAAGAGCAGGGGTCAGGGGCGGATTAATACATTATAACTCACTATCTATTGTCACAGTACTAGAACATAATTTTGGCTCGTCCTGTACCTGGAACGTTCCAGTAGCACTGTGACAGCTACATAGCCATCTCATTAACTGCCAACAAATGCAGGCCTGGCCCAAGATTTTCTAGTGCTCTAGGAAAATTTTGTCTCAGGTGCTCCACTCTTTGCTTCCTTACATACTACCTTAGCACCCCTAAGCAGCCATATAGATTGCTAATATGGTTGGAACGCGCCTGATTCTTTCTTTACAAAAAAACATAGTCTTGAGCCAATCCAGGGGTACCCTAACTGATTTTCTCACTACAAGACTTTTCAATGGCTGGACACTGTAATTGTGACATGATCACTATTCTTAGTTATGCTTTTAACACAAAAGCACCCTTGATAAACTACCCTACTTGCTGCAATATGAACATTCCACACCCAAAAAATAATGTCACTGGTATCATGATGCAAATAACCGTTTGTCTAATGTTCTGATGCATTGGTGCTTTCTACCATGAAGACAACCAATACAAGAGACACCTGTCAACCTAGGTTGAAGAGCAGTGATATATTATAAAGTGTGATGGGGCTACCCAAAGTTTGAGGACACAGAGTTCTTGTTCCAATGCTAGAAGATGCCAATGAAAATTATATTGTATCTACTCCATGAGTAGTTCTACTGGGCAACCTAGACTCACTGCTTAATTATTAGAAAACATTACTTTGTCTGAATCAAGAACATGAATCAGCTTGCAGAAGTTGAACTTGATGGACGGAGTACGCAAAAAAAACTAATTAAAAAGTGTGTTATTTTTAGTTTTTTTTACTAACACACTGAACACTGGTTTGAAAAATGTATCCTCAATGTTATTATAGTCCTTTTATACTATTCATGCTATTTTATTTCAAACAAATGTAAAATACTCAAAGTGAAAATGTCACTGACTAGCTGAAAGATTAAGTAGTGTTATTTAAAATAGTTAATTGTGCCAGCTGACATTCTCTGTATGTGTCTGCCTAAATGAAATATTACTTTAATATCCCTTTTTTATTGCTTGTGATGATTCTACCACCATTATGGTTTAATCGTGTCTTCTACCAAGAAGAAAAATGTCTGTGCTTAGATTGGAAAAAATGCTTAATATATATATAAATATTATATATACTTAAATAATGTTGTATTCCTGTTATATCATATTCTATTCTTTTTAATTTGGTAGTTCTTCTTGAAGCACCATTGATCTGAAACAATGTGTTGATGATTCAGTCTCATGTGTTCTGTTGGTGGTGATGGAATGAAAATGTAAATTTTGTAACATATACTTCAACATGTTTGCATGTGTGTTTATGCAAAATAACTTGCTTATTCTTTTCCGAATGTAAGGGTTGCTGGGCCATGACACTCATCAAATGAAAGATATTTAGAAAGTTTTAAAAGAGTAAGTCATTTCAGCACAAGAAAAAAGGAACAACACTCCTTCTTGGGTTAGAACAGGCCAAAACTAAATGTCCTTTACAATCATATAGTGCAGATTGTATTCTTAATACAATCAGTGATGCACTCAGGCCTAGGCTGACTAGACCTAGGACAGCAGTTTGGGGGGCGACATTCCCCCGCTGCAAAACCCGGGGGAGGGGACAGATTGTTCTCTTGGTTGATCAGGCCCCCTAGTGTGCATCTTCTCAATGTACCGGTTACAGGGGTCTCTGATCTCCCCAACTGGTCCATTTACACCATGGAAGCTGTGCCAGCTCAGCTTAGCCTCCACAGACAGCATTGAAAGATGCTGCCTTTTAATAAACAGAAGAAAACTCTAAATCAAATCAATATTTGGTGTGACCACCCTTTGCCTTCAGCATCACAAGGAAGCAACATAGATATATAAGATATATACTGTCTATATTCAAGAAAGCAAGAGTACTCACTGGACATTTTGGAAAAATAATTATTTTATTCCAATTTCAGTCTCCAAAGAGGAGTCTTTCTAAAGACAAATACACAAACATAAGAAACTCCACGATATATATATGTACGAACAGGCACTACTCCCTCCACTAATTACACACATGCTACTAATTAGCAGAACTGACTTTAGGTGTTTCGAATCAATTACAAGTAAGTATGTATCCATGTGAAAATATCCTCATGAAACTCATATGTAAACATTATATCTAATAGATCAGACACTCTCACTTATATTATAAAAGTTATATCTACATGATATGTGTCATGTCTACATGGAAACAATAGCTTAATTAATTGTAAAACTAAATAGAAAATAAACATTCAGCGAAATAAGGCGGAGGAAACCCATGGGAACCCACACAAAAGACAGAGGCACAAAATGAATCAACAAGATTCCAAAAAGGATTTAAAGGATATATATTCATTAGGGCTAGATAGAGTCCTGATCAAGTATGTTTGTTGTTGCAGAAGACATCTGGCTCTATCCCCTCCTCATTTTATCGGACGAACAGGATCTTTGGCAATTCATTTTAATATAGGTAGTTGGTGTACATACCCCAAAAAGTATTTTTGTCAGTCTTATTGTCCCTAAATACCATTCTTATTGCAATGCTGTGGCCACAGATTCTATCTCTCAATGTCAGATCAGACTTACCCACATAATTTATACCGCAGGGACAAGTTATGTTATATATGATATATTCAATTGTGCAGGTAATGCAATGGTTAATTTATATATGTTTACCAGTATATAGATGTGGGAAGCTGTCATATGTCCGCAGGCAACTCAGCCAGTGCAGCCAAATTGTCAGGGTTATGCTTGTATTTAAGGCACACAGACAGGAGTCATACCCATCACAGGACTCAAACCCATGACCTCAAATCTTCCGTAAGGTTCTCTGTTTAGTCTGTTAGTCAGTCCAGCTGTCCTGTTAATGCATCGTATTGAAAGAGTGCTGATCACCTGCACCTGGTACCTATTTAGCAGGTAAACCTGCTTCTAGCCTGGATTCCTAGAAATCGACTTCTAATCAACAAAAATTCAGATATTTGGGTTACCCCTTACTTCTGATTGGATTCTAGCAATTTGGAATCAATATATATATCCCATCCTTTCTAAGGGATTTAAATAACTTTAAACAGAAGTTGAAGGAATGTAAGCATAATAAATTCCTACGTGATTACAGAGATTTTACAAAATGGTTAATTTTTAAGATGCTATCACAGATAGGGAGAAGACAAAATTATAGAATATACCTCAGAATCTGTATCTTTTCTTCAATTTTATCTAGCGATCCCCCAGGATAGGACAATCCAAAAAATGTATCTTTTTTTATATCAAACAGGTGGAGAAATGAGGGCTGCCACCCGACTAAGGGGTTGGAGAAAATTGGGTTATCCAAAGAAACAATGAATTTAGGACAGTCTTTACAGCCAGAGCATATCTCTAACCATTCTACTTTTCATCTGAATGAATCACGTATATCGGTCCTTACTAAGGGTCTTTCTTTTGTTCCCATTGCTAATTTTAATACGTTTATATGGATAAAAGATTTACATCTATTCGCTCTTTTACACTTCTTTTACAGGTCACTTTTGCCAAAAAGGTCAAAAGGAAGCTAGAGAATTCAGTTCTCAAACGAGGAGTTCAAGGTTGTTCTGGACCTTGAAAGCCTAGCATCCGAATCTGTCAAATATTGGTTTACCTCCTGATGTCAGAATCCCCTCAAGTTGGACTTTTTCTGACACTTGTGAGATCTGAAATAGAGAATCTCAAAGATACTGGTGGAGTCAATGGCAAAAATATAACCAAACATGAACAATGGGCTCTAAAGGATCTGAAAAACACTCTTAAAAAATTAAACCTTCTGACAAAGGATGGAATATTGTAATAATGAACACTTCGGATTATAAATTAATGTGCCTTGATTGTTGGAAGAACACGGAGAGGTATAGGCAAAGTGACCCTACTGTTGAAATATTTATGAGAGATTTCAATGCTACTAATAAAAAGATGGGATCTGGGGTATATCTCTGATAATGAACAGAAATGTATTATTCCTATCAATCCTACCATTGTTACATTTTATAACCTACTTAAGGCCATTGGTTGAAGAGTTACCCTCATATGTTAGGGATACCAAACAGGCAATATCTAAACTTGCGCGCCCCCACACGTAAGTTAGCTTTTCTGGACGTAGAATCATTATGCTCAAATATCCCTTGTGATGTGGGAATAACAGCCATTTGTTTTTTTTCTCACACGATCTAATACATTTGACAACCCAAATATTGACTAATTATGTGAATTATTGAGGTTTGTGCTTGCACATAATTATTTCTTGCTTTCATCAAAAATCTATGAGCAAACTAGAGGTATTGCTATGGGAACATGCTGTGCCCCTAGCTAAGCTAATTTATATCTTAGATGATGGAAACTTACTATTCTTTCTAAACTGGGATTTAATAAATATATAGTCTATGTGTCGGATTGGATGAGATACATATACATAATGATATTTTTTATTATGGCATGGTAATGGTACTACTTTTTCAGAATTGGTGCAGTCAATCAACACAAATTATATTGGCTTCACAATGACATCGGTCTTGGTGGAGAACTCTTTTGTGTTCCTACATTTTAATATTATGCAGAACAATGATCTAACACTAACCTTTATCTCAAACCCACTGCTAAAAACAGTTTACTGAATTGCCAAAGTTATCATCCTTTTCCCCCACAGATACCTATAGGACAATATCTGTGAACCAGATGCAACTTTTAGAAACCTGGATGATTTTAAAAAAGGTGCAGGTCCCCTAAGGTCTTTTTTTAGGGAAAAAGGTTATCCCCACTGGGTCTTGAAATATGAGAAAACAAAGCAGACTACTAATGAAGAGAGCCTATATAAGAGCAGAGCAGGCTGGGGACCCGTTCATTTCACTGTGACTGCTTTATGTGACACTGCTGTGCTGCTTGGTGAGACTTGGTGAGCCTCAGCCTGACATTTCTCACAGTGCCTAAGACTCTCTAAATTTTTTATTTAATTATTTTTTATTAGTTAATGAAATTAAGATCATTTAACCAGTCCACTACTAACCTTAACTCTATAACTTAATTTTGACCCTCCTCCTTCCATCCATTGGTCTCAAATTCCCTATTGAACATCACATTTATTTTTGTTTCCATGGCAACCTTACGAACAAATGGGGTTTCCTAAAACGAATATTTTGTACGAATTTCATTGAACACAAAGATGGGAAAAAAAAGGAACACTAACTTTCCACAGGCGCCCAAATCTAATAAATATGACCTTCTGAGCACTCCCACGTGTTCCTTTAGAAGAGGAAAAAAATGTGAGGGACATTTTGGTTCGTAGTCATCATATGACCAAAAAACATGAGACTTGCCTGTGGTAGATGTAAAGCTTGTAAATACATCAAACTTACTAACGTTTTTCATAATACCAAATAAATTATATATATATGTTTTAAATGTAATTGAAATTCTCTGCATTAAAAAGGATTTTTACATCTTCTTACGTGTATGTAAATTAAATTTTACAATTTCTTTTGTTGGTTTAGTTGAATGTGAAATTAAATGAATACTGTAGTGTCATATTGAGTCAATAGGGCATTATAATAATTGGATATTTTCTCAAAGTAATTATAAAACCTCAAATGTATTTCAGGCAAAGAACATTTGTTCCAGATGTAAAAATATAGCCAGAACTTAATTACTATGCTATGGTAAAACTGTCCAGAACTTAAGTGCACCCAAGAGATTTACTTGGAAAATATTCTAATTAATGGAAAAGTAAAATGCAGACTAATTTGCATAATTCATTCACTGAAAATGATGAATCACACTTACGGTTTTAGCTGATAACACCATTAGACATTAAAAGGAAATAATAAAACATACTACTGTGAAGAGTGCAAGCTGAAATGGTATTTACACTCACAGTTGAAAAAAATCAATTAGAATTAAAAAATAACCATGAATGCAGAATTTAAATAATTTTGTAATAATTTTATTTTGGTTGAATGTTTATACTTCAAAGCACACATTTCGTTTGTAAATTTTTTGTGGAATAACCTCATGTCTCTGTTTAGGAGGGACAGTCCCTCTTTCCAAGCAATCTATTTACAGGGGCTGTTGCACTTCTAAGGGGAACCTTTTGCCTCCTCTGAGCTTTTTTTGTTGCACTGAGCTCTGGAGGTTAATGTCATAGCATCATGCTCCACCTTAGAATGCGCTAGACTGCACACGACTCTGTGGTATATATGGGCTGGTTGAAATGCTTTACCAGCCAAATTAAAATTGCAGCATGCTAGGGAGGCCAGTCAATGAACCAGGGATTGTGTCTTCGACAATAGATAAAGAGACATTCACCTTTATGGTGAATATGATCACTCTAGGAGTGATCGAACGGCCCCATATATTTTTTTGGTGTTTATGAAGGCCTTGATGTTGAGTCAAACTTGACTGGCCCACTCACAGCGGTGGGAGCACATTGATGTCATGTAACTGTCTTGCGTGACAGTGTGGTATATGATATCTACTCGCACTATGCAAGCGGCCATGAAGGAAAGGCTCCAGACAAGGTAAGCGTGTGAGGTGGGGAATGTGTGAGACAGTGGCGTCACTACAGGGGGGCAAGGGGGGGCAATTGCCCCCTAGGTTAATCCTTGCCCCCCCTGTTGCCCCCCTGCCGAATTTGGAATAAAGACGCAATGCGACTTTAAATCCCGTCTATTTATTTATTTATTTAAATGCGGAGGAGAGAGAGGGGCGCCCAGCAACCGCTCGGCGCCCCCCATTCTCCTCCACGAGGCCTCTACCTCCGTCGCGGTGCCGGCATTTCATGACGCCATATTTCGGTGCTCAGCAGTCAAGCAGCGGCCACCGCAGCAGAGAAGGAAGACAGAAGCCTCGTGCTCCTGTCGCTGGACCTAAAGGTGAGAGAACTACAAAGGGGGAGGGTAGATAGTGAGTAGGGAGAGGGGTTAGAAAGTGATAAGGGAGGGAGAGGGGGTAGAAAGTAATAAGGCAGGGGCGTCCAACATGCGGCCCGCGAGACCTCAAGGTGCGGCCCGCGTAAGATCGGCAGCCAGGGCAACCGATCTTACGCGGGCCGCACCTCGAGCCCTGCTGCTTACCTGTTGGAGGGTCTTCTGTACTGCATAGAGGAAGCGGAACCTAGCAGAGTTCACGTGACATCACATGACTCTGCTCCAGTCCTGCTTCCTCTGTGCAGTACCAAAGAACGCAGAGGGAGGCCGCGCCCTCTGCTGAAGTCTGTGAGCGGGTGTTTGAATAAGTATGCGTGATTGAGGGAATTAATCTGTGAATGAATGAGGATATGAATGAATGAGTGTGTGTGTGTGATAGCATGGATGTGTAAGTGCTGGAATCTAGGCATGATGGGACTGTGATTGCTGTTAGCAATCACACTCCTATCATGCCAAGTCAGCCAGTACATGCTGAAACCTAGCTAGCTGCCCCCCTTGTGTATTGATGCTGCCAGCAGTATGGGGTCTGCACATCACTTACAGCCACCCTGTACCAGCATGTACTGACTGACTTGGTATGATAGGAGTGTGATTGCTAACAGCAATCACAGTCCCATCATGCCTAGGTTCCAGCATTTACTGGTTGGATGTGTAAGTGCTGGAACCTAGGCATGATGGGACTTTGATTGCTGTTAGCAATCACACTCCTATCATGCCAAGTCAGCCAGTACATGCTGAAACCTAGCTAGCTGCCCCCCTTGTGTATTGATGCTGCCAGCAGTATGGGGTCTACACATCACTTACAGCCACCCTGTGCCAGCATGTACTGGCTGACTTGGCATGATAGGAGTGTGATTGCTAACAGCAAGCACAGTCCCATCATGCCTAGGTACCAGCATTTACTGGTTGCCTGGGTATGATAGGAGTGTGATTGCTGTGTGGGCAGTGTGGACACCAGGGCTGGCTTTGGGGTGTGCAACCTGTGATCTATGCCTGTAATTTAGGGGGTTTTAAATATACCTTTTAATGACGTGTTTTCATGTGAATTCCAATTGATCTATACCTGCAAAGCTGGGTTTTTGCGTTATTCTGTAGATCCATATCTATATATTTCCATACATTATTTAGGTATACCTGCAAATACAGTGTTTGTATGTCTTATTCAGTTGATTAATACCTGCAATTCTGTTTCCATGTATTTATTTGATCTATACCTGCAATGCTACGTTTCATATACTATTGTATACCTGCAAATACAGGATTTGTACGTCTGATTCTGGTTATTTGATATATACCTTCAGTGCTGAGATCACAAGTGAATTTCAGTTGATCTATACATGCAAAGCTTGGTATGTGTGTTAATGTGTTGATCTATACCTGCTATCGGCAACTGGGGCTAATATTAATATACTGTATTGGCTCGGATATAGGCCGCATCCTTAAAGTTAGGTGCTTTTTTAAGGAAAAATGTTTCTTAGTTAAAAAAAAACATAGAATAAATATGCTGCCGCTCTGCCCACTCGAGATATGCTGCCACTCTGCCCTCCACCCGATATATACTGCCACTCTGCCCCCCCCCAGATACGCTGCCACTTAATCTCCCCTCTTGGTTATGTGTACAGAATTTTAGTTTACAATGTCAACGGGTTAAATGCACCTACACCTACTAGTCTCAGGTCAGATTATGTACTCTTAGGATAAAAAAAAACGCTTCTGCTCTCAAACTAGAAAATGGATAGTTTTATTTTATATGTTGGTTCCAACATAATGCAACAGGAGGCACACTGGTCCTGACAGATTAGAGCAGGTACTGCACTCTCAAACACAACAGTCTGGGGGTGTTAGGAGAGATTGTATGGCTGTACTTTTGTTTTTTCAGCATTTAAGAAACACAACCATATCCAAAATACAACAAAGCCACATATACCGTATATATATATATATATATATATATATCTCACAAAGTACTCTTGACATTTTTCCAATTTTGAATCAAGAGCTATTTTGTGTATCTATTATTTGCTGCAGTCTTTTAGAATTGTTAAGATTGTCATTATTATTTTCAATCTGTTATTTCCCTGGCAATCTTGTTGAATCACTGCACTCAATGCCTTTAGAAATCTAAATGCATACGTTTGAACAGTGCCGGGTAATAAATATATGCTGGACAAAAGAAATGCATTTTTTACAAGGATATAACCCAAAAGAGAAGTGAATGGAAGAAAAGGGGGAAAGAGAAATAAAGGACAATGACCTGTATATGTTTCTTTTTTTAAATCTTTTGTTAGGAAGATTCTATCAAACACAGCTGGAAGCCAAAAATGAGTGGAAAACTTAGTATTATTGCTTTTGCGATATTTATTCTTAACTTCTGAGTACCCAGAAGCAGAATACACAGCTGAAGCAAGATATTTAAGTGTATTTATGTTACTTTTGTAGTTATGTGCAATCATAAATAGATTAGTGTACCCACCACACTCAACAGACACAGCAGCAGTACCTCAGTTTTATTTTTGTTCCTGCCCTCACACTTGAGCAACACTTTCAATAGTATTAGACACACCATCCTGCCCCATCATTAGAGACACTTTCTATACACAGTTTATGATTGAACGAACATCTAATGAGCACTATATATATATATATATAATCACTATAGATAACGCTAATGTAAAGAAAGGCAAATCCAACTGAAAGCTGATTTGTAAGCCTCAATAGGTAGCACTGGCTAATTCAGCAGTTGATGTCACAACCAATTTAACATTCACTTGCTGATAATGTCCCACTGTAGCAATAACTGCTTAAACAATTTTATTTCTGTAAAGATCAGCGGCTGTTCTTTGTTTTCGTTTTTCTGCTGGAGAATAACAGGCGATTAGAGTAAAATAAGTCATCTAAATAGGTCTGCTCATGTATTTGACTTTTAGGGAATAATGCCCCAAATACTGGTATGATAATTTTTGCATATTGTTCTTCCTGATAAATATGCACTGTATTAAAACTAAATAAGTTACATAGAATTTATTGGTGCAACAATTAAACAGTTAAAAAGGTCAGGGCTTAGTATAAATCATGTGGTTTTTTGATAATGTAATTCTGCTTCATTTATGTAAATAGTTCTCTTGAGAGCTATTTGATGATATGAAAGAAGCATTGAGGAGGTAGCCATTCCACTAATCCTATAAACCTTTAATTAAATTTGAAAAACACACCAAGATATCATCATTTTCAACTCAACTGGATCACATAAAATACACGAATCATGAAAAAAGCAGAAATTAAGTAAAGAAAATCCAATGCTTATCCAACGTTCTTATTTTCTGGTTAAGAAGAAGAAGAAGGTAGCAGTCAACGATTGTAGGAATAGAGGAACAAAGGCCAAAGATTAGTATGTTGAAGCTCACACACTAGTAAAGAGGAACAGGAGAACAGAAAGAACAAGAGAGACTATGTAGATGGACTAGTAGCAGAAAAAGAAGAAGGTAGCATACAGCAGCAACATGAAACAGCTGTATGACGTCCAAGCGACTGTCTGAAACGCTCAGCAAACCATATGGTCCCATCAAAGACAAGCAGGGAAAGCCCATCACAGGAATAAAACAGATGAACAGATGGGCGGAGGAGCTCCTGAATCGGCCAGCATTATTGACTAGCAGATTGGCACTGATGTAGACGTTAACGCAAAGACTTACAATATAGGAACATCTGGAGCTTCAGAGAGCTGTCTTTGGCAACAAAGATTCGACTGTTTAACTCCAATGTTAAGTCATTCCTATTGTATGGAGCTAACACCTGGAAAAAAACAAAACAACTATCAGGAATGTAAAGACCTTCATCAACAGCTGCCTCAAAATGATTCTCCAGATCTACTGGCAATACCAATCTTTGGGAGAGAACTTGCCAACTCCCAGCAGAGGAAGAAATCAAGAAAAGAAGATATGGCTTGCTGGGCACCCTCTACATAAGCAACCAACAAACATCACCACACAGGTACTGTGATGGAACCCTCAAGGTGAGAGGAAAAGCGGCTGCCCAAGAAACACCTGGTAACATGACCTCAAGGCAGACATAATGGGCCACACTTGGAGCAAACTAAACAGAATAGCACAGGACAGAGGACTCTAGAGATCATTGGCAGGGATGATGGGCATAAGTAAGTGAGTAATAGACATAAACCCTGCGACCTGTACCCCGACACCCCCGTACACCCACGAAATGTTGCTTCTTTCTGCCGGGACACCAGCGATTAACCCCTTCAGCACCAGACAGAACCAGTGTTGAAGAGAGAAGGGGGGATGCCGCTGCACCGGAGCTGCGTTGGCACTGTGGCTAGTCGAAACTTGGATATACAGTGTGACTACTGTCCTAAAAAGGATAATAAAGTATCATAGCAGCCCACCCCAAGCATCAAACAGCACTCATGATGAGGTGAAAACAGTCTTTTTAGTTTATTTGGAAACACACCAGTATTTAAACAGTACAAGGTGATAATTTACATACAGACTCCGCAAACCACACACAGTTCTCCATCAGCTCATTCTTTGCACACGGCTCAGTATTTGCACTCAGCCCACCTCAGCCCATTAGTGGGTTGCTATTGTAGTCTGTGGGGAGGATGGTTCCCTGACTTCTAATTGAAACCTGCTGGATATCAGATCCAGGTGCAAATGCTGGTCACAGAGATCTCTGTCCTACATAGTAACATAGTAACATAGTTCATAAGGTTGAAAAAAGACCAAAGTCCATCAAGTTCAACCTATATACATATTGTGTCCCTACTGTGTTGATCCAGAGGAAGGCAAAAAAACCCTTATGAAGCAGATGCCAATTGCCCCATACCAGGGGGAAAATTCCTTCCCGACTCCAAATATGGCAATCAGAATAAATCCCTGGATCAACGTTCTGTCCCTATTAATCTAATATCCATAACTTGTAATATTATTGCTTTCAAGAAACACGTCCAGGCTCCTTTTGAACTCTTTTATTGAGTTTACCATTACCACTTCCTCTGGCAGAGAGTTCCATAATCTCACCACTCTTACTGTAAAGAACCCCCGTCTGTGCTGGTGTAGAAACCTTCTTTCCTCCAACCGTAGAGGTTCCCCCCTAAGCCGTCTTTTTTCCAAACTAAATAACCCTAATTCTGATAATCTTTCTGGGTACTGTAGTCCTCCCATTCCCCTTATTACTCTGGTTGCCCGTCTTTGAACCCTCTCCAGCTCCACTATATCTTTCTTGTACACTGGTGCCCAGTACTGTACACAGTATTCCATGTGTGGTCTGACTAGTGACTTGTACAGTGGTAGAATTATTTCCTTGTCGTGGGCATCTATGCCCCTTTTGATGCACCCCATGATTTTATTTGCCTTAGCAGCAGCTGCCTGACACTGGTCGCTACAGGTAAATTTACTGTTAACTAAAACTCTTAAGTCCTTTTCCATGTCAGTCGTCCCCAGTGTTTTCCCATTTAATACATATTCCCAGCCTGGATTTTTCTTCCCCATGTGCATAACCTCCTGCATAACCTCATGTCCTGTAAGTCCTGACCCGATGGAGAGTAAAACATCACACATAAACCCCCTCCCAAAAATGCAGGCGCCCCAAATCTGCGCTCCACAGTCTTTATAGTCTCTGGTATTTGGGGAAACGTGGTACATATCAGGGGGAAGAAGTAGTCCTATAAAGGACTAATCCCACCTTGTGCACAGCTAGCCCCACCACTTCATTAAGCCAAATCCTAAGAGGGGGAGAGCTCCTGGTACAAAAAGGTGCTAAGTTTAGCACAAAACCTGTTAGGGGTTTACTTTCATGTTTCCCCTCTTGGCGATATACCCCTGCTGTTTGCTATGCGGTGGTAAACAAACCTGCAATAAATAAATATTTTTTTACATGGAGGTGTTTGTACCTTTATTTTCTGGCTCCTGCCAAAGACTCCAACCTCCCTGTTGTTGTACTGCATGAGAGTTCCTGGAAGCCTAGCCTGGGAATTTTAACATCTTGTCCATAGTGGTGCATTGAAACACTAATATTGTGACAGTATTTAATGATTTAACCCTAATAGTTGTGTTTAATACCCAGTCATTGAGCTACTATTTATATACAGTTAGAAATGTGGATTTTTGTGATCAAGCAGCAATAAAATGGTTGTTAAACAACTGTGACAAAAACTATGTAGTTAAGAGTTTGTAATTTCTGTAATGTTTTTTTCTGAAAATTCATATATATTTTTGGTTGCTTCTTCATCTTTCTCTGCCAAGCTACATATGTCAAGAGATAGAAGTCTAAGAAAAAAAATAATGCTCCTTATTTTGTTTCTTAGTGCCATCTGCTACTTGGGTAATACTGTGCCCACAATATGATTCTGCCAGCCATGCATGAATCACCATGGATTTCAAGGGTGATAAAACAATTACATTTGGCAATATTTTAGACTGTCTTTAGCACAGATGTAACTTAAAACTGGCAGCTGACAAGGTAGCAGACAGTACAAAAGATTGTGACAAATATTCAAAGACTACTATTTAGCATGAGCAGAGACCAGAAAAAAACAACCCAATGGTATGTATTAAGGGAAAACAATAAGAAAAGTCATGTACTAAACAAACTTAGTGGGAAAAAATATTTTTTATATATTTTATATATATATGAGCAAAATCATAGTATGGTGTAATTTCCAAGATGTTTCTTATCTAGAGCTTATTTTTATATTTTTTCAATGTACGCAAACTTAACTGTGTTTTGTTTTTTGTGCACACTAAATCCCTTAAAGGGACAGTTCAATATCACAGGGAGTTTTTAGAAATAATACATATTAATTCTCAGTACTTTAATATGCATTCCTGAAAATGTTTTCAAAAAATAAATCGCATACCTTTGAGAGAAGCTGCAGCTCCCAACCAATCAGTGGCAGGGAAGCTCCCCCAGTGAAAACAATGTGAGTGCTTTGTGCACATGAGTACTGGGGTCTCATTAGACCCCATGTAATGTTCATAGAGCCATCGCCAGTACACGTCTTACATATATCTGTATCAGCACACCAGGTGGTTCGCGGGTGGGGAAAGAGGTATATGCATATGGAGGCATTCTGCAGAATCCCCCAAGGCATTTGCAAGGGAGACATAATGAAAATGTAAAGGGGCCATGCAGCTATCATATGCATTAAAGTACATATAATGTCTGGAGAACCCCTTAAGCTTAGATGACAGTACTGAAAAAAACAAAAAAACAACCTTTTTTAGTAATCATCAGTGAGTTGCAGTACAATATGTAAAAAATATCCATGCATATGAGGCTGTTAAGTGCAGCTGTATTAATATAAACTTTGCTTAGATATATTTCTGGGATAGCACTGGGATAACTCAAAAATAGCAAAGAGAATAGCTGTTTTAGGTTATATAGCAGTTAAGAAAAGTGTCATTGAGTCCCATTGAGACTAGAAGCTTTAACATTCAAAATATTTGCTGTACACTTGGAGCCTCCTGCGTGTAACATCTATGGTTTGAGCTCCCTATGGAGCACTAACAAGAATCAAATTAGAGCACTGAAGAAAACTAGGTCAAGTTCACTTACTGGCTCAAAAGAAAAACTGTCTGATTATTCTTGGAGCTATGTTTTTAATGTTGGAAAGAAAACAATTATATTTCATGCGAGGTTCAGCAGATGACTTAAAGGTTGTATGTGATTTGTACTTTTAAATGCATTGCGGTTTCGTGCAGTTCATTAATAATATCCCCTTTAACAACACCAATATCTTAATAAAACTGAAAACAATTCACTTTTCCTATATAATCATTATTTTGTTTTAAATATCGAAAAGTGATCTTTTTTTCCCTATGGCATCTTAGCCCAGACTGGCCTTCAGGCAAACCGGACAAATGCCAGGTAGGCCAATGCTCAATGTCATCTCTCCCACACAGCTTTACTGTTGCTCATCCAGCTGTTCACCAGTAGTACGTGGCCATGACTGGATACATATGGATGCGTGCTGCAAAAGTGTAATAGTGTACTGTGCAGCCGTTCACATCCAGCAACGCGTACTTTTGTCAGCAGATAACCTTAAAGTATCAGGGCTGATTTTAGTCTCCAGTTTAGCAACCAATGAAATGGTCCAGTCAGCAGAGTTGGTTCTTTGATTACGGTACTACAGTGATATGACTTTCTTAATGCCACAGGGTCACTTTAAATACATTATCCTCAATGTTGCTTAGAATTGGTCCAGTCATCAGAATTCTCACTTTAATTGCTAGGTGGGAGAGGACCAAAGACTTTTATACATTATGTATGGTCAACTCTCGTGAGCTTCTCTTAGAAGAAGGGCTAAGATGGCCCTGCATGATACATTGCTAAACATGAGAAGATATTCAAGAATTATTTAGTTATGCATGGCTAGCATAACCTTTTTTTGTAGAAGAAGCCTACTGGGGCTGGTCCTTTATAATGCAAGTAAGGAGATGTTTAGTGAATACATATTCAATTGAGATAAATATATTACTTTATTTGTCTGCTACTTACAAGAATGCCTTATTAGTCTTTACATACTGAACACTGGAACTATGATATAATGAGATTTCTACTGCATTTGCACTGTATTTGCTTTAGTGGAACTGTAGTCTCGAGCCATAATATTCTGCTTTAAAGAATAAGTTAAAATAAGCACAGAAGAAATAAAATTAGTTTGATGTGTTTCCAAGCTTCCCAGAATCCAGTGTCCATATATCACTTTTATAAGGCAGGGTGTCATATCTCTGCCCTGCTGTTTCAGCTCCTAAAGTGACCACTGGATCCGTACAGCGGAAGGCTGTAAATGTCAAAAGATATTGTTAATTTCAGCATTCAGATGCCTTGGCGCTTTTGTTTTGCAGAACAATTTAATGTCATGACATTTGTGTAGAATTTAAATCAGTTTTAATGGATCTGTAGTTATTTAGATTTCTTCTATATTTTGTTTCTTTTTATGAAACCTCAACAATTGTCATGGTACTTAGAATTAAGAGTACAACATATAATTAGCATTTTAGTTGTTTAGTTGGCTATTTTATGTATACCAAACCTTTCAATGTGTAAAATATAAATTTTTAATATATTAATATATATAATAATATTATTCTTTTATTTAACATTCTTAGGTTTTCTTGCGAGTGATGTCAGAGGACCTACACCAAAGTTATAAACCCAAATATGTTATAACCAAATAAAGTACTGCATTAGAAAAATATTATTCTACTATGTGCAATGTCCACACATCATCAAATCACTGTCTCAGGTAACTCATGGAAGTTATCATGGAAGTCTCAAGGTTGTTATGGAATAAAAAGTTAACCCTTCACCACCACAGCATACCTTCATAGTGTAGAACTTGGATGGATGAGTTTGTTGTGGAAGAACTTGAATGACCAACATGGAGCCCTGACCTCAAACCCACCAAACACCTTTGGGATGAACTGGAATGGAGATTGCGAGCCAGGCTTTCTCGTCAAACATCAGAAAGTGCCCTTTCTAAACATTTTTAAACCGATACGAGGAGATAGGAAGAAGTGGTCACAAGGGTTTACGTGCCTGTAGGGGGCCGTATGTGTAGGGGGTCAGCTGTAGTTACAGCAGTGTGTCGCACCTACCTGTCCCTCCGGGGTCCCGCAGCATCCCTCTCGCGCGTCCTCCTCGTGTACTGACAAGCACTCGGCACGCACACAAGGGGGTGTGCGTACTGAGCGGTCACGCCTCCCGGCCAAGGACAGTCCTTTTCGGGCTGCCCCAGCGTATCAGCGGCAATCCGATAAACAATCCGAACAGTACCTCTTCTGCCTGTGTGGCGCTTCCGCGTCGCTCGCGGAAGTAACACAGGCAGAGAGGACTTAGTGTTTAGCTCTGTTGAGCCGCTGCAGCATATCAGCGGCGATCGGATATTCGATCTGCCGCTACATGCTCACGGCGGCTTCAACAGTACCTCTTCTGCCTGTGTGGTGCTGCCCCAATCCCGGCTTGTTTTTTGGAATAGCTCCCTTTCGCTCAGCTGGTTCATACCGTTCCTTGGCGAGTTCACGCCATTCCTGCATTGTGGGTCCACCACCTGTGGTGCCTGATCCGACATAACACAGTGTATATATACAGTATATACACTCACTGGCCACTTTATTAGGTACACCTTGCTAGTACCTGGTTGCACCCCCCTTTGCCTTCAGAACAACCTTCATTCTTTGTGGCATACTTTCTACAAGGTGCTGGAAACATTCCTCGGAGTTCCGAATGCAAATCTCCCATTCCACCACATCCCAAAGGTGCTCTATTGGATTGAGATCTGGTGACTGTGGAGGCCATTGGAGTGCAGTGAACTCATTGTCATGTTTAAGAAACCAATTTGAGATAATGTGATCTTTGTGACATGGTGCATTATCCTGCTGGAAGTAGCCATCAGAAGATGGGTACACTGTGGTGAGAAAAGGATGGACATGATCAGCAACAATACTCTGGTAGGCTGTCGCATTTAAACGATGCTCAATTGGTACTAAGGGGCACAAAGTGTACAAAGAAAATGTCCCCCACACCATTGCACCACCACCACCAGCCTTAACCATAGAAACAAAGCAGGATGGATCCAAAGTCTGACCCTGCCAACTGAATGTCGCAGCTGGAATTGAGACTCATCAGATCAGGCAAAGTTCTTCTAGTCTTTTGTTGTCCAATTTTGGTGAGCCTGGGCGAATTGTAGCCTCAGTTTCCTGTTCTTAGTTGACAGGAGTGGCACCCGGTGTGGTTATCTGTTGCTGTAGCCCATTTGCTTCAAGGTTTGACGTATTGTTCGTTCAGAGATGGTATTCTGCATACATTGGGTATAATGAGTGGTTATTTGAGTTACTGTTACCTTTCTGTTATCTGGAACCAGTTTGCCCATTCTCCCCTGACCTCTGACATCAACAAGGCATTTTTGTCCACACAACTGCCGCTCACTGTATATTTTCTCTTTTTCGGACCATTCTCTGTAAACCCTAGTTGTGCTTGAAAATCCCAGTAGATCAGGAGTTTCTGAAATACTCAGGCTAGCCCGTCTGGCACCAACAAACATGCCACGTTCAAAGCCACTTAAATCGCCTTTCTTCCCCATTCTGATGCTCGGTTTGAACTTCAGTAAGTTGTCTTGATCACATCTACATACCCTAATGCATTGAGTTGCTGCAATGTGATTACCTATTTATGTAAACAAGCAATTGAACAGGTGCACCTAATAAAGATGGCCAGTGAGTGTATATACCAGGCATATGAAGATGGACTTAATAATTAATGTATAACCTGTCTAATATAGTAGCAAAATGCCATCATAAAGATACAAAAGCAGCAATATTGATTTCCAGTATACTTTGTTTTTATAACATTTTCTGAGAATAGTATATCTCTGAAAATATATTATGTTTCAGAATATACAAAAAGCAGAGTGATGCCAAATGAATAAATGAGTGATGAAGTCGAAAAGGAACATCCAGGTTTGGATATAATTTATTGGCTATATACACTGCTGTTCTCAGATTCACTATAACCGGTGCATGATAAAATTCTCATGTAGCCTCATATTTTAGAAGCTCAGCATTTTCAATAAATTCTGGTAGATACCTAAAATATGTTGCTCAACAGACCCTGAAGATATTGCTTTTTACCGTTTGGTATTTCACCTTTTGATTTGATTTTCATTGCAGTTTCAAGAGATCTTGTAATGCTGAATTTAACCGTGCAGTTCATTTTGACATATTCTATAGAGAACTGAGTTCAGAGAAACAATTTGTATGCTGTGATGCACCTCCTTTCCAAAGATGGAAGTTGTGATTTTGAGCATGTACATTACACCACTATACATTATCCATAAAAAACACCAAAAAGCATAAAACGTAAAAAAAACATCACCAGCAGTGAAGGTGTTAAAAACACACTTACAAAGATAACATTGAGTGATCTTCAGACCTACTTTACACAAATAGAATATTTAAAAGGACCCAATGGCAGTGGATTTCAAAATGGACACTGGTTTTGTGAAATGTGTGTATATACTCCTGTACACCACCAACACAAATTGCACATTTAAAATTCTGTTGCCATGGGGTGATGGAAAGTTTTTTTCCTTGACAGTAATAGGAGATGAGAAAAAGAAATTGAGGGAAAATAATTATGACCTGTAAACTCTTCACTCCACCAGGCGGTTGAAAAGGTAGGACATTTGGTGACTTCTCCATTTTTAAATTATGTATTTATTTTATTGATTATTGGGTAAAGTAGTGTAAATAGTGGGTGTGTGAGTCACATTTCACGTTGCTGTCTCTTTATTTCAGAAGGTCTAGTGCCATAACCAAACTGCAGTCTGTCTTGTGGTGATGCAGGAAATATATCCTTAAATTGTGATTCTATGTAATCTGTGAAGGAGACCTGAGTAGCTCTGCCATAGAGAACTTCCTTGCTGCTGAAATCTCATTTGTTCTAGGGATTCACCCAAGCACTAGTCCAGACTAAGTATATGGTGCAAACAGGACCGAGTTTATTGGGAACAGCACAGACATTTATACACACAATATAATTGGATGAGAAGTAAATTCCCATCAACTACAAGACAGCCCGGCGGCGCCTCCATACAGTTCTATGGCCAGCAATGCCCACTCAACAAAGAGTCACTATTTCAGAGTGATCTAGATGGAGTGGTGTCAATTCCGTGGTACCAATGGAGAGCTCAGGGTCTGAAGATGTTACCGTATTTGCTCGATTATAAGATGACCCTGATTATAAGATGACCCCCCAAAATCTGAATATTAATTTTTGAAAAAAAAAATATAAGACCACCCTATAGGAAAAGTTTTACCAGTAAATGTTAATTCATGTAAACTATGGGAACAATTTTTTTTAAATAAAAGCTATGATTGAGAAAAATATTTTGTTTTTATTTCCTTTTTTTTCAACCTGCCCCCCCAGTTATGCACATCTGCCCCCTGGCTTGCCACTCTGCCCCAGAAATGCCTTATATCCCCTATATGCCACTGTGCCCCATGATATGCCTTTTAACCCTCTAAATGCCACTCTGCCTCATGATATGCCTTTTGACCCCCTATGTGCCACTCTGCCTCCAGAATTGCCTTATACCCCTATATGCCACTCTGGCATTTAGGGGGTTAAAAGGCATATTATGGGGCAGAGTGGCATATAGGGAGGTATAAGGCATTTCAGGAGGCAGAGTGGCGTATAGAGGGTTAAAAGGCATTTCTGGAGGCAGAGTGGCATTAAGGGGGTTAAAAGGCATTTCACAGAGCACTCTGCCTCCAGAAATGCCTTATGCCCCCCATTTAACACTCCCTCCCTCCTCCAAACTTACCGGAGCTTCTGAGTCCCCGGTGCGTAGTCCGGGCAGCGTGTAGAGCTCTACGCGATTCGCGTACACAACTTCCGCTGGAACTCTGATCTCTAACAGTCGTGGAAGGTCTGCGTGATGGACGCAGACAACCCCCGCTGCTAACCGCACCTCCTCCCGGCTGCAGCGGAAGTTGTATACGCGAATCGCGTAGAGCTCTACACGCTGCCTGGACTAAGCACCAGGGACTCAGAGGTACTGGTAGGTGGTGGTGGTGGTGGGGAGACGGGAGGATCCAGGTCCCCTGCATCGCTGCGGGGGATCTGGATCTTAGTCTCATAATCAGACCTAGTTGAGGTCTGATTATAAGACGACCCCGATTATAAGACGAGGGGTATTTTTCAGAGCATTTGCTCTGGAAAAAACCTGGTCTTATAATCGAGCAAATACGTAATGTTCCAAAAAGTGTCTTGATCCGACATCGGGACCCAGAGTGACAGCATCGGAAACATCCCCGGGAATAGTGTGTGTGGTAGCCGGGCCAGAGTTCCATAGCTGCGCCTGGGTACACCCCGGTCCTAAAGATGGGTGATAAAAACAGGGTTCCCAGGTGAGCTTCCTCTCCGTAACAACCTCAGGGTGTTGCCCACCACGGGTATAGTGTAACCCCAAAAGAGCGATGCAGTTCCAATTGTCAGTGGGCATCGCTGCGGTTCCTATCCGCTGTACAGTTCCATGTATTTGTGGCCAAGTCCCGGTCGGGATGCCAAGCAAGGGGGAAGAGGAATCTGACCAGCACAAGGGGAACACAGGGTTCCTTAATTCTTGGGAAAGTCAGTGAATATACTCCTTTGGCTGAGGGGGTAAGACATAGGGATGCAATTGCAATACATGAAAACAGGAATGAGGCCAAATTAACATATGGGAGATGAGCTGTCACAAAATCTTTATGGGTAGGATATAGAAAATGTAAACCAGTGTTGACCGACCGAGTGTACAGCTGCAACCCTATATAACACTCCATAAAATGTTGAAATACCGATTCGAAAAAGACTTTTGTCTAGAGGCGCTTATACCAACAGATCTCAGTGGCTCAGAAAACATGACATATACGAAACAATAGTGTAGTATGGTCAATAACCCAAGGGAGCAAATTAAAACATCCAATGGTCACACTCACAATATGTATGAGTAATTCAGGCCTTCAAAAACAAACTCCTTGTTGTATAACCCGGTTTGTCCACACCGACGAATATAGAAGTAAGGAAAAACATCTACCATAGGATGATATCTTTCTACACTTATATATGCGCGGTAATTGGTTACACTCAAATTCAGATGGATGTTTTTAGGTGTTTCTGATAAATTATCCGGAGTTGCAGTGGATCCTGGATGTCCTGGGTTGACCTTTTTCGTCTGGAAGAATATCCAGGTGTTTCTTTTTATTTTTAAATTCCAATAGTATATGTCCTTTTTAAAAATAAAGTGCAAGTGCTTGTGTGACTCAAAGAAGGTTGTGAAGTTAATTGTATTGTCAAGTGTGGGTATCAACTGAAATGGAGGTATGTATGGATTGTTTTATAAAGATAAGTCTATGTGACCCGTGATTAGATATATCAATAAATAAATAATTTATTACGGGACACAGCCCTAAGGATTGGTTAAAAAAGAGATCTATACATACGTCTAGAGTGATATACAGTCTAATAGTATATTAAAATATTTAACATGCTTAAAATCAGTAAAAAGTCAATAAAAAAGTAAGGAACTAAGTCCGTAGAAAATGTCCAAAAAAATGTAGTAATAATCCGTGATAAATTATTTATTGATATATCTAATCATGGGTCACATAGACTTATCTTTATATGGTTTATATGGTTAAGACATGACATAGGTAATATGCGTGTTAGGCTCCTTCTACTGGCTTACCACCGGTTGTGCAAACATACATTGGAATTTATTGAAATTCCAATTGAAATCAATAACCCATGTGAACAATGAACAATGATTACATATGTACACAGATAAATAAAGTCCTGGTTAATAACACCTCAATATGAGTTATTAAATGGATACATATAAGCATTCACCAATATCACATAACCGTATTATATAAAATGACTTTCCATTCTAACATTCTTGATCATACCGTTATAAATTGCTAGTTATAATAGATTACTTAATTTGAGTAGTAATTTAATTACAATTATAATTATATCTCAGGATATAAATGGCACAATATTCTTTACTATACATTGAGATGTTTAGCTTTGATAATTGTATACTGCCTATCCTCTGGACCGTGCAAACTTAAACTGCCATGAATACGTTTATGATCTGGCCATGTTTTAAAGGACGCCAAACATGCAGTCAGGTTCAGCAATCAGCTGCTTCTAAACATCAGAGGAAGGTAGACTCTGAGTCGTTAAGTCTAGTCTGAAATGTTGTAAGGGCAGAAGGCTGCCTTGTATAGTGAATTCCTTTCCTGAAGAAGGAAAAAGAGAAGACTGTAGCCAAGGCATGGTTGCATTACCAGTGATAATTATGTTCAATTGATGTGGGTAGAAAGTGGCTTAGCTGTCCCTGCTGTGAACTTTTTATCTCTTTTTTTTAGTCTCTTTTTGTGTATTCTTTGTCCCATCTCTTTTTTTAATATCTTGATGATTCTATTCCTCTTTTTAACCTTTTTTCTCTACTTTCAATTTTCTTTCTATCATTTCAATCTCTTTCTTCTCTTTTCTGTTTCCATTTTATCTGTTCTTGTGATTATGATCAAATTCAAGGGAATTCTGTGAATTTAGTAAAGATTTGATACTACAAGGAGGCACCTAATAGGTGCCACAATGTACAAATAGTGTACATTTGAGGTCCATGTGAGGCCTGTACAAGGGAAATCTTCAAACTAGATAAGCAGATAATAAGAATCAACTTACACAAAGTGTGTTCTTCACAGCAAGGTCCGTAAAATTGGAATGCAATATTCTTTGTAGCTCCATATTTAATCACATCTGGGCAGTTTAAAAGTGATGTGACCATATTATTTTTCATAACCCAAAAATGATATTTCAGTGACATTGTGTTAATTTTTTTTCTTTCTTCTGAAAACCATAAAATGTTAGATAGTAAAAACATGCTGAATTAAGCCAACTGCATTCAAGCGATTTCAGTTATATTTCAGTTATAATATACCAGCTGGAAAAGAACCGGTTGAGATGGTAATATATCATAAAATTATTATTTTAAATATTTCATTTTCTATACATATTTAAAGATACTGTTACAAGCCACAAAATCCTTGGTGGGTTTCAAAATGATTTCAGTAAGATTTTGTGACTAAAGACATCAAAAGTTGGTCATGAGAAGTTTTCTAAGCCCTCATTGTGATTGTAATTTGTAATAAAATTAATATTAAAAATGTATTTGGCAGCACTGAATCATGTGTTAGATTTGTGATTAGCAGATCGTTTGCATAATTACCTAATGTGAGAAATAAGCCAGATGTCAAACTGCATGGGAGCGCTAAAATCTTTCACTTAATTTTTACCATGTCATGTAGCAGTTTAGAGTATGCTTTTGTAATAGGCAGCCATGTAGTCCTGAATATATTTTTGAGAGTGTCATAGAAGTCCAGTAGATCAAAGATCGGAGAGTATCGCAAAAGTCAAGTAGCAAAGCTGAGGTCAGGTAGCTGGGTAATCCACAAGATACAGGCACAAGGGATGAGATAGGCTAGGCAAAAAGGGAACTTCAGTAACAGGGATAAAGGCACATAAGGTAACAGCTTGAAAACGAGCAAGCACTGAATGAACAGTGCTAAGAGTTTAAATAGTCCTGTCAGATCTTGGCTCCTCTCACCAGACCATCTTGTTCCTCCTCTCCGTATAGGGCACTATAGAAGTGGAGCTATTCGTCTCCACACCTCTCCACCTCCTGCCCTACCTCGTCCACTGAAGCCCCGCCATCGTGGCGTTGGATTCGCCCCCCTCCATCAGTAAGGCATTCGCGCTCGCATAAGGCCCCCGGACGGAGGATCAGGCAAACGGCATCAGTGGAAGCGGGAGGGGATCTCCCAGTCTGGCAGAAAGCTAAGTCGGTTTTAACAATGCTTTTTTGAAGTTATTTTTATTTTTGGCAAGGTCTTCTTGAGGACCACCTGGGGCAGTTGTGGCTGGAGAAGCTGCAAGGGCACGTGGAAGGCAGGACGTTTGTATAAGGCAAGCGTGAATGTGTGTCTGTATGTATCTGTGGGCAGGCATGTCAGTCAAGTGTACAGTATATCTGTGTATTTTGTCTATCCAAACTTTTTCTAAAAGGGCATAGAATGATTTACTATAACCCGTTTTACCCAGAGGGACTTTTTAGTACTGTTTTAAATTTTACAAATTCAAAAAAAAAAGTGATAGCATCCTCTGCACCCATGAACCATGTACATGTGTCTGTGTACAGTACTGTAATGAGTATATGTGTGGTAGTGTACAATGCTGTGTGAGGTGGAGAGTGTATGTTGCTACCAGGAAAGGATCTTAACATATATAGCCTGGAAGAAAGACGTGACAGGGGGGATATGATAGAAACATTTAAATATTTAAAAGGAATCAACACGATAAAGGAAGAGAGTTTATTGAAAAGGAGAAATACTACCACAAGACGACAAAGTCATAAGCTAGATGGGCAAAGGTTTAAAGGTAACATCAGGAAATATTACTTTACGGAAAGGGTGGACGCATGGAATAGCCTTCCAGCAGAAGTGGTAGATGTTAATACAGTGAAGACATTTAAGCAAGCATGGGACAGGCATAAGTCTAAACTAGATATAGGATAAGGCCAGGTACTAAGGAAAGTTTGTTTCTATGAATAAGCGTGGTTGTGTGGGGTGTCAGTGTACAATGTAAAAGTGTGTAAGTGTTTTTGGAGAGTGTCAGTGTATTGTGTTAGACTGTGTTGGGTGTTAATTTATGGTGTTAGAGTAAGTGTGTGGGGTATCAGTATACCGTGTCATACCAGGCAGAGTGCTCATGTAAAGTGTGTTTATGAAACACCATAATGTGTTGCAATGTGTGTTAGCATGTGGTGTTAGGCTGAGTGTATGTGTTTCGTATATATAGTGCATAGAGTATATGACCCAGGAAGGGCAGAATAATTATTTCATGTGCCTGGGTGTGATGTGTACCTGGATCAACAATTGCTCTACACCAGGGGTGGGCAATTAATTTTCCCATGGGGCCACATGAGAAATTGGAATGGTTTTAGAGGGCCAGACCTCTACAAACTACAAACTCCGAAGCCTTGTCCATTTTGTTAACTTATGTGCTGTTTAATAAAGTTATTCAAGCCTACGTCATTGGTAGAGGTGCTTGAATAAGTAAGGCCTGAATAACTATTAGCACAGCACAGAAGTGAACAAAATGAACAAGGCTTCGGAGTGCATACCGTATTTTTCGCTCTATAAGACGCACCTGCTGATAAGACGCACCTAGATTTTAGAGGAGAAAAAAAAGGAAAAAATATTTTGAGCTAAAAAATGGGCTAAAATATTTATTACAATAACTGAATAAGCTATGAACACAGTAAGACACACGCAGTAAGACACACACAGACACAGTAAGACACACACAGACACAGTGAGACACACACAGACACAGTAAGACACACACAGACACAGTGAGACACACACAGACACAGTGAGACACACACAGACACAGTAAGATACACACAGACACAGTGAGACACACACAGACACAGTAAGACACACACAGACACAGTAAGACACACACAGACACAGTGAGACACACACAGACACAGTAAGACACACACAGACACAGTGAGACACACACAGACACAGTAAGACACACACAGACACAGTAAGACACACACAGACACAGTAAGACACACACAGACACAGTAAGACACACACACACACAGTAAGACACACACACACAAACACAGTAAGACACACACACACAGTAAGACCTACACACACAGTAAGACCTCCCTCCCTAACCCCCCCTTCTCAGGATCTCCCCCCCCGCCCCGGTCACTTACCTTAAACTCCTGTGTTGGAAGCGTGAGGCGTTTGTCTCGGGTGCCGGCGCTTCACTGCTGATCGCCGGCGTCTGACGTCATATGCCGGCGCCCAGCGTAAAGCGCCGGCACCCGAGACAAACGCTTCCAACACAGGAGTTTAAGGTAAGTGACCGGGGCGGGGGGGGACACCGGACTCATTGGTGAGTCACCAGGACACTCTTTGCGGGCCGGTCCGAGCTATTCAGCGGGCCGGATGTGGCCCGCGGGCCGTGCTTTGCCCAGGTCTGCTCTACACTATAGTCCAGGGGTGCTCAAGTGGGCCACTTCATCAGAAATGTATGTGTGCGTGGGCCGCGCTCATTTTTCACTGAGAGAAAATATGGCCTTTTAGCTTTATAATGCATATTAATACAGGGTTAATTTGGCAAAATGCATGTATTGGCTGCTTGTGCGTGATAGGAGTCTCATTGGTACGTTAAATATATATGATTACTAACAGCAATCACACTCCTATCATGCCCAGGAATACCCAGATTCCAGCATGTACTGGCTGACTTGGCATGATAGGAGTGTGATTGCTAACAGCAATCACACATCTATGATGCCCAGGTTCCAGCATGTACTGGCTACCTGGTCATGATAGGAGTGTGATTGCTGTTAGTAATCATATATTTAATATAGCAATGACACTCCTATAATGCACAAGCAGCCACAGTAGCAAAAGCTAGCAGAAATTACACTTCTATTATGTCCATTGTTAATACTTACATTTTTGTTTTTTTTATTTTTTCCTGCTCTCCTCCGATGTGATGACCCTCTCCTTGCCACGAGGAACACCTTCTGTGGACCGGCCCCCTCGAATGTCACGTGTTCAAAGCCAAACTTTGCAGCCGGGCGGCAGACCACAGCATGAGTGAGCAGTACCGGCCAGTCCGGTCCTGCTCACTCACAAGGGCCGCATCTCGAAGTCCGACAGGCCGCATTTGCACAGTCTGTTAGTCTGTGCAGCTTCTTTACTATTCGATTCTGCTAGGCTTTAAAAAAATTGTCATCTATGTAAAAAAAATGGGGAGGAGGGACAGAACTTCTGTCCATAAGTCTGTAGTTTAACCATGATATTATGGCTTTATGGGCAGATTTTTCTTCAAACAAGAGGAACTTGGTATTCCAAAGCTATGTTTTGTAATTTTTGGAAAATAGATTTACATTGATTAGGGATTACGATTTTTCTAGCACAGAACTACCAATCTGCATTGCAGCAGGTTGTTCATGATCTCAGTGGGACCCTGGTAGCCTCAGACTTCCCTTTTTTGTGTTCATCTAATTAGGAGTTCACATCCTCTCTGCTACATGCTGTTCTGGCAGTCAGGATTTTTCTTTCACTTACTTCAGTTTGTTCTCCCTTCCCCTCTATTCATCATATTTATGTCCCCCTTCCCAAATCATTCACAGTGTACAAGATCTCCTACAAAGTACAGTGATGAATGTAAGTAGTCATCCTCTTCCACACAAACATAAAGTCTCTCTCAACAACACATTTTTAAAGCCCTAGTTTCCCTCCTACTTCCTCAAAAGTACTTTTTTTTGTATTTATTTTGCAAGATACTTATGCAAAGTGGGTACACTTAGTGTATTCCGAATGTGAAAAACATTGTTGTTTTCTTACAGAGATTTCTGAAGTCTATTTCACACTGAGCATGTTTGCAAAAGTATGGTGACTTAACTTATGGATAATTTGCTTTTCATAGAAGAAAGTCTGAAGAAAGTTTATTCTTGCTGTGATCAAAATGCTTTGGGAAGATATCATTCAGAAACTACCTCTGTCATTTTTTATTTATGTTTATATAAGTTGAATCCATGCTCCGCACTTTTGTGTTTTGAGCTAATTTGCATCTCTATTTGCATAACTACATGAAACTGTTTTTTGGCAAATGTGAGATGAGTCTTTGTGTACTTATTGGTCAGTGGTTTTCTCCTTGCAACCATTTTTTGCAGTCTCTTTCTTATTGTGGAATTGTGAACTGACTCAAGTGAGGCCTGCAGTAGAGGACTGGGCCAAGAAAGTTGCGGGTGCGGGCGGACTTTCTGGGGTTGTGGGCGGGAGCGGGCGGTTAGGCACTGTGCCTGCGGGTCCCGGTAATCCCACACAGTCCCGCAAGCCTGCCTTCTCGCTGCTCCCTTACAGTGTCTCCTCTCTTGCTCCGCCCAGGAACAAAACGGAGTCACGTGATGTGACGTCACTTCCTGTGACTCCGCCTTGTTCCTGGGCGGAGCAAGAGAAGAGATGCTGTGAGGGAGCAACTCGAGAGCAGCCTTGCGGGACTGCGCGGGAAATCTGCAGTTCAGTTAAGGAGGTGGGCTTAATTGGCCACAAATGTGGCGGGAGTGGAACACCCACATTGCGGGAGCGGGCGGGATTGGTCAAAAAATCAGCGGAAGCGGGATTAAAAAAGCAGTCCCGTGCAGGGCTCTAGCCTGCAGTTCTTTACATGTTACAGTTTTTGTTTTTTGTATACATTGTACAGCCAATACACTGTATTTGCAGCATGCTTACACCTGTTTGGTAGGCCTCGTATTATACATTTGTATTATTTGAGCCTGTGACTAGCTTAGCGCACCGACATTTTTTCTTTTCCCTGTTTGCACATATTTGAGGTTGTTGGCTCCTCATTAGTCTGGTTGCAGCTTGCTGTCCAGGGGTTAATAGGGAGGAGGTTTAATTGCACCTCCCCCAACACATTAATAAGGTTTTGGTAGCAGTATAAACTGCTTTGTGTGCCCACTATGTAGGAGGTGAGCGTAGGTTCTCACCCTATTGAGAGTGTGCCTTGACGTGGCGGGTGAGCTTAATTATGCTTTGGCCAATTCATATAACCAAAACCTCTCATTTATATTATGTTTATATATTTGTTGCCAACTTTATTAGGGTAAGAAGCGCAGACAGTTTTTGTTTTTTGTTCTTTACATGTTAGCCTGGGTTCTTTTCTTACTTCCTGGATGAGTCATTGATCGGCTCTTGAAGGAATTTTGGTAGGCCAGCCACTCCTGGGAAGGTTCACCACTGTTTTCTCCATTTTTAGATAATGGGTCTTTGCATGGTTCATCTGATTCACAGAGCCTTAGATATGGCTTTGTAGCCCTTTCCAGACTGTCAGTGACTTTGTTTCTCGTTCGTTCCTGAAATTCTTTAGATTGTGGCATCTTGTGCTGCTTTTTGAGACCTTTTATCCTGCTTCACTTTGCAAGACAGACTCTATTTAATTGATGTTTAGATTCAACAGGGGTGGCAGTAATCATGCCTCGGTGTGTCAAGTAAAATTGAACCAAATTATCAATTAAATTTAGTAAATTGGTTGATTTAGTAACTAAAGGGGGAATTAATTTGTGACATAGAGCCACATACGGTTGGATAGATTTTTCTTTCTATACATGCAAAAATGCATTTTGTGTTTCCTAGGTTATTTTTATCTAATATTAAAATTAGTGTGATAATCGGAAACATTTAGGAAAAAGGGGAAATAGTTTTTCACAACACTATATATACTATATGTGCAAAAGTACATATATTACACCAACATGGACATTGATGACATTACATTCTAAATACATAGAAATTAATATGATGTTGGTCCACACTCTGCAACTATAACAGCTTCCACTCTTCTGGGAAGGCTTTCCACAAGATTTTGGAGTGTGTGTGGGAATTTTTGTTCATTCATCCAATAGAGCACAGATGTTGAACAAGAAGGCCTGGCTCTCAATCGCCGTTACAGTTCATCCCAAAGGTTCTCGATGGGGTTGAGATCCGGGCTCTGTGTGGGCCAGTCAAGTTCTTCTACACAAAACTCATTCAACCATGACTTTATACACCTTGCTTTGTGTACTGGGGTACAGTCATGCTGGAACAGAAAAGGGCCTTCCCCAAACTGTTCCCACAAAGTTGGAAGCACAGCATTGTCCAACATGTGTTGGTATGCTGAAGGTGACATACCAAGACATTTTGGACAATGCTATGCTTTAGTATAACTAGAGAGATTTATATATATGATAGCTGAGGGATCACTTTACATTTTTATTTTAAGAATCACATCATATGCATGTTCCTCTTTTCTCTGGTTTTGCTTTCTAGGAGATGTGTTTCAGTGGAACACTATTGGTATTATTAAGCAACTTATCCTATCATATCAAACACATCTGGCTGAAAATCATGGAACACAAAATGAATTGCTTGGTATACATTCTGGCTGCATGGCATAAGAAAAAAATCCGAAAATTGATTGCAAGCGTTAATTTGAAAACAGAGGTAAAACGTATTTTTGAAGTTACACAAATAAAACATGAATGTAGAACAATTAATTAATAGTTATACAAGCAAGTTTTTAATGCTGAGCAGTCACCATGGAAACTACTGGAATGTACCTGATTATTTCTTAACCTATAATCCTTTATAGTGCACCAAAACTACACTTTTTAATCATAGCCCAGTAAGTCTTTCCGCAAGGGAGGTTAATTTTGCCCCTGAAACAAGTTGAAAACATGTTACAATTTATATCTAGCATATTATTATATGTTATATAAAAAAAAGATAACGTAATCACCTGAAACAACAGAGAACTGTGTGGGAGGAAAGACAAAGGTCTGGCTGTAAATACCAAGACAACAAGGAAATAATTGTCCTTCCTGGACTATAATCATGTTTCAAATTATAATTTAAAAAGTAGAGTTTCTTTGTCTGCTTAACTAAAATAAGGTCAAAATTAACAGTATTAGATTCTCAAAATCTAACATCTGAGTACCGTATCTGATCTGCAATCATAGGGAAGCTTGGATGGAGTTTATGATGGAGAAGACAGAGATAAGGCATTCATACATCATAGTCTATTATAAAGGGATTACCGTATATTCTGGCGTATAAGACGACTGGGCGTATAAGACGACCCCCCAACTTTTCCAGTTAAAATATAGTTTGGGCTATACTCGCCGTATAAGACTACCCCTCTACCCAGTATACAACAACCAGCCAATCACGGCAAGCGATGTACCTTACTGGTGATTGGCTGGTTGTTGTATACAAAGCCTGCTTGGATTGGGTGAGTCAGCTCTCCCTAACATATGCCTGTCCACACACACATGTATAGACATACACTGCCCTCACACACCCCTTCCTTTACACACATATACACGTACACACCAGCTTACACACATATACACATACACTGCCCATTCACAGACATATACATACATACACTCCCCTTACACACACATATATATATATATATGTGTGTGTGTGTATATATATACACACACACACATACTAACATACGCCTGTCCATACATACACATTTATACACTGCCCTCACCACACATCCCTGCCTTTACACACACTGCCACTCTGTGTGTGTGTCCCGAGATATGCTGCCACTCTGTCCCCCCCCCCCGAGATGTGCCCCCCTCCCCTAGACTTACCAGTGCAGACTCCTGGGTGTCTTGCGGTGCCGGCAGGGGACATCTATTCTACGCAGAATGGTATACAACTTCCGGTGCCGGCACTTCCGGCACCGGAAGTTGTGTACTGTTCTGCACTGGTAAGGAGGATTGTTAAAGCTTACCGCGCAGGCGTTCACCGGCGAGCATAAACAACCTCCGCTGCCGGCATGTCTGCACGATGTGCTTTAACAATCTCCCTTGCTGGGACTCCCCCCGTGGGAATTCCCGGCAAGGGAGATTGTTAAAGCACACCGAGCAGACGTGCCGGCAGCGGCGGCTTAAGCGCATCGCCGCTGCCGTGATGCGCTTAGACAACCTCCCGTGCCGGCACTCCCCCTGTGGAAAGTGCGTATAAGACGACCCCCGACTTTTGAGAAGTTTTTCACGGGTTAAAAAGTCGTCTTATACGCCAAAATATACGGTATATGATCTCTGTTGCTATCTGAAGCCCATCGACCAAACACCCTGGGATCGCGAGGGGCAGCTGCTACTGACCGCTGGGTGTCCCCAGCGATCCGTAGCAGCCACTCCCCCTCAATTCCGTGCACGTGATCGCTTTGCAGCGAATCAAGAGCACGGAATTTAAATATTTTAAAAAAAAACTGCGGTCTTCAATTGAAGACCCAGTTTTCCAAAGCCGGTCCGGAAGGGGTTAAATGCCGGGAATCAACAAGGGAAGGGAGAAACCAGTCACTGCTCGGTCTAAATAAAAGCAGGGATTTGATGCATTCAACTATCAATTTAGTGTTTCTGCCAGTTTCAGTAGGTTATCTATACACTGGCAACAAATCTACAATTTGATTACCATTTATAATTTATACCCAAGTATAAGACGCTCCCATGTATAAGACGCACCTTAATTTTGGGGCCCGAAATTTGAAAAAATATATATTACATTACGTTATTGTACTGGCTGCCTGGGCAAGATATGAGTGTGATTGCTGCTAGCAATTGTTAGCAATCACACTCCTATCATGCTCAGGCAGCCAGTACATGCACATCACTTTCAGCCTCTCTGTGCCCCCTACACACGCATCCATGCTATCACACAAACACACACACACACATATATTCATTAATTTACTCCCCCACCCTTACCTGAACTGCAGATCTTCTAGTGCCGCTCGCAGACTTCCGTGGGGGCCGCTGTTTCCCTCTGTGTTGCTCGAACAGGAACTGAGCGGAGTCATGTGATGTAAGGTACATTTACGTGTCTCCACTGGGTTCCAGTGTCGCCACGACGGGTCAAGAGACGCTTCTGAACAACAAAGAGGTAAGCAGCAGGTCCCATTTCCGGTAAAAAAAAAAAATCTACCACCACTGTATAAGACGCTCCCAGTTTTTAGACCCCAATTTTTTCTAAAAAAAGGTGCGTCTTATACATGGGGAAATATGGTAATCAACTTGTCAGCATGCAGAAAAAATTGTCTGATCCTTGTTTACATGAAATGATTTGTGATGTGCAATGATAAGTCCCCCTACCATAAATTAAACACAAACATATTTATTTTTATAAACATAGTTGGGTTTTTTTAAAAAGTTTGCACCTGAGGTTTTTTTACTACAAGCTGGGAAATGCTGGCACCTTGTGGTCCCATCATCCCCTTGCGAGCCCCCCCAACTCACATGCGCACACACATTTACACAGGCATTTATACACTCACTCTAACATCCATTAACACTCACGCATGTCCCTGACATCCCTTTAAGAGAGTGCTCCTAATCTCAGCTTGTTACCTGTATAAAAGACACCTGGGAGCCAGACATCTTGCTGATTGATAGGGGATCAAATACTTATTTCACTGAGTAAAATGCAAATCAGTTTATAACTTATTTGAAACGTGTTATTCTGGGTTTTTTTGATGTTATTCTGTCTCTCACTGTTCAAATAAACCTACCATTAAAATTATAGACTGATCATGTCTTTGTCAGTGGGCAAATGTACAAAATCAGCAGGGGATCAAATATTTTTTCCTACACTGTACACATACTTAAACTATCACATACATGCACACACTTAGACATACACATTCATCCTTGCACACTTACACATTCATGCTTACACACACATGTACACATTAATGCTCACACACATATACATCCTCACATACACTTGCACTTAAAAATCCATGCTAACACATCCATTCATGCAGTGCTTGCTTGATAATAAGATGACCCCGGGTATAAGACGACCCCCCAAAATTTTAGTATTAATTTAGGGAAAAATATGTATTTTATTTCCTTTTTTGCCAACTTGCCCCCCAGTTATGCACATCTGACCACATTTATGCACATCTTTCCCCAGGCTTGCCACTCTGACCCCCAGATATGCCTTATACCCCCTATATACCACTCTGCCCCCTGATATACCACTCTGCCCCCCTGATATGCCACTCTGCCCACAGACTTACCAATGCATCCCTAGACTTGCCCCCCCATGCTCCAGACTCTCCTGGTGTCCAGTGGGGGCAGCCGGTGGACATGTGCGAGATGCACGTGGACAACCTCTATGCGCAGACATCCACTGGCTGCCAGAGAGAAGGATCCAGGTCCCCCGCAGCGCTGCTATTTGAGGGCGGATTTGAGGGCGAATTATAAGATGACCTTGAATATAAGATGAGGGGTATTTTTCAGAGCATTTGCTCTGAAAAAACCTTGTCTTTTATTCAAGCAAATACGGTACATTCTCACTGTAACATACATACATACTCACTTTCTCACCCCCTCATTAACTTCCTTCTAGGTCGCGTCACGCCAAAATTCCCTGAGGAGCCAATTAAAACCAATGTAGCCCCACACAGCTGCCTAGTCTGCTTATATGGTGGTGACATCTATGGTTGTATTTCTCTTACAATTCACAAGGTTCTAACACAGATTTCAGTGGATTTATGGTCTTACCAGTGATCTTCTGTACGCAATGATGTACAGTCCAAACATTAAGTGCAACATATGTCAACTTATATATAAGTTCATAGCACATGCATGGTAGAAAACAACATTTTATACAGAATGTGATTGAAAAATGAACTAATGCTACAAGAACAAGTAGAAACATTTTTTTCTCTTGAAGATTGATGAGGTTGGAGTAGCCATTTTATTATAAAACCTGTCAAACCAAACCACCAGGGAAAACTGGCTGCTTCAGGATAGAAGGCACAAAATTGCCTGTGAGTACTCAATGGAACCATATAATCACTGTCGTCTTTGACTGCAAAGAATCAATAACCAAAGAAAAATATGAATGCAAATGGAGCAAAATAGAAAAAGGAAGGACCACAGAATTTCTTTATAATTTTGATGATTTTTTGTTATATTGGATGTGAACACAGTGATGCCGAATTAAATGCATGGGAGCTTTTCCAATGTATGCCATTTCAGAATGCGTCTGTGATTTACCAGCCCCCTCACCTGAAATTATTTGTCTCTGCTGCAAACCTAGTGGCTGACAACTTTATCACAGATGTATGATTCATGGTGTTTCAGAAGTGTTCAATATCAGTAATGGTTTGCTGTACAAAAGGTTGACAAATGTACATCAACTACATACCACTCAACTCTATTAAATAAAACATTTTTTTGACAGAAATATTCAGTTTTTATAAAGTATAAATTATATGCTATGTACATTTAAAGTATATTATTTTAATGAATTTTGATTCACATACACAATGTTTTAAAGCATGGATATAACATAATTAAAAAAAAAAAAAAGTAAAAAAAAAATAACCACTTCTATTCATTTAGGAATAATTATTTAGGGTTTTAGTCAAGTGGTTAGTTGTAAATGAACCTCATCTCACAGGGCTAAAAGACATGATGGAGCAAACCTAGAGAAGAAATTACCGTATTTGCTCGATTATAAGACGACCCTGATTATAAGACGACCCCCCAAAATCTGAATATTAACTTAGGAAAAAAAGAAAAAGCCTGAATATAAGACGACCCTAAAGGAAAAAAGTTTTACCAGTAAATGTTAATTCATGTAAACTATTTTTTTTAATAAAAGCTATGATTGAGAAAAATATTTTTTTTGTTTTTATTTCTTGTATTTTCCAACCTGTCCCCCAGTTACGCACATCTGCCCCCAGGCTTGCCACTCCAATATGGCACTGTGGCCCATGATATGCCTTTTAACCCTCTATATGCCACTGTGCCCCATGGTATGCCTTTTGACCCCCTATGTGCCACTCTGCCTCCAGAAATGCCTTATACCCCTATATCCCATTCTGGCATTTAGGGGGTTAAAATGCATATTATGGGGCAGAGTGGCATATAGGGAGGTATAAGGCATTTCAGGAGGCAGAGTGGCATTAAGGGAGTTAAAAGGCATTGTATAGAGCACTCTGCCTCCAGAAATGCCTTATACCCCTATATGCCACTCTGGCATTTAGGGGGTTAAAATGCATATTATGGGGCAGAGTGGCATATAGGTGTATAAGGCATTTCAGGAGGCAGAGTGCTCTATTAAATGCCCCCTTAACGCCACTCGAGAAATGCCCTATGCCCCCATTTAACACACACACACACACACACACACACCCTATACCCCCATTTAACTAACACACACACACACACACACTCTCCCCTCCCCTCCCCTCTCAGCCCTCTCTTACCGGTGCTTCCAGCCGGGGCAGCGGGTTGACGTCGCCTTCTGCTGCAGCCGGAAGGAGGTGGAGTTGGCAGCGGGGGTTTGTATCCGTCCGTCGCGTATACTTTCCCCGGCTGTCAGAGATCAGAGTTCCCCGCACCGGTGCGGGGAACTCTGATCTCTGACAGTCGGGGAAGGTTTGCGCGACGGACGCAGACAACCCCCGCTGCTAGCCACACCTCCTTCCGGCTGCAGCGGACGTTGTCTACGCGGATCGCGTAGACGTCAACCCGCTGCCCCGGCAATACAGCAGGAAGCACCGGTAAGTGTGTGTATGATGGGGGGGGGGGGGTGAGACAGGAGGATCCAGGTCCCCTGCAGCGGTGCGGGGGATCTGGATCTTAGTCTCCTAATCAGACTCTATTTGAGGTCTGATTAGAAGACGACCCCGATTAGAAGACGAGGGGTATTTTTCAGAGCATTTGCTCTGAAAAAAACCTCGTCTTATAATCGAGCAAATACGGTATTCCAACTCGCTATTTTGTGAATAAACCTTAAAGCATCAACAGAAAAAAATCTGAAATGGCAAGGCTAAACATATAAACAAAGAACTTGATGACAGATAAAAACTATTTGGCCCATCCATTTGGACTCAAATATTAATCACTTCTTGGTCATTATGACATTATCTTTCAGGTCTTTCTATGACTTCGTTAAGAAAACATTAGACATGTCCAAAGCATACAAAACTTCACATTTTGAATATATGGCGCAATTTTCACTTGCCCACGTATGATTGCATCTCTTACATGCGAGTATATGCAAGTTGCTTTTTTTTTTTGCTAATGAGAGTTGACTTTAGTGAATTTGGAAGTTGGACATTTTTGCCAATTCACAAACACTCATACTTTAATAAATAGACCTGCCCATGTTCTTAGTATCATAATCCCTCTCCAAAAATATTCATATATGTCATATATTACACAATATAAACCAGAAAAGTTCCTAGATGAACTGTTAACACACTTATTGTGGATGAAATTTTTTCATAAAACATACTTAGTCATGTTAATATTTGGTAATGTTAAAACTGAAATTTCCTCCTTGTGAGAACATTAATGAAAATAAAGCAATATCACATGTACTGTATTTTCCAGACCTTTCTCAACAAAACAGGATAGTATGAATACCAGCCTTTTATATGACCAGTGCCTAATCTTTGTTTCTCTTTGTGTGATAATTATGAAGCAATTATAAATGCTTAGTTAACAGTTTATAGTGGTGAAAATTAATTGGAATTAACCCAGAACAGACATATAAAGGAAATAAATTCCCCACTCAGTTGGGCATTCTAATGTAACAAATATATCAAAGGCGTTTTCAAACAGTATCGAATACTACAGGAACCCAGGAACATTGCAAATGAAAGCTTTTTGTTGTTACACTGAATAGGTATACAGTGCTGGTAAATATGTTCATGCATAAAATTGCAATCCTAGATTTACATGTATTTTTTATTATGCCATTCTGAAAAGATCATATTTTGTCTGTGCAAGACTCCTCTAAGTACTCAAGGATTCGCTGTTGCCATGGCAATGGTGGTGACTGAATGAATTTCTTTTTGTAAAACACATAATAAAATACAGCGTCAGCAAAAAAAAAATAAAAAAAAATAACCCAGACTGCATTTTAAATTAGATTTCTACTACCAAAGTAGAATCCCTTGATTTGCTTATTGAAAAATACATACATAATTCTAAATGCCCAGTTTATTTAATGAAACTTCAACAACCAGTAAGATAAAATTTAAACTTTGATTTGGAGAGGAGGTGACAGAATTTCATTGTAAACTGTACTCTTTATTATATTGTGTTTGGATTTACATCTGAAGCATCTATCTGTGCAGACTAGTGTTACCCTCAAGCTTTGAAAGATAATTTAAAACATTTAATATGCTTAGCAGCAGAGAATAGGTGAAGTCACTTTTCACTGTGGAACAATTATATTAATAAACAAAATCAGAACAAAAACTCTCCAAAAGTACAAAATAAAGCACAAAGCAGAATCAGTCATAGATATGTTTGTATATACATACACTATGTGGACAAAAGCATTGGGACACACCTCTTGATTACTAAATTCAGGTGTTTCAACCAGACCCATTGTCACAGGTGTATAAAATGAAGCACCTAGCCACGCAGTCTGCATTTACAAAGATTCGTAAAAAGAAAATGGCTCGTTCAGAAGAGCTCAGTGGTACTGTGATAGGATGCCACCTTTGGATTAAGTCGGTTTGTGAAATTTCATACCTGCAAGATATTCCAACTGTAAGTGGTATTATCGGAAATCTTTTAGGTACAGCAGCACGAAGTGGAAGATCACGTAAAATCACTGATTTGGGTCACTGAGTGCTGAGGTGCATGATGTGTAAAAGTCACCAACGCTCTGCTGATCTCATAGCTGAAGAGTTCCATACTTCCACTGGCAGTAACATCAGCACAAACACTGTGCATGGGAACTTCATGGAATGGGTTGTCATGGCCGAGCAGCTGCATGCAAGCCATCACATCACCGAGCGTCGGATCGAGTGGTGTAGAGCACGCCACCACTGGACTCTGGAGCAGCGGAAATGTGTTCTGTGGAGAGACAAGTTACATTTCTCTGTTTGGCAGCCTGATGGGCAAGTCCAGGTTTGGCGGATGCCTGGCTGCATTGTGCCAACTGTAAAGTTTGATGGAGGAAGGATAATGGTATGGGACTGTTTTCCAGGGGTTGGGCTAGGCCCCTTACCTCCAGCGAAGGAAATTTTAATGCTTCAGCATACTAAGACATTTTGGACAATGCTATGCTTCTAACTTTGTGGGAACAGTTTGAGGAAGGTCCTTTTCTGTTCCAACATGACTGTGTTTGATGTAAAAGAACTTGACTGGCTCGCACAAAGCCCTGACCTCGAACCCATCGAACACCTTTGGGGAGAATTGTAATGGAGATTGCGAGCCAGGCCTTCTTGTCCAACATCAGTGCCTGACCTCACAAATATATATATGGTTTTGGTAATGTAAAGGCCCTAATACACCACACTCAGCACTGACTTCCCATGTAGCTAGCCCCACCCTTATACATGGTCAACCATGATGCCACTTCAGCTATAGGCAGCCTACCTGGTATCAGAATACCGTTGTTTAAAACATGTATTTTGTGCATTTGTATAGAACAGCATTTTACAGAAATGGAAATGTCTAGGATCAATAAATACAGAAAATATGAAAAGTGCATGAGTTATGCAATGCAATCTACAAACAGCACTTTAAATCATTCAGGTAAAATCTGCCAATATGCAAAAATAAGTCAAACAAAGTAAGGTTGCCAGTGTAATGTGGATAGAGACGGGCCACTTGCCAGGGCCAGTGATAGTGATTAAGCCCTGACCCCTAGTGACTGATTTGGCACACTCTCTTGTGGGTGAGCACAGAAAGAACCCATTAAGGTGGCATACATCTAAAGGAATAGTCTATAGACAATATGCCCCTGCTTGGAAACAGTGGTTCTTAACCTTTTTGGTGTCACACCTCCCTTGTGAAATCTGATCACCCATGCCTCCCATCTTTTAACGGTCCAAATTTTAGGCTTAGGCAAGATGAGTTTGCATAAAACAATTTATAGTTGTAAGGCTACTCACACCTCCCCTGGAGCCGATCCAAACCTCCCCAGATGAGGCTTGCCCCACAGTTTTAAAACAACTGATCATCATTTCACTGCGCTGAGTTAATCATCTGTAGTTAAATTACAATCCTGTTGACCTACAACCAAAAGCACAGAGGCTTTTTATTGACATAACCCTGCATGCCTGGTGAACACTGCACTGAGGTATAATAAGAATAGAAATTAGCTGGTAGTACAAGGGGACATAAGAGACCAGAACAGCTTTTACTTGTCCTGTAAATTGCGTGGTATAACAAATAAACGATTAGAAGCAATTTTATATCTTCAGTGTATTTTGTTTATTTCTTGCATAATTTTTTTTATTTCTTATGGCATTAGAAACAAGCAATAACATTTTCATCCATACTGTCTTTGTCGTTTTGAAAAGAAGATTATATTCTCCAGCAATTTACTGAGTGTTAGTCTCTACAAAATGAACATGTAATTTAATTCTTGTTAGCTCCCACCTAAATTATTGGCGATGTGTACTTCTGGCACCCAGTAGTGCACTGTGTCACAATATAATTTGTTTACCAGAATGGGTTTATACTAGGTTGATTCTGTTGGTGTGGTCATGGGTGTAGTTTTACTAGTGTCAACAGGGGCGTACCTAGAGTATTTGGCACCTGGGGCGGATCCTGTATGTGGCACCCCCCCCCCACACACACACTTTAAAACTGCATAGCTTCTACCGTTATATACTGGCGCAGACACTGAAGGTGGTACAGCATTACTGTTATCATTATATACTGAGGTAGAAATTGACGGTGGTACAGCATAACACCTATCACTATATACCGAGGCAGACATTGAGGGTTGTACAGCATAACACCTACCACTATATACTGAGGCAGACAATGACGGTGGTACAGCATAACACCTATCACTATATACTGAGGCACACATTGACGGTGGTACAGCATAATCCCTATCACTATACATTGAGCCAGACATTGACAATAGTGCAGCATAACTCCTATCACTATATACTAAGCCAAACATTGATGTGGTGTAGGCCTACCACTTCATTAGTAGTAGGGATGCACCGAAACGAATTCTGGACTGAAACCGAAAATGCAGCATTTACCTCGCCGAAACTGAATATGACCCCCCCACACCATAAAAAAAATCTAACACTTTTATTTAAAGTAAGTAACACACCAAAACACCAAAATAGGACAAAACAATTAAATAACAATATTAATATATATATATATATATATATATAATTGTTAACAGCAATCACATGCCTATCATGCCCAGGCATACCCAGATTCCAGGATGTACTCGCAGACTTGGCATGATAGGAGTATGATTGCCCTATCTACCCCTTCTCACTCCCTTCTGCCCTATCTACCCCTTCTCACTCCCTTCTCCCTATTCCCCGTCTCACTCCCTTCTCCCTATCTACCCCCTCCTAACTATCTACCCTCTCCCTCTTTGAAGTTCACTTACCTTTCAGGAGTCCTGCGGTGGGGGTGCAAGGCCTCTGTCTCCCAGCTCTGCCACTGTATGGAACAGTATAGAGTGATGGGAGTTATGATGTACTTTAGAGCATAATTATATAATGAAAAATACATTGGAAATGGTACAGCATAACACCCATCACTCTCACACAGTCCAACACTGTCCAATCCACACTTACCAATCCACATTTACCAATCCACATTTACCAATCCACACATACCAATCCACACATACTAATCCACTGTCACTGTCACTTAATGCTTTCCTACCTTTCCTCTTTTCTCCTTACAACTCCTTTTCGCTCCTCTTCTTCAGTTCTTATGTCTTCTTCTGGTTCAGAGGGCACGGACAGCGGTGGGCGCGGCTTCAGTGTTGTGCGCCGGGATCTGACAACAAACCCCGGCGCACAGCAGCTGTTGCCCCGCGGATCGCAAGGGAGCGGTATCGGAGGTCTTTAACAGACCTCCGGCTCCCTTGAGTGATGTTAAGCCGAGTTCAAGGGAGATCCTTGAACCGGCTGAAAATTACTCAAGAGAGCCGGAGGTCTGTTAAAGACCTCCGATACCGCTCCCTTGCGAGCCTGCTCCTCCTGCTACTGTCATTACTGTCTATCCGACTCTGGAGGGGTGCCGGCAAGTTGGCACCCCCCTGATGAGCGGCACCCGTGCACATTGTAACATGTTTGATATGATTTGTGCTGCACAAACTTGTTTTGTTGCCTTAATCATGATAGTAATGGACTCTATCACTGTCTTAGTATCCATCATTAAAGTGTTTATTTTGATAATGTCACCAATATTTCTTAATGACAATTTCTTAATTTCTTGACAAATCAAACCAAATTTGATTTTTTTTTTTCTAAGAATCACTTTTGAATAACATTTTAATTCAACTTATTTCCTTTATATAGTACAATTTTGATGAAACAGCAATGCAGTTGGCAGAATAAAATTTTGGCGTAGATAAAAAGATTTCAATAAGTGCCAAATAAGATGCATATAAACCATCTGTTCACAAAATTATGTAGCATTACACTTATTAAACTGGCACCTGCTGTCTCTTCTCTACTTTACTGAAATACAGGTTTATTGTTTGGATCTTTAATAATTTCATAAGGAGTTAATGAAAATTACTTATTATTTATTCTTCATAATATTACTAAATAGAGATTAAATATACAATTTAGCATATTTTGTGTGTATCTCTCTCTCTCTCTCTATATATATACAGTATGCATGTTAGAATGCATATGTGTGTGTTAACATGTATGTATAAGTGTATGTGAACATAAATATGTATGTGTAGTACTTCTGTAGGCTTTGTGTGTTTGAGCACGTTTGTGTGTTAGCATGGATGTGTATGTGTTGGCACAGATGTGTGTGTGAGCATGAATGTGTATGTGTAAGTGGTATGCGAGGGAATGTGTGTTAGCATGAATGTGTATGTGAGCATGAATGTGTAAGCATTTGTGTTTGTGTAATTGTGTGTGCATATGTGTGCAAGTGCAAATGTTGGTAGGCAAGAGGCTGATAGGGCCACTTTTGCTTTACTTGCCCCCTGGGCCAGAAGGTGACAGCCCTCGCTTGCTGCATGCTATGTATGACCGATCCAGCATGCAGGAAGTGACATCCCATCCGGGATCTGCACACAACTTAGAGATAGATAGAAGAGAGGAAGAGTGGGCAGGGCCACAGGCAGTTTGTTTGGCGGTAAAGATGGCACAGGCTTTTTTGGGGCACTGATAAGCTGGTTGGCAGCAAATATGGCACAGGTAGGCTATTTGGGGCACAAAAGGCACATGAAGACTATTTGGGGGGCAAATATTTTACAGACAGGATGTTTGTGGGCACTGACAAGTTGTTTGGAAGCAAAGATAGCAAAGGCGGGTGGGTACTGATAAGCCATCTGGGAAAAGGCACAGCCAGGCTGTTTAGTGGCACTCATAAGCTGTTTGGGGACAAAAGTGGCACTGCGGGACATTTTGCTTTTGAAGTAAAAAATTGCCCTGGGGCCTTGTGGTTTCTATTTTTTCTCCGGTGATAGCAATAGTCAACCGTAGGACAATACTGAAATAAGAGACATTGTGATGGTGTTGCGACCACCGTGGCGTCTTACCTGCGGGATACCGGGTCGCACACCCTTGGAGCCAGATACCACAGCAAACCTTCAGAGGTCTAGTGGATGGCCCATGCCTTGACAGGTCAGGGCTGTTTTGGCGGCAAAAGGGGGACCTACACAATATTAGGCAGGTGGTTATATATATTCATCTGTAGTGGGCTCTGTCCTTAGGCCCAAAATGAGGATAAATTGCTTTGCTGATTATCATTGATATATTGGCACATAAAAGGTAACTGATTACTTTTTTTCCCCACAAGTTTTGCTCCCATTTAATGGCCAAGGTTTCAAAGAAGGTGATTATCTGCATTAAGAAAGAGAGCAGTACGAAAACAGCAGTAGTTTCAATTTTCTAACCCTGTTCCTAAAGTTGGGATACTCCAAAATTATTTAATTGTAAATTTTTTTAGATATTTTTTTCTATCATTCTAAAGATTTATTCTATTTTATTCAAAGCATGTTCAGTTGCTAAAAATAGTCTATTCGTTTAGCAGTAACCATGGTAACTGAAATGCTTTATACATTGGCTTTTCAAGCAAAACTGTATTGTAAAATTTCACGATGAATTCTTTTTTTCATATCATCTCACTTGACATTTGTGATAGTCTTTTAACACAGCAATAACTTTTATGTTTTGTCCCTGGAGAAGAGAAGAAGCTGGCAGCATTGATTTATTTTTTACAAGAACTGTAACCTATTTTTTAAAGGATGAATGAAATTGACAGTTGAAAATCTTAAAACTTGTCCAACACAATGGAATTCTGTAAGCAGTGAAAACTGGACAAGCATCACAGGTATTTATCTATTAAGTGTATACCTGGAATTCTAGATACCCCTCTCCTCTTCCCTTCTTTCAAACAAAGTCATTTGGTTGCATTGATGGTGCTTTTGGTGACTTCCTCTCCCTCTCATTGGATGAACATGGGAGAGGTAGTCACTGGAAGAGATTAGGGCAAAATGATGGTGCTTTTGGTGATGTCCTCTGGAAGATTGGGAAAAGGATGTCACCGGAAGTGCTGCCATCTGGGCAGAAGTTTCCACCGGGTTATGTCCACTGAGATGCAGACGAAGATAGAAGAGGGGTCTGGCCTTGTTTTCGTGGCTTTGTACAAATTGCCTAATTTACCAAAATTTGGTAAACTTGCAATTTGTATGAATCTGAATGAACTCTACCAGATATGTATATGGTTTAATGTCTACTTCCCATGTCTCCAGCAGACGTTAGAAGGCTTAGGGAAATGTTTATGTAGTGTTTCTGGCGTTTTTGCCATCCTGTGAGTAATTTGCAGTTATTCTGGTTACTGGGAGATCATTGTGCATGTAACTGGAAGATTTTGTACCATTGTTCCATTGATATTTCTTCTAGTTCATTATTCCATTGCTTCCACTGGTATAAGGGATAAGCCAAACGGCGAATGATTTACGTAAACTGGAAAAATGGTCAGAGGTGTGGCTACTGGCATTTAAAGTGGATAAATGCAAAGCAATGCATCTAGGGTATAAAAACCCAGGGACAGAGCATATAACATTTGATACAGTCTTAACATTAATGTGTGATTTAGGGGTGATTATTTCAAAGGATTTAAAGGTACCAGAATGCTTGGTTGTAAAGGGAGAGGTATTAGCAGTAGAAAGAGGGAAGCGCTTACGCTGTTATACAGAGCACTGGTGAGACCTCACTTGGAGTATTGTGTACAGTACTGGAGACCATATCTGCAGAAGGATATAGATATGTTGGAGAAAGCCCAGAGAAGGGCTACTAAAATATATAGCCTGGAAGAAAGACGTGCCAGGGGGGGATTTGATAGAAACATTTCAATACGTAAAAGGGAGTCAACATGACAAAGGGAGAAAGTTTATTTAAAAGGAGAAATTTTACCACAACAGGTATTTCAGGTTTTGAGAGTCTGGACATTGGTGTATAACTCGTACTGCTTGTAGTGGAAGGCTTTTCCTTCAGCACAATATAAATATTTAGATCAATGTCCTGTGTGGATTATAGTGCAAAATATGATCTTGCCAAATTAATACACAAAGAAAAACATGTAGTTGTGAACTTAATGTCATCAAGATTTCTTCATCATGTCCACATATCTCAACAACACACAACAAAGGCAATACTATTCTATTATAGGCAACTGCTTTGATATCTTTGTTCAATGTACTGTGGTATTAAATCACTTGCGTCCCATGCTTTGCAAGACTTCATCCATCATGGAATGGCAGCTAGGCACCTAGAAAGAAATCCTACATCCTATTAAAGCACCATCAATCATTAAACATTAGCAATCTACAGTTAATTATTTTCTAGTGAATTCATAATTATACTATACAGGGTTAATTATAGGGAAACACACATCAGTGACTGGAATTGTTCTTTTGTGTGTAATAAATTATAATACCATTACTTATGTGATAATAAGTTATCTTTTTTGTTTGTTTAGCCTCTGGATATTGTACATGCAAGACAGAGAGCATAGTACCAAACCCCTATGCGTCATCTCTATCTACATGGAATGATAAAGCATTTCAAACTGGAGAATTATCAGAAAAAGTGGTTACTACAGAAAATGTTGATTTGGATGGCTTTTCCTATACACCCATAGTAAAACTTCCAGTGGCTTAATTGCAGGACCCAGTGGTATAATAAAGCAGTATGTATGTGGAGTGACATCTGATATCCTACTAAAGGGCACAAATACCTCCCAAAAAGATATATTTCCAAGAGGAATAACAGACAGGGAGGATGATAAACAATAAATACCTAAAGGAATATTTAACAATTAGAATGAGGGAAAGATAGGTCATGGGAGGAAAATTGGTGAAGGATATAATATAATGAGGTGAGGAGGTAAGGGAACAAAGCTCTTATACAGAAAATGCTTCTCAGAATATTTCTAAAATTAATGTGGCATAATTTAGCAGAAAAATATTTGCAAACTTATTTTTGGAAGATTTAAAATGATATGTGTATTATAAATGGGTACTTTGTACAAGAATATGTGTAAAGTTACTATTGCAAATGTAAATGATATGAAGATTTTACAGTATATTCTTCAAAGAAATAATATAATTTAGTACTCGTTTGTTATATCTTACTTCTGATATCTGATGATGATGGAATAAATGCTACATCAACTGTATAATCTGCTAATTACATATTTCTAGAGCTTGTATGCTGAAGATAATGGCGGATGTTCTTGTTAGTTAGTATAAAAGAGAAATGAAACGACTGTGGTACTCTATAGAAGTGGCACGAGTATAGAAGGAGAAGGTAGCGTTTAGGAAATAAAAAGCAGGCATAGAATGTAAAAAAGATGGAAGTAAATATAAAGCTAAGCATGAGATGTATACAAAAAGCATTAAAGGCATACACACTAAGATTGCCAGCTTGCTGCTAGAATAATAAAGACCAATAAGTACACAAAAGAAAGCTAGAATTTAGCGCATTCCCAGCTAATACCATTCACCTATCTAAGGCATAATTATTGGGGATTCCGTCAGACTATATGGCCATATATTGTTTAGCCTGCCACCTCGTCAAAGTACCCCAAATTTGGGTACTTTGTACAAGAATATGTGTAAAGTTACTATTGCAAATGTAAATTATATGAAGATTTTACAGTATATTCTTCAAAGAAATAATATAATTTAGTACTCATTTGTTATATATTAAAGCCTATGATATTTTTTTATCATAATAATCACTCTTATAGAATTAAATCTTTCGTAGTTTTACAGGAAAATATCAGCATTCACAGGCTATATAAAATATTTTTCTTCTGAAGTATACTGTATCAATTTTATATATTCTAATAGCATAATTATATTAAGCTTTTTAATGCCGTGATAGGAACAAAGTATCATTTATGTAGTGGGCAATCTGCTGTCATTGGTTGTTATTGTTCACACCACAAAATATACAAAAAGGCACTCAGTGAGAGAGACAGGGGAAACAGAGGAGTAGGTACTCACTGGATACAAATATATCACCCTCATTTATAAATGAGGAGAAAGTAGAAACATCAGCCAGGATAATAGTCAAAGCTGTTTTTTTCTTTATTTCTGAAAACGCCGACCGGTTTGGGCGTGATAAAAACCCTTACCAAGGTGAAAGATACAAAATGGTATGCACAGATAACCTTAAATACCCTCCCATTAAGGTCATGTGACCTAAATGGGGCAGTAGTAACAAACAATCACATAATTGGTTACCAACAACCTGAACAATGTATAATACAAAAACAATACAAAAAAGATATTATCACTTCCATTCCCATTATTTATACACCATAGAATAGTAGAAATGTATAATGTTACTGAAAAAAAAATGAAATAAAAAATGAATTAATACTTAAAGGATTGCTATTTATAAAAACAGAGACCAATTAATCTCTCTATTAAGGCCTGCCTGATTATTTTCATTTTGCAAAGCTCCTAATCCAAAATAAAAAAGGATTTACAGCGTAATAAAGTCCTCACCCTATCCCTGCTTCTAGATTGAACAGGGACCATCTCTAAACCATAAAATCTCAATTTTATATTGGTTGTTATTGTTAACTGTATGGACAAATATCTGGGGATGATGACTTTCCCTATTGTGAGATTTGTACTGGTTAATCTGTAAAATGTGTGTAGGTATTTACTGAATTATGCTGTGCTTAACAAATGGGTTGTGTACATCATTGTTAAAAACGTGCTTGCTGTCTAAAGGAGCTTCTACAACAGGATATAATCCCAAATGGAATTTTTGTGAAAACTGATATTGGATTCTTAGATGATGCCTTTTTGATATTCAATATTGTAAATCATTGTGTAGAAAAATACAAATAAAATGACCAAAATAAATATTTCAATTTACAGCTTTAACCAATCATAACATAAATGATTGTGATTTGATTTTCTGATCATTCTGCACTGTTAGTAAGAACATCTTACTTCTGATATCTGATGATGATGGAATAAATGCTACATCAACTGTATAATCTGCTAATTACATATTTCTAAAGAAATTCTTCTGTCAAAGGTTCCAGAGCTTGTATGCTGAAGATAATGGCGGATGTTCTTGTTAGTTAGTATAAAAGAGAAATGAAACGACTGTGGTACTCTATAGAAGTGGCACGAGTATAGAAGGAGAAGGTAGCGTTTAGGAACTAAAAAGCAAGCATAGAATGTAAAAAAGATGGAAGTAAATATAAAGCTAAGCATGAGATGTATACAAAATAGGGGCATGCACAACCTAAAAAGCATAAAAGGCATACACACTAAGATTGCCAGGTTGCTGCTAGAATAATAAAGACCAATAAGTACACAAAATGTACACAAGAATTTAGCGCATTCCCAGCTAATACCATTCACCTATCTAAGGCATAATTATTGGGGATTCCGTCAGACTATATGGCCATATATTGTTTAGCCTGCCACCTCGTCAAAGTACCCCAAATTTGGCAAGTCCTTTATGGCTGTATTGCTTGCCGATGAGCTGAAAAAGTGGGACTGCATTGCAATTTAGCCTAAAAGAGATTCTGAAGCAATTGAAAGCATCTTCTAGACACCATTAAGGATGCACCGTTGTTGCAGGAGGTGCTGTTCAATCCCAATGTTTGATCAGAACATGCAAATATGCAGAGCACAAAAAATATATACAAAACCTAAAAGCATAAAAAGCATACACTATTAGAATTACATTATTAGATGTGCCAAAACACACACAGAGGAAATACTGTATATACTGTAAGTGAAAGGAGAAAAGGTAGACGAGGGATAGCAAAAGACACATGAAGGGAGCTATATAAATAAGGATAAAGATCTAGCTGACTGGCTAAGTAATACTTCTGTTGAGTTTTTACAGAGGAAGGTGAAGGGAAGGGACCTCAATCCTCAAGAAACAATAAGGCATGTAAAGCATATGTTTAACTTTTTAATCCAATGTAAAAACAGACAGATCCATGGGGCCTGATGGGATACATTCACTGTTGTTAAAAGTGCTTCAGAGTGTCCTGGCAAAACCATTAGTAGATCTTTTTAAACAGGGACCAGAGACATGGAGCGTAGTCCAGTAAGCAAACAGAGTTCAGTAGCCAGTAATTCCCAATAGGAGCCAGAGGCAGATAGTGTAGTCTAGTAAATAAGCAGAGGTCAATAACAGGTCATGATAGAAAACTCAGGTGTTTGACAAATGACACCACTGGCACATTAACAGCAAAAAATTGATTTACAAAACACAAAAATTGCAAAATAAATTATTTTGTTGGACATAAATATGTTGATCTAAATAATACTGAAATTCATTATTCATCAAAACCAAGGAGGGGCCTCAAAAACAGATGATAAAAATTCTCGAGTGATACATGACCTAAATTCTGTGCACTCACACAGCATAAAAAATATTGCCAGATTTTACAAATTATTTTCACTGCACACTAATTATTGCAGAACTATTTACTGCAGAACTAATTATTTCTTACCCCAATTCATAACAGGCAACTGACATCTTACCTTGTAATACTTTTTCTTTCTTTTTTGCCCCTTAGATAAAGACAGTAGCACAAAAAATGTACATATTGTATGGATGCGCAGAAAATGCAGTAAGTAGGCTCTAGCGCTTTGCCCCTTCCCCCTTGAAGACAACAGGGGTCCCATTCTTTACACACTTTGAAGGAGGTCAGACAGCATTCTAATTGCATGAGCAGAGTTCCACCCGACACCCTCAAATGTAGCAAAGAATCACGAGGTGCTCAGCAATGTAAGTAAATCAGTGCAGTTTTATTTCCACACGAGTGGCCACGTTTCAACCTAATAGGGTTTTTCACAAGCCATGGGTTCCATTCTTTGGCACGGAGGATCAAGACGATCTGGACACCTGATTAGCTTTTTAGCCAGGGAGGGAAAAAAAACTTTAAATATTTATTTTGATAAGATATGAATGACTGTGGCTCATTTCTGCATGGAAATTTGAGGCTGCTTACATTTTTTGCACAGGAAACACGCAGCTCAACCTTAAAAAGAAAACAAATGTATATACTATAGATTGAAAATGTATGTATAACCTAGAAGGCATATGTAAATTACCATGCACCTACGGCCCCCAGCCTTAACACATCTCTGCAAAGGACAACAAATCTTAAAGTTATTGGCCTTGTGTCTTAATCTGCACAATTCTGCCTTGAATTTTTAGAGCGCATTGAAAAATGTGCAGTTTTATTAATTCATTACACATGTTCATTTTGTATAGTGTATTTTATTTTGCATATTATGCAGTGAGGGCATTTGACACTTTTTTTCTTAGTATAAGCGCCATTAATCTGTTAACTAATCAAAGTGACAAATATTAGTTAAACATAACATGCATGTTTATTGCTTAAGTGTGATACAGCTAAAATATTTGTCAGCCAATGTTGTATCTCATTTTGCATTATTAAAGTTTCTTTTTCTGCAGCCCTGGATGCTGTACAAAATATTTTTTTACATTTTTTTTTTTTAAAATAAATCTAAAACTAGTAATAAAAGAGGAATGTTTGAAGAACAAAACATCATTATACACTATCATTGAATCTAGCACCAAATATCATGCACCACATTTGTTCTTAATTTTATTAAATATTCCGTTTTTTAAGATATTTAGATTTAGATTGTTCAGCTTATCTGCCTTCACCAAAAGCACAGCCAGTACATTTCATGCAATTCTTAATTTCTTTGCCATCTTGGTAAGAGTCTGATGATCTCGGCTCCTCACTCCATCCCTTGTGTTCCTTGTTCCCTGTCCTTTGTTGTGTCATGTACATGTATGTCTTGTCTGGCTATGTTTCTTGCTTGGTCTCCCTGCCCCTTGCTCGCTCTGTCACCCTTGCTCAAAGCCTGCAGCATCCTGCACATGATTACAGTGCAATGTCTCATGCCTGCTCCAGGGTGCTTGCAGGATATCACCAAGTTCTGCTTTGTTCTGGACAACATCAGCTGCAATGTCAGGGGCCTGGTATGTGGCCGCACAACCCTAGATGCCCACTCAGGAGAGTGTAGTCACCCTGCACCAGGCCCTGTCCGACTTCGGACGCAAAAGTTGTAGTGCTGTATATTTATAAATACAAAAAGGCGTTATGTACAATGTAGAACGTGGGAATGAATAAAACCAACCAGAACAGAGAAGCATTGCTGAAAACCTCACATGTCTATCATTTCAGAACTGGCACTATTGGTGACCTGTCCCTTTATCAAATATTCCTATATGGACAATGACATCACCTACCCATCGGAACCTTTGCAGTCAGACTGGTCTTAGGTGGTTTTCCTTTCCATCATCAAAGCAACAAGCACCAAGATGCTCAAAGTCAATGAGGATCAAGAGTATTTTGACCATGTATTTTCCAGTCTGAAGGCTGAAGGGAAGCCTTACTATTGACAGGATTAAACATCTAATTTGAATTGATTAAAGTCTTTACTAGAAAAATATACAGTGTTGTGTAGCTTTTTCAGAAACATTTTGGCAACACTTAGGGTTACCACCTTTGGAGCTGGTATTTGTAAAATATCAACAATGCAAAACTGTTTTTCTGTGCTGCGCAGGGGGCAGGCAGAATATGCTGCCTGCTGAGCAGCACCGAGGCAGCTGGACAGGTTACAACACACCATGGCACTCTTAATAGAAAGGGCACATTGGGCATAGAGCATACTAAGCCAATGTCAAGAACACTACCCAATGTATATTGGTACAGCTTGGCACCTACCTCAGGGTGTCTTTACAATATTTGTCCCTACCAGACTGAAAAAATAATTAGCATAGGTTAATTGAGGGAGGCCTTGTATTTTTATTTTTTAGTTAACCCTTTGAAGAAGTTTGGGAAGGTATTGATACCTTCTTCTTTGACTACATTTTTTGGTCCTATTTTCTATATTTGTAAGTTTATTCATTATTTGTTACTTTATGGTAGTTTTGCTGGCTTGGGTGTTATCCTTGTGCAGGGTTATGCATTATAGTTTGTTTATTTGAAGTTTGTGAATCACTTTATCACTTTTGCAGCAAAGGTGTATCATTATTATATATATTCTATATAATTTCCCTTATATTATAAATTCCCTTTGGGTATTATATTCACCGGCCACCTCTTATATATTCATCTTAATAAGTAAAATAGATGATATTAAAGAAAATAATTTACAGCTAATCTAAGTTATTATCAAAGCTGGGAACTCTCTGGGTTTTGCTGCACAAAACCTCAGGGTTGCGGGAGTGGAGTTTACACCCCCCTCCTACCCTTTACAAATTTAAAGTTTTTAGGCATAGCCTGTAGCACAGAGGCGTATCTACTGAAAATAGCGCCTATGGCAAGCACTGAAATTGCGCCCCTGTCCAAATAAAAACCCATTTACTAGCCCCTGCTGCCTATATATATATATATATATATATATATATATATATATATATATATATATATATATATATATATATATATATTAGTCCCTGCTGCCGATAGCGGGTATAGATCAACACGCAAACCCAGATCAATTGAAATTCACTTGTGATCTCAGCACTGAAGGTATATATCAAATAAACAGAATCAGACATACAAGTCCTGTATTTGCAGGTATACAATAATAATATATGAAACGTAGCATCGCAGGTATAGATCAACTGAATAAGACATATTAACCCTGTATTTGCAGGTACACATAAATAATGTATGGAAACATAGCATAGCAGATATGGATCTACAGCATAACACAAAAACCCAGCTTTGCAGGTAAAGATCAATTGGAATTCACATAAAAACACGGCATTAAAGGTATATTTAAAACCCCCTAAATTACAGGCATAGATCACAGGTTGCACACCGCAAAGCCAGCCCTGGCGTCCACACTGCCGACATAGAACCTGGCCAGCACCCAGATTACACACATAAGATTTGCCATCTTTGTCCCCAAATAGCCCACCACAAGTCAACTTTGTCCCCAAACAGTCCGGCCAGTGCCATCTTTGTCCCATATACACCCTGCCTGTGCCATCTCGGTCCCCAAGGCTCAAACCTCCTGCTAGTGCCATCTTTGCCCTTCCACAATTATACATCTATGATACACACACTTTTACAGTCACTCACTAATTCACACTTTAATTCAGAGAACTCATCCACACATTAACTCATGCTCTCTCTCATTCAGACAATACATTCACATATTAACTCATGCTCTCTCTCATTCACTCAATGCATCCACACATTAATGCACACTCTTTACTTATATCTACCCCCCTCCCTCATCACTTTTTAACCCACCCCCTCCCTCCCTTACCACTTTTTAACCCCCCCCTCCCTCCCTTACCACTTTTTAAACCCCCCCCTCCCTCCCTTACCACTTTTTAACCCCCCCCCTCCCTCCCTTACCACTTTTTAACCCCCCCTCCCTCCCTCACCACTTTTTAACCTCCCTCCCTCCCTCACCACTTTTTAACCCCCCTCCCTCCCTCACCACTTTTTAACCCCCCTCCCTCCCTCACCACTTTTTAACCCCCCTCCCTTACCACTTTTTAACCCCCCTCCCTTACCACTTTTTAACCCCCCTCCCCCCCTTACCACTTTTTAACCCCCCTCCCCCCCTCCCCACTTTTTAACCCCCCTCCCTCCCTTACCACTTTTTAACCCCCCCCCCCCCTCCCTCCCCTACCACTTTTTAACCCCCCCCCCTCACCACTTTTTAACCCCCTCCCCTCACCACTTTTTAACCCCCTCCCCCTCCCTCCCCTACCACTTTTTAACCCCCTCCCTCCCCTACCACTTTTTAACCCCCCCCCCTCACCACTTTTTAACCCCCCCCCCCCCTCCCTTATCACTTTTTAACCCCCCCCCCCCCTCCCTTATCACTTTTTAACCCCCCCCCCTCCCTTATCACTTTTTAACCCCCCCTCCCTTATCACTTTTTAACCCCCCCTCCCTTATCACTTTTTAACCCCCCCTCCCTTATCACTTTTTAACCCCCCCTCCCTTATCACTTTTTAACCCCCCCTCCCTTATCACTTTTTAACCCCCCCCTCTCTCACCTTGAAGTCCAGCGACGGGAGCACGATGTTGCTGTCTTCCTGCACCGCTCGCTGGTGCCCGCTGCTTCACTGCTGAGCGCCGTAATATGACGTCATATTTCGGCGCCCAGCAGTGAAGCAGCGGGCACCAGCGAGCGGCTTTTAAACACTGATGCGGAGGAGATAGAGGGGCGCCTAGCAACCGCTCGGCGCCCCTCTATCTCCTCCGCATCAGTGTTTAAAAGCCGCTCGCTGGTGCCGGCATTTCATGCAGAGCGCCGCAATATGCCGGCATATTGCGGCGCTCTGCATGAAATGCCGGCACCGGGATGGGGGTAGAGGGCTCGTGGAGGAGAATGAGGGGCGCCGAGCGGTTGCTAGACGCCCCTCTCTCTCCTCCGCATAAAAAAAAAAAAAAAATGCTGGTGAGCGGCATTTAAAAGCCGCTCACCGGCGCCCCCCTTGAGATGGCGCCCATGGCACGTGCCATGGCTGCCATACCCTATATACGCCTCTGCTGTAGCATAATGGGGCCCACCAACTGACAGCAATTAGTTTGATGTCAACAGACAGGCCCTAAGAATTCTGAGTAGCCGGAACCTGAATGTTATAGTTATTATGTCTCTAATTTCCCTGCTGGTGACATCATAAGGCAATCAAAAAAAAATAATAATGTAATCAAGAAAAGAACCATACACTTAAGGCTGTTATGCTTGACTTATTTACACCATCACCTTGTGACATATGCTAACGGAAATGAAGAAGTGCCTTTTTGGTATCAACAAGCAAATAAACAAACTGTACTAGTCATTTGGCACTCGGTGTGTTGCAACCATCATACCATTATTGTCTAATGTATATCTAAAGCTCTGCCCTCCTGTCTTTACAGTGTATGGCTCAGAAGTCGTCACATGACAAAAGGTTAAGCTGGCCTTTTAGAACCAGCGCTGAAGCTATTTTCACAAAGAGGATGACCTAGAAATAACTGTTAAAAATATAGCAGACGCAAATAGAATAAACAGGACAGTAATGTGATCACATGGAATGCCATACTTACTATTTGCATTCCAATGAAGCTCTTCTCTTTCTGCTTAAGGAAGAGCGGGTAGAAAGATAACAGTCCCGTGCACAGAAAAATTAGAAGTCTTCATGAACACACTAGACATATGTAGAATATAATGTGGACTAGCCCAAAATAAATAAGGTTGGTTTAATAGAATCTGACACACAGAAATCCTTGATCCCACCTACGCTATAGAAAGGTTACACAGTTTATTCATATACTACACAGAACAAAAGTATAAAGTTAAAAGGGACAGCCTCTACCATAGAAGAATGCAGATTAAAGTACTTTAATATGCATTCATCCAAAGCAAATAAATACAAAATAAAACACTTACCTGACATAGAATTTTCCGCCATGCTGCAAATCTTCTTTCTTCCTGCACAATTTGAAATTCCTAGCCACTGATTTTCTGCTTAAACTGTGAATTAGTGGCAGTAAAGGACTTCCAATTAAATCAATGGGAAGACATTACACATAAGCACTGAGATCTAAACAGACCCCTGCACACAGCTTTAAGCAGTGCTGGAGTTTACTGGAGGCGAATACATCAAGTGCAGGGAGATGCATTCGGCTGAATGCATATCTTGCAGAGCATTTAGCTCAGGGGTGGGAAAAAAGGGGCAAATACATTTTGAGTAATCTGTAGAATCCCCAATGCTTTTGCAAAATGGACCACAAAAGAATTTAAAGGGAATGTGCAGCTATAATTTGCATATGATGCATATGATGCCTGGAATGTCCCCTTAATAGCCTTTAATGACAATGATATTAGCGTACACATGTTCTTGGTGAAGACGTAGTTATGTTGTTTTAAATGGTTTAAGCAGTGTCTTAAGGGTTTGAACTACAATAAATATATATGCAATTTTCCACCTGGTGTTGTTGCTACAAAATAAACTAAATAAAATCACACAAAAAGCCTTTAGACTATGGATATTTGATATCCAGCTGCACAATTATGCAAAGTATGTGCTTCATTGTGTTCAGAGCAACCCCAGAGCCCTGTACACGTGGAATGACTGAAGCCAACCTTCCCAGGCAAGAGATCAGTCCAGTCCAGACCTGCCGAGATCAGCCTTCCCTTTGATTTGGATAGCATACGGTTTTGAAGACTAGGATGAGCACACACACACCTCACCCTTACATCCCCTTATGGCCAGAGGCCTAACACTTGAAGATGTGTGTTGAGGAGCCTCCTTTTCCTCCTATCTATTCTATTGTGAAAGACATATTCATAAAACAACCCTGAAGAAGGTCTAGTACTCTTGATCAGTGGTAAAAACGAGTGGCAGTATATACAATGGGAATTTGAGGTGGTGATTGAAAATGAAAAGGAAAGGATAGATTATGAAAAATGTACCATGGATTACAGCAGTTCATGTGGGGAGCACCAATGGGCATGTATAAGATGCACACAATGCTTGAGAGAAGAAAGGCATTATGTTGAAAGAAAAGGTCAACAAATTGAAGCTGCTGACGCTTTTTCCTCTTCATCCATAATGCCTACACTTGATGCAGCTAACCAATTGCGGACCTTGCCCTGTACATAAGGACACTAATAATCAGCCCAGCTCTGGTGGTTTCTCCACACTGAATTAATTAATTAGGGCTCAGTGTAAATTTTAAATTAATCAATTTCTGCTAAAGTGGTTAAAATTATGTTTTTCCTCTTCTGATGCTAAAAAAAAAGGTTAAAAATTTTACTTTAAGGCATCACTGTTATAAGTTCTGTCAAGTAACAATTTGCTAAATGGTTTTGAGTGTTTTTCATACATATTACACTAGTATTTATATTGTCATTATTATTAAACAATTAATTTGCATCCAAGTGATTGTGCTCCAAAATGATAAAACACTTTTTGAATATTTGTTTCATTCCCTGGATTCAGCTTCCCTTTCTGTTCTGAGGACAGTTTGTCCTAATCTTGCGGCTGGTTTGTTTGTTCTCATGTATTTATGATGCCATGGTAGGGTTGTGCATGTGAAAACAAAGTCCAGGCAGGGTATACCAAGGAGTGGCACAGCAGTTTATAGAAAATACAGGTTCTACCTTACTTAATTGTGAGAGCATATGTTATAGTCTCTGCAATTAACATGGACAAAAAAACAAGCTGAAAATCTTGTTTACTTATTCTTTGTGTTCTGTTGTTCGGAAAGCCAAGTGTGATGTAACACAAATCAATGGAACAAAAGTTGGTGTTCTCAGCTGATTGAACTAGAATCACCTTGTGCTAGGCACCAACAAATCATCTACTTTCTGAAAATACATTTGAAACCCCCTGATGCTGGTAATGTTTCTAGTACATTGAATCAAGGGAATTGTGCCAAATATCTCCAAGTCATCAGCTTGCTCTTAGCATGTAGAGACTGTCATACCCAGAGTTGGTAAGGACAGCTTGGGACACCTTGAAACTTGGAACAATTTAACATTAAGAACCTTGCTTACTTTACACAGAACAAGGTCAGCTGGTACTTATGCAAGAACTTTATGAGATATATAAAGATGTGTTGATTTGGAATTTAGTATTTATTGTTTCATATAGTGCCATTATATTCAGCAGTGCTGTAGAATGGATAACAAGTAGTTTATTACATAACAATTAGACTTACAGAAACAACAGGTGAGGAAGGCCCTGCTCAAATGATCTTACAATCTAAAGGGAAAATAAATATGGTGACACACCTCACTGCAAATGATTGATCAGCGGTATAGCAAACACTTAAAGCCATGCTCAAAGATCCAACCATGGCCCATTTAAAGCTTTCTCACAGAGGCAGTCAGGTGTTCATTTAATATCTGTTGATACCTGATAAAGTCCATGATGCTATGTATCCTAACAAAATGTCCAGGTCCTCTGGAAGAAAAACAGCCCCAAAACATTAAAGAGCCACCATATTGAACCGTGGATATGAGGTACTTTTTCATATGGCTGCCTCTCTTTGTGCGCCAAACCCACCTCTGGTGTTTATTGCCAAAAAGCTCTATTTTGGTTTCATCTCACCACAGAACACGATCCTATTTCAAGTCCCAGTAGTATCTGGCAAACTAAAGATGGTTTAGGTTGTTTAGGCTTTATTTCTTGAAACCATACAAACAACTTGTGGTGATGTAGGTGACATTGGATTGTAGTTTTGGAGACTTTCCGACTCCGAGACGCAACCAACTTCTGCAATTCTCCAGCTGTGATCCTTGGAGATTTTTTGGCCACTCAAACCATTCTCTTCACAGTGCGTTGAGACAATATAGATATACCATGGGGGTGCCAACTTGCCGGCACCGGGCACCCCTCCAGAGACGGACAGTAATGTCCGCCGCTGGAGGAGCAGGCTCAAATCAGTCAAGGGAGCCGGAGGTCTGTTAAAGACCTCTGATACCGCTCACTTGTGACGTGCGCAGCAACTGCTGCTGTGCGCTAGGGTTTGTTGTCAGATCCCGGCGCACAACACTGAAGCCGCGCCCACCGCCGTCCGTGCCCTCTGAACCGGAAGAAGACGGAAGAAAACAGAAGAAGAGCGAAGAAGAGGAAAAGGAGCTGACTGCTGAAATGAGAAAAGAAACAGAGGAAAGGTAGGAAAGCATTCAGTTAAAGTGAGAAGGGAGGGGGGTAGATAGTGAGACGGGGGGGGTAGAAAGTATTTTGGAATAAATAAAGAGTGAGAATGAGTGAGAGAATAAATGAATGTGTGAATGCATTGTGAGAATGAGTGAGAGAATGGATGAATTGTCTGAATGAGGGATATAACAAATGAGTTTGTGAGAATGCATTAATGTTAGCAATCATGCTCCTATCATGCCAAATCAGCTAGTACATGCTGGAATCTGGGTATGCCTGGGCATGATAGGAGTGTGATTGCTGTTAACAATCATATATATATATTAATATTGTTATTTAATTTTTTTGTCCTATTTTGGTGTTTTACTTACCTTTAAATAAAAGTGTGAGATTTTTTTTTTATGGTGGGGAGTCATATTCGGTTTCGGACAGGTAAATGATGCATTTCCAGTTTCAGTCCAGAATTCATTTTGGTGCATCCCTACTACTAAGCCAGACAGTGAAGTGGTAGGCCTACACCACATCAATGTTTGGCTTAGTATATAGTGATAGGAGTTATGCTGCACTATTGTTAATGTCTGGCTCAATGTATAGTGATAGGGATTACGCTGTACCACCGTCAATGTCTGCCTCTGTATATAGTGATAGATGTTATGCTGTACCACCGTCATTGTCTGCCTCAGTATATAGTGGTAGGTGTTATGCTGTACAACCGTCAATGTCTGCCTCAGTATATAGTGATAGGTGTTATGCTGTACCACCGTCAATGTCTGCCTCAGTATATAGTGGTAGGTGTAATGCTGTACCACCGTCAATGTCTGCCTAAGTATATAATGATAACAGTAATGCTGTAGCATCTTGTAACGCTTCACCATGCGCTGGCTGGACTTGTTTATACTTTGCCTTATTCATTTCACGTTTCCTGCCACTAGTGGCCGCCCTTGACATTTCAGGACCTCTCAGACTAATTATCAGGTCCAGCTGCAGTGGCTTACCTGATCAAGTCAGGCTGTATAAACCTGGCCAGCCCTGCAGTCTGGGCCTTGACATTAATGTTTGAGGACTACCTGTTTGGTTCCTGCCTTGTTCCAGTACCTGCCTTGTTCCAGTACCTGCCTTGTTCCAGTACCTGCCTTGTTCCAGTACCTGCCTTGTTCCAGTACCTGCCTTGTTCCAGAACCTGCCTTGTTCCAGAATCTGCCGTGTGCCCCGCAAGTGGGCTTCCAGCCGTGTGCCCCGCAAGTGGGCTTCCTGCCGTGTGCCCCGCAAGTGGGCTTCCTGCCGTGTGCCCCGCAAGTGGGCTTCCTGTCGAGTGACTTTCTTTGTAAATATTGTTGTACCACCATATTACAATACAACTCTTAAATCCTGATCTTCTGTCTGTGGATTATTCCTACGCCTGTCTGTAACAACCCCCAGGCCATCATGCATCGTGGGGTACAGACAGAGCCCCTCGTATCCCTTGCACCTGGGCTCCTTATCAACCTGTGTTCTCAGCTCGTGACAGAATGTCAAGGCCCATACAAGGAGTTCGCGGGGATACCTGCAGTACTGGAATTGTTGGCAGAATGTGTACTCCACCTATGCAAGTCAGTAAGGACTGTGTTGGAAGCTGATTGCGTGGACATAAAGACCAAGACCCAGACCATAAGTAAGAAGACTGCTACAAAGAGCCGTAAGCGAGAGCCGCTCACCAAAAAAGAAAAACAAAGAAGACAAGAGGACGACTTATGTTTTTACTGCGGAGAGACTGGCCACAGGCTAACGTATTGTCCGCACAAACCAGTCAAACCGTCTGCAACCCACCTGGAGAAACCCCATGCCCCGGAACCTGCACATGACGCCAGCAACGTCACAAAGCAGGAGCATACCCTGTCTAATCCACAGACAGGTGATGCAGGGGTTAACCAGTCCTCGGTACCTGTGACTCCTACGCCCTCCATCACAAAGCCAGAAGACCTCCAGACCTTGTCTGACACCCCCGAGTGGTCCTATATGGACAGTGCGTCATCTGATGCAGAGGTCATGGACACATCCATGGAGATCAACCCCCCGGCTGTTTGTGCAGTCAGAAGCACCACTCACAGGAGTAGAAGTAGGACAAGACAAGCACATGCCGGGACTATCACATCTGTGTATCCAGTAGCTGAGGCCTCTCCAGCCCAACTCAGCACAACAGAATTGTGTAGTGACATCCAACGGCAATGTAATATGTCGTGTAGATCTGGAAGCGTATGAGAAAGCACTACGTGCTAGAGAGGAGAAGAAGAAGAAGAAAAAGAAGTCTCACCGCAGACGGTGAGACCACCGTTCCATGGTACCGTAAGCATCCGGAGGCTGCTCCTTGCGGTGGGGGTATGTAACGCTTCACCATGCGCTGGCTGGACTTGTTTATACTTTGCCTTATTCATTTCACGTTTCCTGCCACTAGTGGCCGCCCTTGACATTTCAGGACCTCTCAGACTAATTATCAGGTCCAGCTGCAGTGGCTTACCTGATCAAGTCAGGCTTTATAGACCTGGCCAGCCCTGCAGTCTGGGCCTTGACATTAATGTTTGAGGACTACCTGTTTGGTACCTGCCTTGTTCCAGTACCTGCCTTGTTCCAGTACCTGCCTTGTTCCAGAATCTGCCGTGTGCCCCTGCTGTGGATTATTCCTACGCCTGTCTGTAACAACCCCCAGGCCATCATGCATCGTGGGGTACAGACAGAGCCCCTCGTATCCCCTGCACCTGGGCTCCTTATCAACCTGTGTTCTCAGCTCGTGACACACCTTCAGTGTCTGCGCCAGTATAAAGATAGAAGCTATGCAGTTTTAAAGTGTGTGTGTGTGGGGGGGTGCCACATACAGGATCCGCCCCAGGTGCCAAATACTCTAGGTACGCCCCTGGAGCATAGTGACCACTTTTACACCCCTGTCTCATTTCCCGCAGCTCTGCTTCTTCTCTTGCCTCTTCTGTCTTCTTTCCCTTCTACCTAGTATCAGCTCTGTTGACCAGGCCTACTGCAGCATTTCATCAAAAGGGTAGAGCCTCCATTTACACCACTCCCCTGATTAGAGGAATGGGGTAGAAGCTGTCTATGTGGAAGCGCTCTGGATGGCATGGTCAACAGAGCTGATACTAGGGAGAAGCAGACAAAGACAGAAGAAGAGAAGTATAGCTGTCGGAAAGACTACAGGCATGCGGAAGAAATGTAGAAGGTAGGGAGACATTTAGTGTGTGAGTGAGAGAGAGCACGAGTAAATGAATGATAGTGTGCGAGAGCATAAGAATGAGTGAGAGTGTGAGTAAGAGATGGATACTCACACATTAGGGGGCATGTCCCATCAGATGCTGAGGTAGTCATCCGTGCAGTATTGCCTTGGTACAGTGAGGTCCCTATCCCTCTTAATATACTTCTGCCTTGGGATCATGAGGTACTCATCCCTCCCCGTATACTGTTGCCCTGGTATTTTACAGCAGGAAAAATGGGAAGACTAAAAGGGCCAAATTGTTCCTTTCCTCTGTGAAATTTTATGTTTCTATGTTTTCTTGAAACGTGTTTACTTAATCATGTAAATAGCTACCAATAGGTTACAAAAGACTCATAGTAATGCCCTGCACACCTCGGCCCTAGTCACACCTAAAACACAAGTATACCTCTTCTACAATTTAAAGCATTAGGCAGTATGTCTACTTGGTCAGGAGAGGAACATATTTTTATATAGTAATATTGCCAATGTTTACCTTGATTGAGGATGAGCATGAATGTACAGGAAAGGACATACTGTACATTGTTCATCGTACAGATTGACACATAAGGAGCTCATGATGGATACACTACAGACTTTATTAAGTCATCTAGATAGTGAAAAAAATCAGGACAGTCATTATTCCATCACAAATACAATGAACTATATTGGCCTTTAAAGGTAAACTAATATAATGTAACTGTTAATTATGTCATCATGAAAAGTGTCCATGACAACAGTCTCCATGAAACAAGGTTGTAAAACAAACAGTGAGTGTATCAGAGGATTTTGTAGAACACAAAACACGTTTGACAGATGAGTCTGCTGTTTATTTACACTGGGTAGTGAAAGCACCCTTTGTGCACAGGTCCAACCTCTTGAATACTCCAGGTATCAAGTATATCATTAAGCATTTCTGCATAACTCCTAAATGTCCTCGTTTTTGCAGGATAGTCCCGATTTTCATACACTGTCTCGCTTTCCTCTGTCCATGATTCAGCATGAATAAGAGGCTGCTTGACTGGGCATGGAATATCAACACACACAGTGCCCAAGATTCAGGTCAGTGTGGATTGGACAGAAGAAATTAGACTTAAGCGGTGAGGTTTGTGAGCAGGAATCATGGGAGGTGTAAAAAAGGTAGAGCTATTCTGACTTCAGACCTCTTTGAAAAAATCTGCCACAATCATTATTTTTCCTTCCTCCCTGCAGATTTTCTGCGTTTCAGCTCAGGATCAGCGCTGGCAGAGAGTCTCTGAGGGCTGGCATCAGTGCGGTACTTAGCTGTCTGAGGTACAGATGGTTTGGTGGCACTAGCTCTAGTAGCTAATCACAGGACTCACAATGGGCTGGAACCCTAGTGAGTAGCAAGCAGTGTGTCCACCACGCAGGGGATTTTATGCCGGTGTCAGTAGTCTCAGAGATCCCAAGATCAGTTACCAAGTTTCAGCAAAAAGAAATCGGTTGATTCATGTTTATTACAGTTTGCCTTTAAAATAAATTGCCATGCTTCTGTGTCTGTTTCTATATTTTAATATAATTTAATGGTTATATTGACATCAAGATGCCTAAGCAATGGTTAGAAAAAATCAGTACCATAAGGCAGTGAAAAAACATAAACTGTCTTTAAAATAATTAGCAACACTATACTTCATTGTCTGCATGGTATGAAATATACTGTGCTGCCAAAGCACCCAGGGAGTGCTAATTAATTGCAGCTCATTGTTTGTGAACACCTTTATCTTCTGAGGTTCTGTCACAGTGCCAATTTCTAAGAACGTTTGTATGAAGCAATGTTGTGCTTATTTAAAGAAGCAGTATCATGTGTGTCTTATTATTATCTTTCATTTATATAGCACCACCAATTTACGCAGTGCTTAGGGCATTTTGTAACACAGTGTTTAACAATATCCAAACACAGGTAGAATAATCAAAAAACTGGATTGCTTAATTATTTTTAAATGGTGAGAGAACCATACTGTTTGTGTCATGCAGGACCCTTAAGACTGACTCCGGAAATTGGAAATAATACTTAATTTCAGGATCATGAGTACTTTTCATTTTCCAGAGATACTTATTGCCCAGTAATCTATACAGGAAGCAGTGGCGACTCTAGAAACAGTATATAGGGGGGGCACACAAGATACCACAGTGAAACTGGGGGGGCATTAATAATTCCCACCATTAAATCATACCACTGAAAAAACACACACACACACACACACACACATATATATATATATATATATATATATATATATATATATATATATATAGCCAAAAGTAATGTGCTATGGAGTGATACTTTTGTTATTGGACAATACAATACTTGATCATTCAACATGGGAAGCCTGAAGCCACAATTTAGTAAGACTAATCCTTGAAATCCTTTAAACAGCACAATACCTTAACTTTTGCACTAAATGATTCCAGGGCCTAATATTAGATCCTGCTGCTGATATATATATATTAGCCCCTGCTGCCCATATATATTAATATTAGCCCCAGTTGCCGATATATATTAATATTAGTCCCTGCTGCCGATATATATATAAATATATATATATAAATATTAGACCCTGCTGCCGGTAGCAGGTATAGATCAACACATTAACACACAAACCCAGCTTTGCATGTATAGATCAATTGAAATTCACTTGTGATCTCAGCACTGAAGGTATATATCAAATAAATAGAATCAGACATACAAATCCTGTATTTGCAGGTATACAATAATAATATATGAAACGTAGCATCGCAGGTATAGATCAAATAAATACATGGAAACAGCATTGCAGGTATTAATCAACTGAACAAGACATACAAACCCTGTATTTGCAGGTATACATAAATAATGCATGGAAACATAGCATAGCAGATATGGATCTAGAGAATAACAGCTTTGCAGGTACAGATCAATTGGAATTTACATAAAAACACAGCATTAAAGGTATATTTAAAACCCCCTAAATTACAGGCATAGATCACAGGTTGCACACCCCAAAGCAAGCCCTGGCGTCCACACTGTCCACATAGAACCTGGCCAGCACCCAGATAACACATACGATTTGCCATCTTTGTCCCATATACACCCGGCCTGTGCCATCTCGGTCCCCAAGGCTCAAACATCCTGCTAGTGCCATCTTTTCCCTTCCACAATTATACATCTATGATACACACAAACACATTAACTCATGCTCTCCCTCATTCAGACAATTCATCCACACATTAACTCATGCTCTCCCTCACTCAGACAATTCATCCATTTTAAGAAACTACGCCCCTTGGAGCTTCAAATGAGGGGCTACATGTATTTCGAGGACAAAAGTTGAGTGCACAAATAATGATGGAATATGTCGCTTTGGCTAGAAAATATGTTTTTTCTATCCATAGCGACATGTTCATTTGTGTCTAGCGCACTCCAGGTTTGTACTAGAAACACATACAGCCCCTCATTTGATGCACCAAGGGGTGTAGTTCTTGCAAATGTGTACGTTTTGTGCCATAATTTAACTTCCTACATGAGCAGTAATGCCACGTCAAGGCTTCAACCCTAATTACTGATCATTCACACGCCTTTCATATCTCCATTCACTCGCAGAAGCACACACCATACTTTCCATACATTCACTCACAGAAGCACACACACCATTCTTTCCCCTTACAATCCCAAAGAAATGATGGTAAAGGGAGAAAAAAAAATATCACTTTTACAGCAAAAATAAGTTTTGCAGTAAAAATGCAAGGAGCTCCAGGGATGAGATGGTTACTCACGTACCACACAGGCTAAATGGCTGATTTTAATAATATTTGCAGTTCATCAGGATTTCAAAAATTGCCTCCCTCTACCGTTGGCTAAATTTAACCCCATAATCAAAGGGATCATGGGATTAAAAATTAGTATCGGCCAGTTTTAAAAAGGGAATGTGACTTTTTACAGCTATATGATCGCTGTGGTAACATTGGCTACCACAGTGATCATTTAGCTAGAATACTTAAACTTTTTTTTTTTTTTTTAAAGTTTAACTACTTTATGTTTAAATCATTTTTTTTACATTTTTGTTTTAACGTAAGTTTTTTAATTCTTTTTTTACAAGCTATATGTTGGGGGTCTGTAGCTGCTTAGATGCCCCCATACCGCTTTAACTGACAATTATCAATTATTAATAAAGTTGCGCGGTGACGTCATCGCGTCATTGCGCGTGCCGTCACCGGCCGGATCGGGTGGCCCCGGTGATGCCCTTCAGTGTGAGGGGCAGATCGCCGGGGTAGGTGGTGATGGGGGTCCACAGACCTCCATCAAGGTAAGATAGTGCTAGCGACGGCATGGTGCCGTCGTTAGCACCTGACTGGGACTGCTAGCGACGGCACCATGCCGTCGTTAGCAGTCGAGGGTACTGTCCTGGGTGGCTCCAAATTCGGCGGGGGGGGAACAGGGGGGGCAAGGAATATCCTAGGGGGGGCAATTGCCCCCCCTTGCCCCCCTGTAGCGACGCCACTGACAGGAAGAGATTACATAGGTATTCATAGATGTAATTTAGATCATGCACCCTAATATTTACAGAAATCTGTTACATCAGTATTTATTTAAGTTGCTGTAATCATAATATTTATGGCACCCATATACCTGATGTATAAAATAACAATTAATTTATCCTGTTATTGATTTCACATTCAGGTTTTAGTATAAACTAGACTTGTGCATTCGTATTCGGGAGAACATGAAAAGAACACGAATGTTGCATTTTCGTTGTTGGAACCGAATAAACTAATATGGCGGCTTGTAAACGTACACAAAGACAAAAGCAGAATCTTCTTCATTATCTCCTAGCTAATCTCCCTGGTCCTTTCCCCTATACAAGTTACTGCCTCTAGCCTACCTTCAGTCTTCGTAGCATCACATGAGTTAACGGGAACGGGAATCCATTGGATCCCGCCTGGAGTTAAAGGTCCCTAAGAGCGACTCTATTGGCCTCCTCTGTCCTTCATTGGTTTATGCCAGAGAGGGCACCTGCCGGCGATCAATAGATTAGTTCCTTATGTTCCTTATACTGTATAAACTTTTTAATAGATTTTTTTCCTTTTGCAGGATTCACTTTTTGTTGTGCACTTGCATTGTAACTATTAGTGCTGCATAGGTGGAAAACAATATTACCTGTGCGCAAGATAAATCTGTAATATTATGTTCCTGTTATCCTGGAAAGCTAGACTGCTACACAAACAATTTGAGTTACACTGCACAAAAAAGGTTGACATAATAAGTTCTAATTTCTGCAATCAATCTTGGCCCAACCTTGAGCTTGGTGTGACTGTATGGTGTGACTGTATGTTGCATCATTATTGGAATTATTGAAAAATTAATTCACTTGGTATTCCACTTTTGCTGCATTTACTCTTTTAACTGTTTAACTGTATAATTGCTGCCAATATTTATTAATTTATTGGTACTCCACTTTAGTTATCAGACTATGAACTCCTACACAAAGGGGCATGATTAGAAATCACAGGGGCCCTGTGTAAAAATTCCCCATGGGGCCCCCAACTTCACTAGCACCACATCCAACAGTGTCACCTCTGTCCCCAAATAGTTGTGTGTGCCACTTTCCCCCCAAAACAGCTTGTTTATGTAATCTTACCCCAAACAGCATCAATGTGCCATCTTTGCTCCAAATAGCATTCTGTTTTTCACCCAAACACTATGTCTGTCCGATCTTTGCCCCCAAACAGCATGTTTGTGCCATATTTACCCCAAACAGCTTGTCTGTGGCATCTTGTTTCCTCAAACAGGCTGTCAGTGTCCCCAAACAACTTGCCTGTGCTATATGTGCCCTCAAACAGCTTGTCAGTGAACCAACCAGCTTTTTCCCCAAAACAACTCCCCCAAGACAACTTGTCTGTGCCATCATTGTCACAAAACCGCCTGCTTGTGCAATCTTTCCCACTAAACAACTTCTCAGGATCCCAAACAGCTTGTCTGTGCCATGTTTGGTAGAGAGGTAATTTTCAGGCCATGCAGGGAGAGTAGTTTTAAAGTGAGCAAGTGGTTCCAGAGTGGTGGGCCCGGTTGTAGTTGCGTCCCCAAAGACAGTGGTCTCCTCTTTCCTCACATACACTTTTCTCATTTCATCTTCTCTCCCTTAGGTCTACTCCAACTCCTCCTGCCATCTTCTCACCCCTACAAGTCGTATTCTGACCTTCTTCTGCACACTATTCTCCTGTCCTTAGCAGCAAGGGCTATGTCCCCAATACTGGGCCTCCTTTTCTCCTCTGTTCTTTTCAACTCCAGAAACCAAAACAATCTAATCCGCATACCTAGATATACTACTGTCCTCCTTTCAACTTTGCCTATATAAATATAACCTGAGAGCGTATACTATAATTTTAGCTTTAGTTAAATCTAAATCTCTGAATCTCCTTGTTCTAAGTGAAACTTGACTCTTAGTAGGCTGCCTATTCCCCATACTCCTTAGCTGTCTTTTTCTGTCTTTGAGGCTCACTCTAAATGGGTATTCAATTCTCTATCATTATGCATGACTGCTTTATACCATACGCCTGGTCGCTTTCTTGATCACTTCTCAGCATGGCTCCTATGGTTGCTCTCCTATAACATTCCCTCTCATACTTGGTAACTTCAACATCCCAAAAAATGTTTCATCCTCTTTCTAGCTTCTTCTCTGTCCCTACCACACATACATATACATACATGCACATATATATATATATATATATATATATATATATATTATAAAAAGCCTGTAGCTGAAAAACCTTAAAATAAAATGAGAGGAAGCTACAGTTTTAGTAGAGCAAGCACAGGTCAACAGATTACTTGGTAAAGCAGAAAAGAGGACTAAAATAACTAGAATTTGATGGCAGATAAAATCATTGGGCTCTTCTAGTCTGCCCATTTTCTGCTGCTGTAAAAACTTAGTTAGTTCTTAATGTTGGCTGAGAGACACGGAAGAGGAAGTGGTCAGTAGAAAAGGTAGGGAGACATTCAGAGAGTGTGATAGAGTGGGAGTGAAAGACGCCCCTGTGTTTTTGTCTGTTTTGTGGGGGGTTTGGTCCTGTTTTCACAGACTCGTACAAATATGAATCTGAATGCACAAGTCTAATATTAACCTCTACCACTTCTGCTGGAAGACCATTTTAATGAAGTAAACCTTCCATAATGAAATAATTTACACCATATTATACAATAAGATTACTAAAATTAGAAATACAATCTGACAAATATTTAGGTATGTTTCACATCCTTTTTTACAAATGTTTTTGATAAAAAAAAGATGGCAGAGCTAGTGAGCAAAATAGCTTGTAGGGCGCCTACAATTTAGTTTGCCTTCTTTTGTTTATTAAACTCCATCTTTACAAGCACTTTTTTTATTATTCCCCGCTTTTATTCTTTCTCCTCCTATCATTTTTTAATCAAACTACTTATATCTTTTTTCTTAGTTTAACCTCCACCATTAAGATATCCCTCATATTTTACACCTCACCATTATATCTCGCCTATATTGTACACATCACTATTACATCTCACTCTTGTCATATTCCCACCCTGTCAGATTCCTTGCCCTTGCCCCTGTCATATACCTAGTCCTGTGTAATATCCCTAGCAAGCTCTCCGATGACCTGCCCTCTGTGATTTATGCACAGGCCTCTGTCAAATAGAATGGCCGAGATGTAGCCGACTGCCTAAATAAATACCGTATTTGCTCGATTATAAGACGACCCCCAAAAATCTAAATATTAATTTAGGAAAAAACGAAAAAGCCTGAATATAAGACTACCCTATAGGGAAAAAAGTTTTTCTAGTAAATATTAATTCATGTAAACAATTTTTTCATATTTAATAAAAGCTATGATTGATAAAAATATATTTTTTTTATTTCCTTTTATTTGCCAACCTACCCCCCCAGTTATGCACATCTGCCCCCAGGGTTGCCACTCTGCCCCCAGAAATGCCTTATACCCCCTATTTGCCACTCTGCCCCATGATGTGCCTTTTAACCCTCTATATGCCACTCTGCCTCCAGAAATGTCTTATACCCTCCTATATGCCAGAGTGGCATATCATGGGGCAGAGTGGCATATAGGGGGTTAAAAGGCATTTCTGGAGGTATATATATATATATATATATTTAACTGCTAACAGCAATCACACTCCTATCAAGCCAAGGCAGCCAGTACATGCTGGAACCTGGGGATGATAGGAGTGTGAGTACAGCCTCCCTATGCCATGCTACCACCACCACCCCCTTACACATCCATGCTACCACACACACACTCATTCACAAACATTTAAATACTCATTCATTCCATTAATCACACATACTTGCTCAATGCTCAAAAACCCTCCCCCACCCCCTTACCTGAACTGCAGATCTCTCACTCGAAGACTTCTGCAGGGGCCCGGCTGTGCAAGCAACTTCTCTGGCCCCGCCCCCAGAGGAAGGAGGGGGAGGCAGAATTATGTGACACTCTGCTAGCTTCCTGTTCTCCTGCTGCTAGTAGAAGAGATGCTGCTCGCAACCAAAGCACTGGTAAGCAGCCTGGCCCCAGCGGACATTTTATTGAGGTCTGATTAGAAGACGACCTCGATTATAAGACGAGGGGTATGTTTCAGAGCATTTGCTCTGAAAAAAAACTTGTCTTATAATCGAGCAAATACGGTACTTCTCTTCTGTTTTTTTTTTACAGAGGAAGAGGGACAATTGTTAACCAAGAGAAATAGGATGACACGTGAAACAGCTGTGTTTACAGAGGAAGAAGTTCTACTTGAACTCTCAAAAGTAAACACAGACAAATCTATGGAACACCCAAAATTATTAAGAGAGGTTTGTCGTGTCCTGGCAAAACCACTAGCAGCCGGTTATCCTGTGAAACGCGTCGAGAGAATTTATCCTTGGAGTATAATAGAAACAATGCTAAAGGATAGGATTGTTAAATATCTAGACGCAAATGGCACGTGTTTACTACAGGAAGATCTTGTCAAACAAACTTAATTTACTTTCTTCGCTGGGTAACTAAGATAATAGACCAGGGAGGAGCTGTTGATATAGACTATCTAGATTTCTTAGTAAGGCATTCAACACTGTCCCTCATAGAAGACAATAAATAAATTGTAGTCTTTGGGTTTGGATGCCAGAATAGTTGAAAGCAGGGGCGTACCTAGAGTATTTGGCACCCGGGGCGAATCCTGTAAGTGGCACCCCCCCCCAAATGTAAAGACATCTACAAAATTATGTTGGCAAGAATATTTATTGCACCGATTTGTAAACTGTATGTCAACTGTAAACAACAAGAAATCTGAAAAAATAAATTAATAACTTATAAGTAAAATAAATACGTTTAAATAACATTTACTGAACATATAATAGTGCTTTCTTTAATAACCCTCCAAAAAAACCAGCGTCCACATTGCCCACATAGAACCTGACCAGCACCCAAATTACACACACATAGGACGTGATGAGCGGCACCCGGTGCAGTTCTCGAGACCCCAGAGGAGAGTAACAAAAATGGTAAGAACAGAAATTGTCAGGAAAGATTATAGGGTCTTAATATGTATAGCTTGGAGGAAAGAAGAGGGGGCATGAAATAGAAACATTTAAAAACACAAAGTACAACAAAGTACATGAGGCAAGCTTATTTGAAAAGAGGAGCAATTTTAGAACAAGAGGTCATGGTCTAAAACTAGAGGGTCAGAGGGTTAGATGTAACGAGGAAGTTCTACTTTGCTCAGAAGGCATTAGATAAATGAAACAGCCTCCCAGCAGAAGTGGTGGCTGCTTATACAGTGAGTGAATTTAAATATGGGATGGAGTTCACCAGACGTTCACAGGTTGCCACTCGAGTCCTCTTCCACTCCTCCATGACAACATCACGGAGCTGGTGGATGTTAGAGACCTTGCGCTTCCCCACCTTCTGTTTGAGGATGCCCCACAGATGCTCAATAGGGTTTAGGTCTGGAGGCATGCTTGGCCAGTCCACCACCTTTACCCTCAGCTTCTTTAGCAAGGCAGTGGTCATCTTGGAGGTGTATTTGGGGTTGTTATCATGTTGGAATACCTCCCTGTGGCCCAGTCTCCGAAGGGAGGGGATAATGCTTTGCTTCAGTATGTCACAGTACATGTTGGCATTCATGGTTCCCTCAATGAACTGTAGCTCCCCAGTGCCGGCAGCACTCATGCAGGCCCAGACCATGACATTCCCACTACCATACTTGTAGGCCACCACACGCTTGACACCATCTGTACCAAACAAGTTTACCTTGGTCTCATTGGACCACAGGACATGGTTCCAGTAATCCATGTCCTTATTCTGCTTGTCTTTAGCAAACTGATTGCGGGGTTTCTTGTGCATCATCTTTAGAAGAGGCTTCCTTTTTGGACGTCAGCCCTGCAGACCAATTTGATGCAGTGTGTGGCGTATAGTCTGAGCACTAACAGGCTGAACCCCACCCCTTCAACCTCTGCAGCAATGCTGGCAGCACTCATACCCCTACTTCCCAAAGACAACCTCTGGATATGACGCTGAGCCATGTTTATGTAGCTCAACAATTCTTTTTTCAGGTCCCCAGAGTTCTTTGCCATGAGGTGCCATGTTGAACTTCCAGTGACCAGTATGAGTGTGAGAGCGATAACACCAAATTAAACACACCTGCTCCTCATTCACACCTGAGACCTTGTAACATTGACAAGTCAAATAACACCGGGGAGGGGAAATGGCTAATTGGGCCCAATTTGTACATTTCCATTTAGGGGTGTACTCACTTTTGTTGCCAAGGTTTAGACATTAATGGCTGTGTGTTGAATGATTTTGAGGGGGCAGCAAGTTTACACTGTTCTATAGGCTGTGCACTCACTACTTATGACTACTGACAGGTGAAATGAATAACACTGATAATATTGTTATCATGGCACCTGTGAGTGGGTGGCATATATTAGGCAGCAAGTGAACATTTCGTCCTCAAAGCTGATGTGTTAGAAGCAGGAAAAATGGCAAGGGTAAGGATCTGAGCAACTTAGGGCTTAGTGACAAGGGTCAGATTGTGATGGCTGGTTCCCAAGCATCTCCAAAACTGCAGCTCTTGTGGGGTGTTCCCAGGCTGCAGTGGTCAGTACCTATCAAAGAAGGAAAAGTGAAGGCTTGCCCCCTGTGGTCAAATCCAACAGACGAGCCAGTGTAACTCAAATTGCTGGTTCTGATAGAAAGGTGCCAGAACACACAGTGCATTGCAGTTTGCTGTGTATGGGGCTGCGTGGCTGCAGACCAGTCAGGGTGCCCATAATGACCCCTGGCCACTCCTGAAAGTGCCTACAATGGGCATATGAGCATAAGATCTGGACCACGGACCAATGGAAAAAGGTGACCTCCTCTGATGAATCACTTACCTGGAGAACACATGGCACCAGGGTGCATCCATGGAGGCCCCACCTTGCAACTTAAAGGATCTGCTACTAACGTCTTGGTGCCAGATACCACAGCACACTTTCAGAGGTCTAGTGGAGTCCATGCCTCAACCAAAAGGGCTGTTTTGGTGGCAAAAGAGGGACCTACACAATATTAGGCAGGTGGACTAAATGTTATGGCTGCTTGGTATATATATATATATATATATATATATATATATATATACTGTGCTAGCAAAGTTGGTAAAAATTGCATAAATACCGTAAAGAGTAAAAAGGTGAGACACCTTTTTTACTTTTCAATGACAGGTTCATTATAAGCCTCCCCCATTTTAAACGCCCTGTGGTTTGGGGGCCCTTAGCAAAAATATTTAGAGTACAAGTGTTGCTACTAATGAGGGCTATATATAAGTAATGAAGACAATAAGAACAAGATTCATTATAGTGGCATTGTAAAGAATCTGTCTCTCACTCTTTCCACATTTTCTGAGGGAGCTCCTTAGAAAAAAGGGGGCCTATAAATTTGCCTACAAGGTAGACAGCCTCTGGTATCATCACTGTGATCAGCCTTTGGGTTGTATAACCATGTCTTACCACTTGCTCACATAATGCGGTTAAGGAGCTCCATTCTGGAGATCGAATTTGGATGTGCTTATACCTATGGGCTACAAATTCTTCACTGTGTGCTACTTATGAAAGTACATGAGAGGGGACAGATATATATTTAAAATGTTACCTTTTGTAGTACAAAACACACATTATTATGTTTTATACATTATAAATTGCATTTGTTGATCTGGGGCTGACTTCCTTGTCTCTAATTTGGCACAGTGTGTCCTTGCCTTTATTAAAGCGCACAGGTGCTGACTGATTAGGTGTCTTAGTCCTTTGAATTTTAGGATCATTTTCTGAAATATTGAGATCAATAAACCTCACCATTCTCAGGGGTAGCCATGGGACCAGGGGGATGAGTGACATATCCCTTGGGATTAATCAAGAAGGGGGGAGCAAGTCCGAGCAACAGCATCACTGACAAGGCCAACAATGGATTTGGTGTTTGCACTTAAGGTTCAGCAGTCTTTTTCTAATGTACTCAACCGTAGAAAAAATGAAGTTGTTCAGTTTGTATAATGACCGATCAGTACCAACCTTATTTTTTACGCAAAATACAATTTACTTATGTAAACACAGACATGTTTAAGAAAACAAAAAGGAAAGATATGTTAATTTTAGATTTTCATATTTTGCACATTCCTTTTGTTTAAGACACAATCTTTTAGCAAAGTATAGGGTTGAATGTGCATAAATTAAGCCTTCCACCTGCAGACAGCTTTGGTCATTTTTAAACTTTTCATGGCAGGATTGGAATCACAGGGACGTGATAACGCCTCTTTATTTTAAAAGAACATGCCATCTACCCACGTGGAAGACTACAGCTTTAATTATTAACTCTATATTAACTATTATAATCCCCATTACCCAGGAAATTCTTAAAATACTCCATATATAGATTATAAAGGCAAAACTCAATTGTGTCTGTGCAAATCAAATATTTAACATAAATAAATATCTATGTACATTGAATCAATATATTCATAATTTAAATAAGCCTGAAAGGCTAATTTTTGATAAAGCCATACATAAAACGTACTGAAAATCTCAGGCATACACCACACAATGATACCACAACTATATTTCCTATCACCAGGTGGACGTGCGTTTGCGCGCCTCAAAGAGGGACACTAATGACATGCTAAGCGCATGCGCACTGGGGATGTTACTCCCTCCTCCTCCTTCTGCTTCTCCTTTCCACCTCTTCTCCTTAGCAAATAGCAAGTGGCTTTCTAAATCCTTCCATTAATACAAACAGGGGAAGCCTGGCCATCCTGGGTCTTAACAGGATCTGAAATAAATAAAATGCATGCAGATAGACTTTGAGATGGATGACTGAGGGCAGCCAACAGGATTACCAATAACAAGAAGGAAATCGCTGCACACAGCAGAAGGATCAGTATGCTTTCATTTGGGATTGTTTCTCCTGCAAGTTGGACGGGGTATTGGGATTCCTAGCTGGACAGAGAAGCTGAGAAGGTAAGGGGCACAATGGGGCAAATGAAACAATGCATATAAGAGGGGGGGGGGGCGATTATACAAGAGGAGATGCTGGCAGATTTAGGTACCCAGGCGAGTGCTTGCCTTCTGCTAATGTGTGTGCAGGAATAAGCTGTGCACCTGATACATTCTATGCACTGCTATCCAATTGCTATTAGGCACCATATAGAAAAGTATACACGTATATATATATATATAGATATAGATATAGATATATATATATATATAGTAAAGTATACTTCATTAGCATTTAGATTGCTTTTGTAGTGTTTGCTAGAAATCATGGATGAAACCTTATGATTTGCATCATCATTACTGAATATATATATATCTACACTGCTATATATTTGCAAGTTGCGATGCTTTAGAGTACTTGGTTTCAGTGATGCTGCGACTATGAATGATGCTGCGTGAAAATCGCTGTGAAATTGGAAAGCAAAACATCAGATTCATCATTAGATTTTATTTTGTAATTTTTTAAATTCTTGATCTTGAAAATAATAAAGGGGGGTGATGCTGAGGTCACCAACTAGACATGATTATTTAGGAGCCTCACAAAAGGTCCGGGGGCTTGTGAAAGCTGCTGGGGGCTGGTGTCGCTATTAAATAATCATTGGTGCCTCAATCCTCAAGAGGGAGGAACGCAATCTGTACAGGAAAATTGGGTTTCTCTAATGACAAGGGGGAGGAAAAAGGCTTTTTTTTAGGAACATGTGAGCCAGCAAGATCATGCACATAGGATATGAAACGTTCCTTTATTATTATTATTATTATTCTTTTATTTATTATTATTATAGAATAATATATTTAATATAATGCTATAATTATATATTTTATAATATTATATATATATGACCGATATATTAGTAATTGTAATATAATTTATTATTATTATTATTATGATTATTATTCTGTACATAACAAATCTATCTCTGTCTGCATATAACAATGGTTACGTAATTTGTAACATTTTATGGCATGTGGCTTGTTAAATACTACATTGTATCGCATTGTTTTTGAAAGCATCCATGATTAGGCTGTGCAGCATTAAAGGAATCTTTTAACCACATGGATGCCACAGAGGAGTGTGTAGAAGCCACAGTGCCACTCAGAGGATTAAAGAATCCCTGTTTACAGAGAAAAGCACATTGCGTTGGATTTATTTAACGTGGGAATGCCTTGTGTTCACTTTATGGGGCATGGACAATGGGAAGGATGGCTTACAATAAAGGGGGCGTGTCGGCTCTCCAGCAATTTATTTTATATATTTTATGTTATATAATATATATATATATATATATATATATAATAGCCATATAGATGGGTTAGGTAACCTCGCTTTTAAATAATATTAACATTTTAGAGTCAGTGATCACCTACTTGTTGGGATTTACCCAGCCATATATACATATCGGGTAGCTCTGTCACTTAGGATATATCAGCGAAACCCCTTTTTGTGTGAAGCCTGTGTACTGTCTGCTTAGACGGTTTTACTCAATAAGATCTGGGGCAGACCAGATGGGCCAAATACGCAAATTTCCTTACCTTTTTCAAAAGGCTTTATACTTTCCAGGATCACATGAGTGTGTGGGTATGTGAAATAATATGTAAGTTGATTTGGTGGTTGAAGCCCGTGTTTGAAAATATTACATTGAAATCAGTAGGAAAAATCACAACTATTAAATGGACAGTTTAATGCCCCGAAACTATGCTCACTAAAAGAAGAATGCTTATTGAAGTACATTAATATGCATTCTTTAGAAGTATGAAAAAATATTTAGCTTTGGGAGATGCAGCAGCTGTCATATGTATTAACCTATATATAATGGGTGAAGTGTCCATCATATGCATTTTAATGTATACGAGAGCTGCTTAGTCCCTTTATATGTTCATGTTGTCTGTTTTGCAAATGCATGGGAGGATTCTGTAGAATCTCCCATGCGCATTTGCCTCTTTCGAGTCCCCACAGCTCAATGCAGTGCAGGAGATCTGTGTTTAGCAGAATATACTCCCCTCCATCACTGGCTCGAGAATGCAGCCAATCAGTGGCAAGAAATGTCAGGCCATGGAGAGCAACTGCAGCAGCAGGGCAGCAACTTCTGGGTCAGGTAAGTTCTGTGTTTTTATTTTGTTTCCATTTTGGAAGAATGCATATTAAAGTACTCACAAAGTCTTCTTTTTATAGTGTTTATAGAGACGCCAAGCTGTGCCTTTTAAGAGATGAAGTGACATGCACATAATATATATTTTTAGAGGTAGATTCCAGACCATTAAAAAACTTCCTATAGAAACCTCAAAACATATTACTGTAGAAAGGTGAAATAAACACCCTGAACAGATAGGTCAAACGATTGTACTGTGACTATTTAAGTCTTTTAACCCCTTAAGGACAATGAGCGGTCCATAAACTCATTAAAAACAATGCATTTTGAGCCAGTACATGTACGGGCTTTGTCATTAAGGGCTTTAATGCCAACACATGGACTGCAGCATAACAAAGAAGCCACAAAAAAGCTAGTCCAATGCTAACTCATATGCCACTGATTTAGGGGTTTCGGGGAGTTTACTACCACACCAGATTTACATTCACTTACCCAATCATATATTTTTCCTTTTGAAAATCCAAAAAGGGACATAAAAAAACCTTCAGGAAAAACATATTTCAAACAATATTGTTGTACCTAATACGACCACCAGCAGTGAATACTCCTTAATAATGCACTCACATACCTACTACAATGTAAGCATGTAGTATTCAATCTAAATTAAACGAATAAGCCTTGTTGCAACATACAACTCATTAAGTCAAAATTGGAAATGCTATATAGTCTAAAAAAACATAAATATTACATAACTGCATATTTATTCGCAAAAGAAATACCCCGTACATTTAAACCTCCCTTTGATGAGAGAGTATAATTTGACACATAAATGCAATTATATTATTTGTTCGGAAGTCCTGTGTACAGAAGTTAACTATAATGATCGATACATATTATTAGTTCCAAATCCAAAAAAAAAATAACACAGTGGTAAACAAACATGGCAGACACAAAGCACTCACCCTACTGACTATACATTGCATGTCCAAAGAGTAGACTCAAAAGCATGCTGGACTACGATTATGGTGGTATTATAATATGTGCCTTTGAACTTGATTTGTTTCTCTAGGCTGTCTATTGATCTACATAGCCAAAGTGACACAGACTCAAACTGTTCTTAACTGCACTGACCATTCACAGACCCACTGACAACTTTCAGCACCGCTGGCACACACTTATACTGACTACTGTTTACCACACAATGAAAAACTTGATCCCACTGACCACTCTATAAGATGCTCCCAACCACACTAATGTAAACTCAAACACATAGCAATCTTAGAAACAATGGAGTACATTCAATTACACATACAACTATCAGTCAAACTAATGCACAATATTATAAAGCATAAAGATCTCAAGCTGCACCTAGCCGCAGATATATACATACCACACTAAACCACATACACCACATTCTCAGGCACACACACCACTATCAGACACAGACATACAGACACGGTGCCTTGAGAGGCTTAATTGTGTAATTCTCCAATGCAGAGACAAAATCTGTATGTATGGTGCCGGGTCACAATTTCTCTGGCAATAAGAGAGTGATTTGATGCTGCAGCTCACTCTCCCTTCATTAATCTGGACCTGGAATTACACTCATCAGAACTTGTCGGCAGCATTTTAGACCCTAGCTGTCAGTTATGTTGCTAACCATTGGAATGGGGATGGAGGAGAAGCATGGTTATACTATGTGTCTTCCTACAGGATATGTTTATTCAGTAAGTTAATTCATAAGAACTCAAATTAAATTCCCCAAATTTAAGGTCACATTCATCAATCTGCAATCAGTAGATGTACGACCTGCTTTGTGAGTTGTAGAATGCAAATGAAATGTAGGTTAAGCATAGTAAATTGAGGTAACCCTTAATCTGACTCGACAACTTGACATTTTACTCAACCTCAAGCATGAACGCGTACCACTACAAATACCAGTTAGAAATTTAAGTATATGTACAGTTAGAGAGATAGATCTAAAATTTTTCTATATGTTTATCCAGTTTATCATTCTTACAGCAGGATGATTTAGGCTTCCACAGCAAGTAGAGACAAGAGTTATCCCAGAGGTATGCAAATGAGTACAGTGTGAAGAAATGCTTATCTGCATTGAAACTTTCAAATCTGCAATGCAATTCTTTATTGAATGTGAAACAGGGATTGAAAATGGTTTTAGCATGTTTGCTTAAAGCAGAAGTCAGTGCTACATTTGTTTTTGAATATATGTTTTTTTCATCAGTATAGTATAGTAACCGTAGACAAAAAGATACCCCAACATTTCAGGTGTCCAAATTGGGACACCAGTGTTTGGGGTTCTGGCAAGAGATCTGGCATGGTAACCCACCTTACCTGAAGAGTCACCTCACAACACTAGCATTGCAAGAAGACATTTGGTAGCTGCAGTGGAGCACAGACTTCCATTGGTTCTTGCTTTCCTAGGCTGATTAGGGGAGGTCAGAGGATCTCCTCCACTGGCCCATACGGCCCACTGCCCACAAAAGCGGGCCAGCTGCCTGTACCTGCGGGTCCCAGTAATCCTGCGCAGTCCCGCAAGGCTGCCTTCACGCTGCTCCCTTACAGTGTCTCTTCTCTTGCTCCGCCCAGGAACAAAGCGGAGTCACGTGATGTGACGCCACTTCCTGTGGCTCTGCTGTGTTCTTGGCGGAGCAAGAGAAGAGATGCTTTGAGGGAGCAACTCGAAGACAGCCTTGAGGGACTGCACAGGAAATCTGCAGTTCAGGTAAGGAGGTGGGCGTGATTTGTGGTGGGAGTGGGCGTGATTGACCACAAATGTGGCGGGATTCGGCACACATGTCGCGGGAGCGGGCGGGAGTGGAACACACACATTGCGGGAGCGGGATTGGACAAAAAATCAGCAGGAGCAGGCAGGATTAAAAAAGCAGTCCCGTGCAGGGCTCTAGTCTGAAGTTTAGCGCTAAATCAACATTGGATAAACCTGATCCTTCCCACCAGTGGTACTTAGAAGTAGGGTGATGGGTGGGGATTATTTAATGATTTTATGTACCTTTTTTATTGAAATTTAATAGCCCCACCTGTTCCACAGCAAATGGGAGAGAAGGAGGAATGTTTGGACAAAAAAGATTTGTTTATAATGTAACCTCCTATCCTATGTCATCTTGCATTAAGTAGCAAACAACTCATGACTTGAGTGCATGGGACTTCAGTTGAGCCTTGGCTGACTACTTTTCAGTGATTAGAAAAGTTAGACTTCATGAAATAATGTTTGAAGTTTTACGGATTTAATCTCTGATTAAAATTGGAGACCATAAATATTTGATATGCTTATGTAAACCTCACAACATGCAAAATTGTGAAAGAGAAACACTTGTTTTTAGGAAGTGTTGTTAGAGGGGCTTTACTTTTCTTGTGACTTTTTAACAATTGTAATGGACAAATAAATTACTCTGTACCCTGACCTAATGGCTTGTTCTATTACTAGTCTGATTACCAGAATACAAACCTTTACACCACACCAAGAGGGAGGCTACTTTACTATCTGTTAATAGTGAAATATGCCTGTAGGGTGCTCCCTGGGAGAAACTAAATTTGTATTCCTTAAATTTAAAAGTGTTGTAATCCTGTGAGCATTACAAAAAAAAAAATCACTTAGGTCAACTCATAGTTAAATTCAGATCTTCAAATGTACACTTTTATTTCTCGACTGACACCTTTCATTGGGCTACAAAAAAAACTAGGATCTATAGCTTTGATTGACACTGGGTTTTAACCTATATTGTACTCTTTGAGTGTCAAGGGGGTGGCCAAAGGGTGCACATATGTCAACACCCCCAAGGAACATGGAGGGAGGAGAGGAAAGGATGGGCTATGTGCCTCTCCCAAGGGTTAATAGGGTATTTAACTTCCCCATTCCAGTGTGCATGGGATGGAGAATATATAGAATATAGAACATGCTACTCCTTATTTTTCTTCAAATTAGTATCAGTAGGGTGCAATGTTTAATAACTGAAAAGCCATTCCATAATTCTACAGTGTCAATAGGATAGCACATTGATAAACAGGTAGGAAACACCTAAACGTTTGTGTAAATAAATATGGGTGACACAAGTGCACCAATGAGATGAAGGTATGTGCATGAAGTGCATGTTTTGTTGAATCTTTCTGGTTATAGTTTGATATATTTCAAAGACTCGTATCCCAAGGGGTATATGTAGGCTCTGTTCCCCCAGCTACTTACTGCTCTCTACCCTACAATAAATGGGGTAGGGGAAGAGAGAGAAAATTTACTTACTTTTGTTAACAGGGGATCAGGAAAACCCACATTTTCTTCTTTATTCATTTAATTTTTACTGGTATGTACAAGCGGGGGAAACAAGTTACTTCACCTTCTCTTGAGGTGAACTGAAATTAGGATTTACTTAATACATCTGTGAGTTGCTTGCTTGGCTCTCCTGCAGCTGAGTGGATACGAGTCGAGTGTCATTTTCTGTTATTGCAAGTGTGAGTTGGCACTAATGAAAATGTGAGTTTGTCATAGCTTGCAGACACTGGTAGGTAATACAATTCAGTACATTTTACATGCTCATGTTAAAATGTCTCATAAATAATGTTGCCTTTTTTCAATTATTTTTAAGATCTGCATTACCTATATGAAAAAATCTCCTTGTTATTTATCACAATCACAACCACATATATGCAAAAATCTCCTTGTTATTTATCACACTCACTTTAATAGTTACATATATTTATAACACAGAATCACGGCTTCAACGTTATTAATGTTAAGGTCCAGTCTAAATGTTTTTATAATGAGTTCTATGCCCTTAGCAGAATGTGCAAAGAAAAGCTGTCAAACGCTATCAGCTTTGGGTCAGTTCACACGGTATTGCAAAATGATCTATACATTGAGCAAGCAGTGTACAGATCGTTAGCTAGAAGACATTTTTTCATTACTAGTACTACTGATGTATTGTCACCTGACGAATGCAAATCAGGGTCTACTGAAAGCTAAGGGCTGTCAGGGACATCCAAGAACACATGGTCATATGATAGATAAAAAGCAGCATCTGTAGTAGATATAAATTAGGTTTTCCAAAAGAACCTGTAAAAACAATACTGGTGATCAGAAACTAGGATTCCAAAAAGAAGTAACAATGTCAAAATATGTTAAACAAATCCAAAGGTTGTGATATCTGAAATAATTACAATGCTTTTGTAGAATGCTGTGCACAGAAATAGATTGATATATATTAATAAAATATTATTTTGAGAATACGATAGAGAGCACTGTATTTACTCCATTATACAGTAAGCCGACCCTGATTATAAGACGAAACCCCAAACTTTGGATCTTAATGGAAGATAAAAATAAGAGGCCTGAATATAAGACAACCCTATTACGAAAGAATGACTGTTTTTGCTTTCGTTGCTCTCACACTCACTCTCTCTCACATTCTCACTCATTCACTCACTCTAATGCTCTCTCACATTCTCTGTCCATGTCTCCCTAACTTCTGAGACATTGTGAGAGTGTGAGAGAACTTGCGTAAGGGTGACTGACAAACCCCTAGGCTTAGTAGGCTGTGCTGTGGCGCCATGGATCGGAGTTCTGAATAAAAGATGACCTCGATTATAAGACAAGGTTGTTTTTTTAAGATGCCGTGGAATGTCTGGAGGGTGTATTGTTAGCACAAGTATCTTTCTCCTCACCTACAATACTCAATAAAACAAACAAAAAAACCTCAACCAAATTTAATAAAAAAATGTTTTTTAACTCTTTCAAAAGTATAAAAATAACAAATGTTTTACAATGTAATATCCCTAAAGAAAAGGGCACTTAAAGGCTTTAGAAGGGCATGAGCTCTATTAAGGGGTTAAAACAAAAGACTTGCTGCAACTATAATTTAATAATATGCCCACTAGGTAAGTTAGGGGTTAAATAGTGTTTCTTTTTATGATTTTATCTCAGTGCCCCTTTATGGTTCACTGCAATTTAAGATGATATCAAATAACCACTGGGTTGAGGTAATTACCAGCAAGTGTCTTAGACTAATGACCAATGAATTAATTGAACTGTATAACTGTTAATTATTTTCACTAAAGAAACCAGATGGTGTTTTTGAATAACAAATTCAAATGGAATGTAAACTAAAATCTAAAAACACGTTTGAAAACGGATATTAGTAACGCTCACAAATATACTTTTCGTATGATTTGATATGTAAGATATTTAATGGCAAATAGTGCAGTTCCACTATATAGTAATATTATATATTACTCAGGAATGTAGTATGAGGTGGCAACTGTTGTCCTAGTTATGCTGATAAATTATGTAAAACAAGAAATGTATGTATTGTGTTTCTAGAGTCATAAGATCAATTTTCTTACAGATGCCTCCTTGTGCCCGAGCCATGAATTATGTGGAAATTGCTAGCGCAACTTATGTCACAATATGCTAGCTTCTCCATAAATATTTGTGAACATGACAAAAGGGTGCTTTGGACTTTTATTTAACAGTAGAGTTCTAATTAATAGTATGATATATCAGTATGATATATATCATCAAAAATTAAAGCAAATACAATATACAATGTTCAATGTAAATCGTACTAAAAATATATAAGGGGGAAACAGTAATGACAACAAATATTATATGAAAACCAATATATAGAAAATATTTAAAAACTTTAAACCTTTTAAAAAGTGATGAGGTAATTTCCTCTTTCAGATCACTGGTCTGTGTGTCCTTCCATCACAAACACTTGTTTGTAAATGATTTAGTATTAATTAGCAATTACCCATGGTGGTTTAAGTAGGCGAATGGGTTACTGGTATTATAAGAACATCAAAAATTCTTGTATGTTTATAATAAATCACCAGTAATATTTATTTATAACTGATTGTTGTAAATGAAAAAAGATAAAGTATACTAATATTATGAAGCACATATCTTATCTCATAAACCGCTCTATGCACTACTTACCGTATTGGTAACACCCAGTGTTCCCTCTAAGCTGTGCGCTTGTGCGCGCGCACATAGCATTTTTAGAGAGCGCACACGTCCAAAAATTGTGCGCACAACAGTTTTTCCCAATAAAAAAAATATATATTATTTTTTTTGATACTTTATGTGGTGCGGGTATTGTGCGCACCTAATTTTGGCTCTGGGAAAATTTTTGCACAAGAGAAATTTTCTGCGCACACCACCTAAGAAAAATTAGATGGAACATTGGCCACACCCTTAAAGTTTGGTGCTATTTTAAAGAAAAAAATATTTTTTAAGAAAAAATACACATTAGTGGAATGGTAAAACAGTATTATATCTAATGAACAGGAATCCATGTATTTTAACATTTTTGGTATTTATTATACAGTTAGTCAGCATAGGTTATATACAAACAGAAAACCAAGCCCCCCCCTTAATTCATAATGCACCTTACTTATAGATATGCCAATCTGTCCCCAGATATGCTTTATAACCCCTGATATGCTTTATTCCCCCTAGAAGTACCCACTTGCCCCCCAGATATGCTTTATGCCCCCTAAAATGCCACTCTGCTTCCTAGAAGTGCCACCCCCGATTTACCAATGCATCTCCAGACTCCCTGGTGTCTAGCGGGGCCGGCCGGTGGACATCTGTGCAATGCGCACAGACAACCTCCGCTGCCGGCACTTCAGTCGGGGGTTCTATGACGAAGAAGCACCGGCGGAAGTGCCAGCAGCGGAGGTTGTCTATGCGCATTGCCGCAGCTGGTGAACCTCTGCGCGATACGCATAGACAACCTCCGCTGCCGGGACTTCCGCCGGAACTTCTATGGTGGAGCACCGGAAGGTTATGTCAAGCTGCCGGAGAGGAGCATCCAGGTCCCCTGCAGCGCTGTGGGGGATCTGGATCCTAACCCTGCTGCTTGCCCACAGCAGGGATAAATCAAAAAGAAAAGAAAAGCACCCGTCCGGCGCCCGGAACTGCGCATCCCTGCGCTAAACCACGAATATAGGACACACCCCCACTTTAAAGAACAAAAGTGTGTGTGTGGGGGATGCGGCTTATATTCGAGCCAATACAGTATGTGATTAATATATATAGATCAGTATTCCCACAATACTGTTTAAGAAGTTAATGCAAACAGTAATAAATAACCCCAGACAGTACTAAGTGGGAAGGACGTAGGAGGGGAAGTGGGCATACCCAGACCTGTAGGAAATGGAAAAGTATCTCGCAGACCCAGGGAAGCAGCAATTCTCTTGAAGACTCTGATTCAAACCCAGAGATACGTATGGCCTAGACCAAGCATGGTGAAGAAGCAACAAATTAAATTTTCTGTAAATTTTTGTGTGCTGTTACTTTGCTTCTGACTTACTGCCTCCATGTATGTTAAACATGGCGGCATCTATTTATGGTTGCTGTACCCCTCAGTAAAATGTTCTACTACCTTCTCCGTAGATATGGAAATCTGATTATTATTTACCGTATTGGCTCGAATATAGGCCGCACTTTTTCCCCCCACTTTAAGTCTTTAAAGTGGGGGTGCGACCTATATTCGGGGTCTAGCGCCCGACGCTACCGTCACCGGAAGTTGTATACGCGTATTGCGTAGATGTTCCCCGCCGGCCCCGCCAGACACCCGGGAGTCTGCTCCGGTAAGTCGGGGGGGGGGCAGAGGAGGACAGTGGCAGCATATCTCGGGGGGGGGGGACAGTGGTAGCATATCTCAGGGGGAGGAGGACAGTGGCAGCATATCTCGGGGGGAGAGGACAGTGGTAGCATATCTCAGGGGGGAGGACAGTGGTAGCATATCTCGGGGGGGGACAGTGGTAGCAGCATGTTTTTTTGGTGCTTTTTTAACCCCTTAACGACAATTGCCGGTCCTGGCACGACACGGAAAAGCATGTGCTTTACGACAATTGACGTGCCAGGACCGGCACGTCTTTAAACGGGTGCAGAAAGCGATCTGTTTTCGCTTTCTGCACCCAAAAAACGTTGCTGAATGCCTCGACCTCGACCATCTCTGGCCCCTCCACGGGGCGTCAACATCCGCCATACTTTGTATGGCGGCGGACGCCCGTATTAAAAGCGTTTAGGAGGCGATCGACGATCGCCTCCTAAACTTAAATGGTGTCGCTGGAATGCCTCGATCAGGAGGCATCCAGCGACACCAAACACTTACCTTTCGATGGGCTGTGACCGCTCCGGAGAGCGGTCACAGCCGCAGCTGCCGATGATCTTCGCCATCAAGCAAGATGGCCGCTGCCCTGTAACAGGAACAAACAAATTTTAAAAGTTCGCTAGACGGTCCAGACCATCTAGAGAACTTTGGCTCCACTTGCAGGTTGAATACAGGTACTGCACTCACCATGCAAGTCAATGGAAGCCAGCTTTCTAATCACAGTGTGATTAGTAAAAATAAATTAAAAAATAAAATAAAATTTATAATAATTAGAAAAAAAATAGTAAAAAACTAGTAAAATGTAAAAATCATTTCCCACTGATGTCACTATCAGGGGAACCTCCAAGTTGAAAAAAAATGTTAAAAATTTTTTTTTAAAAAGACAAAAAAAAAATATATATATATAAAAAATATATTTTTGTGAGCAAGTCCTAAAATTAGCATATTAGCTTAAAACAATTCTCGCATGGAAAGAGTTAAAATACTGGCATATTAAATGCCCGTGGGGTGTCTACTTTTAAAAAAGGTATGATTTGATGGGGTAAATTGAATTGGCCAGGTTCAACAACGTCCCAATTAACACCGGGGGAAGGATGGCCACACACCTAATTTCCAATTAGAAAAATGCACACGTACCAAATGTGGCCTTTTAGTTCCCCCCAAAAATGACAAACCCATGCATGTGGGATATCACTGCACTCAGGAGATGTTGCTGAACACATTATGCGGTGTCGTGTGACAGCGGCATATACCAGGAGCTGTAAATTCATACATAAAGTAGGTGTGTGAGGGAAAAATACACACACAAAAATACTACTGCAAACTTTGAAAACATGCTGGTGGTAAAATGTGTGCATGCAAAGAGTTAAAATACCAACATTTAAAATACCCTGTGGTGTCTAGTTTTGAAAAATATATGGTTTTGTTGGGCACACTGAAATGGCCCGGCTCAAAGATGTACCAAATAGGGCATGGGCAGTGGATCCCCAAATGCCAAAGTTCAACATTGAAAAATGCGCATGCCCCAAATGTGGCCCTTTTGCCCCCAAACGGCCAGGCAAAATCCTTCATGTGAGGTATCGCTGTACTCAGGAGATGTTGCTGAACACATATTGGGGTGTTTTGTGATAGTGACATATACGAGAACTTTTTAATTCATACCTGAAGTAAAATGTGTGTGGAAAACCAAATGCAAAAAATGACTACCACAAAGTTTGACAAAGACTGGTGGTAGATATGGTGCATGGAAAGAGTTAAAATACTAGCATTTGGAATACCCTGGGCTGTCTAGTTTTCAAAAATATATGATTTGATGGGGTAAATTGCATTGGCCGGGTTCAAAGATACCCGAAATGGCACATGAGGGGAAGAATTACCAGATTTGGAAAAAATGGCTTTGAAATAGCAAAACGCTACCTGTACTTATTGCCCCATAATGGGTAGAAAAAAGCAAAAAAACATAAAAACATTGGGTATTTCTAAACTCAGGACAAATAGTAGAATCCATTTAGCAGGTTTTTTCATTACCTTTTATAGATGAGTAAAAGATTTTTCAACTAAAAGTTAGAAACAGTCATTTTTTTCTAAATTTTTCACCATATTTTATACTTTTTTTAGTAGTAAATAATATGATACAATCAAAACAATGTCATCTTGTCAGCCCTTCTTGTCCTGAAAAAAACAATATCTAATGTGTGTGGGTTCAGTAAACGGGAAAGAAGAAAATTACAACTAAACACGAGCAGCGCAGAAATGTTAAAACGGCCATTGTCACGAAGGGTACAAAAAGTAAAATCAGCCTTTGTCACGAAGGGGTTAAAGAAAAAAACCTTTTCTTTAAAAAAGCACCAAACTTTTAGGGTGCGGCCTATATACGGGGGCGGCCTATATCCGAGCCAATACGGTATATAAAACAATATGTTTTTATTTTTTTGTGGGGTAATAAACTCACAGATAATGCATGTTGCGACATACTGGTTAAAAAAGAGACTTTCTCTACAGCTGATCCACAGATATGAGGTCAGAGGAGTTGAAGCACAGAAAGAGTTGAATCATTGATGGAATGGGGAATGATATGAAATTGTGAATAGGGAGCAGGTGTGGCACTACAATAAGATGTTGGGTCTTTAAATATTTTGCTTAAGGTCCCAAAAAACCTGGTTGTGCCTGAAAGGCACATTTTTTGTGTGAGGTAAAATATATCAAAGGCTAGACCATCTTTCTCACAATCAAGCAGCACTTGGTAAATTTCTATGCGAAAAACCAAGTCTTTACCTAGTGCTCTTAACTTCTTTGTGCAGCTCAAAAATGTCTGGCAGTGCCAGTATTTCTCTATCGGTATAAAGTTTGTGCATTTTATCGAACAAATGTTACTTTTATTGACTTTAGTGTACTGTTATCTTATGTACTACTTGTTATGGCTTGTTTAACCATAGTACAGCTCTGCCCACTATGACAAAGCTGTATAAATCAATAAATAATATAAATACATAATGTTTATCTTCTTACCATAACATAGAATTCCAGGCCTATTTAACATATTTTAAAAACACACAAAAAATCACATATTGATATTTTCTGATACTTGAATTACTAATAGGAGATAGAGAGTTATGGCTAGGTATGAGTTGGTGCGGTACAACTGGTTTGAGAGTCGGAAGAGTTTAACATCACTTTACTTAGAATGCAGTAGAATTTTTAAGCTATTTATTTTTAAGAATTTATAAGCTATTGCTTTTTGTGACAGCTCATTAGTCTAATAGAATAACTCAAGTTGTGCCAAGACATAATCTAGGCAACAGATTGGAGCTTCCTAGAGGTTCACATGTTTAGAGCCCTGAACAAAGACAAAAAAACCCCTTAATGCTTTATTTCTCTAAATGAAGACATTTTTCTTCACAATATGAACCCTGCATGGGGCACAGAAGTGGTTCCCTTAAATGTTAAGCACAATAAATTTGACTTTCAAAGCAGTTTATATTTTCTGAATTACAAGACAATCCACTTAAATAATTACAGCTTCTTTTATAGCAATTTAATAGCTGCAGTAATTAGACAGCTATTACCATTCAAATAATATAAATAAGAAAGGATGAGATTATTAACCAATGCAGAAAAAGTAAATTTGTAACAGCCAAATTACGTGTTTAGAGGTACGTGCTAAAAATAGTCATGAACAAGGCCTCTTCATTCTACAGTAACATAATTAAAGGGGATTAGTATGCAATTATGTAACAGATATGTAAGGTGTGCAACTTCCATGAAAAAAAGTCGCTTGAGAAAACTCGGGAAAGAACTTGTAGCAGCCAACCAACATCATTTATGCATTGTGTACATGTCATACAATTGTATCACTTGGAAACATCTATAATGTGTCAAGTTCTGTTTGATTGAAACAAGGGCCCTTAAGTGGAGGTTTTACTTGATAAAAGAATAAGAAGAATGACCCTGACAAGGACTGCATATGCAATAAAACTAATTTCAGAATCAGTAAAATCATCCCTGCTTTGGATCAGAGACACAATATAATGGGCTTGAATTTACAAAAAAATACATACATAGGCTAGTCGAAATAATACATACTTAATTCCATTTCAATTGGGTTTCTCAAGATTTAATCTAGAGCAAAAGGAGTTAAACAAGAGAACGAATGGCTTACTAGATCAAGCTGGCAATGTAATTCTTTTTCCATGTTCTGCTGTCTTATATTTGTGGAACTACCTGCACAGTAGGATCCTACTGTACCGAAACAATAACTTATCTTTCCTGCTAGCAGGTAGGATTTTGGTTAGGAAGCCAAAGATTTGTATTAAGTCAAAGACAAGAGCTTCAGTTACAAAATAAGACATTAGGATTATGGGATATTCTTCCATGGATAGGATTTCTGTCTCGATAGCTTTTTTTTACATTGTGCTACAGAAGCAACCTTGAATAGGAATGATATCTTCTTACATACAATAAGTGTTTCAGCCTGAAACACTAGTAATTATCTGTGTATTACTTTTGGTTTTAGTCAGTAATGCTGTGTTTAATGCCTTAAACATGCAGCCCATGAATGTATGACATGTAGGCAGTGAAAAAAACAATATTTAGTAACGTATCATATTTCAAATGGTCAGATAAATACATTTGTTTTGGGGATATGGTTAAATGTTTGACTATGTGTTCTTATGTGAATTTGTGACTTATTAATAGCTATTTATATAACCGTAGAATTCAGAAAATTATATAATTTATATACGTAATTTAATTATAAGCATATTTTTCTCTCTTTGCTTCCTTTTTATTTTCTCCTTCCTCAACTATTCCCGCTACTTCCTCTTGTCTTCTCTTTCTACACGTGAATGAGTATTCCTCACTTCACGCAAAACCCTTTCTAGAGGGTCCTAACTCTCCTCCCTGCAGGCAACAGTATCTGGCATTCCATTCCCCTTCTCTAACTTCCCTGCACACATCACTATCCCCTTTTTCCATACACAGCAGTGTCTGGTAGCCTCTCTATTCCCCCCACCCATGACACTATCCAGCAGTACCTCCAACACTTAGCAGCATAGCCTCCAATCGAGTAGCAGATCACTGCAGCAATTTGTGATCATGCTGGGCTTAACATGAAGGTCCAATAGCACCTGCAGTTTGGTAGGACCCTGGCTTTAAGCCCTGCCCAGTGTGACTGACAATTCCTATGGGGACAGCGTTATATACGTATAAAGATTATTATGACTGTAAATACTGCAGAACACAGTATATCCAGCAAATATTTTGATGTCCTACAAAAAAGGACATCAGGAGAGGAAAGAGAGACAAAAATAGTATGGTCTCAAAGAGAACCATTTTGGACTGTTATATATTTCCTCACTGATACTTAGTTAGTAAAATAAATAAGAGATACCAATGTTTTATGCAAAAAGGTTTTGCACAATTAATAGGAACTTATTTATTTAATTTTGACAAATTTCTATTTGAGGCCTTTATGCCATAACTGTTTGAAACAAATCCATGTCAATCAGATCTTATCCTTCCTTCCAACAATCATCAGAGAAATGGTTCAAAGCTTTTGCTTGCTGCCCTGGCAAGCAGTGTCACATAAAATAAGAAGTCAGCTGCATTTAAATAAATATAACTAACTGTCTTCTGGCATGCCAACAACAGTTGCATCTCTGCCCACAGAATAGGACAAAGGAGGGCATATTCTCTTGTCCTCCAAATTATAACAATTAGAAAACTTTGAAATCAAAAGGCCTTTCATTATGTGTGAGGTACATATGAGTTAGAGCAGTATTAGTATACTCATGTGGATTATTGGATTTTGTATGTATCACTTACTTGATGGATTTTAATGATTATGTAAATTAACTGTAAAATTAAAAAAGGATTATTGCTGGTTGGTCTTCTTAAGTATCCAGAAATACACTAGAACACTCCCTAGCTTACTGTGCATTGAAATATTTAAGGTTATTCATTTTTTTGTGTATTGACAGTAGATAACTTCTCTATTACTTACTAGATAAAGGAGGTTTTAGACGTATTTACAAGCAATACTGTTAACAAGTGTTATGCTTAGTAAAGGTGCTGTTCTACTTCAAATTAAAAATTATTCTAGCCATGGTGACCGAATAATACAAATTTTAATAAAGACAGAAGGCTCCTATTTCGCCTTCTCCGAACCCGACAGACCTACCAATGCAGGGAGCAGAGCGACCACCTTAGGGTCGAATTCAGGTGTGGCCACTACCTTGTCTGGGAGGACTTTGCCTGTCTCAAAAGAGGTCCATGGGGTCTCAAAAGACCTCATATGGGATCTCTAGATAGAGTGAACTGCTTTCTTCAAGATAGCAGTGCAAAAAAAAAGCTGGCCTGTAGAATCCTCGAAACATGCCAAACATATGCAGATGGACATACTCTGTGAAAGAAAGCCAAAGCGACATTAATAAGTCTATTTAAAAAGTAGATTTTTTTACCGCTAATTTTGGATGAAGTTGGTGGGAAAATTAATGCACTAAATATGTCAAAATGACCATAGTGGCATAGCCTGGGCTGTCTACCTTTATTTGGTGTTTTGAAATCCCAGACTGCTATTGAAGTTGTAGCCTCAGAATACCAAATTTGAAAATACTACAGTTTTGAAGACAAATATGTGCACTTTTTAATATTTGTCTATAACTGCAAAAAAACTGCAAAAATCCTGGCATATGAGGTGCATCCAAACTCAGCACATGTATATCAATATATTTTACGTTTTAATGTCTCTGTGTACAATTTATAAGAGGTAAAGCTGTAAAACAAAGCCTTTTGGGTGAATTTTTCATGTTTCATACTAGATAATGGATTATAATGATAAATGTGCTTTAAAAAAGCCATTTGTGTCCTGAAAAAAACAAAAATATATACTTTGTGTGGGTACATTAAATAAGGAAAATCCTGAAGGATTTAGTTTTACCTTAGATACTATCTCTAAATTAAAGTAACCATATGTACTAATAAATAATAGTAAAAACACATATTTCCCAAAATTAAAAATTAGTCATCTTGAACCTAATCAACATAACCAGTTAAATAAAAATTCATAAAACAGATATATTCTGTTTACTAAATTCACCTATCTGGTGTGCTACCTCCACTCATTTGCACATTAATTAAAACTGTTTTGTGGTTAAAACGTGTAGAGCATACTGAACATAAGTTACATCTCTTCTGAGTAGATGTCTGTGTGCTAATATGTGCAACAGTAGCAATCCATATATCCATATCTACTGGCCAGTTAATGGTTCTGTTAAAGTGCCAAACTTTAATTGGTCATATGGGTCATATCTAGAAAAGAAATGGATTTATTAAATATTTTTCTACTCATTTCTTAATGAGCTGGGAAGGGTATTGCATGAACTCCTGTTGTGATTCTGGACACTAGATCTAAAGCCTCTTGTACTTGGATAACCTTTTTGCCTTCACTGGGTTTCAGACTGTTTCCATGCTGTTAATTCATTATTTTATCTGCCCCACAGGAGTTATTACATTTTACGCTTTACATGGTCATCTTGCATCTATTTTGTTATAAATTTGGGATTTACAGTATCTTCATATTTTACTAGCTCATCCTTACTTAGTCTTCCCTATAACTTCAGTTCCAGTTATCCATCATAAAGTGAAGTCTATATCTCTCAATTTGTAGCTGATGGCTATGTTTGTGACAATTCCTGCTGCAGTAGCTTAGAGGATGTTATGTGCTCCTAGGTCCTGCAGCACAAGCACAATGCTATATGCTAAATCTTCACAGAAAACTATCAAAGAGATAAATCATTTCTTGTGGAGGCTTAATGTTAATTTGTATGTTTTCTCTGTGTTTGCGACAGACAGGGTCTAAAGGATTTCCAGGCCAGAACCCAATGTTTGTCTCAGCCCTTGTAAAGAGTGGAGTATGAGCTGGAGCGAATCCCACTCAAACTCTGACTCCTATTTATTATTTTTGTCCTTCACTCATGTTGCAGGTGAGTCCAGTTCAAGAAACTTAGTCCAGGATCATTCTCAACTATGGCTGTGCTCATCTGCTTATTTATCTCCAAGGCAGCAGAAACGGATCTGCCTGTTCAGTTAGTAACTGTCTTGAAAGGCAAATGCACATAACATAAGTTTATTTTCCATACATGCAATGCATTTTACTAAATGCAAATTGGAACATGCATTCTTTATGACAGTTAAAACATTAGACTTTTGTCTTATTTTCTTCTTCCTCTGCCTGGGTCTACTGAAACTAGTAATCACCAGTGTATAAACATCTTGTACTTGCTCAGTAGCATTCCCATAGTCACCAAAGCAGCAGCTAATTCAGTCATTCTCATTCATCGGAGTGGAAGCTCAGTATTTTTTTAATCCAATAACATTAATTTGCCTGCAGTAAAATGTTCTGAAGTCCATCTAAAACGCATTTGACATGGAAATAGGACTGTGGTGCTCCTTTGCCAAGCTGTTTATATAAATGTCACCGTTGAATAAATAAATGTGTAAGTGTTTCTTCTTTCTTTCTTTCTCCAGATATTTGTGGTATAGCTGATCAATCTGTTGAAAGGAAATGGCTTTGGAGAATAACACCCATCGCAGCTATTCAATTATACCGTGTTTCATTTTTGTCGAGGTAAGTGTAGTGCCGTCGCATTGAAAGGCTGCAGGGTTGCCATGGTGATAGCTGCAGATCAGTAAACAAGTTACTGCGAGGTTCACATACAGCTGTTACACATTTGATTGTATAGCCGCTGCATTTCTTGTGTCAATAAAATCCTTATAAACTGATTTAGACGGATGTAGGTTTGAAAAGGAAAAGTTAACGTTCTCACTGTTGTCAGTAGTTTCAAACTGTTTAACCAACTACAGCTTTTAATGGAAGAAAAAATAATAATTCACCAAACCCCCATCAAATTGTGTGAGACCATTTATTACTGAACTTATTGAGACAAATGTGCAGATCGATAGAAAAGCAGGTACGCAGACAGTCAATATGAGTTAAGGAAAGCAAGTACATATACAATTAGAGCTATGTGCTGTGCAGCGGAGTCCGCTTAACTCCTGTAAATTAGTCCTGCAGAAAAAACCCATAAATTGTAGCTAGTGATGGTATGTAGATGCCTGGCTATACTGGCTATTAATAACGTTTTGCGAATGCTCCAAAAAGGGTTTAAATATATAAAGGACCATGGGTCGACCTAGTGTATCGGTTTGTCTTAGTCTGTCAATTCTCGTCTTGTCATACCCCTTGAATATATGTATTGTATTAAGCGCTGCATAGATTGTTGGCACAGAATGTCAAGTTAAGTGTCATTCACCCTTGTTAGAAAATGCAAACTTTAGAAATATATTATATTATTAGGTATGTGCATTTGTTTCTTTTTTTATGTCTTCCTCTCTTCTCTCCTTGTGTCTTATTTCTCCTCCTATTCCCTCTTACTTTCCTTCTTTCAACCTCTTCTTTTTTTTACTTTTCTCTTTTTACCTTTTATCTTTCTTTCATTATTTATTTATTTTATTCTTTCTTCCTCTGTCTCTATTTTAATCCTTCCCCCACCCCACCCTGCAGTCATGGGCATAGGAACCCCTAAAAATGCGGGCGGGATGTTTTGGGTTTGATTCAAGTGCATTATGTTTATTGTGCATTTCACTTCTATTATTATTACATTTAAAATATAATGACATATATATGCAACTTCCCTGGTTGACTTTCCATCCATAAAAAGCACATAAAATTGTGCCGCTCTGCCCCTAGATATGCTTTATGCCCCCTAGATATGCCACTCTGCCTCCTGATATTCTTTATGCCCCCTAGATATGCCACTCTGCCTCCTCATATGCCACTGTGTCCCCCAGATATGCCACTCTGTCCCCCAGATATGCTGTATGCCCCCCCTAGATATGCCACTCTGCCCCCGATATGCCACTCTGTCCCCCTAGATATGCTTTATGCCCCACTAGATATGCCACTCTGACCCCCCCAACTTACCAATGCACCCCCAGACTCCCTGGTGCCTAGTGGGGGCAGCCGATGTACGTCTGCTCAGTGAGCGTAGACAACCTCTGCTGCTGCTCGTCACTTCCGCCGGGGCTTTTATGCCAGCACTCCGGCAGAGGGAATCCTCATCTCTGGCAGCCTGGGGAAGTCTGTGCAATGCGCTCAGACAACCTCCACTGCTGCCGGGGCTTCTACGGTGGAGCACCGGAAGGTCATGTAACACCTGCGCTCCTTCATAGAAGCCCCGGCGGAAGTGCCGACAGCAGCGGGGTTGCTTGCATTGCACAGACGTCCGAGGCTGCCGCAGAGGAGGATCTAGGTCCCCTGCAGCGCTGCAGGCGATCTGGATCCTCACCCTGCTGTTTGCCCGCATCAGGGCTAAATGAAAAAGAAAAAAAAAAACCTGCCCTGTGCCCGGAACTGCTGTGTGGCCCAGTTGTTTAAAGGTGGTTGGGGACCCCTGCCCTACCTCACTTTCTCCCAATCTCTTTTTTTACAAACATGTACAATAATATATAACTTGAAACACAGGTAAAAATAGTGTACGTTTAATACATTAAATATAGGAAAACACAGCTAATCTTTGTAACAAAAACATTTTTTTAAATATTGAAAAATTGGACCCTAGGCAAGCATTGTACTTCATTGGTTGATGGCAGACGAGTCCCCTGCTGGTGACCAATAGAGTTGCTCATACAGACTTTTAAAATCCTGGCTCAGCAACATGGCCGGCAGAGACCACTGGAAGGGACCAGGGAGGTTAGTAGACGAAGATGAAGACGAACACGAAGATTCTTCGTGTACGTTTTACCGACGCTATCTTCCCTTCTTTGTTTCTTCGGGACGAACATAAAAACAAACTCTTCGTGTTCGTTTTCATGTTCGCCCAAAGACAAATGCACAAGTCTGTTATCTACCCCACCTCACTACCAACCCTCTCTCCCCCTTCTCACTATCTACCCCCTTTTCTCACTATTTACCCTCTCTTCCCTCTTTCTCACTATCTACCCCCTCTCACTATGTACCCCATCTATCTACCCCCTCTCTCTACACTCCCTACCCCCGCTTTGTAGTTCGTGTGGCTTCAATGCTGAGCACCGGCATATGACGTCATATTCAGAGGCCTCGTGCTCTCACCACGGCAGTCAGGTCATCGCTGAGGAAGGTGGCAGCAGGGAGCAGAGGAGACGCCGGGAGGTTGCTAAAAACTCATTCATGAGCGACAGCTCGGCTCCCCTCTCTCCTCCACCAGGGTGTCGTACAGCATTTCGATTGGGGGTTCCTACGGCACTGGGGGGGGAATTTCTTCATTATTGTTCCCCCCCACCCTCCCCCCGGTTCATACACTCATGCCTGCAGACCCTGACCCACAAACATTTCTCACACACACACACACAACAGTATCCAGCAAATATTTCTTGTCCTTCCTTGTTTTCTCTCTGTCTTTATTAAAATTTTCAAACACTTGTATTTGGCAGTGCAACTGCACCAATGACACCATCTGTCAGACACTTCCCCTAAAGGCCCCCTCCCACACCACCCAACAGGATCTTGCACCCAAGGGTGAGCCTGTGGTTAGTGATACTTGGGTGCAGTATTTCTTTGTTGTTCCCACCCAGTAAATAACACAATAACATACAGATGTGCTCTATCCACTTGCAGCTAACCCTCTAATTCTAACAGGGTACACACACTCTACTATATGCTGACACTCACACTTTAGCAGGAACAATCTGTGGGTTCAGAATGAAGGCACGGATTTGTGTAAGCGGCAATAATCTTGTAAACCATAGACAGGCACGGCTCAGGGCAGGCGGCGACAATCTCATAAACGGTAAGCAGGCACAGGTCAAGGCAGGCGGCGACAATCTCATCAACGGTAAACAGGCACGGGTCAGGGCAGGCGGCAAACACTCAAAGTCAGGAGACGGTCCAGGAGTCAAAATACCGGAGACAGGCAGTAAGGAAGTATAAGGCACAGGAGGACAACAGGACACAACTATAGGGGAGCTGGTATAACCAAACAATGAGTGTAGTGCTTGGTTCCTTTTTATAGTGTCATTTGTTAGCGCCAAAGCGCGTTCTCCTGTAATTTCTCCTACTCCCTGTAGAGGGAGTAGATGTACACGTTTGTTCTTGAATTTGTATGTGTAATCTACTGTGTACATGTACAGTTAATGTAGTCATTTTAGGCAGCATGTACAAAGCCATCATTGCTTTAGCTTTATGACATAGTTACGTTTTTCAGATACCTGTCCATTTAACATGTTGAAGGGTGATCATTATTCTGCTGCAGTACAGTTAAAGTACATGATGAGTTACATAGAAGAATGACTAGGTTAACGTTAGCATGACATTTTTCAAACTATATTGTCTATCCAAGGTCCACTCCAAAGTGACTGGCACACTCAGTGACTGAAGGAAGTGCATCTATGTTGCTATTTTAGCACAATGAATATGTTAATTGAAATACTGTTACAAAAAAAAAAAAAATAATCAAAACATAACATATACACAAATAAGAAATAACTCAAGATAATTAAAATAATTAATTAAAAATACATTACTTATCAAAAAGTTCTACTGTTTTCAATACATTTTCATAACAGCTCTACAAATCATTTTTTAAGTCCTCATTCAATGCAGGATTTACGTATGTAGTTTGCTATGGTATTTAAACTTTGCACTGGAACAATTCTTTAATCCCTAGAACCCTAAAGGGATTATGTATGAAGGTACTGTAATGGCATAATAGGTATAATGCAATATAATGGTGTGTGTATATGCAGAATTACCAGCCTTCATGTACAGTTGTGGGGATAATTTAGTGTTTATTTTGCGCATTAAAAATTATACATTAATAATATGACAAGATTCTACCTTCTATTCCACAAACATTTAAAAGCATTCTGTTGGATTTTCTACCTGTATTATGTTGTAATTATATTATATTATTATATTATACTTGCACTTAGTTTGCATATATAGTAATCTCTGCCAGTTCTCAATCAGCTATGGAATTACTACAACTAGATTAGGAGCATCTAGGTAATTGTTGTGGTGTTAGCCCAGGCTGGATGGGACCTTTAAGGATATTTGTATGGTTCCAACAGTCTCTGCTCCAGGATGATATACACTGCCCTTTATTAATAAATTGTATGACATGGCTTACTTCTTGTTTATTAAATAAGAAAAAACACACCACATCTGTTTTGTATTTTTGAGGCTTCTTTTTTGGGTGTAACATTTTTTCCAGCATTTAAACAAATAAGAAAATTACAATGATGTATGCTAATAATGAACACAATTGAAGTGGTTCTGTTAATCTTAGTTTAATCAATCACTTATTCAAGTAACACATTCAAAGACTGACTCTCCTTTAATGTTCTGAAGCATCACGTTATATTCTATGATAAAATAATGAAAAGCAATGTTAAAAATGCATATCTCTTAAATTTCTGACCCAAACATCACACATCAAATAGAGTGATTTATTTATTGCATGAAACACACAGCAGGGTAGATATTAAATGAGACAGGAAAAAAATAGCTTCATAGTAACAGGTTTATTAGAGGCATTTATATAATAATAGCTCCCTGGAAGGTTGAAATATGCATTTATTTTTACATGTGCTTTCTTAAATGGGATACGGTAAGTGAATATAATTTTCTAGACTGCATTGTTTATGTATGTGTTAAACTGTAAACTAGTTGTTAACAAATTTATTTTTCCCTTTCAAAATATAATAGGGTTCTGTACAGTTATTCTCATAACTCATAGCTTTTTTCATATCATTTTGGGGATTACATTTTTCTATATAAAGCTATGGTTGGTACATAATTTATTATGTTGCTAAATACTTATGGCGATTAAATAAATGCAACTGGGGGTGAAGAATGTTATCATGAAATGCTAAGAATATTGTGAGAAGCATAGCATTGCCTAAGTCTGTTTTTATGGGTTATTCATAATGTATATATTGTTTATAAATGTTTTCAAATATATTTAAGGTCTAGTGTAGAGTAGCTTCTACTTTTGCTTTGTTATTTAAACTTTTATTCCTGCGACCCAGTGCAGTGATATCACATACACTCAAAAACCTACTGATGTACGAATAGGGCAGATGACTTTTGGCCCACAGGCAATCTCAGTCAAATGCCCCAGTAATTTGGAAGACAGTATTCTGAGTAATCGTATCTTTACCTGTAGTTCATTATCTTAGAAACAGCAATCACCATGTTAAATGCCGTTATACAACACAGTGCATTGAGGACCACAGTGACAAGTTTCTTGCAACTCAGTATTGGGTCTTAATCCAAATTTTAAAGAACCCTGCATTAATGCATACGGTTATAGAAACAATATTTTGTAATAGTGGAGCATTCCGCATTTCTGGAGGTTTGTAGGAGATGATAGCTCTATCTGCTTCTGAATAGAGCTAGACCAACAAGTAAATCACTAGACGTGGACTGTTGGTTAAAGGAAAGACTAATGCACACAGAAAACAGTTTTTAAACAAAGAAAGAAAAGTGCTCATTTTATTTATCTAGATTACATTGTGTTTTAAGAAACCACTATCATGGTTGGTGCAATAAAAGCAGAACCTTTATAAGACAGCAAATTATACAGATGTAAATGCCCATGGGCAATGACACTATATCCTCATAGCAAATGACTGTCAATAACAGTTATTGTATTACAAACCATAATAAGGGTTGTAAGTTTGAAGAAACAAAAGCTAGAATACAAAACGTATAATGATTAAAACGTGATTATATTGTTGTTTTTAAAGCAGGTCCTACACTTTGCCATCTCTAAATAGTTTGCTTTTTGGGGTTCCTGCAAAGATCAATGTGACATATTGAGCATTGAAGATCACCCAAGTAACAAATTATATATAAATATGTGACAGTGGAACTAATAATTAAAACAAAGCCTTGTCAATGCAGCTCAGATGTGCATGAGAAAAGGGCTAAAATTCCTGTAAAGTTTCTCCGTTATTATCTTGAAAGAGAATGTGTTCAGCTGCCATAAGCACTGTTCATCAGAGAGCTTGTACTGAAAGATATGGAAATTAAACCTGACAAAAGTAACCAGTGGAGGTGGGGCACATTAAAGGCAAACCAAGCAAGGCAAAGCTATTTCCCTAGCAAAAAATAATTGATGACATTTTAGATAGAACATTAAAAGAATTGGCAAACAACAAACACTTGCTATGTACTGTTGTTGTAGGGAATTTTGTAAAGACATGCGACTCATTACATGTTTAGTAAACACACACACATATATATATATATATATATATATATATATATATAATGCCTATGCATATGTGTACCAGAAATCTATTAAACAATCGCATATTGTCACTTTGACGGGACCGACCTGTACCCCGACTGGGTACTCCCGCCAAACGTTGCTTCCTCCTGCCGGGACACCAACAAGTAACCCCTTCAGCGCCAGGCAGAACCAGCGTTGTAGATAGAAGGTGGGACGTCGCTGCACCGGAGCTGCATTGGCACTGTGGCTATCCGAAGCTTAGCTACACAGCGAGGCTACAGCCCACCCCAAACATCAGGCAACACTCAGGTTGAGGTGAAAATAGGACTCATTAATTAAAACCAAAGACAGAGCTATATATACACAAGTAAGAGGGGCTTTACAAATATCACGTGATCTAATTACCATGTCAGGAAGAAAGTAATTAGATCAAATCCTGCAACACAATATCTGGGGGAAGGACAGAATGAAACGAGACATAAATAATTATATTAATTGGGGACGTAGACGTGGAATGACGATAGACATATAATTGACTTGAGACAGACACTGGCCAGGACACAGGGATAACAGGAGCTCACAGGATTAACAGCTACCTGTTATGCAGCAGTGACACCTAGTCATACCTACAGGGAGTCTTAAGACAAGGGCTAAATCACACAATAACAGGGGAAACACTTCACACCTATGCAATCAACAATGCAAAGACAATCAGCCTTCTTCCTACCACAGGATGTCCAGCTGATGTTACATTTTTGAGACTCTGAGTGCTAAAATATGGGGAACATCAGCAGAAACTGAACCCCTGTATCCACACACAGAAGTCTCTACAAGGCCTGGGCCCATAGTCGATAGGGAGGAAGCTGGCTCTCAGGCCTCTCCAGGGGCCCCAGTGATGGAGGGTTCTGTCACAGTCACTTCACACTTTCCACCACATACCTTTTATGTGACTTATATTGGAAAATATTGGCAAAAGAACATGTAATTGTTCCCGCTGCTTTATGTGCAGAAGTGGCCCTAACCAGTAATTAGTGTACTAAAAAAGGTACAGATGGAAGCTCATGGATTGGTTGCGAGTGAAAAGTTGCCTATTTCCATCACTCACAGTGAATATGTGTTGTTAATGTGACATGTTGAACACAATAGATGTTTTGTGGAAGCCCATTAAATATTGGAGATGGTGCAGTTAGCACATTAATTTAAAGACAAAAGGAGCAGATAAAATGCTTTATCATCCCAGCACAAGAATGTGAGAAAATATAAATTTGAGAAAAAATTGGCTCCCTGCATCATTTATCCCCGTTCTCTCTTCTCTAGATCCTTTCTTCCTTTCTCCCTGTCCCTTTCAATCGTTCACACTGTCAGTCCATTTCACTTTCAATTATGCACACAGACACACGGCCTTTTAGATTGACTGTTAAGGGAAAAATGTAGATATAATAGAACAGCACTGTATTTGTGTTTTTATGCAAATTGAAGTACTAGCAAATAAGTCATACTTCATTATTACTTTTTATTACTTTTTAACCATTATATTTTCTGTCGTTTCTTTCTGTTTGTGAACATATCATTCCCATATGGATAAGGTGGCAACTGAGCCATTCCATCATGTTTGGTAATTTTTTTTATAAAATCATGTAAAGTGGCAATTATACTCCAAATACAATATGTGATGCCAATTTAGCTGTAGTTAGGCTTGCCACCAGCAGGCCACAAATAGCCAACATCAAGAACATTCAGACAGTAAGTTTCTTCACTCAATTGTTAGTTTTGTACTATAAGGCAAAAATACTAAAAAATTATCTTGCTATTTCTTATGTACCCTAATTCACTAAAGGGTGATTGCACTTAAGTTGACCAAACTACATGCTTATTACAACCCACTCTTCTGCTCACTAAAAGCAATTCATATCGAGAAATCCACCCAACTACAACATATTCGAGTTGTGCAGAGTTGAAACTCAAGAAAGTAGTTAATGAGTAGGCATAAAAACCTGTCCTTAAAAAACTAAATATCTGGATGTAACAAAAAAACAAAATTATATGCTTATCCACAAGACTTTTAACCTTGGTCCTAAACCAACTCACAGTAGGAACTTTGCAAACTTGAATACAATCATTTGCAATGGAAATTCTCCATGTCATGTAACTTTACCTCTGGTTGAGCATTAAGGCTAAAACTAGAGAGAAATTAGGAGATTCTCTGTAGACAGTTCATGAAGTTAATGTTTTAGCAAAATTGTATTTCGTCAAGTTTTCCCGCATTTTTGTGCCAGCAACACCTTGATAAATCACCCCTATAATGTGTAACACTTAAGTATAACTTGATTCCAGTACGTAGAAACTTTTAAAGTCTATACACATGCATCTTTTTTAATTAAGTAAAATTGCTTGGCTTTCAGGAGCTTACTATCAATATGGATATATTTTAAAGCCAAGTGTACCATAAATCTGAGTGTTTCTTTTTAAGCTATATTACTTTGTACTTTTCTATAGAATGTTTTCCAGTGGAGGATACTTTTGATGAATATTGTGGTCAAAGGTTTATGGAACGATGAGGATATTTCCTGGAAGTGGATGTTGAGTGCTCTGACATAGATGCATTACTATGAGGTTGATGCCAAGAGCTTGGCTTTCTGATTTTTTTTTTTAATTCAGTTAAAAGCTACTTTACGCTGGCTGCGGAATCTAGTTACATTTTATCTTAATTGATCTTGTAACACCTTGTAATACTGCAGCATTTGCTAAAGTTTTGGACTGGAAAAGTAAAAGATGAACAATACCTGTAGTGATATCAAGAGAGCAATTTCGTAGAGCAGAAAATTAAACCTATACATTTAACTAGCTTACCAGCAAATTATGTATAGATTACATTTTATCATAAATAATCAAGATAACTTGCCTTAAGGCACCCTGTATATATATTTTATGTATATGTTTGCTAGCATAAAATATTGATGATACTCTCCTATACCTCAGTCATCAAATACATTGTAAGCTCGCAAGAGAAAGGCCCTCTTCTCCCCCTGTACCAGTATATATAACGTCTGTTAATATTTAAATTGTCGTACTTAATTTTACTGCACCCTTTTGTAACTGCGCTATGGAATCTGATTCTCTTATTTGTGAATGACATTTGAGCTTTAAGGATATGGCATATCTTAAGTTAGGAAAGTATATATAGCTGTCCCTGTCTTATATTTTTGGATGTACTTAAACCTATAGACGTAAGGCTTGAGTTAATTTGATTTGTTACAACAGAACTTTTCAAATGTTTTTACATGTATCTTAATATTTATTCCCCTCATACTCTTTTAAAAAATTACAGGGGCGGGGTTGTGGCTATATTTCCTTTTCAAATAATCCTATAGTTTATATTTCAATTTGTGATATCAAAGACAAGTTTGTAATTGCACAGATAAATGGATTCAGCACTATTTGGGGGCCCAGATTATCTTTGAAAACGTTATGTTTTGTCATCATTTTTTGTCAATTATGGTTATTTCCATTTTCACTTCATCCACATTAACAACATGAGTATCTCAGGCCTTATGAGCTTCTTATAAGCCATGCCGTAGATCATAGCTAATGGCTAAAATGCGGCTCACTAAATGAACTAGGTCCAGCTTTTGACCAACTGAGGTGAAAGATGAAGTCAAAGAGGAATAAGATGGATGCATAGGTAGACCTTGAAGCCAAAAATTGTCTGACAAATACATTTTCTATATTATTTGAGTTAGTCTTCATATTTAACATGATGACAAAGTATTTTTGAGGTTACTTTAGTGTGAAAAATGATATGGACACTAAGTCAGTAGGACATTGAAAGGAAAACCATTACCGCATGTCATTTATTAGATCTATTTTATGATCCATTGGTAAAGTGAATATTTGGCAAGTAAAACATTTCTTCATTTCATTACTGTAGTTAATGAGGTGTATTTGAGAAACCTGGCAATTAAACATTTAAGTTAGTGTTGTCAGAGTAACTCATTGTACCCATTTAATGTGATTCTCTTGGATTTTAGAAGCCATAGTTTTGTTTATGAAGGCATGGTTTTAGAAGTGTTTTCTTAAAAAGGATCTAAGAATGTTGTATTCTTTGTTAATGTAACTCAGCAGGAAATGTTTTAAGCAAATCAAATGTATTTTATTTTCTATTTTTGTTTCTGTTTGATAAGACATTTTCCTAAATGTTATGTATTATATCACTTTTCAAAACAGCCATGATTAATTAATAATAAGGTTTGTTAATAAGATCTCCAGATATATCTGCCTCCTAACTTTTTTGTTCAAATTTATATTAGTGTACCCCTTTCCAGCTCCTAAATAATAGCAAAAAATAGCCAATCACCTATGATACATAACTTTACTTAATCATATTTACACTCTCACTTGTAAATTTGTTTGTCCACTTACATGATACATGTACCGTGATGCGTCTACGTTTCTAAGACATAAATATATGTTAATTTTGGGACTATTGGGAAAAAATAATAATATAGAACATTCTGTCTTAAAAACCAGTTGGAAATCCTGTGAAATTATATATAAATAACCTCACTTTGAATACTTTTGCCTATTATACACTTGATTTGTTTTATCAAAGGATATAATTCTCCTTGTTCTGTAATCCTCTGCTATTTCTGTAATCTTAACTTTGCATTTCACTGAACTACTTCTTCATCCATCTTCCCCTATATGTCTCAGGTGGCCCCTATCTTTGTGTACTTTTTGATACATAGTGCTTTTAGGTACCTCCCAACACTTTTTGCCTACAGTCTCGATTTTCAGCCACTGTCCAGGTAGCTGCACCGGTGTCCCACTTTTGTATATGTGAGGATCATGAGGCACAGACCTTCATAATAACTGGTACATGACCACCTCATAATGCTCTGAAGATTACCACAAGGTAAGGTTGGGTGGCCTTTCCTCTGAAATTAAATTAATCTTTTGATTTTGATACCCTTTAAAGTGCACCAAAGTCAATTTTGCATTACAGATACAGAATGTGTGGCTGGAACACCATATGATTCAAGCAATTATCTGTGTATATCCCATGTCAAATAAGTGTATAGGCCATCCATTAACCTCTTTGACTGTAAGCTTTTCAGGTCAATGCATAAAATATACAAAATATTTACTGTAGTATTCTATGCTTAAAGATCTGGATGTACCTAAAAAGAGCTGTGTCTTAAAATGTGAAATGCATAGATAGATAGACAGACAGACAGACAGACAGACATTATACTCTTTAGGGCTATAATATTTTCTATTATTATTAGTTTTTTATTTTAGTTTTTTTAAATTGAATTATTACATTACTGATTTAACACACACACACAAACACACATATATATATATTTAGTTTAAATTAAAATGTTCTCGTATGGAATAGTGGCCATTTTAAATGTAATTTGTTATTTTCTATACATTTATTTAACTTAACTACTCAAAGCTTAGGCTTGGTGTATTGCATATATAAATTAGAACATGACATGTACCATAGTCTCAGATTTCTTCATATAAATGTAAGGGTTGAATACGGTTTAGTTAAGGCCAATTAAAAGGATGCTGTTACTCACCTGCCCTCGGCTCCCACGTTGCCACAGCAACCGCCACGCAGGAGAGGGAGACCCCCCTCCAATGCACGGCCACCTCCGCAGCAGCCGCCACGCAGGAGAGGGATACCCCCCTCCAACGCTCGGCCACCTCCGCAGCAGCCGCCACGCAGGAGAGGGAGACCCCCCTCCAACGCAGGCCACCTCCGCAGCAGCCGCCACGAAGGAGAGGGATACCCCCCTCCAACACACGGCCACCTCCGCAGCAGCCACCATGCAGGAGAGGGAGACCCTCCTCCAATGCACTGCCGCTTCCGCCGTCGTCCGCTGTATTGCCGCGCAGGAGAGGCAGACCTCCTGGTACACGGTGTCCTGCTTCGGATACCGGAAGTGAGGTCATGACGGTTTGGCGGGAGATTCAAACTTCCCCTGCGGTTTCCTATTTAAACCTCCTCAGTTCAACCAGACCTTGCCTTCTGATGGTTGTCTAAGCCTTGTGCTAGTACCCAGATAGTGTTTTGATTCTGTTTTCTCATGTATGATCCCGGCTTGTCTGACTTCGTTGATTTCCTGTTACCTGACCTCGGCTACGTTTACGTTTATCCTGTTCTCCTGAATCCTGACTTCGGCTACGTTATATGACAATCCTGCTCTCCGGAATCCTGACCTCGGCTTGTCTGACCTGTTCTGTCCTGGAGTCCTACCTGACCACAGATGCACACTGTTGTATTATTCAACATACACAAATATTTTTAAATACGTGTGCAGTGAGGTAACCACGTGGAATCACAGCTTACTGGGCCAGTCAAGGCAAATCTCCCCAACCAGCCCATGATCCTCACTATACCCCAAGGTTTGTCAAACAATCTTTCTTTGCATAATTCAAACTAATTAGTTTGAATTTACATACATTTAGTTTAGTCTCCTTTGCAACATAATTTTCACATTGTAATTATTGGTGTTCATCTCTCTCTACATGTTCTGATTTATCTTGCTTTGACACAAGTACCCTTGTATGAACTGGTATTAATCCATTTTACCAGGATGTGAGCTTTAGTTCCCATTGAGATGAGCAGAAGTCAGTTTTGATTTCTATTTTCTTTGATGCATTTGTCCCCTGGGTAAACCTTAACAAAGGGCAAGCTTCAGAAAACCGTAAGAATATATAGTGACTCGCTACATAGCCGTGGCATCCTGGCACAACAGAAGCAAACAGAAATGTGTTTCAAGCATTTTCTCACTTGGAATATGCACAACTATTTTTAAAAAGCACGATACTAATAATACAATAATAATAATTGAATATCCATCATGGGCAGCCTCAACACTGAACTGTTGTAGATCTCTACTGACACCTACCTGCTTGTATAGTTAATGCTTTTTCCTGGAATTGCATTACTCAACTGGTATACTTGCACAATATTATTATTAGTATTATCTTTTATTTATATAGTGCCAACATTTTATGCAGCGCTTAATACAATACATGAATTCAAGGGATATGACAAGACAAGAATTGACAGACTAAGACAAACCGATACATCAGGTGGAGAAAGCCCTGCTCGCAAGTTTACAATCTTGAGGGAATACAAATACTTTGATCGTATTTTGTGCAGAATATTGTATGGGATTAATAGATTATAAAGTAGCAGGTCTATGCCAAAAATTATATCTACAGATCTGTCACATTCTATTACATATAATTTTAATGGATTGCTCACTCAGTACACTGAAGTTCTTAGCATAAAGTAAGCATAGATATTTATGAAAATAAGGAAAAACTGTTTTGTTAGAGACCACCTTTTTCTTCCTGAGTATTATGTCATGAAATTGATGTAGTTTTAGCAGATTTTCAGCAGGGTCACAGGAGGATGACAACCTAATTCCATGCACCCACACAAATTATATATTGCCTCTTCAATGTCAGATAGAACTTTCTTTTGATACCATTTTTGACTGTATAGCCCAATATTTTGTATAAATAATACATTAAAATAATAAAAATATATGAAAAAAAACATTTTGCTAGTATTTTTAAGAAAATGTTTCTCAAACCAGTTCAAATGACCAAAATACCTCAAAATATATTAATGTAAATGTCTTTGAAAAACCCTACATGTATAGGTTTCTTTTTATGTTTTTTGGAAGTTACGGGGCACAAAAATGTCAAACTTGAAATTTTAGACTGTTTGAGACTGTTTAGCAGCTCACCAGCTAAAAATCTCACAAAAATACAAATTTTTGGAGAGAAGACAAGCCAGGGTATTTCACTAGAAGCATTTGGACAGATCATGCAACAAGTTGTTTATTTTTGTTGCTTTTTCACAAAACTTTCCATGTTTCTTGTGAGTGTTTGCACAGATTACATGCAACTGCAAAATGTATCCAGCTTGCTTCTGTAGATTCCAAAAATACATCATTTTTTATGAGCATCGCGTTCCTTGAGAATGTGATTCTCCATTTATATTCATATGATGATCATGTGAGACTTCCAATGTGGGGGAAGCAATAATGGCAGTTTCTGAGTACTGCCTCTGCTCCCCTGCACTAAAACTTTTTTATTTTCTTACTTTTATATTTACTTCCAATCAGCAGCACTCACTACACATTATGGAAGACTTGAGTAATTGTGTGAGACTTCTGGAGCATGGAGGGTTAGGTTTAATGTTGGTTACTAACTTCCTGAGTTCATGCAATCATTTAATATGTGCCTGGATGAAGCTTACTTATATTTTTTCTAGTAGATTTAAAGTGAATGCAACTTATTTCAATAACATCTCCATATAAGACAAACCCTTTTTTAGGAATGATGCCAAACCTGGTTTCTGGTTAATGAAGCTTCCCCAAATGGATTTTCCTAGGCATGGCTATCAATTTCTACCTTACTGATCACTGACTTGCCAACTTTTTACTGCCATGCAGGCATAAGTCATAGTTTGCAGATGGATGAGTAGACATTTTAATTGGTTCATTTCATATTTAGTAAAGGTTATTTTAAATCCAGCCAAATTACTATTCCTCAAGGGTCGAACATGACAGTTCATATCCAAAGATTAAAAAACACATGCTCCAACGTAGACCATAATTTATGGAGCACATATGGAGCAGTACTAAAAATAGGATATCTAGCTGTGCCAGGCACAGTAAATTGACCGTTTAAACTATTATTGTATGTGAGCATACCATATTTGAAGCATTGCCATACCTGGGAACTTTCTAAATGAGTTGACGTGGGCTCTTTTAATGTGTACCATTTTGATGGTCCATAATGCAGATTATGTGTAACATCTCATTAAATGTGTTAACGTAATGGTTCTTATACCTACAGTGCTGTGAAAACGCATTTGCCCTCCTCCCAGTTTGTTCTATTTTTGCATATTTGTCACACTTAAATGTTAAGGATCATCAAACTAATCAAAATAACCAGAGATAATACAAAATGGATTTTAAATGATTATTTCATGTATAGAAGAAAAAAGTTAGGTTTTGATTAACTCTTTGCCTTTAATAAATGAAATGATCATTTAAAAGATGCATTTTGTGTTTATTAGGAATTATTTGGAAGATCTAAACAAGTAAATGTGAAAAATTTACCAAAAATAGAAGCAATTGGAAATGGAGCAAATACCTGTTAAAGAAACCTTGACTTCGTATTATCATTATTTAAGGATAGACTTAATTGAGTAACTAACATGCATTTAAACATGCATATGATCAAAAGCACTAATTAGGACTCCTAGATATCATCAGCTCAATGTAGACTATAGGTGGCTCAGCTCCAGACTATGTGACCCTTCACCCTGAGATTGGAGCTTAAACCATGTATTGCCTTAAGTAGCCATTCACATATCTCCCAACATTTTATGTGACCAAAGACGGACACCATTATTTTGGGTGATGTGGTTAGAGGTTAGAGTGTGGCATTCAGAAAAAGTAATATATTTTATTTACACAACTAAAGAGATACTTGCCAGTCGGTAAATGAAAATGACTGAGAATATAATTTATGTTTATGTCAAAATCAAACTACCAGGGTTCCTGAAGGTATGAATTAAGAAATGCAGATCTAGGTATTTTATCATCTACAAAAGGAACATCTGTTGCTTTAAAATGCTAATAAAGCAGCATTCAAGTATTTTTGAGTCTCAGTTGAAGGTTGCTATGGTGATGCTGTTGGAGCTGTTGGTTACCTTGATCTGCAGACCTGTGTTTTCAATGGTCACAAAAAAATATAGTGCCAATTAATTGGGAAGGCAGCTTGCACTACCAATCAAAATACCCAAGACTACATACTGTGGTTGGCATGTTTATACTTGTGTTTTGAACCATGTTATGATTGGCATTTTCCATGTAAATTATGGCACTTTCCCATACCTCCAAAGTGTTCCCAATTAAGAAGGGCACTCCATCTTTGGTGCCAAATCCTTACAAATCCCTCACAATGTTTTCTGTATATAATTAGCAACACAAAAATTTGTATATTGATAGCTGGATAAAATCAAGATGACCTTAAGATACCTGTGTCACGTGTGGTTAAAGGTGTGGTGGGCATGGTCATACGTGGTGCTTGGCTTAGGCAATCATGCCTGAAGTATCACCTTGTGGTGCTCAGCTGTATAGCATTGTAAAGTGGCGACAAGTAGTTTGAAAAAACCACAGTAGTGGTTATTTCACAGACCTCCTTTGATTTTATAGCTCCTGGTCATAGGAGGCCTAGAAAATCAGGATAGTGTCTGAAAATCAGAAGTGTCCAACTAAAACCAACACGCCTAGTAGGTACGAAATTGTGTGAATAAAGTACATTCTTCTTCTTCTAAACATCTTATTCAATTGCAAAAATATTGAAAGGTCATATTCATATAAACAGTCATCGTAGTCACACCTCTAACCCCGTTACCTGAAAACAAAAGTATGCCTCTTTGGATATTTCAAATGTTTAGAGGTATGCTGCGTGACATCATATAGCTTTTGACTAAATTACCTAAATGAGACTTTTTCCATGATCTAGCGTTCTGTTACTCAGATCATTTCTTTCCCCCATCATTCATCCAACTATTTAAAAACTTGAGCTACTGTTGAGATATTGCTCAGCCACTTCTGTATTTCGTGGTTCATGTCTCCCAACAGTAGCTGCAGCTAGGGAGCAAAGGGTTGATGCCTATGCTTAAGACATATTTACAATAAAGCCCAGAACATTCATTTTTTGTTGTTCAAATCACAGATTTCCTTCTGAGATGTCGAAGTTGTCAATAAAAGCTTGTATATATTTTCGATAATGTGCTAATTGCAACATCTGAGTTGTAGTAGAACTGCCATTTAAAACTGTTGGAGTTGTTCACACCTGCTTGGCATCAACCAGCACTTCTAGCTGTTAAATTATACTTTGCTTGCGTATTATTCTAGTAACAGCAAGCATAATGCATTTAGCTAGAACAGAATAATCATTAGCATTACCTGATAACAGAAGGTGAGCAATTAAGCATATAGTTGAAAGTACCTTTAAAATGGAAATTAAATTGTTTTATTTGGATTGTCAAGTATTTGTGTGTGTGTGTGTATATATATATATATATATATATATATATATATATATATATATACATGGCATTGTCAATGTGTTTTCACTGAAGTGAAAATGGTTCAGTATTGAAGAAAGTTTGCAAAATATCCAGCAAAGTGAGTAAAATAAGGATTTTAAATGCATTGGCTAAAAAAGATGTCTGAGTACTCGCTAATTGTAAGTACCGCTATATGGCTCAGAACAGTTTTTGATGTATGAAATGTCATCTTTTACTTCATTTTTAATGTTCTTGTTCACACCAGGATTCCCCTCATAATGAGATAAATGTTTAACAGTAAATTTATTGCGACTATTGTAAAATATTTCTGTAATGGTAACAGAATGTGGGCTTTAAAATTGATAGTTATTATTATGGTCATGTTTTGATTTTAAAAATATTTTTTTTAAATCACAGGTGATACGTAAATTGCAGAAGAGATTGTGAACAGGCCACAGTTATTTAGTATACTTTAACATTCATAGGGCATTTCCGTAAATTGCTTATAAAATAATTTGCTCCACATGTAAGAGTCAGCCACAAAATTCAGGAGCCAGCGGCTGGCATACTATTACTGCTGGGTCATGTGACGTTGCTTTACATAATGGTTCTGCGCACACTAAGGAAAAGCCAGCTCTATCTCTGTAATGTATTGTATGTGTTATGAGATTAGTCTACTGTAGTGCTGATAATGTCTGTGCAATCCCTTGCCATTGTGTCAGGACTCGACAAATCCTGGGCACCAGGTCACCATGGCAACTAAAAATATTTTTTCTCCCTGAGGCAGACGGCATATGCTCAGAGAGTTGTAGGGATAAAGATGTAAGTCACGACACAAGGAGTTACCTCTTTATCTCCTTAAGTAGCTGGGGTTGAACGGTGTCCTTTCTACTCCTAGTAGGCGTGGTTGAGCGGACTCACATAGCATCATTGCGTGCCAGGCTTCTGTATGGATAATACCAGTTTTGGTGCTGTTAACACATTCAGCCTGTAGTGGCCACTCCACATAGTTTTGGAATTCTTGCTCCACTTTGATGGTATCAGCTGGGCCTTGGTATCTTGTGTGGCCCTGCCCTTTAAATACTCGCTGCTTATTGCAAACAGAGCCTTTGAATTTGGGTTTCTACCTTAGGTGACATGCTTGATCCAGCCCGCTGTTTGACTGTTTCTCTTGCTACTGTTACTCCTGACTAATGTTTCCTGTCAGAGGGCTATCTTGCTAAGCCTTTTATCCGACGTCTACCATACCAAGCGCCCTGTCCATGGACTATCCTGCCAAGTGCCCTTGTGGATTTCAGTCTGTTCTGCCTGTCTGATTAAGTCACAGCCCTGTCTCGGTCCACAGCCCTGTTTCGGTGCTCAGCCCTGTTTGTATCATAACTGCAGCCCTGTCTTGGTGCAAAGCCCTGTTTAAATGCTTAATCCTGTCTATGTCATCTAGCCGTGTCTGAGCTAATCAGTCCTGTCTTCGCTGATCAGTAATTAGTCCTGTTGGTACCATCCTGTCTTGCCAGCCCTGTTTGTACTTCCCAGACCTGTCGGTACTATCCAGTCCAGCCTGTATCACCCAGCCTTGTCGGTGTTAATGTGTATGAGCGTATGGTGCTGTGTGTGTTACTGTGTGAGTGTATGCATACTAGCCAGGTCAAAATGAATACGTTCACCAAAACAAGCAATTGAGGATGATCAGCAAATTAAGATTCTGAGTAGATATTGACAGCCCAGGGTGGAAACCAGGTCAGGAAAGCTTATAAAGGTCATCTGGGATCACTGACTTTACAAGCACGCCTCCTCACAAGTGAATGGACCAAGATGTGAGAGCGAAGGAGATATGACAGAAACTTTAAATACATGAAAATACATTTTGGGAAAAAAATAGCTTGTACATTTTTGTCTGGCTCCTAAATCCAAACCAAATGTGTCAACCCTTGTATTGTGTTATATGTTAATTACAGTAATCCTTTTCTGTTTCCTGTGTATGTCAATTTCCCATGCAGTAGTAAAGTGCATATATAAACTGTGCCCAGTGCCAATAAAGTGTGTGTTCTGTTGCATTCTGACTGGTGGTGACACCTTTTCCCCAGAGGAGCATCTTTACTTTATTGTAGCCAGCTTTCATATTGAGGAATGTGGCAACAACAGCCAGGGACATCCCATGGACAATACTTTGCAACAGATTACTTTGTTATTTACTTTATGGAACATATTTTCAGCTGGATTCAAATCCATAGATACATTTATCACAGCTAATTGAATAGCAATCCTTATGTAGATAAAATAAAAAAGGTAAAAACATAGTTACAGTATATTGTCCTGGATTTGATAGCTGGGATACAATGCATCACAGTGTTTATCTATTTTTCTTAATTGCAATCTCTGGGAGGATTGATATTCTATTACTTGTGTTAGATTTATCTCCGACATTGAATCCATTCCCTTATTTCTCAACTGCATTGATCGTGCCATCAATGTTGACACTCGTGTGCCCTTTGCTTTAGGCACATGTCCCTTTTGTGAGTCGTGCTAGGACCTAAAGTCATTTAGACGCATTCATTATCGCTGTTTGCCGAAGGGCTTATGTAACAGCATATGGCATATATGAACATACTCCCCAGCCACAGTAATCGGAAGCTTGCCTGGGTGATGGGGGAATTATTGGTTCATGGGATTTGTTCTCCAAAGAAACTGCCACTGTTTAAATGTTTTAACTTACCATGCTGTATTTTCAGCTTGTCATCATGGCTGGGACTGTTCTGCTCGCATACTACTTTGAGTGCACGGATACCTTCCAAGTACACGTCCAAGGTTTTTTCTGTCAGGATGGAAATCTTATGAAACCTTACCCTGGGACGGAAGATGAAAGCTTCATTTCACCACTGGTGCTGTACTGTGTACTGGCAGTGACGCCAACAGCTATCGTAAGTAATTTATATGCTAAATACGTTTAATAATGTATGTGACATATTTAGTAATCACTCCATTTTAGACAAATATGGCTGTGACAAAATGACAATAATACAATTTTACAAAAATACCATTACACATTATATTGTTTGAAGAGTGTATTTAGACACAGGGTATTTTATCGCTCTATATAGTGAAGTACTATTTGGACATATTAAAAATTTCGATTATTTCGAATTATTTACTTAAATGACTTTCCACATACACATTACTTGTTCTATTCAAACAAGTATGTATGTATTTTAATATAAACATTGGTAATACAGGTAACTATTTTTTTTTTTATTTCTATAGTGTCAACAATTTACGTAGCCCTTTGTACAGTACATACATTCAAAAGGTGTGACAAAATTAGAATTGGCAGACTAAGACAAACCGATTCATTCGGTAAAGAGACAAACTTCTAAAAAAACATTTAGTGTTAACATCGAGCAGCCCACAATACACTCAGTAAAGGAAAAACTCCAGTGGGCAGCGGGTGCATGTAATCTTTTGTTGTACCAAATGTAAGTAATCGAAAGCAAGTAGTATTTGGTTTTGTTTAATGTTTAGTGGTCAGAGACACTGATAAAATTATACATGCTACAAGGTATAATGATGTCCTTCACAGGTAATGTTTGGTGTCAATCTAGTTATTTTTTTATAAAATATCAATATGGTTTCTTTGATTTTGTTATTTTGATTTCTTGACAAAAATTGCATTTTTATTCTAGATATTTATTGGTGAGGTAACTACATATTTTATAAAGTCTACAAGAGAGAACCTGATTAATCAAGAAAAAATGATTTTGACCGGAGAGTGCTGTTACCTGAATCCATTAATCAGGAGAATTATTCGATTTATAGGTAAGGACCAACAAGATTGCAGTTATCGGATCACTGTAGTTTGTGTTATCCCCCAGAGATGCATAAGAGTGTTTGCTCTGTCCACTTGCTATACTCTGTATCATGATGACCCTAGTCAAAATGGATCATCCATCTCCCTTATATCTGCAGATTGCATTGGGAAAGTTAGTGATATCCTTAAATCACATTTCCTTATAGGCTGTATATAAAAGAAACTTGGCTTGTCGACAACAACTAGTTTGTTTGTGTTTGTTGCTTTTGAATTTTGTGTAGGTTTTCTTCTATAGGCATATATATATAGGTGTCACTGCTGGGGGGAAAAAAAAATTCAGCCAAAATCCCCTAAGCACAATAATACCCCATAAGTATACGCTATGTGTAGATAGACAGATAGATGGATCCACGTGCAGGCAGATATATATATATAATACCCCATACGCAACCAAATGCGATACACAGTGTGTATATTAGACTTGGGCACCAGGGGGCTCTTCGTGTTCGTCTTCGTGCTCGTCTTCGTCAAAAAAAAAATCTTCGTATTCCGCGAATATTCGCCCGTTCCTGTCTTCTCTTCGGGCGAATATTCGTTTTTTCTTCGTTTTTTCCGGTTAAGGAGTTAACGCGTACCGCAGCAACTCTGGCGCCAGTAGTTTAAATGTGCGTATCAGCAACTCTATTGGTCGCCAGCAGGGGGCCTCCTGCTGGGGACCAATGAGCTCACTACCATATACATAGCTAATATATTCTCGGGCAGAATATTATGCTACTCAGTGTAAAACCAACAGAGGGCAGCATTCTGTCCGAAGATATATTAGCCATATGTGGCAGTGTGTTCATTTTCATTTATTAATTATTTAAATAAAATATATCCCCATGATCCGCTGGTCTCCCCGCTGCAACAGTCAAATGTACGCACTCGCAGACATTCATTCTGTCGAACTTGCAAACTCTTTTTTTCTATTTATTTTGGGTTTTTTTTGTATTGAACCATTACACGAAAGGATCATGGGAATATATTTTATTTGAATAAATTCAAATGAGCACACTGCCACATATGGCTAATCTATGTTTGGACAGAATGCTGCCCTCTGTTGGTTTTACATTAAGTAGCATTGTTCCATATGCTTCAAATCCAAAGTTATTATGCAACTTAATGTAAAACCAACAGAGGGCAGCATTCTGTCCAAACATATATTAGCCATATGTGGAAGTGAGCTCATTTGCATTTATTCAAATAAAATATATTCCCATGATCCTTTCGTGTAATGGTTTAATACAAAAAAACCCCCAAAATAAATAGAAAAAAAGACTTTGCAAGTTCGACAGAATTAATGTCTGCGAGTGCGGACATTTAACTGTTGCAGCGGGGAGACCAGCGGATCATGGGGATATATTTTATTTAAATAATTAATAAATGAAAATGAACACACTGCCACATATGGCTAATATATCTTCGGACAGAATGCTGCCCTCTGTTGGTTTTACACTGAGTAGCATAATAACTTTGGATTTCAAGCATATGCTACTTAATGTAAAACCAACAGAGGGCAGCATTGTGTCCAAAGTTATAGTAAGTTATTTATGCTAAGTTAAATGTCCGTACCGGCGACTTTGTGGGTCGCTGGCACTGACATTTAACTGACACAGCGGGGAGACCACTGGTGTCCCTGCTGTGTCAGTTAAATGTCCGTACCAGCGACTTTGTTGGTCGCTGGCACAGACTTTTAACTGTTGCAGCAGGGTCCCAGGTTGATTTTTTTTTTTCTGCCTAGCAACTAGTGGTAAGGGGCCGTGCGAGTGAGCCTATTGGTCACTTGCACAGCCCTTTACCCTACGGATTTCTGCTCCCGTTATCCAACGCAGCATCGCAGGGGTTAACGGGAGTGGAAATCAGGAGTTAAAAAGGCCGTGCGAGTGAGCCCTATTGGTCACCTGCAGGGTCTTCCTCTGGCATCAACCAATTGGTTGATGCCAGAGGAAGACCCTGCAGGTGACCAATAGGCTCACTCACACTGCCCTGTAACCCCTGACGACGAACCTGCGGATTTCCACTTCAGTCAACTCCCGCGATGCTGTGAAGATAAGGTAAGTTAGATGGGGAAGGGACCGGGGAGAATAGTAGACGTCTACGTTTTACCGGCACTGTCTTCTCTTCTTCATGTCTTCGGAACGAACACGAAAACGCACTCTTCGTGTTCGTTTTCATGTTCGCCCAAAGACGAATGCACAAGTCTAGTGTATATATGCCGATCAGCCATAACATTATGACCACCTGCCTAATATCGCGAAGGACCCTCTTTTGCGGCCAAAACAGCATTGAAACATTGAAGCATGGACTCCACTAGAACTCTGAAGGTGTGCTGTTGTATCTGGCACAAGACGCTAGCAGCAGAATAATTTAAGCCTTGTAAGTTGCAAGATGGGGCTTCCATGGATGCATCCTGGTGCCATGTGTTCTCCAGGTAATGGACACACACACCGGGCCATCCACGTGATGTTAAAGAAAAAGTGATTCATCAGACCAGGCTTACCTTCTTCCATTGCTCAGTGGTCCATTTCTTATGCTCACTTGCCCATTGTAGGTGTTTTCGGCAGTGGGCAGGGGTTAGCATGGGCACCCAGACTTGTCTGCGGCTACGTGGCCCCATAATCAACAAAATGCAATACACTGTTCTCACACCTTTCTATGAGAAGCAGCAATTTGAGCTACACACGGGCCAGTCCCCCCTACGTGCATCAATGAGCCTTGGCCGCCTATGACCCTTTCGCCGATTCACCACTCTTTCTTCCTTGGACCACCTTTGATATTTACTGACCACTGCAGACAGGGGAACACCCAAGAGCTGCAGTTTTGGAGGTGCTCTGACCTGGTTCTCTAGCCATCACAATTTGGCCCATGTCAAAGTCGCTCAGACTCTTACACTTGCCCATTTTTCCTGCTTCTAACACATTAACTTTGAGGACGAAATGCTCACTTTCTGCCTGATATATCCCACCCACTGACAGGTGCCATGATAACAACATTATCATTGTTATTTACTTCAACTGTCAGTGGTCATAATATTATGGCTGATCGGTGTGTGTGTGTCAGTGGCGTCTCCAGGTTTCATATTTAGGGGGGGCACATGGGGGGCCAGGGACCAAAGTAGGGGGGCCAATTATAAAACGGTACATATACACTATATATATATATATATATATACACACACATACGTTAGACGTGCATTTTTAACTACATAATATGCACTTATCTCTTTGAAGTAAAGACTGTGATTAAAATATGATTTCAAAATAACAGCTAAAGTGACAGTTATTTTTCATTCTTTAATATTAGCCCCTGCTGACAATATATATAAATATTAGACCCTGCTGCAGATATATAGAAATATTACACCCTGCTTCCGATATATATTAATATTAACCCCTGCTGCGGATATATATTAATATTAGCCCCTGCTGCGGATACATACTTATATTATACCCTGCTGCCGATATACATAGAAATTATACCCTGCTGCCAACATATATTAATATTAGCCCCTACTGCCGATATATAGTATTAGTCCCTGCAGCCAATATATATAAATATTAGCCTCTGCAGCCAATATTTATTGATAATAGGCCCTGCAGCCAATATATATTAATATTAGCCCCTGCTGCCGATATATATAAACATTAGTCCCAGCTTCCGATATATATTAATATTAGCCCCTGCAGCCAATATATATTAATATTAGACCCTGCTGCCAATATATTTGCCACACTGACTGCAGATCAGGGGAAGACAGTGAGAGTCAGTGCAGTGTTCCCTCCTTCTGACTGCACCGTGACATTGAGAGGTCCTCTCCCCTGTAATCATCCCCAGAGTCCCTTTGTCCCCTCATTCACTAAACCATAGCGCTCTTTTACTTACACCCTGTAGTTCAGGTATAGATCAAATAAACAACACATGGAAACAGCACATGCAACTGAATGAGATTAAAAAAAAACTTGTATTTGCAGGTATACATAAATAATGTATGGAAACATAGCATTGCAGGTATAAACCAACAGAACACACAAACCCAGCATTGCAGGTATATATCAACTGGAAATCACATGTACACTCAGCACTGAAGGTTTAGATCAAATAATCAACACATGCAAACAGCACTCCAGGTATTGATCAACTGAATAAGACATGCAAATCCTATATTTGCAGGTAAACATTAATAATGTATGGAAATATAGCCGATACAGATGAACAGAATGACACAAAACCCAGCTTTGCAGATATAAATCAATTGGAAATTACATATAAACTCTGCATTAAAGGTATAGATAAAACCCCCTAAATTACAGGCATAGATCACAGGTCGCACACCCCAAAGCCAACCCTGGTGTCCACACTGCCCACATAGAACCTGACCAGCACCTAAGTTACACATTATGTCAACTTTGTCCCCAAACAGCTGAATGTACGCCGTTTTTGTCCCATAAAGACCTCTCCCTCCCAATCTATCCTATCTACCCCCTCTCCCTCCCTATCTACCACATCTGCCTCTCTATCTACCACATCTGCCTCCCAATCTATCCTATGTACCCCCCTCTCCCTCCCAATCTATCCTATGTACCCCCCTCTTCCTCCCAATCTATCCTATGTACCCCCCTCTTCCTCCCAATCTATCCTATGTACCCCCTCTTCCTCCCAATCTATCCTATCAACCCCCTCTCCCTCCCAATCAATCCTAACTATCCCCTCTCCCTCCCAATCAATCCTAACTATCCCCTCTCCCTCCCAATGTATCCCATCCACCCCCATCTCCCTCCCAATCTACCCCCTCTCCCTCCCAATCTATCCCATCTACCCCCCTCTCCCTCCCAATCTATCCTATCTACCCCCTCTCCCTCCCAATCTATCCTTATCTACCCCTTCTCACTTCCTATCTACCTCTTCTGACTCTCTAACCCCCTCCTAACTTTCTAACCCCCCCTTTGAAGTTCACTTACCTTGGGCTTGTCCAGCGGTGAGATCGCGAGGTCTCTGTATCCCTGGTTCTGCCGGCTTCACTGCTGGGCGCCGGATATGACGACATATACCGGCGCTCGGCTTGAAATGCCGGCACTGCGAACCAGGCAGAGGCCTCGCGGTCGCGGAGAAGAGTGAGAGGCGCCGAACGGTTGCTGAGAACCTCAGCAACCGCTCGGCGCCTCTCACTCTCTCCTCCGGGTCTATTAAAAAAAAAAAAAAAAGACGGCGTTTCAATTGGGGGGGCACACCGGGGGGCACAGCATGATGTAGGGGGGCCATGGCCCCCTCTGGCCCCCCCCTGCCGACGCCACTGGTGTGTGTCTGTGTGCAGATATATATACATATATATTCGGGTTGCAAGTGGATAAAATATCTCCCAAAGGCTTGCCTGCTTTGACTGGATAGTATCATGCCTCGTATCCCTAATTACTGCAATTTTTACATTTATTCCACTGGACTAACCCTACCACAACAATGAACACTGAGACAATAACATGTTAATGTCTATTTTTCTCAGTAAGTGACAGTGTGTGTGGGGGCCGAAAACATTTCATCTTGACAGGCAGAGTCTTTTCTGTGACTAATTTGTTCTTTAAATCAGGTTAACTTGGTTAAACTCCTACTAAATAATGATCTTGCATCTAAGTCCAACAGAGTGGTTATTTAACAGCTGTTGTAAATGCAATAGCCCTTCTTAATTGTGTTTCTACCTGCTTCCGGCACATAATACTATATAAACTAATAGCCTGATAAGTTTGCAAACCCAATGGGGTGATTTATAATAGTACCTCACGTGCATGATAGGCACAATGCATAAAATCACACTTACTCCTAATTAGATGTATAAATGGAATTGTTAATTACAAATGTACTCTGTAGGCATGAATGAAGAATGCATATTTGAGTACTTTATAATTTAATACGTTACTTTAAATATACATTCTTTGGGGTCTATTTACCAAAAGCAGGGTTCACAGGAGAGGTCAACTCCTTGACTTAACTATACGTTATGAAAAGAGAACCCCAGTTGGTCTGCTGTACAGAATTGAAGACCACAACTCTCCCTTTAGTGAATTAACCCCCTTAATTGTAAAAAAGTAAATGAATAAATACTTAATGAATCCAAGACAAGACCAATTACTGACTAAGGTCTGAGTCTTTACATTAGGAAACATGGGGATACTAGATGGGCTAAATTGTTAACCGCAGTCAAATTCTGTTTTTGACTGTTCTCTGACTCATGTAGTGAGAACTCTGCAGTAGAACACACACTCTGCATTTCATGCCACCTGAATGAGCCAATCCTTGGCAGGAAAGTGTTTCCTATGAACTCATTGGAACCTATTGCATAAGAAAGCACTGGAGTTAGCTTGCAATGAGTATCCAATGCATGTGAACTACTAACAAGGGTTCCGATAAATCCTTCAATACATTTTCATGCATAAAAGTTTAAATGTCATACTTGGCTGTCACATGTATCACAGTCTATACAATGGCTGGAATGTCCCTTTAATTAAGCATACAAACTTATTAATTTACATGTTTTATATTAAAGGGGCACTCCAGTGCCCCATGCAGTTCGACCAAGGAAGAATGCAGAGTGCCACCCACTACATTGTGTGATTTTTGCACCAGTTTTAAGCAGTCAATGAAATGAAGCATCACAAAAAGCAGGTAGGGTGCTGGGTTGTATAGCTAGAGGCATCAGTAGCCAAAGGAAATAGGTGGATAAGGATATTAATATATTGAAGAAAGTCCAAAGGAAGGCTACTAAACTGGTAAATGGTTTGCAGGATAAAAAAAATTCAGGAAAGACTAAGGGATCTCAAAAAGTATACCTTGAAGAAAGAAGGTAGAGGGAAGATATGATAGAAACATTTAAATACTTAAAGGGGTTTAAGAAAGTACGAGATTGAAGTTTATTTCAAAGGAGGCAAATGTTAGAACAAGAAGCCGTAATCTAAATTAGAAAGTCATAGATTTAGATGTAATGTAAGGAACTTTTACTTTATCGAGGGGATGGTATCGAGGGAATGGAACAGCTTCCCACCAGAAATGGTAGAGGCTAATACAGTGTGGGACTTAAAACATGACTAGGGATTGATTAAGGCCTGACTCTTACATTGGGGGAAAAATGGGCTAACTAGATGGGTCCAGTGGTTCTTATCTCCTGTCAAATTCCCTAGCTACATAGAGTGGCACTTGTGTACCTTTTAAATTACACACAATGCCCAATGTTCATAGGTAGCTTTTTGTTTGTCTAAGCAACTTTGGCAAGGGCCAAATTGTGATGGCTAGACAACTGGCTGCCTAATATATCCCACCCCTCATAATGGTATGGCTGATCGGTGTGTGTATATATATATATATATATATATATATATTATAGATAAATCAAATAAGATATTTTAAGCATGATCAATATGTAGTACCACGTGATTGATTATTGTTGTAAAATATCAGTTGGGTTTTAGCTGACAGATCATTTTAAGGTGTTGATAGAGCATCAAAGCTTGCTTAAGATCTTGTGATTCATAGACTAGTATTAGAGTTTGTCCAGTTGAGGCTCATTTACATACTGTGGGTGTTATGTAGAAAAAGTGATTCTGGTGTAAAGTTTAAAAAGTGATCATCACCATAGCAACCAAGGCGAACATTTCATTGGTTGCTACGGTGACAAGTTTTAAATTCATACCTCCGTGCCATAAACCCCTCCTACACATACCTTACTTAATTTTGTACATGATCCAATCATCCTCATCTGCTCTCTGCCTACATATACACGTATATTTTCTTATCTTATGTTACACACTGCATAGATTCCAGGAGTTTTCGTGCGTGTTAACTGAAACTCTAAACTGGCTAAGCACAGATAATGAAATCATGTATGAGACATTATGTGCATGAGTTCTATTTATATATAATTTGGCTGAATTGTTAAAATTGGAAATTCTTCATGTGTTTTCAGTTCATCTCATTTTTGTTCTGACCTAAAGCATGACATCGTTATTCGGTATTAAACAACCCTGCAAGCATTTCCAGTTGTCGAAATATCAACATGGCAGTGGGTATTTCAATATTGTACAGTAAATAAAGCATATATTCTTTCAAATACAGCATTTAGATGCTTTATCCTGGGGGAAAACAATGAAACACATATAAAGCTTATATGTATATATATAATTTCTTATTATGCACAGACTGGCCATCTGCAACCTGGTGGGCCGCTGGCCAACATTGCTCCATCCAACACGTGATCTGCCAGCCTTAAAGTGCCAGGAATAATTTATTTTCCCTGGTTTGGTCCTGTTCTTATTACCCTAAGACTATTATGACATACATTTGTTATTGGTGGGCATGTTTTGGTATGATCAATCTGGCAGCTAAAGGATTATCTTTTCTAAAGGAATACTAAGTATTGAAAACTGAGCTAAACTTTCGAACGGCAACTATAATGAAAACACTTATAAATCATATATACGTATAATATTTAAATTATTTTATGGCAATAAAAACCTCCATTGAAGCATTATTTATAGTATTTGGCTGCTATACGCCAGCTTCAAGTAACAATATAATGCTATGTTTCATTCTCGGGTTGGACGTCACGTTGACGCAGGCAACTCTTGTAAAGCAGATTTGTTAATTAATGGGATGATGTTTACTAAGACTACTGATTTCTTACTTGCAGTAATTTTTCCCTTTACCATATGTCACTAGAATCATTTCCATTGAAATCTTTTTTTCCCCTCTTTCAAGACCCTAGATCATGTTTGTCCACAATGGGAACAGGGCTGTGCTTTTTCAAGTAAGGAGTTAATTGAGGTTACTTTGAAATGTCCTTGATCAGGAATTGTCTGTGAGCCAATATTGATGCCTGGCGGTCTGCCAAGGATAGAATGGAGTCTGTGGGATTCCCTTTGGGCTTCATGCTATGAGCTCTTTCAGAAACTCCAGCATATTACAGCCGACTAATCAAATATTCTTGCTAGTGGGTTAGCGTTTAATCAGGTTAGAAATTGAATTAATATGTGTAGCACCATAGCAAGTCATGAGTTTTCGTATAAAGTGCTGTTTCTAAGTGACAATAGATTTTTAATGTTTACAAACTATATTTTAAGAGGGTTAATATAATTATTGAACTTGGTGACTGTCTATCTAGTTGTCTGTCAATCTCATGTCGGTCTCCCTTAATATGTGTTTGTGAATTTATGGTTTGTTCATGATGTTTTAATAATTAAGCCATCCAGAATACGTTCAAAGTATTTTTGCAAATATGTATTTCTTATTATTGTGTAGTCACGTGATACAGTTCTTTATACGCCAAAGTATTCTACACTCCTAAAAAAGCACATCAGGACAGGAAAGGAAGACAAATTGTTTCCAAATAAAGGACTGTCTTTCCCGAGGAGGAACCAGTAGGAAGGATGCTGCTTTTGTCACAGGCAGCCTTGAGAGGTTAACAGCCTTTCTTGCATGTTTTGTTGGACCATCAATTGTCTTGTAGGCTTGCGATAAACAGCAGTCCATTTATCATCAATGATATAGTATACTGTAATAAATGTAATTGCTCATAGTAACTCTATTTCCATGTTTTGACATGTTAGCCCTTTTATTCCTTATTATTGCATTTGATTTATTATGTGTTTTTTTTCCCCACAGGAGTCTTTGCCTTTGGACTGTTTGCTACAGATATTTTTGTTAATGCTGGCCAGGTAGTCACAGGTAACTTGACTCCTTACTTCTTGACAGTGTGTAAGCCAAACTACACTGGAGCAGACTGTCTTGTTCATCATCAGTTTATCAACCATGGAAACATCTGCACTGGTGAACCTGATGTCATTGAAAAGGCAAGAAGGTCTTTTCCATCCAAACATGCTGCTCTGAGTATATATTCTGCATTATACACAACGGTAAGTAGTGCATATGAACCTGTTGGGGAGATCTGCCCCTCGGTTTTGTACCAGGGGGGCTTGTCGGTTTAGGGCAGGGATACGTCACTGAATAGAAGTGTTGAAAATACTGGAGTCTGTTCTATGAAAGGCAAGTTGTTGGTCAACTCAGTAACACTCAGATATCACAATTCACAAAAGAAACTTGTATATTTGTTTATTTTGCAACTTGCTTGTGAGTTAATGAGAGCGTGCAACATAATTTTTGTTCATGCAAGTTGTCGTCCATGATGCCATGGACTGCATCTTGCAACCTCTGACATGTAATAGGACCATACATAAAAAATAAATAAATAAAAGAATGACATGGAATAATAGGACGCAATATGACCCAGAGGCTGGTGAGGCAAAAAAAAAAAAAATTACAAAAAAGAATCCTAAAGCAAATCCTCTCTGTTCCATATGAAGCATATTGAAAAATTCCCTCTTATTGCCCGAGAGTCTATATATTCTGCTGGGCACTAGCAGCACCATGAAGCTGTATCCTGAATTGTCTATAATACAAACCTATTACTTCTATTAAAGTCAGTATGAATTTGATGGGTGGAGGATGCAACACATTTTTCAGCCACCTGGTGCCACTAGTACTGGAACTTAGAAAGGACTTCAAATGACAGAAGGACCATTATCAAATTTGGCATTTGTCTGGTTCCATTGACAGCTCAAGATAAATCTTAAATCTATGATGAGTTCAGTTTATTTGGTATTTGTCAAACATATCAACAAGAAAAAAAGATCTTTGTAAACACTCTTGCTGTTCCTGTTTCTGATGCACTTATACCAGAAAATATTTGAATGTTCCTAGAAATATCAATCCAAAAAGTTGTACAGCCAATCATTTAAGAATTCATATGGGTTCAAAATGTTAAATTCATAAAAGCTAGTTTCCTCATCTTTATTCTTAAACACTTCACTTTGCCTTAAAACAGTCTGGATTCCAACCGGATGTCCGAGAAAATGAGCTCATGTTGGCCTGATGTCACTTAACGAACCTTATATCATTCCTAAATTATTTGCTTATTCACTAATATACATTTTTAGGATATATATGTTTACTTGTGTATATTTTATCAAAGTTATGTGCAGTCTTGCATCTTCAACAAAAATGCGCTATATGTGTTGTATACGACAGTATCTAAGCAAGGGAAACTCCATTATTATTATTTATTCTTTTAGATAGCGCCATAACGATGTACAATGGGTAGACAGGACATAACAAGTTGTATATAACATAATAATTTGACTAACAGAAACAACAGGTGACGAGGGCCCTGCTCAAACCCATGGGGAAAGTCCAAGCACAATATGATTTAGTGCTAAACTATTTTTCTGACATTATTTCCCCTGGATAAAAAGGATCAGAAGAAATTCTTATTTTGCTTTAACATTGTCTAATAAATTGGCTTTATTAGAGATGACAATCTGAACTGCACCAGAGGGGCGTCATTTTTTTGTAAAAATATTCTTCCCTCTCTGTAGAAACAACCTTGGGACCTTTATTAAATTATGTTTGACTGTGAACTTCTCGATGTTAGATACATAATAAACACATATACACACACACTTAGACATACACGGAAAGGTTAACAGGCGTTAGATGTTCCCTTTGGGTCCTTTATGAATTGGGCATCATGGGAAAAATATAGTTTAGTTTGCATTTTAAAAAAGGAAGTCCAATTTATGAAAAGTGGGATGTGGTTGCCATCTAGTGTGTATTCGCATTATTACAGAAACATATCAAGTTTGCTTTAAGTTTTTGTAATGTAGGACTGCCATTGTAATACATAATCATTTAGAATTCTAGCATTCATAATCACAACTTGAACCTTTAACTCGCCTTTATATGACATGTTTAAAACTCAAAGCTTTTTAATTTACCGGTGCAAAGGTTTAAGTAAATATAAAAACACATCTGAGTAATAAAAATGAATTCTCTTTTCATTTGAGACATTAAAATTGGAATATTTTATCTAGCAATGAATCTTCGATGCAAAACTAATTATTATTGCAGAGTTTTATATCACTAACGTACACCGGCAAGGTCCGATTCTGCAAAACAACATTGATGCAAGAAAATTGGTAGACCCCCGTGGAGCTTTTTAATAAGCCTATTATGGTAATATTGATTAGAGTGTTCTTTTGAAGCAATATAAATGTGTCCAAAGTATTTTGTGCATGAGTCTTCATACTTGGTTTAGCATATTTGATTTGATTTTACAATATTTGTTATCTTCATGATTTCCTGTATTTTTGCAGATGTACATCACAAGTACAATTAAAACGAAGAGCAGCAGGTTAGCAAAGCCTGTTCTCTGTCTTGGGACTCTTTGCTCTGCTTTCCTAACAGGACTGAACCGTGTTTCAGAATACAGGAACCACTGTGTAGATGTCATTGGAGGTTTCATCCTAGGAACAGCAGTGGCTTTGTTTCTGGTATGTACAATATGCAGTTGTTATTAACTCCAGAATATATTTAGAAATATTTAGAAATATTTCAGCATAGTAGGAAAGATGGGGCATGTCGTATGCTTGTGCAATATAGGGAATTCTGGTAAAACAACCAATTATATGTTCTGGTCTGCAATGTATGATTCCATTTGGTAGCTATGGTGTTAAAATTCAAACTTTACTCCATGTACCCCACCTTCTGTTCATATTTGCACATCATTAGCCAGTGCTCCACCATAGAAGCCCCGGCGGAAGTTCTGCACATTGCGCAGATGTCCACGGCTGCCAGAGAGGAGGATCCAGGTCCCCTGCAGCAATGCGGAGGATCTGGATCCTAACCCTGCTGCTTACTTGCAGTAGGGCTAAATGAAAAAGAAAAAAAACACCCACCCGACGTTCGGGTGATACGAACTGTGCATCCCTGCGCTAAAACCGATTGTAGGCCGCACCGCCACATTAACCCCTTAATGACAATTGCCGGTTCTGGCACGGCACGGAAAAACAAGTCGATTATGACAAATGACGTGCCAGAACCGGCACGCCTTTAAACGGGTGCAGAAAGCGATCTACGTTCGCTTTCTGCACCCAAACGGCGTTGCTGTAATGCCTCGACCTCGAGGCATTCAGCAACGCCACGATCGGCACCAGGGGCCATGTCTGGCCCCTCCCCGGGGCGTCAACAACCGCCATACGTTGTATGGCGGCGGACGCCCGTTTTAAAAGCGTTTAGGAGGCGATCAACGATCACCTCCTAAACTTAAATGGTGTCACTGGAATGCCTCGATCAGAAGGCATCCAGCGACACCAAACACTTACCTTTGGATGGACTGTGACCGCTCCGGAGAGCGGTCACAGCCGCAGCTGCCGGTGATCTTCGCCATCTGCAAGATGGCGGCGGCCCGGGAAAAAAACCAATAAAGGTGAAAAAGTTCGCTAGACGGTCTCCTGACCCTCTAGAGAACTCTGGCTCCACTTGCAGGTTGAATACAGGTACTGCATTCAACCATGCAAGTCAATGGAGCCCAGCTTTCTAATCACAGTGTGATTAGTAAAAATAAATTAAAAAATAAAATTAATAATAATTAGAAAAAAATAGTAAAAAAAACAGTAAAATGTAAAAATAATTTCCCACTGATGTCACTATCAGGGGAACCTTCAAGTTGAAAAAAAATTTTACATTTTTTTTTTAAAAAGGCAAAAAAAATAAAATATATATATAAAAAAATATATTTTTGTGAGCAAGTCCTAAAATTAGCACATTAGCTTAAAACAATTCTCGCATGGAAAGAGTTAAAATACTGGCATATTAAATGACCATGGGGTGTCTACTTTTAAAAAATGTATGATTTGATGGGGTAAATTGAATTGGCCGGGTTCAACAATGTCACAAATAACACGGGGGGAAGGATGGCCACACATCTAATTTCCAATTAGAAAAATGCACACGTACCAAATGTGGCCTTTTAGTTCCCCCCAAAAATGAGAAACCCATGCATGTGGGGTATCACTGCGCTCAGGAGATGTTGCTGAACACATATTGGGGTGTCATGTGACAGCGGCATAAACCAGGAGCTGTAAATTCATACATAAAGTAGGTGTGTGGGGGAAAAATACACACAAAAAAATACTACTGCAAACTTTGAAAAAATTCTGGTGGAAAATGTGTGCATGCAAAGAGTTAAAATACCAGCATTTAAAATCCCCTGGGGTGTCTAGTTTTCAAAAATATATGGCTTTATTGGCCACACTGAAATGGCCCGGCTCAAAGATGTACCAAATAGGGCATGGGCAGTGGATCCCCAAATGCCAAAGTTCAACATTGAAAAATGCGCATGTCCCAAATGTGGCCCATTTGCCCCCAAACAGCCAGGCAAAATCATTCATGTGAGGTATCGCTGTACTCAGGAGATGTTGCTAAACACATATTGTGGTGTTTTATGATAGTGACATATACCAGAACCTGTTTATTCATACCTAAAGTAAAATGTGTGTGAAAAAACAAATGCAAAAAAAATTACTACCATAAAGTTTGACAAAGGCTGATGGTAGAATTAGTGCTTGAAATGGGTTAAAATACTAGCATTTGGAATACCCTGGGCTGTCTAGTTTTCAAAAATATGACTTGATGGGGTAAATTGCATTGGCCGGCTTCAAAGATACCCGAAATGGCACATGAGGGGAAGAATTACCAGATTTGGAAAAAATGGCTTTGAAATAGCAAAACGCTACCTGTACTTTTTGCCCCATAATGTGTAGAAAAAAGCAAAAAAACATAAAAACATTGGGTATTTCTAAACTCAGGACAAATAGTAGAATCTATTTAGCAGGTTTTTTCAGTACCTTTTATAGATGAGTAAAAGATTTTTCAACTAAAAGTTAGAAACAGTCATTTTTTTCTAAATTTTTCACCATATTTTATACTTTTTTTAATAGTAAATAATATGATACAATCAAAACAATGTCATCTAAAGAAAGTCCTTCTTGTCCTGAAAAAAACAATATATAATGTGTGTTGGTTCAGTAAACGGGAAAGAAGAAAATTACAGCTAAACACGAGCAGCGCAGAAATGTTAAAACGGCCATTGTCACGAAGGGTACAAAAAGTAAAATCAGCCTTTGTCACGAAGGGGTTAAAGACCTAAAGTGGAGGAAAAACATGCAGCCTATATTCGGGCCAATGCGGTATATCTCCCTGCATTTAATATAAACAGGACCTGACTTTACATAACAAGGGTCAACCCTTTATAATGAATAGTTATTCCAGCATGATGGAGATTTTCATCTTACATTTGTCAAACTGACACATTTTTCTGGATATATCCACTCTAATATGTTTCTAACATGCTGCATGCTACATCCATAGATTCATTAGGATTCTTATTAGAACAGTGTGGTTGCCAAGATTTACAATAATACATGCTGTGGGGTTCACACAGCAGTTGCCTTGTTTCTACTATTTCACTCAGGCTAAAGGAAGTGAAGAAATAATCAAATCCCCTCTGGTTTGCCAGGATGGTTATTTTACACTGTAGGGATACATTTATTTTTTTATAAAAAAGAAATAAGAATTATTTTTTTTTTAAATACATAGCAAAACATTCATTAATATTCTACAACCGTGTTGACTTTTTCTCTTAAATATATTTATGGATGCAGTAGAGCTTAAATCGTACTCGCAATAAAGCAAAATGCCTTTGCTGATAGGATTTTCCATTACTTGGTATCTGAAAGTAACTTTGGATGGATTGTATGATGGATAATGAAATGCAAGGTATAATTTTAAAACCCATCAAAGGTATTAGACGTCAATTTGAATGATGGACCCTTCTGGAGACCAATTTTTAAAATAATTTAAAAACAGATTCAGTAGTAATATTACCACAGTGGAAGACAAAATATTTCCATTTAAATATTTATTTTTCACAAGAGCATGCTTACATTATTTATAGGTATAAAACATTAACAAGAAATTTACAAGCTCCACTTGAAACTTTAAGTTCATTTCAACCTATAAGGCCCTTTTTATATTATTTTCAGTCTGGGTAATGCCTGAAATCCATGTAAAATCCATGAAAAAAACCACAACACACTTTCTGTACATGCCATTGCTACTTCAGATTATCATGTCGGTATTCCTTTCCATTGTACTGATATATTTTCCTTCATGGATTTAATTTAGTTTTTCACTCCTGCATATGTTTTGTTGGTTGAAATATACAACTACACAATCTGTATAAATCTGAAATTACTGACTTTTATGAGCAACTAATTAATGAAAATGTGGTTTTACAATAACCCAGATGATATGTTTACTTACAAGATATATATATATATATATATATATATATATATATATATACCGTATTTGCTCGATTATAAGAAGGTTTTTTTCAGAGCAAAGCGGAGTCTTATATTTGAGCTTGTCTTTTAATCAGACCTCAAATAGAGGTCTGACTACAAGACTAAGATCCAGATCCTCCGCGGCGCTGCAGGAGACCTGGATCCTTCTCTCTGGCAGCTGGTGGGCATCTGTGTGATGCGCGCAGACAACCTCCACTGCCGCCGACACTTCCTCTTGGGCTTCTCTGATGAAGCAAAGGCATCACATGACCTTCTGGTGCTCCACCATAGAAGCCCCGGCAGAAGTGCCGGCAGCAGCAGAGGTTGTCTGTGCGCATCCCGCTGCCAGAGAGAAGGATCCAGGTCTCCTTCAGCGCTGTGGAGGATCTGGATCTTAGTCTAGGAAGTACTGGCCAGCAGTAGCGCAGGTCTGCATTGCACAGACCTCCACCGGCTGCCCCACTAGACACCAGGGAGTCTAAAGCACGGGTCACAAGTAAAGGTAAATCGGGGGGTGTTCAATGGTTTTCTGGAGGCAGAGTAGCATATAGGGGTAAAGGGCATATCAGGGAGGCAGAAGAGGAATATAAGGGGGTTAAAAGGCATATCAGGGAGGCAGAGTGGCATATAGGGGTGTATAAGGAATATCTAGGGGGAGTGGCAAATAGGGGGTTAAAATGCATGTCCGAGAGGCAGAGTGGCATGGATGGATGTATAAGGCATATCTGGAGGTAGAGTGGCAAATAGGGGATTAAAAGGCATACCTGGGGGCAGGGTGGCTTATTAGGGAGGCAGAGTGGCATATCAGGGAGGGCGTGTGGCATATAGGGGGTATAAGGCATTTCGGGGGGGCAGAGTGGCCTATAAAAGGAAATAAAAACAAAATAATCATTTTTCAATCATAGTTTTTATTAAATATGAAAAAATAGTTTACATGTGAATTAATATTTACTAGTAAAACTTTTTTCCTATAGGGTAGTCTTATATTCAGGCTTTTTCTTTTTTTCCTAAATTAATATTCAAATTTTGGGGGTCGTCTTATAATCAGGGTCATCTTATAATTGAGCAAATACGGTGTGTGTGTGTGTGTGTGTGTATATATATATATATATATATATATATATACACATATGTAAATCTGTATTCAATACTGATGTTCCTGCCAGTAATATCTTAAAAAAAAAATCTCTTTAACTTTTTGGATTTCATGCAGGGCCTGTGTGTTGTACACAATTTTAAAGGAACATATGGGTCACCATCCAAGCCAAAGCCAGAAGATCCAAGAGGAATGCCTCTAATGGCTTTTCCAAGAGTTGAAAGTCCACTTGAGACTTTAAGTGCACAGGTACTTTTTTATTATTTATAAAATTGTGTGTTCAGTCAGGGGAGGGCTGGCAGCCTAAGGCCTGGGAGGCAAGTCTAGTCAAGTGGCCCATTGCGCCACCAAAGCGGCTGCGAGCGACATTGAAAGCGGCTGCCGTACGGCAGTCACTCCACCGGCGCCTAATGAAATTAAAGCGGCCGGCGTGCACGCACCACGCCGCCCAATAGCCGTGCCTCAGCTCTTCATCCCACCACTTTTAAGACGTGGGACGAAGAGCTCAGGAATGGCCATTGGGCCTGACTGCCGCACGACGCAAGGGCGTACCTAGAGTATTTGGCACCTGTGGCAGATCCTGTATGTGGCACCCCCCCCCCACACACACACTTCAAAACTGCATAGTTTCTATGGTTAGGCAAACACTGACAGGGGTACAGCAAAATTGTTATCATTATATACTGAGGCACACATTGACGGTGGTACAGCATAACTACTAACATTATATACTTAGGGATTACGCTGTACCACTGTCAATGTGTGCCTATACTTTGAGCCAGACACTGACAATACTGCAGTACAACCCCTATCACTATATACCAAGCCAAACATTGATGTGGTGTAGGCCTAACACTTCAGTGACTGGCTTAGTACATATTAGGGATGCATTCATTTGGCCAAAACCGAAAAAACCCAAAAACTTTTAAAATACTTTATTAAATGTAACACACCAAAATTAGACAAAAAAAATCAATAACAATATTAATATATATATATATACATATATATATACATATATATAATTAACAGCAATCACAATCCTATCATTCCCAGGTTCTAGCATGTACTGGCTGACTTAGCATGATAGGAATGTGATTGCTGTTTGCAATCATATATATCTATTAATACTGTTATTGAATTTTTCTGTCCAATTTTGGTATGTAATTTACGTTTAATAAAAGTGTTGTTAACACAGCACAGTTGGACAAAAAAAAAATTGATAACAGCAATCACACTCCTATCATGCCTAGACAGCCTCCCTATGCCATGCTATCCCCCACACTTCCATGCAATCTCAAACCCTCATTCACAAACATTCATCATAAACTATAGCATAACACCCATCACTCTCACACACTTACTAATATTTTCCTACCTTTCCTCTGGCACTGTCACTTTTCTTCCTCCTCTTCATTCTTCCTCTTCTTCCTCTTCTGTGTCCCGTCCTTCCGGTGCAGAGAAGACGCTACCGGCATGGCGGACAGTCCCGGTGGCAGCCGCTTAGTTTTTAACTTTGCGGCTGCCATGAATGTTCGTCTGCCGGCCACCCGGCCAGTTCGCCGGCCCAGATTCAGGGCGGCCTGGGGGGCAATTGCCCCCCTGCCCCCCGGCCCAGCATGCCCCTGTGTTCAGTTGTGTCCTTCTGTCTCATCCTTCTGCATTTTTATTAATATTTAAAAAAATTATATGAACATGAGCTTTATTTTTTCATAAATGTTTAATCATACCAGGTGCACAACAATACATGTTGTGTTGATTCAAACAAATAACCCTACTTATTTTGGTTCAGTGCTTTTGGGTATTTATTTTGAGATGCAGTCAAGTTAATCATGAAATCATGAAAAATACGTTAAAAATAAATAAACTAGGTGCCAATAATTTTCCCTAAGAGAAAACCCAACCTATCTGCCCTTACCACCATATTTGGCCAGCAGGACAGGTCTAATAAAATATATATATTTTTTTTAAAAATAAATCTTTTGGGCAACAGGACAGTAACATTGTCCACCCCTTCAGCACTCAAAGTTCGCAAGCTTTAGAAAACTATTTTTAATGACCTTCATTCAGGGGCAAACTGAGACCGTTCAGGGCCCCCTGCGGTGATGCCCCTTCCTTAGCCGCATGCTATCACAATAACAGTTATTGTGTGCTTACACAATAACTGCTATTAATATATTCTGAGCCATACATTGACGGTGAAACAGCAAAGGGGCCTTTCTGAACAATTTTAAACAGGCACACCGGAACAAGTGCCCAGGCCCCCTGTAGTTACACTACTGTTTGGGCCGGTGATCCATGATCTCTCCCTAACCGGCCCCGCTCCTGGGAACACCACCTTGTCCCTTACGGGCCCTTGGCTTGTGCCTGAGTGCCCAATGGGTCAGTCTGCCCCTACCTTCATTAATGATCCCTGGTGCATCCAAAAATAATATTGTAAAAAACACAACAAAAGACAGTTACACATTGCCCAACTGCAGCATGTTTAAAATTGTGTAAATACACCAGCACATCAGAGGCACCAAGTAGTTGGAGGATGCATTGCACTCCTCCACTGACTATAATGAAAGCGATAACATTGCTTATTCGTGGGATGTATTTCCCAGTACAACCTGTTTTAATGTCTTATTGAATTCACTAATAATTGTGTCTATTTGAAAATGTTGTTTTTTTTTTTCTTGTAGAATCACTCTTCCTCGATGACTGAAGTCACCTGAAACAACATGTATACAAAAGGGAACTGTTTTTATATTACCATAAAGTGAGAACTTCAACAAACACAGTTACTCAGTCTTAAACTGTGATTACCAGTATTATGTTATATCTAGATAGAAGCTAATGTTTTGTATTTTTTCTTTTCTTTAAGGAAGTGATGTAGCTTGCCTTTTTTAATGTTTTCATCTCTAACATCCTTAGTTTATACCATAATCTGATAAATTCATGTTATGGTATACAATGCACTAAAATTAAAAAAAAGAAAGCATCTTTTGAAAATGTCAATGTTTTGTGATCATGTTTGTATACAAATTTTGTATTATTTTATATGCATTGAACTGCATTGTAAATTACATGTAAACATAGTTTCATTTTTTCCATTAATGAACAGAATTTTATACTTGAAATGTGTATATGAGCAAACAGTTTGTTTTTCATTGACATACATTTTATTTAACACATAGTGAGCAAGCTGAAACCAATAAATTATTTAGTGTTGATTTTGCTTGATGACATATGCTTATATAAATCAATTTGTTTAGCTGGATTCTTCTTTATCCACTATATCTGGGCACGTTTACATTATGCATTCACTTCAAGGATTTAGCTTACTGTAGTGTTTAACTTCCCAGTTACCATATTATCAAATAAGATATGTTATTTGTAAATGTATCTAATTCAATTTCTATATGGAAAAATTCAATACTCACTGACTGTTTTCACAAACTTTAAAATAAGATTTTATAGTGAAAACTCCGCTTAACTTCTTAAGTTTGAAGCATGAAATACACTGGATTGTGATTATATACAAAATAAGCTAAATAAAAGAAACAGATGTATGATAGACAAATGGTGGCTTTTTTCTCTTAGTTCAGCCATATTTTTTTTCTTATAAAATAACTAGAAAATATTAAAAAATAAATATTACTTTGGAAACTTTTAACATCCGCTCAATTTCCTCTGTAGCTTGGTTTTCAGTAATGTATATACTAAAGTATCACTTTCGTGTTTTGAAATGTCTGTATTTAATTCTGGTTAAAACCGGTTGTACTTGGTGATGTTTCAATTTTAAACGTTTTTTGAGCAATAAACTGTTCAATTTTACTAAACGTGCCCATTTTGATTTATTTTAAGGTGTACATTATTGGAATTATTCTCACCAGCCCATTAAGCAGACTTAGTGTGAATGCCTCACAACTCAATAGTGCAGATATGCTGCAAATAAGTCTTACTGTATATATGAAGGGTGGCCAAATTTGAGCTGTCATGAAAATATGCTGGTCCAACCAATGTAGTTCAGTGAGCCGCACATTATTTGTAAAAGAGCCACGGTTTGGCCACCCCTGGTATATATGTTGTTTAATACATACAGTCGTGTGAAAAAGAAAGTACACTCTCTTTGAAATCTGTGGATTTAGATATGAGGACATAATCACTATTATATCATCTGTTCCTTAGCAGGTCTAAAAACACAACCTCAGATGAACAACAACACATGACCTACTACACTGTGTCATGATTTATTCAACAAAAAATAAAGCCAAAATGGAGAAGCCATGTGTCAAAAACCAAGTACACTGTTTTATTCAATAGCTTGCTGAACCACCTTTAGCAGCTATAACTTGAATTAACTTTTTTCTGTATCACTTTATCAGTCTCTCACATCGTTGTGGAGGAATTTTGGCCCAATCTTTACAACTTGATTCAGTTCATTGAGGTTTGTGAGCATTAGTTGATGAACAGATCTCTCCACTTCAATTCAACCAGGTTGAGGTCTGGACTTTGACTGGGCCATTGTAATACATTGATTTTTTTCTTTTTCAGCCATTCTGTTGTAGATTTGCTGATGTGCTTGGGATCACAGTTGCATGACCCAATTTCAGCTATGCTTTAGGTGTCTTGTACACATGGCCTCACATTTGTCTCTAGAATACTTTTTTTTATATAGAGGGTTGACTCAGTGACTCCAAGGTTGAAAGGTCCTGTGGCTGCAAAACAATCCCAAATTATCACCCCTCCACCACCATGACAGTTGGCATGAAATGTCTCTACTTTGGTCGAACATTATTCCAGAAGTCTTGTGGTTTGTTCAGATACAACTTTGCAAACCTAAGCTGTGCTGCATTGTTTATTTGAGAAAGAAGACAACCATTCCAAACAAACCATGCTTGTTCAGTCTTTTTCCAATTATAGTGTCATGAACTTTAACATTAAACAATCTAACTGAGGCCTGTAGAGCCTGAGATGTAACTCTTTGACCTTGGGGTAAATTTACTGGGACGACAACTCCTTGCCCCTGAATGAAGATTGGCAACTGTCTTAATGTTTTCCACTTCTGAATAATCTTTCGTGAAATGGCCTTATAACCTTTCCCAGGTTGATGGACAGCAACAATCATTGCTGATGTCTTTCCTCCTTGGCATTGTATTAACACACCTCAATACTCCAGACCAGCAAACAGCTCAAACTTCAGCTTTTATAGAAGTGGTCACACGTGCTATTGTTCCATTAAATAAGGGTATTTGATTAGCAGCACAAGTCTGCTACTTAAGACCGTAATTCCTATGGAAGCAGTAAGGATGTACTTTAGTTTTTCACACATGGCTTCTCCATTTTTGTTGAATAAATCATGGCACGGTGTAATATGTCATGTGTTGTTCATCTGAGGTTGTATTTACGGATATTTTAGACCTGCTAAGGAACAGATGATTGTTATTAGGTGTATTTTTTTCACATGACTGTATATGATAGACTATGGGATATGCTTGATTATCTAGTAACAATTCATTAATAAGCTGTGAACTATTTTCATATTAAATCATACTTAAGCAGAATCTTTATACACTACTGTTCAAATGTTTGGGGTCACTTAAAAACGTCCTTGTTTTTGAAAGAAAAGCTAATTTTTAATGACAGCCCGGGCATGTACGGGCTCAAAATGCATTGTTTTCAATGGGTTTAGGGGCCACCCATTGTCCTTAAGGGGTTAAAATAACATGACATACAGTCAAGACATTGTTAATGTAATTCCATGAACCAACAAGAGAGTATGTATGTCCTTGCTGATGCCTCCCTCCTCTCATTTAATTTGCCTGCATCCAGTGAATGGAATAGCACTTGCCACTTACTGCTCCATTCAAACTGAACAGTCCTTTCCCAAATGTTTAAACCCTCTCTATTTGTGCCCTCCATGTTTCAGGTGTCCTAAACAGGATATTTCTTTTTGGGAGGATTTGGATAGTGGACAGGTGGGATCAGAGGCAGCAGTGGGCAGTCTGTATGAAAAAGGGCCCCAGAGGTTTAGTCACCATCCCACCTTACCCAGTGTCACCTTGTGGAGCTCTGTGCAGCATTGTGAGGGGGCCAAATGGGAGTTGTGATGGAGGTCTGTACTGCAACCACATGGGCCACCATTGTCTTTACAGCTCCATGGACCGGTTAGTGATGATCAGAGGATCTCCTCAACTGGGTCATGATCCAGTGCCTAAAAATTAGGACATCTCAGGACACTTCTGAGGTATAAGTGTGCAACAGAAAAAGAGCAAGGTTTGGTGACGGGTGCAAAGTGGAAGGGTCATTGAGTGAAAGACATCTGCATATTGGAGAGAGTAAACACTAAGAGTGCCTCTTGCCTTAGCCAGCTTCTGCATCCCCGAATGACATATACAAGCTGTGTGGGGTGTGGGAAAAGTGAACTCCAAGCAAGCTTCCTCAAAATGTGGAAAATTGCACATATGAATACTGTGTATTATAAGTTTTCTGTGCGTTTTTTTAATTTGTATTTTTTTTCTCAGATGACGACATGTAAAGACAATTTTAGGACACTGTGTTAAACAACAAAAAATTACAACACTGTAAGCTGCTACAGCACTACTGGAATTTGATCTGTGTTATCCTCTTGAACATTGACCATGGGGAAGGGGCTGTAGTTTCTACCTCAGCTGTGTTTTTTTTCCATCTCACAAGAATGTATATACACTATTCCTTTAATAACATTAGGGAATCATATGCTTTTCAAAATCGTATCTCTTTCTTCTTGAGCAAAAAATACCTCGATTTCCACTTTCCAGTGGATTACTGCTTAATGCTTAACAATATAAGAAACAAGGGTCTAGTGCAACCCCTTCTCAACCAAGAGGGCATGGCAACCCTACAGCGTGCAGTGGGTTAGAGTGCTATATTATATTAAGATATTAAGAAAACGTAATATTGATTTTTTAACATAAAATAATAGAACCTTTTCAGAATGTTTTTATTTTCTATGGCAACAAGGACATCACGGACATCAGAGCAAGATTTTTAGTGATTGAAGAAATATTTCTGGGAAAGGTTTGGTGCCTCCGTGTGGTACTTTGTAAGATTACAAGTAAACACAATTGGTTTTCTTTGGGCCTTGAGCCATATTTATTAGGTTCTAAACATAGGTTAGAGCTTGTCTTTGTTTGTGGTACGCTGGCACAACGCTGGCACAAACCAAAAACAAAAATATATGTCTTATTTGGAGAACGTACTAAACAGGGCCGAGCCTTCCTTTTTCTTCTTTGCCTGTCCAATTCTGAGCTATGACAAGTACTCATCTAGTCTAACAACTTGAACACAACATTGCATTTAGACACAAAAATAAAGTATATTTTACAACTTACAGCCTCCAGACAGCATCTGCAGAGAGTGTACTCCTCTCAGGTGAACCAAACTTAATAATTTCAGAGCTTCCTCTTTTAAAATCCCTGACCATGTCCTTCTATTGAATGGTATATTAACTCTATATATACCAATAGCCTTTTTAACCTGTTAATAACATAGTCGTTATGCAGCCTTACAAAAAAATACTGCAGTTTTTCTGAAGTAATACTGCAGTTTTTTGGACATGAAAAAACTGCAATACTGCACTTTTACTGCAGTATTACTTCACATTTATTGCACTTTTACTGCATTTGTACTTCACTGTACTGCAGTTGTACTGCAGTTATTTTTGTACGGAAGTACAAATGCAATAAAGCTACAGTACTTTGAAGTACAACTGTAGGTTTGCAGTATAAAAAAAAGTGTAGTAAATGTGCAGTAATACTGCAGTAAAAGTGCAGTAAATGTGCAGTAATACTGCAGTAAAAGTGCAGTATTGCAGTTTTTTCATGTCCAAAAAACTGCAGTATTACTTCAGAAAAAACTGCAGTAATTTTTCGTAAGGGACAACTTTCGCTTTATACCTATACGATCTGTCACAATCGCATATAGTAATGTATTATGACTATATTGACGATCTGATCTCTATCTGGTGAGGTAGAAAATAGGCTGTAAGTCAAAACTTACATTACTGCAAAATGTAACAAACCTGACATTTTGTCATCTGAGACATCTTCAAACCCGTAAGGGACAGTTTATAAGACTAAAGAGAAACTGTTCTTCTAAGATGAGCTATCAGAAACAAGTTCAGGATTTGAACCTGAGTTTACAGGAGAGAGGCTATCCTATGCCATGTATTAATAAAGCTAAAAAGCAGATGATCTTATGAGTAGAGATGTCAAAGTGCAGAATACATAAAAAGACCAAAGAGGGCCTGCTCTTTACAACCATATTTAGTAAAGAATATGATCACATTTTCCAGATTATCCATAGCAATCTTTCAACCTATTGTAGAAAAGGGCTGCCGCTTCTTTAGTAGAAGAACTAGGACCCTGGCAGGCATTTTATCCCCTTGTATTTATAATAATAAAAAGCTTACAAAGTTGTAAAGTATGCAAAAAACAATATGTAGGTCTGAAGGAATCAGGGGCGGGCTGGGCAGGGGGGCAATTGCCCCCCAGGCCGCCCGAAATCTAATCTAAACGGCCGCTGGGTGCTGATGCCGGCGGCCGGCGCTACTATAATACTCTCTTTTACTTACTATGGCAAGCCAATCCGGCTTGCCATATTAAATTTAAAAAAAGGTATTAAAGCAGCGCCGGGCAGCAGCATCAGCACCCAGCGGCCGTGTGCGACGGCCGCCTAGTGATGGGAGCAATGCCAGCGTGAGGGTTGAAAGCTCCGCCCCCTCGCACGGAGCTTTTACCCCTCACTCTGCTCCCGTCCCTATGCGGCCAATCTAATCTAAACGGCCGATGCGTGCTGCTGATGCCGCCGGCCGGCGCTACTTTAATATTTTTTTTTAAAGAAAAAAAGTATTAAAGAAGCTACAGCCGGCGGCATCAGCAGCACGCATCGGCCGTTTAGATTAGATTGGCCGCATAGTGATGGGAGCAGCGTGAGGGGTGAAAGCTCCGCCCCCTCGCACTCAGACTGCTGGAGCACCGGATGTCAGTACGTTGAAAACGGCAGTCTACAGCTACCAGGGAACGGAGGTCTACACGAAGAAGTGGAAGATGTACAAGGTTATTAAACCAATCTATATTTGTACAAATTATATATTATTTTATTGTATTCGTTAAAAAAAAACAAAAAAATAAAGGTAGTGTCACCTCCGTCCCCAATCAGCCCCTCCCAGTGTTACCTCTGTCCCCTTTCAGCTCCCCATGTCATTGCTGTCCCCATCAGCCCCAACCAGTGTTACCTCTGTCCCCAATCAGCCCTTCCCAGTGTCACCTCTGTCCCCTTTCAGCCCCCCCATGTCATTGCTGTCCCTATTCAGCTCTCTAGTATCACCATTGTCCCCAATCAGCCCCTCCCAGTGTCACCTTTGTCTGCATTCAGCACCCCTATGTCATTGCTGTCCACATTCAGCTCCCCAGTGTTACCTGTGTCCCCAATCATAACCTCCTGGTGTCACCTCTGTCCACAATCAGCCCCTCCCAGTGTCATTACTATCCCCATTCAGCTCCCCACTGTCACCTCTGTCCCCATTCAGCCCCCCATGTCATTACTGTCCCCATTCAGCTCTCCAGTGTCACCTCTGTCCCCATTCAGCCCCCCATGTCATTGCTGTCCCCATTCAGCTCCCCAGTGTCACCTCTGTCCCCAATCAGCCCCTCCCAGTGTCACCTCTGTCCCCTTTCAGCCCCCCATGTCATTACTGTCCCCATTCAGCTCTCCAGTGTCAACTCTGTCCCCATTCAGCCCCCCGTGTCATTACTGTCCCCATTCAGCTCTCCAGTGTCACCTCTGTCCCCATTCAGCCCCCCATGTCATTACTGTCCACATTCAGCTCCCATGTGTCAGCTCTGTCCCCAATCAGCTCTTCCAGGGAATTAATATTTGAGAGTGTATGGGCCCACTTGATCCTGGTAGGGTACTCATATTTGCCTTAAAAACACTTTCCCTGCTGCTGTGTACTATATGTCCCATAATTCTCAGCCAGAATCATGGGGGACATTTACCTGGCTGAGCATCAGGGGGACATTAGGTTTTACGTTTTTTTTACTATCCTTTGTTGCTATTAAATTTACTTATGTTAAACCACATTTGAATCATATTTGTATTTTTATAATCAATATGCGTTAGAAAATCAGGAAAAGATGGGCTGATTCGGTGGCACAATGGGCCACTTGACTTGACTTGCCCCCAGGCCTTAGGCTGCCAGCCCTGCCCTGGAAGGAATGTATGTGAAAACATTTGAGTTCCATCTGAAATGAGGAGAACTCAAATGCTACGTCTCCTGCAGGTGGAGACCTACATCATGCAACTCAAAAACCAGAAGGATTAGATTCAGAATGGGATGTGGGGCACTATATACTGAACAGTAGGGTCCTAGCTTAGATATACATTGATAAAATATTTACCTTTAGGATATTTGCATTATGCACCTTTCCTTATGCCAGGGGCGTCCAACATGCGGCCCGCGGGCCAAAAGCGGCCCGCGAGACCTCGAGGTGCGGCCCGCGTAAGATCGGCAGCCAGGGCAACCGATCTTACGCGAGCCGCACCTCAAGCCCTGCTACTTACTTGTGGGAGGGTCTTCTGGACTGCACAGAGGAAGCGGAGTTCATGTGACATCCTACTTCCTCTGTGCTTTAGCAGAGAAGGCAGAGGGAGGCCGCGCCCCCTGCTGAAGTGAGCGGCATCAAGGAGCTGCAGTGCAGGTAAGGGGGTGGGGAGGGTGTTTGAATGAGGGTGTAAGTGCTGGAACCTAGGCATGATGGGACTGTGATTGCTGTTAGCAATCACACTCCTATCATGCCAAGTCAGCCAGTACATGCTGAAACCTGGCCAGCTGCCCCCCTTGTGTAGTGATGCTGCCAGCAGTATGGGGTCTGCACTTACAGCCACCCTGTACCAGCATGTACTGGCTGACTTGGCATGATAGGAGTGTGATTGCTAACAGCAATCACAGTCCCATAATGCCTAGGTTCCAGCATTTACTGGATGGATGTGTAAGTGCTGGAACCTAGGCATGATGGGACTGTGATTGCTGTTAGCAATCACACTCCTATCATGCCAAGTCAGCCAGTACATGCTGAAACCTGGCTAGCTGCCCCCCTTGTGTATTGATGCTGCCAGCAGTATGGGGTCTGCACATCACTTACAGCCACCCTGTACCAGCGTGTATTGGCTGACTTGGCATGATAGGAGTGTGATTGCTAACAGCAATCACAGTCCCATCATGCCTAGGTTCCAGCATTTACTGGATGGATGTGTAAGTGCTGGAACCTAGGCATGATGGGACTGTGACTACTGTTAGAAATCACACTCCTATCATGCCAAGTCAGCCAGTACATGCTGAAACCTAGCTAGCTGCCCCCCTTGTGTAGTGATGCTGTCAGCAGTATGGGGTCTGCACATCACTTACAGCCACCCTGTACCAGCATGTACTGGCTGACTTGGCATGATAGGAGTGTGATTGCTAACAGCAATCACAGTGAGCACAGTCCCATCATGCCTAGGTACCAGCATTTACTGGTTGCCTGGGTATGATAGGAGTGTGATTGCTGTTAGCAATCACACTCCTATCATGCCAAGTCATATTGCTAATTTTGTCCAATTGTGTGTTACCTACTTTTATTAAACATGTGAGTTTTTATTATTATTTTTAAAGGTGGGGGTCATTTTCGGTTTTGGCTAAGTGAACCCTGAATGTTTTGGTCCAGAATTTTCATTTTAGTTCATCCCTAGAATAAATCTAGGGAATCCTGAATTTGTAGTCGCAAAACATTCAAGGCCCAGAAATCAGTGAGAGGAAGAGTAAATGTTTTGTGACATTTTACTTTATTTTAATCTGCATATTTTATTAAAGGCCATATTTTTTGTCACAGTGAAAAATGAGTGCGGCCCGCGCACATATACAATTCTGATGAAGTGGCCCACTGCAGAAAAAACTTGGACACCCCTGCCTTATGCTATAATATAAGTTTACCGGTTAATATCCAAAAGGGATATCTAATATAACAGCTAATCAGCTATTTGGTGGTTAAACATAGCATGATGAAACATGCTAAAGGTGATTTCATTTGCCACCTGATGGAGCTGTGTGAAGCTGCCCCCCCCCTACAATTGGGACAAATAAAACAAAATTATCGTTTAGAGTGCTCAATACGCAATTAAATAATTAATTTGTTTAAGAAAGATCTGTCAAGTATGGCCTACAGTACAGAAAATACCCTTATTAATCATCTAGGGGAATCAGGCATAAAAAGGTTCAAAAACATTAACAATTTGTTTCAAAAAGGGCAAAACATGTCTTTATAATTTACTGGAAAATAACTGTAATAAGTCTAGACCATTTATGCATTTAATTTTGCTGGTCTTTGAACCCCTTCCAGTTTCTTAATGTCTTTTTTATGAACTGGTGCCCAAAACTGTAGTGCATAATAAAGGTCCAGTCTTACAAAGGTGATTTTATCTTCTAGTCCTAAGAATTTGAAAATGGAACATTTCTTCTTGCTTATCCTACTTCTCCAAATGGCATACAATAGAACAATAGATTTTTAGCAAGCAATGCATCTGTTAACTCCCAGTTTGCTCAACTTTGTCTACAGAGAACAAATACTGTATTTCAAATGTATTACCATGTATTATTTTGTATCTGAATTAGTTTGAGCTACCACATTCAGTGCCCTGCTTGAGTTCTTTGCATCTCTACATTTCTAACTACACACCAAATTATTTTATTGTATTGATCCAGAGAAGATAGTCCAAAAATATATATGACACCTTTTAGGAGACCAAATTTCATAGAGTAAACCGTATGGGTTGTACAGCTGTGTGTCTCCAGCCAGTGGTTGCACACCAAGGACCAGATCTGCTGCACATCAACAGTCTCTTTAGACTATTATAAAGTACATTACTTTGACATAAAACCATGTGGACTCCTACTGATGAAAGTTATTTTAAACAGTCCTTAATTATGTTACTCACCCAGGAGTTTAATGTAGATATAAGAGCATATGCAGCTGGTAATCTGCAACTGTATTTTAGAACACAGCAAAAGCAGATTTAAGACCATTTGTTAATAAAAAAAACACAGGCTTGAAACAAACATAACATAACATAACATAACCCATGCTGTATCAATACATTTTCTTATCAAAGTTACAAATGAAGCAAGCGGTTTGTCTTAGTTTGTCATATCCCTTGAATTTATGTATTGTATTAAGCGCTGCGTAAAACTGTTGGCGCTATATAAATAAAAGATGATAATAATAAGTGAGAAAACCTCAGGTATAGATACCATAATCTGCCCTCTTTCAATCCCTCATTTGAAGGTTATAAGTATGTGGCCAGTATTCCCAATTAACATGAATCAATGTTCTTAAATTATCTGCTTGTTGTCTGCTACCTGTCTTTCGGCGGTGACAGCAAGCTGCATGTTCTTGATGTTCTATACAAGATAAGACAATGAACTTGAACTTGACATGTTGGCAAGTACTTTACTCAATATTTTTGTCAGTGTAAATAAGTGGAGCTGGAAGAGCATACTGTGCCAATCCAGCCAGCCATCTAGCTAACAGCAAAATATGCAATCTGGACCCATGGTATTGCAAACTGGATGAATACTTTAAATTAGACATTTATTCCAGTGTATTATAGGAGCTGTGAATTAACAGAAGCTGGAATGACTTTGGATACCTACATATGGCTAAACTCTATTAATGCCAAAATCCTTAGTAAAATTTAGGTACTGTATTCCAGCAGTGAATTATTTATTATTCCTATTCAGTTGGTAACAGTTTATCTTGCCTACATACTTACTTATTCATAGACTTATATTTAAGTGATGATTTTACTCTGTATCTTATACTTCTGTCTCTGTTCTTCCAAAATACCTTTTGTTGAGTGCCAAAATTCATTCGACAAACAAATACTTTGACTAATTCTATAGACTAGTAACTGTGCGAACAATACAATGTCTGAATAGGACTAGACGCAGGGAAGCCAGTTTAGATAACCAGTGATGTATTCTGGCCAAGTAACAGGACAGCTGATCCAGGTGGTCACCGTTCTGCTGTATATCCGGGGGCACATTCCACTACTGAGTGACCAGGCTTCCTGTTCCGTCACTACTTCATAGGCCAATTGGGGAGATTAAAGATACCCCGGGTAACTGACCCACATACACTATGCAGCGCACAGGTATATGATGTCATATCCTAGCACAGATCATAGAGAACAGCAGCAGCAAAGGTAAGTGGGTGGGGGCTGAGTGGCTGCCTGGGTCAGGCCTAGAACAGAACCTTTTCAACATATTTCACAGTTGATACCCTAGTAAAAGGGCCTGGCCTTTGTTGACATTGGATTCATTTCTGGAAGCGGAAATTGGTGATTTGTCACTTTAATCGAAAGCCATTTTGAGTAACCACCCACTTAGTAATGCATAAATAAAAAAATGGCTTATGTGCTTTAGCTAAAAAAACAAAACAAGAATTAAACAAAATGAGCTGATAAAGGACACAAACATATGACCGTTGTCGTCAGTCTAGAAACCAGCATCCTCCTCTGGTAGCTGGTAGCCGCTCATCTGGGAGTCTGGGAGGAGGGCCTGTTTTTATTACTACTACTAACACACACTAACATGTGCACGTGAATACAACTTTATTCCAGTATGTATGTGTGTGTGTGTGTATATATATATGTATGTATATATATATATATATATATATATATATATATATATATATATATATATATATATATATACATATATATACACACACATACATACAGGTTCCGAGAAGATTTTGAAGTGGGTGTGTGTGCGAGAATTTATTGGACAAATTATATTTTGTGAGATCAAGGATTGGAGGAAAAGGCCTGGCTTGCAATAGGAGTTGCAATTCGCCACAAAGGTGTACAATGGAGTTAAGGTCAGGGGTCTATTCCGGCCTCCCAAGTTCTTCTATGCCAAAATCCTCTTTACCAAAGATCTTTATGGCCCTTGCTTTGTGCACAGGGGCACAGTCATGCTGGAACAGGAAAAGACCTTCCCCAAACTGGTCCAACAAAATTCGAAGCATACAATTGTCTAAAATTACCTATCAATGATGGGACCTAGCCCAAACACAGACCATTATCCCTCCACCAGCAAACATTACAGTAGACACGATGCATTCCAGAGAACACCTTTCCACCGAGTCCAACTGGTGCTCCAGAGTGCTTTACAACACTCCAGCTGACACTTGGCATTGTGCAAAGTGATCTTTGGCTTGTGTGCAGCTGTTCCACCATGGAAACCCATTTCATGAAGCTCCCGATACACAATACTTGTGCTGATGTTGCTTCCAGGTGCAATTTGTAGCTCTGTAGTGAGTCGGCCCTGCCCTCTGTATGTGGCTCAGAAATATTGGCCGTGCAGCTGGAATAACACCAGGATTGGGGAAAATTTGGGGGAAGGGAGTATAACAAAAATTCGAGGACTGACAGATTCTCTTGTCTAAAGGAGCTTGAGACAAGTCTGCTTTCTTTACCTCTTTTGGCCTGTGCCAGTTTACATTCAAACCGTTTGAGAGGAAAAATACTCTGGCTAGGTTACAGCAACTAGTGCGTTGCTTACTCGAGGGGGGCTCAGATTTAAGCTTGTGCCTGTCTTGATAAAATTCCAATCTACAGCCACTCTTGGGATGAGCACCTAAAATACATAGGGAATGTGCTGGACTGGATCCAGGCAGCAGGTCTAACCATCTGCTTGGCTGAGCGTTTACAATAGTGTGCCAAAACGTAGTCAGTATGAGTGATCGTCATATTAAGAGGTTGTGTGGTACGATGACAGTAGTGGGGGCATGATGATTATTGTGTGTCTATTATGAGAGTCTGAACAATAGTAAAATCCCATAAATACCGTATTTGTCTACATGTAATTTCCAGGGCTGTTTTTTGGTCTAGTCCCACCCAAAATAACTTAATCTGCTGTCTGCTTGACATGAGCTCCTGTGTCCTTGCCTATAAGCATTAGTTGGCAAACTCTGCAAATAAGTAAGTTCTAATATTATGATATTAATAAAAATTTTAATAAAAATACACCTGAGATGCTTGAATGTATACAACTATAATATTCAGGATCCGGAATGATTAAATACTTGTTTTCCTTCTTGATTTATTAGCTTCCTGTGTTGACTCATGCATGGTATCTCATTATATATATTCTTTTCTATTTATTGTGGTAACATTTTATTTGGCAATTAACTACTGTATATCTGGAAACATAGTTGATGGCATATGACATACCTGTATTCGATTTCCAGGGCAAAACATGTTTATATATGTATGCAAATTACTACTTTAGGATGGTTAAACCTTCTCTTCCATTCATTAATGTTATTTTACAACCTAAACATGGCAAGGGGATACCTCATTTCTATATGGATATTTATCATTTATCTACGGAAATATTTTTAAATGGACACTAGATGGCGGTAGCGATCCACAGGCTTTTTCAATTAAGTTTTATTTTCACAGTTTCCATCAGAATGTATTTTTCTTTACCTATTTGATAACAATGAGAACGAACATTCATATCAAATTCAATCATGGTTATAAAGAGGAGTACCATATAAGGAGAAAAAAAAGAGTCACGGCAATATAAACGCATGGAGTTATTCCACTTGTGTTTTGAGAAGGATATCGGTTTTCATCAGTGAAATTCCAGTCAATTAAAAAATTCATTGCACCTGATCTGGTTCAGTATGAGACATAATGAGTCATTTTGTAAGAGATTACAAAACCCCCCAATATTTCTAAACTGTATTTTTTACTTTATTTTCACCCATATCTCATAGAATGTGACTAGACATATTCACTAAATAGTTTACTTTCATTCAAAATCACAAAATGCAGCAAACCATGACATATCAGAGAATGAGCAAACACAATATGTACCGGTATATCTTTATTATGGACAAACATTATTATTATCATCAACATTGATATTAAAAAAGTCAAGAAAAAGAAGTTCATAAATTGCCAACAGTTATTCATAGCATGCAAAGATTAAGCTATTATTCTGGATGGCAATTCTAATGTATTTTTATTTTGCTATGACGATATGACCACCTTTCAAAGTTTTCACCAGCATTGCTCTATGTCAACCTGGGTAATATTTAACGCACCTAGGGACTGGAATTTTATTAAAGTGATGAACTTTGAAAATATAAAAGGTCTCTCCAGCCACCATATGCAATTTAATATGTATGGCAGCTATATCCTTTAATTGATTGCTTTCATATCCTTGAAATCTTACACACACACACTGTAGTTGTTGCTAGCCAGCTTTAGCTATGGCCCATTTGAGGGTTCAAGGAAGATCAACCACAAAGCACCCATTGCCACAGGTGTATACAATCTTGCACCTAGCAATGTAGTCTGCATTTACAAACAGTTCAGAAAAATGGGTTGTTCTGAAGTGCTCAGTTAATTCAAGAGTGGTACTTTGATAGGATGCGATAAGTCAGTTTGTGAAATTTCATCCTTGCTAGATATTCCAAGGTCAACTGTATGCGGTATTTATGAAAAGTGGAAGCTTTTAGGAACAGCCATGAAGCGGAAGACCGCGTAAAGTCACAGATAGGTCCCCGAGTGCTGAGGCGCATGGTGTGTAAACGTTGCCAACACTCTGCTGATTCCATTGCTGAAGAGTTTCAGACTTCCACTGGAATTAATATCAGCACAAAAACTGTGTGGTGGGAGCTTCATGGATAGGGGTTTCCATAGCCGAGCAGCTGCATGCAACCCTTACATCACCAAGTGGTATAAAGCATGACACCACTGGACTTTGGAGCAGTGGAAATGTGTTATGTGAAGCGATGAATCACATTTCTTACTTCAAGTGAGGAAAAACATTAATGCTTTAGCATACCAGGACATTTTGGACAATGCTCTGCTTCCAACTTTGTAATGACAGTTTCGGGATAGTCTTTTTTATTCCAGCATGACTGTGCTCCAGTGTACAAAGCAAGGTCTATAAAGACATGGTTGGATGAGTTTGGTGTGGAAGAGTTTGACTGGCCCTCACAGAGCCCTGACCTCAACCTCATCGAACATCTTTGGGGTGTCAGTGCCTGACCTAACAAGTGATCTACTGGATGAATTGGTGGGAATTCCCACATAGACTCTCCAAAATCTTGTGGAAAGCCTTTCCAGAAGAGTGGAAGCTGTTATAGCTACAAAGGGGGGACCAACTATAATACTTTATGTATTTAGAAAGTGATGGCATAAAGGTCCCTGTTAGTGTAATGGCCAGGTGCCCCAATACTTTTGTCCATATCGTGTAACTCCCCATATGCAGTTCCGGGCGCCGGGCAGGCAGCAGGGTTAGGATACAGATCCCCCGCAGCGGTGAAGGGGATCTGCATCCTACTCTCCGATGCGCTCTGACAGCCTCCCCTGTCGGCACTTTCCACAGGGGGAGTGCCGGCACGGGAGATTGTCTAGGCGCATCGTGCAGACGTTCACCGGCAGCGGCGATGAGCGTGAACAACCTCCACTGCTGGCACGTCTGATCGATGTGCTTTAACAATCTCCCTTGCCAAGAATTCCCACGAGGGGAGTCCCGGCAAGGCAGATTGCTAAAGCACATCATGCAGAGATGCCGGCAGCGGAGGTCGTTTCCGCGCATCGCCGCAGCTGGTGAACGTCTGCAGGATGCGCTTAGACAATCTCCCGTGCCAGCGGAAGTGCCGGCACCGGCATGGGAGTCTGCTTTGGTAAGTCGTGGGGGGGGCACATCTTGGGGGCAGAGTGGCAGCGTATCTCGGGGGGGGCAGAGTGGCAGTATATATCGGGTGGAGGGCAGAGTGGCTGTATATATCGGGTGGAGGGCAGATATCTATTCTTTGTTTTTTTTAACTAAGAAAACTTTTTCCTTAAAAAAGCACCTAACTTTAAGGCTGCGGCCTATATTCGGGTGCGGCCTATATCCGAGCCAATACGGTATATATTTGCCCAAACGTGATCCATTTATGTTATTGCAAAACATAAAAGGCATGTCTTTCTGTATTACATACAGAAATCCCTGTAAATGGTGTCCATGGAAATAAAATGGCTGGTTGTAGCTTTGTTTGTTTGTATGATAAATAATCATATTGCACTCAAACAATCGTAAACTAGCACTACCATAGCAGTACATGAACTGAGAATGAACTGCATTATATGCCCATGGAGCCACATAAGCATTACCTCTTATATGTGAGTGATTGCCACTAGCCAATACTTCTCTGTGCTAGAACAGAAATCTATCGATAATGACACATCACTAATGCAGGGTGGACTATGTGATGTTGTATATAGCAATAATCACCTAACGTTCTAAAATCTCAATTACCTGTTATAATGGAAAAGCTGCACTTATCTGCTCTGGATGCAGCTCTAACCTTCTCATTACATTCACCTTTGCTTTTTTTTTTAGCTTCGTTTGTTGCATATGCTGTATTACTTTAGGACTTTGCCTCGTGCGTGCATCCTCCCTCTCACTCCAATTTATGTCTGGATTGTTAGCTGAGATTCCATTCCTAATCTATGGCAGGCAGATTTGCTTTAATTTGTTGCTGAATGGATAACAAAAAAGGTTGTGCCCTATTAGTGAATAGAGAAAATGTTTCAGGGAAATGAAAAATATCAATATTTGCCAGCTAGAAACAGATGAAATACAAACACATAGAAGAAAGCACTGCGCTCAAACTCCCATTGCTCTTGGGCGGCAGTAATGGCTATAGTATTCATCAGCCCAAAATACATAGAATAAATATGCTTGTTTAGACAAATGGAGGTTTCTAGTTTCACTCCAATGGCCATTTAAAGTGGGAGCTCACCTGCCACGTCACAGCAAACCCCTTAGGCGAGTCCTACACTGAACACCTCACCTTGCTGCTTTGAGTTAAAGGTACAAATATCTAATGAGACAGAGTGGGGTATTCTCTGAACCCCTACACACTTATTAGCCCTTAATAGGGACCACATGGGGTGGGCGCCATTTTTATAGTTTTATATTATTTATAGTCCTAAAAATTAAAATATTGCAATGAACGTGAGACAGTGTGGATTATTAGCATGATACCCCTTCACATGTCTTGAAATAGGATATCAATAGTGCGACATATGTATACTAGAATACCTCTTCTAAATGGACATATGGTTTTGTTATTGTATAGTGCAATCACAGCTAATTAGGTCAATTACATATGCAGTGCCGCAGTGTATAAAATGCTTAATAGTGAAAGTTTGCCCAGTTGTATTACTTATGGGGCGAATTTTAAAATGCTGCCCCCCCCATTATCTACCCTTCCTCTCCCTCCGTCCCTGCCGCCCCCCCCTTGTACTTACCTTTCAGCAGTCCTGCGGCGAGTCTCCCTGTTCGGTCTCGGTCCGGCACTCAGCATTACAAGCCGGCACCGAGACCGAACAGGGAGACTCGCCGCAGAGGAGAGAGAGAGGGGCGCCGAGCGGGTACTGACAGCTTGGTAAGTGAAAACCACTTGGCGCCCCTTTCTCTCTCTTTCACTTTAAAAAAAAAAAGGGCTTGGGGCGGCAAAGCGCCCCTTCAAAAGTGCCGCCTGGAGCGGTTGCCCCACTCGGCTCCATTGTCGGGCCGGCCCTGGGTTGGAGCCAAGTCATGGTTTTTGCTTAAATTACAGGCATGTCTTGCAGTTATAGATGCTGGAGAGAAAAATATTTCATTTAGATAGGGATCCAACTGTAAGCTGGAACGAGTGGGATGCCAGCCTATGTCATAGGTACCAATGAAACATATTCGTTCAGATTGTTTGCTAGCATATTTGTTGGTATCATATACAGAAAGCCCTGAAGCTATCATTGCAAGCGCATCATGACTAGAGATTGGAACAACCGGTTGCTATGCCATTTAGACTATGCTGTTATCACCCATGTAAGCCACTGGAACAATCTATATGTGCAGCAAATATCTGTTAATATTTTATATACTGCCAGTCTTAGGAACAGGGACATTAGAAGTTACCCACTAATTAATGATATGAGGTTTTGACAGTGATTTAGGGTTCTGCACAGTCTGCTGGTGCAGTGTATGACAGTAATGAGCTGAACTATGAGCTCTAATACATGTCTGTGGATAACTGTCATGTTATATTAAAGGGTTATTTGCATTACTGGGAACTCTCTGGGTTTGAACCAGAGAACTCTGGGAGAAGCACCGCTTCTCCAGTTCTCCAGTTTAGAAATGCTTTTATGTATGCAAGTTATAGGGCAATAAGCACAACTAGTGCATTGCTACACTATATGGACTATATTCCAGCACAATCATGCTGGAATAGAAAAGGGTCTTCCCCAAACTGTTCCCACAAAGTTGGAAGCATAGCATTGTCCAAAATGTCTTGGTATGTCCCCTTAAGCATACCAAAACATTTTGGACAATGTTTCCAACTTTCTGGGAACAGTTTGGGGTTTGTCCCGGTGCACAAAGCAAAGTCCATCAAGACATGATTTGGTGTGCAATGACTTGACTGGCCCACACAGAGCCCTGACCTTAACCCCATGAAACACCTTTGTGATGAACTGGAAAGAAGATTGTGAGCCAAGTTATATTGTCTAACATCAGTGCCTGATCTCACAAGTACTGTACTGGATGAATGGGCAAAAAAATCCCACAGAAACACACCAAAACCTTGTGGAAAGCCTTCCCAGAAGTGTGGAAGCAGTTATAGCTGCAAAGGGAGGACCAACTACATTTTGATATCTGTGATAAATCCTTAAATTAACCCCCCATATTTTTCAAAAGTAGACAACCCAGGATATTCAACTTGTGGTATTTTAGCACTTTGCAGCCACCCATTTACCACCAATATTTGCCAAAGAGGTACAATTTTTGGTGATTATTTTTCACACAGATTACAATTCAGCATCTCCACTACAGACCCATCAGCATCTCCACTACATTATTCTCATTCAAACATTCAAAAAACTGGAAGTGTAGTGGCTCAATGCAACATGCTCTATTTCAACCTAGACTGCTGAGGCCTGGAGCCTATACCCAAACCCTTTAAATAAAGACAGACACCTATATGTCAATAAGGCATTGGCCACAGCTTTATTTCCAATGCCAGCATGAACAACCAACACAAACATTAACCAACAACCCGCCAGCTGCAGGGTCTAGCCCTGCAGGCAGTTCACACCCCAAATTGCCAAGAGTCTTAGTCCAGCGGGTGCCATGAGCTGCCCGCTGGACCCGCCTCTCCAAGCCCAGTTTGGGCACCTCTTCAGGTAACAGAACTTCTACGCTGGCCAATGGGGGAACTCTTCTGCTGCTGTGACTACAAATAATGAGAAACCAAGAAAACAAACAACAACAAAATATACAATACATCTGGGTGGGTGGGAGTTAACCGGTCCAGAGAGGATCCAGGCAGGAAAAAAGTAGAACCCTACCCGCACCCCCTTTATGAACCCTTAAAATCCTGAAACAATGTTGCAGACACCAATCACTAAACAGCTGGCATCCTTTAAACGGACCCAGGCCCCTTTTCTTATTGTCCAGAGATTCTGGCTCCTGCTAACAGAGGATCGACCAGACTGTAATCAGGCATAATTTTCCCTGTAAACACAAAATATGGAAAGGCGCACTATAACCCCTTCAGGACCGGGATTTTGATACTAACGTGTCGCTAAAGGACCGGAGCCGTTTTTGTGTTTTTGCCATGTCTTTCTTCAACTGTAATTTCTCTCTTATCAATTGGTGCACCCACACAAATCATATATTGTTTTTTTCAGCACAAGTAGGGCTTTCATTTGAAACCATATTAAGCTGGGTAGTACATTGTTTTGTTTGAAATAAACTGGAAAAAGTGGGGAAAAAATGAAAAAAACTTTTTTTACAGTTTTGTATACATACAAATTGTACACACATTGAACCAATGGGAAAAAGTTATCCCAAATATATTCATTAAGTTGTCCTGATTTGGAAACCACCCAACATGGCCAGGATTTTTATCTATTTTGACCAGTATAGGGCAAATATTGCAAGGCATGCATCACGTTTTTGAAATGTAATTTTTTTCAAATTTGGCATGGTAGTCTAATAACTGCAATCGTTGTCACAGATACTGATTATCCCCCCAAAAGTATATGTTTATGAAAAGTAGATAAGTCAAGGTGTACAACTAGGGTAATTTTGACACTTTTCAAACAGGGATTTTATCGCCAATTGCTGCCAAATTTTGAGGTATTTTTATATTTTTTTGTTTTTTTTGCATATGTTGCAATGTTGCTTTAGATTTCATATCAAAAAAACACCAAATTGTGTTCACCAACATCCCCCGGTTCCAACAAGGCCTCACATGCATGGTTCATGCATTTTTTGAGGAAGCTATGAGGGCAAAACTGGAACATGCGCATTTTCGTTTTGAGATTTGGAATTTTCAGAAATTGGTTTCCTGGGCCCATATCCCATTTGGGACATTTTGGAAGCCCCCCACTGTAAATTACCCCATAAAAGTATATATTTATGAACAGTAGACAAGTCAAGGTGTTCAACTAGGGTAGTTTTGACAGTTTTCAGCTAGCCATTTCTTCACTTATGTCTGCCAAACTTCACAGGGAAATTATTTTATTGCGTTTTTAACGCATACATTTCAATGTTGCACTGAATTCCTTGCACACCATAAGTGCAACAGTGAAAGAAAACACCACATTTTGTTCACCAAGATTCCAACAAGACCTCACATGCATGGTTCAAGCACTTTTTGAGGAAGCTATCAGGGCAAAACTGGAACATGTGCATTTACATTTTTTTAAATATTTTTTTTCATCAGATTACTTGTAAGTGACAGGTTTAGGCCGCTGACATCAATCAGGGAGACCGATCAATAATCAGCGACTTAAAATGTCACCGACAAGTGATCAGGTAATAATTATGATTATTTCATTTATTAATAATTTGTGTTTTTTCATTATTACCCTAGATGACCCCTCTCTCTTTGTAGAGCAGGGTCATCCGTGGGCTGCCATAATGATCCGATCACTCCTATTGGCCAGGAGCGATCTGATCAGCCCAACCCAGCATTTGACCTGGAAGCACCCTGGACTTTCAGGTCAGTGCTGTTATTTTTTTTTATTATTATTATTATTATTTTATTAATTTTTTTAAAAAAATTTTTTTATTATTATTATTATTTTTTTTTTTATTTTTTTTTAACTCTTTCAATGCTGATGCTCCATTGAAGCACAGCATTGACTGATATTTAGTCCCCACAAGCTTGTGGGGACTAATATTAACCCCTGCAATGCTGTGATGGGGTCATACACAATCGCAGCATTGAAGGGGTTAATTGAGGAAGAGGTGGGGTAGGGGTTAACTGAGGAAGGGTGGGGGGGTCTGGTCTCCACATGAGACCAAAGAACCCTGTCTCCCTGTCCCTGAAGCTGCCTCTGGCAGCTGGGACACAATCTCCAATAGACTGGAGATTGTAGGGCAGGAGTCTCTCTGATCAGTCCTACAGGACTGATCAGAGGACTTCTGGGGGGTCGTTTTTGCTGTTGCTGGTCTGCCAGCAGCAGAGCCCCCTACAAAACGGGAATTAACCCCTTCAATGCCGCGATTGCGGCATTCAATGCCGCGATCGCGGCATTGAAGGGGTTAACGCTGCACTGACGCTCTCATGGAGCGATCAGGCAGCAGGGGGGTGTTGGATCAGGTCCCCACACTTGTGTGGTGACCCATTCAACACCCCCCCCTTCCCTGAAGCTGCCTGTGGCAGCTGAAACCGCGATTGCAGATTTTTCTGCAATCGCTGTCTCTGCCTACAAAATCACTCCGTGGGAGCGATCGTAGGCTTGGGGGCGGTCTTAGACAGGCTGTGCTGTCTGCCCAGGAGTCCTGGGCAGACAGCAGCAGCAGCGCCCCCACGATCACCGCGATTGTGGTGATGTGGGGGCGTTTTTTGGAGGAGACGTACCTGGTACGTTCCGGTCTACCAGTGACTGTTAACCAGGAAGTACCAGGTACGTCCCGGTACTGAAGGGGATAATATAGATAATAATTTTAATAAAACAACTACATTCATAAACATCAAAAGAAATAAAATACGGATTTCAATGAAATATGCCCTAAAATTCCTGTTAATAAGGGCTCTATGTATCCATTATACTAATATAAATGAAGAGAGTGCTCTCTCTAAGTATAAAAGACAACAATAACTATGATTCTGTTTTTGATTAGTTGCAATATCAAACATTGTGCTGTAGATTTGTCCCAATCCCTATCTAAATGAAATATTTTTCTCTCCAGCATCTATAACTGCAAGACATGCCTGTAATTTAAGCAAAAACCATGACTTGGCTTCAACCTACTGCTGGGTGTTTTCATGTGAATATTGCCAGTTAATTAACCCCTTAAGGACCAGGCTGTGTTTTACCTATTGTACCATTGGGACCGAGGCTGTTTTAATACTTTTGCGGTGTTCGTGTTTAGATGTAATTTTCTCTTCACTCATTTAGTGAACCCACACAAATTATATGTTGTTTTTTTCAGGACAAGAAGGGCTTTCTTCAGATACCATTGTTTTAATCATATTATCTAATTTCCCATAAAAAAAATAATAAAATATGATGAAAAATGTAAAAAAAAAACACATTTTCTGACTTTTACCCCAAAAATCTTTTACTCATCCAAAAAAGCTAATGAAAAAACCTACTAAATATATTCTACTATTTGTCCTGAGTTTAGAAATACCCAATATTTTTATGTTTTTTTGCTTTTTTCTGCACGTTATGGAGCATTAAGTACAGGTAGCGTTTTGCTATTTCAAAACCATTTTTTCCAAATCTGGTAATTCTTCCCCCCATGTGCCATTTCGGGTATCTTTGAAGCCGGCCAATGCAATTTACCCCATCAAATCATATATTTTTGAAAACTAGACACCCCAAGGTATTTCAAATGCTAGTATTTTAACCCTTTCCATGCATGAGATTCTACCACCAGCCTTTGCCACACTTTGTGTTAGTATTTTTTTGGTATTTTTTTTTACACAAATTGTACTTTGGGTATACATTTATAGCTCCAGGTATACGTCACTATCAAACAACACCCTAATATGTGTTCAATAACATCTCTCGAGTACAGTGATACCACCCATGCATGGGTTTGACTGCTGTTTGGGGTTAAAAGGCCACATTTGGGAAGTGCGCTTTTTTTCCCCTATTTTGGTCAGTCTGTGCCTATGCCCTATCTTTGAGCCTGGCCACTACAATTTACCTCATAAAACCATATATTTTTGAAAACTAGACACCCCAAGGTACTTAAAATGGTAGTATTTAACCCTTTCCATGCATCAGATTCTACCACCAGCCTTTGCCACACTTTGTGGATTATTTTTTTTTTTTTTTCACACAAATTGTACTTTGGGTATAAATTTATAGCTCCAGGTATATGTCACTATCAAACAACACCCTAATATGTGTTCAGGAACATCTCCCGAGTTCATTCATACCCCACATGTATGGGTTTGTCTGGTGTTTGAGGTTAAAATGCCACATTTTGGAAGTGCGCTTTTTTTTCCCCCCCATTTCGGTCAGTCTGTGCCTATGCCCTATCTTTGAGCCCGGCCACTCCAATTTACCTCATCAAACCATTCATTTTTTTAAATTAGACACCCCTTGGGTATTTGAAATGCTTTTATTTAAATTTTTCCACGTCAGGATTTTTGGGAAGATACAGCGCTAATTTTAGCACTTGCTCATAATAATAAACTTTATTTTTTTATTTTATTTATTTTACTCTTTTTGGACTTTTTTTTTACATTTTGCTGGAACTGGATAGTTCCTCTAAAGCATAATAATTTTTAAATGTTACCATGTTTTTTTTAAGCTTTTTCTTTTTTTTTTTTTTTTTTAAATTTTTTATTTATTTTTTTTAAATATTTTACTAATCACATAGTGATTAGAAAGCTGGCCTCCATTGACTTGTATGGTTGAATGCAGTACCTGTATTCAACCAGCAAGTGGAGCCAGAGTTCTCTAGAGGGTCAGGAGACCGTCTAGCGAACTTTTTCAACTTTATTATTTTTTTTCCCGGGCCGCCGCCATCTTGCGGATGGTGAAGACTGCGTGCAGCTGCGGCTGTGACCGCTCTCCGGAGCGGTCACAGTCCATCAAGAGGTAAGTGTTTGGTGTCGCTGGATGCCTCCTGATCGAGGCATTCCAGCGACACCATTGAAGTTTAGGAGGTGATCGTTGATCGCCTCCTAAACGCTTTTAAAACGGGCGTCCGCCGCCATACAATGTATGGCGGCTGTTGACGCCCCGGGGAGGGGCCAGACATGGCCCATCATGCCGATCTCGGTGTTGCTGAATGCCTCGACATCGAGGCATTACAGCAACACCGTTTAAGCTTAGAAAGTGATCATTGATCACTTTCCAAGCTTGTTTAAGTCTGATGACGTGTCAGGCACGTCATAGGTCGTTAAGTGACCGTTTTGCATGACGTGCCTGACCCGGCAATGGACGTTAAGGGGTTAAACCTTTAAAACAATTCATAAGTAATACAATCGGGCAAACTTTCACTATTAAGCATTTTATACACTGCGGCACTGCATATGTAATTGACCTAATTAGCTGTGATTGCACTATACAATAACAAAACCATATGTCCATTTAGAAGAGGCATTCTACTATACCAGGGGCGTCCAAGTTTTTTCTGCAGTGGGCCACTTCATCAGAATTGTATACGTGCGCGGGCCGCACTCATTTTTCACTGTGAGAAAATATGGCCTTTAATAAGATATGCAGATTAAAATAAAGTAAATGACACAAAACCTTTACTTTTCCTCTCACTGATTTCTGGGCCTAGAAAGTTGTGTGACTACAAATACAGGATTCTGTATAAGTAAAAATAAAATAGTTCTATTTATTTTAGCGATGCACTAAAATGAAAATTCTGGACCAAAACCGAAAATTCAGGGTTCACTTAGCCGAAACTGAAAATGACCCCCCACACACTTTTAATAAAAGTAAGTTACACACCAAAATTGTACAAAAAATTATATATTATGATTGTTAACAGCAATCTCAGGCATACCCAGATTCCAGCACGTACTGGTTGGCTGGGCATTGTATTTTTTGTCCAATTTTAGTGTGTAACCATGCTTTTATTAAAAGTAACACACCACAATTGGACAAAAAAAAATCAACAATATGACTTGGCATGATAGGAGTCTGATTGCTAACAGCAAACACACTCTTTTTATACCCAGGCAACCAGTAAATGCTGGAACCTAGGCATGATGGGACTGTGATTGCCGTTAGCAGATTGCTGTTAGCAATCACACTCCTATCATCCCAAGTCAGCCAGTACATGCTGGAACAGGGTGGCTGTAAATGCAGACCCCATACTGCTGGCAGCATCAATACACAAGGGGGACAGCTAGCCAGGTTTCAGCATGTACTGGCTGACTTGGCATGATAGGAGTGTGATTGCTGTGTGATTGCAGATTGCTGTTAGCTGTTAGCAATGACACTCCTATCATCCCAAGTCAGCCAGTACATGCTGGAACAGGGTGGCTGTAAGTGCAGACCCCATACTGCTGGCAGCATCAATACACAAGGGGGGCAGCTAGCCAGGTTTCAGCATGTACTGTCTGACTTGGCATGATAGGAGTGTGATTGCTAACAGCAAACACACTCTTTTTATACCCAGCCAACCAGTAAATGCTGGAACCTAGGCATGATGGGACTGTGATTGCTGTTAGCAGATTGCTGTTAGCAATCACACTCCTATCATCCCAAGTCAGTCAGTACATGCTGGTACAGGGTGGCTGTAAGTGTAGACCCCATACTGCTGGCAGCATCAATACACAAGGGGGCAGCTAGCCAGGTTTCAGCATATACTGGCTGACTTGGCATGATAGGAGTGGGATTGTTAACAGCAATCACAATCCCATCATGCCTAGGTTCCAGCACTTACACATCCATGCTATCACACACACACACAAATTCATTCATTCACAGATTCATTCCCTCAATCAGGCATACTCATTCACACACCCTCCCCCACCCCCTTACCTGCACTGCAGCTCTCTCAATGCCGATCACAGACTTCAGCAGGGGGCGCGGCATCCCTCGTTCTCCCCACAGAGGAGGCAGGACTGGAGCAGAGAATAGACCCTCCCACAAGTAAGCAGCAGGGCTCTTGTGATCCTGGCTGCCGATCTCACGCGGGCCGCACCTCGAGGTCCCGCGGGCCGCATTTGGCCCGTGGGCCGCATGTTGGACGCCCCTGTACTATACATATGTCGCACTATTGATATCCTTTTTCAAGACATGTGAAGGGGTATCATGCTAATAATCCACACTGTCTCACGTTCATTGCAATATTTTAATTTTTAGGACTATAAATAATGTAAAACTATTTAAAAAATGTGAAAAATTTCCGCCCACCCCATGTGGTCCCTATTAAGGGCTAATAAGTGTGTAGGGGTTTATGAAAAATAAAGATGTAGAAAGATGGAAGACGTTGAGAAATACAAATATAAAGAGGTGGAAGACGACCGTGGCTTATGTGTAATACGAAAGAAGATCCAAGATTAGGGGGATGGTTAAATGAGGGATCTCTGATGTCGAGTAGTAGTCAATTTTAGCAGATACACTGTTTAATCCAGCACACTGGCCCAACATACGATCAGCTTTCCCATGTTATAAACCAGAGTGCTTTTTGCTTAAGCAATCTCAGCTGGCGTGTGATAGTAGATCTCAGTAGACACATTGTTGCAGAGCAACACACTGGCTCAATTTACAAACAGCTCTCAGAGGTTACCACCATGATACATCGATACTTCAAACTTTCACAAAAGCAATTGAAGCAGATAATGAAATGTAATGCAATATTTGGCCATAGCGTGCAACAGAATCTCCAATACATTTTTCCCTTTCTGTTTATTTTTTGCAGTTAAATGGCTCAATTGTACACCACTTCCTCTGTTAACCTCTTCATCTTCAAAAGATAACTACACAGCACTCAGAAACTATGGGACATCTCCTAAGGTGATATCACAGTAATCATACAGCACTAAAATATTTTATGATACCAGAATCAACAAAATGCTAATATATTAAATTATAATCAAATTTACAAATTATTGAATTTAAATCACACTTCGGTTAATGAATTGTTACATGCATATTGCAGAGTCTCTATCGTATCATTTAAACCCCCTGTCAATAAAAAATCAAATTTATAGATCCATCAAAGATAAAAATCTAATGTTATCACTCAGAAGGAGCACTTTCAAGACCCATAACTTTTTTAAATACCGTATGTTGGATCATTGTCTTGGTTTTCTTTGAAATGGCCAATTAAACTCATATTTAAACTATTCTTTATAATATTGTTTTGATGTTCATGGAAACACACCTTTAACCCCTTTGTGACAATAGACATACCGGACACATCACAGAAAAGAATCCCATTTACTTGTCTAGCATGCTATGCAGTTAAATGAGCTTAGAAAGCAATCAACAATCGCTTCCTTGTTGCAGAAATGCCTTGGTAATGAAGCATTCAGCAATACCACAAAAAATGGACATGGGCACCAGGAGATCACTTCTGCTGGTCAGAAACACAGACCCTCCTGGGACCTCTGAGCTCACAAGTACTGCAATCAGCAGTGAAGGGCTAGTTAGCCCTGCTTACTGACCAGTAAATAATACAATTTAAAAATATATAAAAATAAAAAAATAAATAAAAATGTAATAAAATGTAAAAACAATAAAAACTCCAGTTACCTTTATGATGTCACCATGATAGTATAAAGGAAACCATCCAATTACAAGAAAAAAATAAAAATGTACAAAAAAATAAAGTGTCAAAATAGTTTAGAGATATACATTCTTCTTGCCCCAAAGTACAAAAATAGGATAAAATAGTCTACAATGTTAAGGGGGTGTCTTATGCCCTTATAAACTAGTTATTTACTATTTTTACTCATTGTCCTTTAACTTGCAAAAGTAGCAAAAAAACCACATAAAACATTGTGTATTTCTAAACACGGAATAAATATTACAATATTTAGTTAGCAGTTTTTTCATTAGCTTTTGTAAATTAGTAAAAGATATTTCAAATAAATATCAGAAATAAAAATCAATTTTCACCATGTTTTATTATCATTTTTATAATACATCATATGATCAAAATAATGGTATCTAAAGGAAGCCCTTTTTGTACTGGAAAAAAAAATGTATATAATATACATATATATATAATTAGTGCAAGTGCAGTAAATCATCAAGAAGAAAATTGCAGCTAAACATGAGCACCACAGAAATGTTAAAACAGCCATAGTCATGAAGGGTACAAAATTTCAAACAGCCCAATCATGAAGGGGTAAGTGCTATAGATATCTTCCCCACATAATGTAAACCACATGGACATATTAGAGCATATACCACAAATTCTGTGCAACACTAAAGAATACATTTTGGTGTGAGAAATATTACCATTATCTTTTGGCTATAATTATTGTGATTCCAGATTGTATATATAACAACATGTAAGATATATAGTATGCTGACACGGACAAGTTCCTCTCCTTTTATTTCAAATTATTTTATTTTCAGTTGGATTCCCTAAATACATTTTACTAGTTTCAGAAATTTCTTTTAGCTTACTCTGGGCTGAAATATTCTTAAGATTTATTCCTTTTGAATAAATAATCTTAGGTCTATTAGGTAAAATAAATTGTAAATAAGGATCCGCTTTCAGAACATCCCCATAATGATTCAAAATACGTTAAAATCTTCCTATGTGAAGTAGAGAAAGAGGCAATAAAAAAGGCCTTTATTACATTATTTCTGCAGACCCAATTTCTTAGACTGCACAGTATAATTTCTATTTACTTATCTGGCCCATTCATGTGCTTTATTGATAATATCCTCATTATAACCTATATCCTTAAATTTCTTGTTTAGTACTTTTGATTCTTCTTCAAAATGGTCTACTTTGGTGTAGTTTCTCCTCAATCTTAGAAACCGTCCAAAGAGATTGGTCTTTATCCATAAGGATTTTCTTATACTCTGTTTGACTGATCTTAAGATCTAGAAATACCAATAGTGTTCTCCTTAATATTGATAGTAAACCTTAAACCAAAGGGGTTAAAATTAACCAAATATTCAAAATATCATCAATACATTTCTTATAGAGGACCAAGTTTGCCCTCCAAGTGTTTTTAGACCAGATGAAATGGCTTTTTTCACGATATTCCCTACTATGCAGCAGCATTGTTTTGTACCCATTTTGTAACAGGTAAAGCTCTTGTCCTCTTGAACTAAATGTTTATGACATACCTGGTAGTCATGAATTAGATCTCCCAAACCCACCCATTCTTCACACAAGAAACAACCAAAATGCTATTCCACTCCCTTGTGATATCCCGCCTGGATTATTGCAACTCACTAATAACTGGTCTCCTCCTCTCCCGTCTTTCAACCACTCCTATCCGTCTTCAACACTGTAGCTAGAATAATATTTCTCTGTCACTGTTCCTCATTTGCTGTTCCTCTTTGCCAATCGCTCCACTGGCTCCCCATATCCTTCAATTCCAAATTCAAACTCCTTTCCCTGAGCCCTTAAGAACTCTCCACCCCTTATATCTCTTATCCACATAAACCCCTATCTGCCCTCTTCTTTTCTCTCATGACCTTCGTCTCTCTTCTACCATCATTACCTCTTCCCACTCCCACATTCAGGATTTCACCCGTGTTGTACACCTTCTCTGTCAGATTTGCTCCCTCATATGCAAAAGCTCTTTGAAACCCCAACTCTTTCTAGAAGGGTACAACCTTTCCTCATAACTCAGACAGCATCCTGCCTAAGACATCTGAACATCAAACAGCATCTGCAGATCATCCTGACTGAATCAACTCATCCCTATCCAACAGTCTTCCTCAACCGACTAGATTGTAAACTCACAAGAGCAGAGCCCTCTTCTGCTTTTTTTTTTTACCAGGTTTTAATTGTTATTTTAAATGTATCCTACCAGCTCTGATTGTAAATAGCTATGGAATCTTCTGGCACTATATAAATAAATATAATGTAATAAATAGATCTAATCTGGTGGCCATCTGTATTGGCATACAGAGTTTATTGGGCATATTAACTCAGAAGTGGTGTCAATCACAAAACTAAAATGTGAATTGTTTGTGAGTGACTGCAACTTTAAACTTGATTAAGTATGAGTTGAATAAAAATGTGAGCTGACCTTAAAATGTTCTCACCCCAAACTAATAATGTACTGTTTATATTACTATTTATACCAACTCCAATATATAAAAATATAAATTCAAATAAAAAAATGAAATGAGGGACTAGCAGACCCTCTATTAACCAAGAGTGGCTAGACCATTGTTCTTCCTTTATGGAGTGAGGCAAGGGTCATAAAAGTACCTTGGGGTGGCGCAGTACCCAATTTGACCTCCTTTCATTCCACATGTTCTCCTCCGGGGATGAATGGAGCAAAAATGAATATAATTACCCTATGGAAGGCATCCCTTACCACAATCTCTGTCAACTGAGGTGAGTTGCTTATACGAAACAGAATGCACAAGTCTAGTTTTTGTTAATTTAATATGTTGCTTAATTTCCTTAAAACAAGATATAATAGATTTGATCACAATGTCAGTTTTAACAGCTTAGCTAATGCACAAAAAAAGAAAGAAAACAACACAGCGCTAAACCTATTCACCAGCTGCAATGTAAACCTATGTAACCCCTCGTTACACCTTCAAAGATATACCAAAAAACAAAAAAGTGATTCATGCGCTTATAGTGATCAAAATAAAAATATTGAACCTGTTTCTGAAAGCAAATTCCGTTTGATAAACCGGCTCATAAAAGGAGAGAAAATAAAACAAGAAGAAACATATAGTGTAGTATTAATAGTTGATGCAGCTAGGTGATTCTGGCCAGAAAAAGTGGAAAATATGATATTAAATCTGTTTTTAGATTTTAGTTAGTTTAGGCTGCGTCATTAAATTTAAACATCTACTTGTTATCTTGTGTGTTTTATGAAATGTTTTGTATAAGGTTGTATGTTATATGAGTCATAATTTAAACTTGTTAACTATTTATGCAACTACTACTGATTTGTAAGGTTAACCCTTATTGCAGTTCACCATAATATAGAGCTATTGTTTGTTAGGGTACAAATTAACACAATCCGTTTGTTCTTATGTCGGTATTTTTTTGGGCAGGCTATTAGGTGTTGTTTTAGTTGATCTTGTATCATGCCTATTTGCACATTGATAGAATCAGGGGTGGGCTGGCCTGTAAGGAGCAGGAGGCAATTAGCCCCACCCTGGCCTCTGCAAAATTCTTTAAAAAAGGCAGGTCCGCTTTGGACTGGCCCACTCGCAGAGGCAGAAACCCAGAGGAGTCACGTAATGTAACGTTACTTGATCCCCTTAGTGCGGCAGGTTGCAGAAAAAAGCCTTCCAGAATGTAAAAGGGTGGAGGTGGAGGGAGAACGTGAGAGAGTGAGTTAGGGAAAGAGTATGTAGATAACTGTATGTTAGAGTGTATGTGTATGTGTTAGCATGGATGTGTATGTGGAAGTATCAGCATGAGTGTGTGCATGTGTGTGTTAGCGGAAGTGTGTGTTAGAATGAGTTTGTATAAATAAGTGTATCTGTCAGCATGTATGTGTTAGCATAAGTGTATAGGTGTAAATGTGTATTAACATTAGTGTGTATGTGTGTTTAGTTTGTGTAAGTATGTTTTGGTGCAAAGGAGTATGTGTAAATATGTTTGCTAGTGTGTATGTTAGTTACTGGTGGGGGGATAATGGGCTGATTACCATCCCAAGACCAAGTTGGAGTGTGTGTTAGTATGAGTTTGAATGTATACATATATCTGTTAATATTTATGTGTTAGCATGAGTGTGTATGTGTATCAGGATAAGTGTGTATGTGTGTGTAATTCTGTCTCATCTGCATACTTTCCAGAGGAAATCTGTGACAGAATGACCTGTCATACAGGGGCCCAAGGTACTCAGAGATGGCTCCAGCCTGGCTGCCAAACAGGCAGGAACTCCATTGTTAAACTAATCACATTAACAGGATGGCTACCAGGGGGATATTCAGTAGCTAAAGGGGATTAAATGTTGTGTTGTCTACCTGTTTATCAATGTTAATGTCACGTCTACCACAAGCCAGAGCACTCACCACGGAAGTTCTTCTCCTGGAGGAGTGCGCAGAGACGCAACCCCCAGGTATTCGATGATCCCAACAGTGAGGAGGCCCTGGAGTAGGTAGATATGGAGAGGTAGATAGTCTCTGGGTACAGCTGGAGAGATCTCCACCGAAATAGTGTAGGAGGAGAGCAAAACAAACGCAGAGTCAGACGAGCCAGGGGTCATACACGGGACGGGTAGTCAGCCAGAAGGTGGGTCAGATCCAAAGCGGGTAGTCAGACGATCCAGGTCATACACAGGACGGGTAGTCAGCCAGAAGGTGGGTCAGATCCAAGACGGGTAGTCAGACGATCCAGGTCAAACACGTAGAGGAACAAACACAGCCAAATCGCAGAGCAGAGGGTAGTCAGGACAAGCCAAAGGGTCAGATAACTCATAGAACGCACTAGACAGGTAAGCAGCAAAAGACCACACCAGGGTACCGGTAACAGGGCTTCCGGATTTTTAAATTTGGCACCGGTAGCCACCACGCCCCCAACGCTGACGTCACACGCGCCCCCTACCTGCCAAAACGCGGCAGCTGCAGCTAAACCTAGCTGCAGTAACGCGCGTGTCCAGCAGGGGGAGCACGACCGCAATGCCGAACACCCGGCCGACGCTTCCTCCTGACCTCGCCACGAGGTAAGTGTAGCGGCGAGCCGGGAGCCAGACGGACGGACGCAGGACGACGGGGGACAGCGGATCCACGGGAGCGGGTGACATTACCCCCTTCTCGAGGGCCGGCCGAAGGCCGAAAGTTACCTGGCTTATCAGGAAATTTCTTGTGGAAATTCAGTAAAAGGCGAGGAGCATGAACGTCCCTGACGGATACCCAAGACCTTTCCTCTGGACCGTAACCTTTCCAGTGTACTAGATATTGAATAGTATTCCAGAATCTACGAGAATCCAGGATCGATTTGATCTCATATTCAAGGTGAGTATCAATTAATACCGGACGAGGACGCGGGATACTCTTGGCATAGCGATTGCAAACAAGGGGCTTTAGTAAGGATACATGAAAAACTCTAGGAATGCGAAGACTAGCGGGAAGTTGAAGTTCATAAGCAACAGGATTAATTCTCCGAAGAACACGAAACGGACCAATAAAACAAGGAGCCAGTTTGGAGGAGGCGACTTTGAGCTTGATGTTCTTTGTGGAAAGCCAGACACGATCTCCTGCCATATAAGACGGACCCAACCGACGATGCCCATTGACCTGGCGTTTATAGGTTTCAGACGCTGTAGATAAACATTGACGTGCCTTGGCCCAAATGGAAGGGAGTTGAAGTAAATAACGATCAACAGCGGGAATAGGAGTCTCTGGAAACACCGAGGGAAAGGTGGCAGGGTGAAAGCCGTAGTTGCAAAAAAAAGGAGAAACTTTAGAGGCTTCATGCGTGACATTATTTCTCGCAAATTCAGCCCACGGGAGCAATCTGGCCCAGTCGGAGTGATGGTCTCCAATAAAACAGCGAAGGATCTGTTCTAGGGATTGATTGGTTCTCTCGGTGCACCCATTAGTTTGAGGATGGTAAGCAGATGAGAGGGCTAGAGAAATCCCTAGTGCTTTACAGAATGTTCTCCAGAAGGTGGCAGTGAACTGAACTCCTCTATCAGACACAATCTGCGTTGGGAGACCATGTAGTCTAACGATTTCTCGTACAAAAACAGGTACCAATTCGGGTGCAGAGGGGAGTTTGGGCAAAGGGATGAAATGTGCCATCTTCGAAAACCTATCAACGACGACAAAAATAACGGTACAACCTTCAGAAACAGGTAAGTCCACCATAAAATCCATAGCGATATGGGACCAAGGACGAACAGGAACAGGCAGAGGCAGTAACAATCCGGCAGGACGGGAGTGAGAAGCTTTGGCAGTAGTACATTGAAGACACGTGATTACAAAATCATGACAGTCGGATCGAAGCCCAGGCCACCAAAAGTCCCTAGAGATGATGTCTGCCGTGCGCCGAGCATTGGGATGTCCAGCAGTAAGTGAAGAATGAGCCCAGCATAGCACTTTACGCCTTTCGGATTCAGGTACAAACAGAGTACCCATGGGCCAAGCACTGTGAACCGGAGAACGAGACTGAGCCTTCAATATGCGCTTCGTCAATGAAGAATCGAGTTGCGTGGTAATAGCAGAAATAATACGAGCTGGAGGGATAATGGGTTCAGGAGCCGGATTGTCCTCAGAGGTAGAAATAAACTGTCTGGAAAGTGCGTCGGCCTTAACATTTTTTGATCCCGGTCTGTAGGAGATAATAAAATTAAACCTAGACAAGAACAGAGTCCATCGGGCTTGTCTAGGGTTTAGGCGTTTGGCCGTGCTGAGATATTCCAGGTTCCTATGATCAGTGAGGATAGTGATGGGATTACGAGCCCCCTTGAGAAGATGTCGCCATTCTTGTAGAGCCCAAATAATACCAAGCAACTCCCGGTTACCGACGTCATAATTAGCTTCGGTAGGGGAGAATTTCTGGGAAAAATAGGTGCAGGGATGTAGACGACTGTGAAATTCTTTGCGTTGTGAAAGTACAGCCCCAACCCCGATCTCGGAGGCATCGACTTCGATAATAAAGGGTTTAGTGACGTCTGGGTGTACTAACACAGGAGCAGAGGAAAATGCCTGTTTCAGGAGAGAAAATGCCCGTTCGGCATCTTCGGACCAAATTTTACAATTGGCCCCTTTCTTGGTAAGGGCGGTAAGGGGAGTGATGATCTTGGAAAAAATTTTTATGAATTTTCTGTAGTAGTTTGAAAAACCCAGAAAACGTTGTAGAGGTTTTAAGGCCGCCGGTTGGGGCCATTCTGCTATGGCTGAGAGTTTAGCTGGATCCATCTCGAACCCTGAAGCAGAAATAATGTATCCCAGAAACGAGATGCGTGGAACTGCAAATTGACATTTCTCGAGTTTAGCATATAAGTTATTCTGCCGAAGACGCTGAAGGACTATACGGACGTGCTTCTGATGAGTTTCGAGATCCGGCGAATGAATCAATATGTCGTCAAGATAAACAATAACAAATTGAAGTGCAATGTCACGAAAAATGTCATTTATCAATTCTTGAAAAACTGCGGGAGCGTTACATAGTCCAAAAGGCATAACAGTATATTCATAATGTCCCATGCGTGTATTGAAGGCCGTCTTCCATTCATCCCCCTCCCTAATGCGAATAAGGTTATAAGCACCCCTCAGGTCTAATTTAGTAAATATTACAGAGTCTCTCAAACGGTCAAACAGTTCAGGAATAAGAGGAAGGGGATACTTGTTTTTGACAGTAATATTATTGAGCCCCCTATAGTCAATGCAAGGACGTAAACTGCCATCTTTCTTAGTAACAAAAAAGAACCCAGCACCAGCCGGAGAGGTGGATTTACAAATGAAACCCCTTTGAAGATTGTCTTGGATATATGCTTCCAGAGCCTTAGATTCCGGAAGAGACAGCGGATACGTTCTTCCCCTGGGTGGCATGGTACCAGGAAATAATTCGATGTGGCAGTCATAGGGACGATGGGGAGGAAGAACCTCCGCGTTGTTTTTATCAAAAACATCTGCGTAATCCAGACAGTAGGCAGGCAACCGCGCAACAGCGATAGAGGCTAGGTTAGCCTTGGTACGGGAAGGTTTTAGGAGGCAATTCTTCTGGCAGTGCAATCCCCAAGATGTGATATCTTTAAGTCTCCAATGAATGGAAGGATTATGCAATCGCAACCACGGGAGCCCCAGGATAATGGGGCACCTGGGTGATGAGATGACCATAAGGGAAATAGTCTCTTGGTGAAGTAATCCAACGTGCAGCAGGAGAGGCAAAGTACTATGAGTGACGGCAGCGGGGTGTAACGGGAAACCATCTATGGCAGAGATGGCAATGGGAGAACCGAGAGGGGCACAGGGAACATGGTATTGCTTAACGAAGCTGGAATCAATGAATGAACCAGCAGCCCCAGAGTCAATCATAGCTGTGGTACAAATCTGGTGACCGCTCCATCCCACGGAAATAGAAATAAGGAATCGGTCATCAGGAATCGAAGGAGCAGAAAAATGCTCACCCAGGACAGGCTCCTTCACTGCGCCTAGGTGCGGAAGTTTCCCGGCCTCGAGGGACACAGTCTGACAAAGTGGCCCTTCTGTCCGTAGTAGAAACAAAGAGCCAAAGATCTCCTGCGAGACCTTTCTTCAGACGTGAGTTTAGTAGCACCCACTTCCATAGGTTCATCCACGGGGGGACTAGGACTAGGGCTGGAGAAGGTACGAGGAGATTCATACGATGATTTGGTCCATCTTTTAGTATTTTGGGACTGTCTCTCCCTGAAGCGTGTGTCAATCTTTAGGGCCAAAGCCACGAATTCCTCAAAATCCACAGGGAGATCTTTGGTGGATAATTCATCTTTCAATCGTTCTGATAAACCATCGTAGAACGCTGCGATAAGCGCCTCAGGAGACCAGTTCACCTCGGCAGCAAGAGTCTTGAATTCGATGGCATATTCCGCCACCATCTTATAGCCCTGAGAAACATGCAGCAATGAAAGAGAGGCCGTGGCCGCCTTCCCTGGAACATCAAACGTCTTCCGAAAGGTGGAGATGAAGGCCGCGCAATTGTAGATAAGTGGGGAATTATTTTCCCACAATGGAGAGGCCCATGCCAAAGCTTTGCCAGACAGAAGGGAGATAATGTATCCTACTTTGGCCTTTTCGGAGGAAAACATGTGAGGAGAGAGCTCAAATTGTATAGAGCACTGGTTCAAAAAGCCACGGCAAGACATAGGGTCCCCTGCATATCGACTTGGAGGAGGTAGTTTCATGGAAACAGAAGGGGAGTCAGCAGACACAGGAGGACTAGAAACCGAAGATTGAGCAGCAGACGTGGAGGAAGCAGCTGTAGGGTTAGGGTCTGACCGGGACAACAGGATTTGCATAGCATGGGATAGCTGATCCATTTTGTCCTCAAGGCTAGTGAAGCGTGCTTCGTGAGCTTGAATCGCCTGCCCCTGGGCAGAGAGGACCTTGCCGTACTCAGAGGGATCCATGACCCTGGTGTAATGTCACGTCTACCACAAGCCAGAGCACTCACCGCGGAAGTTCTTCTCCTGGAGGAGTGCGCAGAGACGCAACCCCCAGGTATTCGATGATCCCAACAGTGAGGAGGCCCTGGAGTAGGTAGATATGGAGAGGTAGATAGTCTCTGGGTACAGCTGGAGAGATCTCCACCGAAATAGTGTAGGAGGAGAGCAAAACAAACGCAGAGTCAGACGAGCCAGGGGTCATACACGGGACGGGTAGTCAGCCAGAAGGTGGGTCAGATCCAAAGCGGGTAGTCAGACGATCCAGGTCATACACAGGACGGGTAGTCAGCCAGAAGGTTGGTCAGATCCAAGACGGGTAGTCAGATGATCCAGGTCAAACACGTAGAGGAACAAACACAGCCAAATCGCAGAGCAGAGGGTAGTCAGGACAAGCCAAAGGGTCAGATAACTCATAGAACACACTAGACAGGTAACCAGCAAAAGACCACACCAGGGTACCGGTAACAGGGCTTCTGGATTTTTAAATTTGGCACCGGTAGCCACCACGCCCCCAACGCTGATATCACACGCGCCCCCTACCTGCCAAAACGCGGCAGCTGCAGCTAAACCTAGCTGCAGTAACGCGCGTGTCCAGCGCCGAACACCCGGCCGACGCTTCCTCCTGACCTCGCCACGAGGTAAGTGTAGCGGCGAGCCGGGAGCCGGACGGACGGACGCAGGACGACGGGGGACAGCGGATCCACGGGAGCGGGTGACAGTTAATTTATGTTAATGAAGTTCTGTGGCTATATCAGTCTATGTTTTCCATCAATAAACTGTTCATTCTTGCTGTACTCAGTTCAAGGTAGTTGTGTCTACTTATTGGGTACACATAGCAGGGTTCCAAGGTGCGCATGCTGGCTGGTGCTGGAAGTGATTCCAGGGACAACAGGAGGATACATGTGGGTGATCTCAGGGAGTTACTACAGCTCTCTTGGTGAACCCGTTACAAAATCCAAAGTGTAAAGATGTGAGAGCAATGGTTGGACCAAATTTGGTTTCCAGAAATGTTTGTATAAAACATGGGTTATCCAAAAAAACAATATTATTGGTCATGAGTTTCAACGTCAGGTAGATTTCATTCAAGATTTGAATAAGGTGATTGTGAAGCAATGATGCTGATATTGGGATTTTACACCAGTATTCAAGTTAATTATAGCTCAGGTATGAGAAACACCAGCACTGGCTGTAGTTGGTTGGTATAGATATTTTGACATCACAGAATAAATTGCGCCAGGGAATCTTGTGAATAACAAGCCCAGTGTTCATAGCTCCTCAATAGTCTTCTGCATTGGCATTTGGATACTGATTTACTATAAATATTGAAGTACTTTGGTGGCTAAATGACCAGGTAGACTTTAGTGAAAGAGGCCACTTGATACTACATTAAGGTTTTTGGGTTGGGAATAGAGTCCAAGTAAATTGTCTCTGGTTTGTCTGAAACGTGTGCTGTTACCAAAGTCAGTGCCAATTATATAATAGAAATCCTGATCAAGAGGTCAGATGTGCAACAGGGCATCATCTGCAAAGACATGCATCTCTTTACCTACATATGCTGTATGATAATGCTTTCAAAACGAGCATTTGGTGCCAGGATTCTGAAGAGAATAAAAGAACTGGGGAGCGATGTTCCAGAAAATGGGTCAGTGAAGACTATCACAGCATCTTGGGAGAAGTGCATAGTGTTTTTATTCATTTTATTAAGAGCCTACTGATTTATTGGTGATATAGAAGTAGTACATGGAGCAATGTTTAAACAAAATGAATAATAATTATTCACTATAATTGAAAAATGTAATATTTTTGTCAATATTTTTATATACTATTAAACAGATTGGTCTGTAGGATGATGGAAATGATGTTCATCTTTTCTCATCATTTTTTTAGTTTATTCAATATGTTCCCTCTCAGCTCGTTGCGCCAATTTCCATAAAGTTATTCCTCATGTCATTCTTTTTACTAACTTTTTAATTTTGACAATTTATCCAAGTATTTTCTTTGGAGTATTTTTAAGTCGGTATGCAAAAATATGTCAGAAAGGAAGATAACAGATATCTTGTCATGGTTGAAATAATTGATTTTTGTAACAGGCCTTCTGACTTTTTGAGACGGTTTTCAAATTAGCATTTTCTCTAGCAACCCATGTTGGAAATGATTGAGTTTATTTACAAAAATAGCTTTTTGTTGCATGTTGTGTTATACATATTTTTGAGGTACATTTGACTTTTCTTTAACTCTGAAAAACAGTTAGTTATTTCATTAGTTAGACATATGTAGCTATACTTTTCTAAAATAATTGGCCCATTCTAGTAAGTCCAAGCATAAATTGTCAACAAAATACAGTATGATCATATAAATTTCACAAATTTGGAGCTATGCACATCCATGAGTATACTATATACTGTATCTGTAAGAGTTTAGAATGCGTCAATATAGATTTATGTCTTTATTAAGTGCTTGCTAAAATAATTTGAACATTTGTTTGGGTATTGTCTCCATGGTTTCAAATGAGTTAAGTTAGTCTTCATTGTAATTTTCACTGAAGTAAAGAAACCTCAGCTGCGGGATGACTATTTTAACCTGTTATAGAGGCTGATGAATCGCCCATCAAAAATGTCATCACACAGGGAATGGCATATAATATAACATAGGAAACTCAGAAAAACAACAAGGGTCGCGGGAAGCTGCCAAATTTTAAATTAAAGTATGAGAAGAATTATAGCACAAGGCAGCTTATACCTGCTTCCTAAAGACTGTAACTATATGACCTTATAGTGAGGTGGCAAAATTGTTATTACTTATATGACATGTGAGCCAAAGTGCTCTGATTAAATTCCGTATTTAAAATGGCTAAGGTTAAGTTCACACTTTTTTATCACATGGAGAAAAACTGTGGCGGTGACCTTTTCCTAATGCAGATTTAAACAATGGCCTGTGTTAATCCATGGCTTCTGCTACATTAGACAAAAATGTGGATTCAGGGGAAAAACTAGTTAACCAAAGGATTTGCTGAACTTGCAGAAACTGGTATGGCTGATTTTCCACAGGTTCCAGGTTTCCATTTTGGGTCAATCACACTCACAAATATCATGGGTATAGTAAGTCTTGCCACATCCAGAAGAAACCACATGAATCCTTAGCACATTTGTAGGCAAAGATATTTAAGTCCTTCATACGTCACCATTGCCATACTATCCCTAAAAAGAACCTGGTGCAAAACAATTTCACGTTTCTGTGTTGCCCAAAGTGTAACCTTGCCTAAGCTTACATTTTATTACATTGAGGGTCCTGTAGCCATTTTGACTGGCTTGCAAGCATTTTGTAGTGCTACATTGTATCATATTTGGTCAATAGCAGTTTGGGAACAAATATAGCACTAGGGTGTATATATATATATATATATATATATATATATATATATATATATATACACCCTAGTGCTATATTTGTTCCCAAACTATATAATAGTATATAAACTATTATTCCAGGATCATCCTGACATGAGCAGGGTAAAAAAAATAATTTTTTCCAATTATTTGTCTATACAGCATGTTGCAGTGTAAGGATTATATATGCAATTTTATTGTCTATAGTTAATAATTATAGTGATATGTCTCTAAAACAGTGTACTTCAAGCAAGAAGTTAAAAGTGATAAATAAAATGATATCATGTGCTGTCATCATCAGTTTCTGCTGATAGGACTTACTGCTGAGCTAGCTTTTACTGAGCTAATATATATATTGCTTTTCCCTATAAGAGCTAAAATAGTAACTCCCAAATCTACTGTAGTAGCTTCTGTTATATGCCCATTAATCACGTGTGTCTATAATTTTGCAATTTAAATATATATAAATGTGTAAATGCAAGTGTGTTTGTATATATGCATGTATGTATGTATGTATGTATTATGTGAGCATGGATGTGTAATTGTGTATGTGATCATGAATGTGTAACTGTGTGTGTTATATGGACACATACATGATCACACACAGTAACACATACATGCTCACACACACACAATTACACATCCATGCTCACACACACACAATTACACATCCATGCTCACACACACACGCAATTACACATCCATGCGCACATATATACATATATATATATATACACACAGGGCCGGCCACACAGGGCGCCATGACAACAGGAGCGCTTGGCTGGGGCTTAAATTAAACCATCGTGTTTTTTTTTAACTTTATTTAACATCCTCCATGTTAAATAAAGTTTTTTTAACTTTATTTAACATGGAGGATGTTAAATAAAGTTAAAACAAAAAACCCCCTGTGTTTTAATTTAAGTCCCGGGCAGGGGCGCCGTGCGGTCGCTCGTGAAGTTTTCAGCAACCGTTCGCGCCCCTCACTCTCCGTGACTCCATCGCGGTGCCGGCGTTTCATGCTGAGCGCCGGCATTATTCTGGTGCTCAGCTGTGAAGCGCGCACCGTGGCAGAGCGAGAAGACGGACGCCTCCTGCTCCCACCGCAGGACTCCGGCAACAAGGTAAGCAAGGATAGGGAGAGGGGGTAGATAAGGGGCAGGGGGTGGCAGTGAGAAGGGGCAGGGGGTGGCAGTGAGAGGGGGCCGGGGGGCAGTGAGAAGGGGCAGGGGGGGTAGATAGTGAGAAGGGGCAGAGGGGGGAAGGCAGTGAAAAGGGGCAGAGGTGGTAGATAGTGAGAAGGGGCAGAGGGGGGAGATTTTTTTCCTTTCTTTTTTGGGGGGATGGGGGCGCCAGAGGAGTAGTCCGCACAGGGCGCCAGAACACTTAAGGCCGGCTCTGTATACACATTTATATTTCCCACCCCTTCTTACCTCTCACCGCTCCTGGAGCTTGCTGTCCGGCTACTCACACACTGTGCGAGTAGCCTCGGTTTCACTGCGGGGTCACATGAAGTCACGTGACCCCGATAGGCTCCTGTTTCCCCATGCCCGTTCAAAATAGTTTAGAAAGGGCCCTTCCGTCCTGGTTTAGAAAGGGCCCTTCTAAACTATTTTGAGCCGGTACGGGGAGACAGGAAGAAGGGATCGCAGATGTACTTTGATAAACCATACAATAATTACACATATTGCTGTCATTTATAATCCCTAGCAAAAAAATATGAGGAATGTAGGTGCGACTGATTAAATTACTTGAGCACTTTAACCCCAAAAGACTATAAAGCAAAGCATTGTTTTGCATCCAAAACCCTGATACTCTATTTGATGTTGATGTTGCTGATGTTGCTGTGTTGCAGTGCTGCTGCTAAAGTTGATACCTTTTGTTTGGCCAATAAATAAAACAATTGTAGGGCTCTGCTAGCATAGGGGAAGAAAAATCAAGTTGTTATTAAAGATGAGAATAAAATATTATCCCATCCTGTGTGTGACATTTTCTGTTTTTTTTCTCTCTTATGCAGCCCCCCAACATGTTATTTAGGCTTTAATCCTGAATTTTGGTTCACAGGATAGTTTTGGGAATTCAGGTCTTATGTTGGAGCATATTTCATTTTAATTAGTTGCAGCAATAAGACTTATACAATGTCCCTCTGTTGACAAATGTTGTTTGGTGGTTATACAACTAATATGTTTGCTATTTGTTAAATATGTTTTCTTTATTACCAAGTGTGTGATTAAAGAAATGAAAGTATAGTATAAGATTTGCATCCAAAATTCTTGACTTTCTATCAGTATGCTAGTAAAATTGTACAATCGACAATCAGTATTTTAAAATAAATATAGATGAAACACAGAATGCCAAGAAAGCTGAGGAACGAAATGTGCTATCTAGGGGGGATCAGATAGTGTTAAGCACATTAATCTAAACGACAGAACTCCTTGACACCATTCAGCTCTGAAGAAGAAGCACTAATTAGGGTTACTGATAGTTTTGTGGCGCACTGTTTGTAATACTGTATTATGTGTGCCTAAGTTCAGCATCTGTTCCTATCTAATCATTTAGAAGATGAAAAGGTTTAGCAAACGCTTACTGCAAAAGATAAGGCAAACCAATATGTCATTGTATTTTCTCGTTCAAAACCAGATAGATAATGAATGGTAAGACCTCTTTGCAATCATTCAAGATATTGTTGTATTGGCCCAACAGAATATGGAATCTTCAGTCAAAGTTGATACCTTAAAGCATATTTAAGTTACAGAAACTTTCAGGACTTCTGAGGTCCTACAGGTTTCTGTAACTTTTATTTTATTATAGACTGGTAGTTATTGTCTAGCGAAGTAAAGACTCTTTAATTACATTTTCCCCCAAACAAATCTGCTTGAGCAGAAATGCCAAGCTCAGAGCACGACATGTCCACTGAGAATACATATAAATCAAAATGGAGTGCCTCAATTCGATGCACAGTGTGGGAGCACTACCAGCACTATTAGCTTTGTCCAACAGATGGCACTCTTCCCCCAGCCTTCTAAAATACCTATATTTACTGGGAGATCATTGAGCCTAACTTCCTCAGCTAACTAAAATTGGTCTATTTACTCAAAAGTTGAGTGGTTTGTCAGGTTAAGGGTTATCTCTACTGACCAGATGGTTGCATGCTTTATGCCCATCTAATGCTTGTTGTCAAGAACCACGGGACTTGAATCAGCTGCCCTGAACATGGCTGTCCATGCACCTACTGGCCATGACACCAGGAGGCTCTGTGGTTGCTGGGATTCCTGTCTCCCCTATGTCCCTGTCCAGTTGGACTCTGACTAGGTGCCTGTGTTTGCCCTTTGTACCTGGTCTGATTGGGATTATCTAGATTTCGACCTTTGGCTATGATTATTCCTTTATTCAGTACAGTGGTATTGTTCCCTCCGTGTAAGACCTTGGCTTGTCTGGCCTTATTTCTAGTTCACCAGTCCACCTGCTGCCATCTGCCAATCTATAAATATGGGTGCCAGAAAATTAAATGTATAACTTTCATGCAACTTACGCTTTCAATCAGTTACTCTGAAACACAAATGCACAATGGTAGCACTCAACAATTCTTAGTGTAGAACTTGCAGTTAACAAAGGCAGAACTGGTCCTGCAAGGCATTGCTTTATTATTAACCCGTCTCATGTTTTATCTCTGAAAGTCCAAATAGTTAAGTTATGCACGACTTGTTATACCGTTTATCCGTTGTACATTTCTGCAGAATCCAATTAGTGTCCACCCAAAGGGTGCACAACCTGTGACAAAGAATCAACTTCCTTACCTTTTCAGGGCCCATCCAGCATTGTCAAACAATGCCATTTACTACTAATCGTCTGCTCACAAGGTGGAAATTCCCCCCAAAAAACAACAAATAAATAGGTGGCCAACAAAAAAAATGAATCCATTCTGTGGATACGCCTTTGCACCACGTTGTTTGGAAGATGCATTGCATCTTCCTTCAAATGACCCCATTTCATATTGAGGGACCCTATTCAATTCTAAGGGGCCCCGTCCATATTCCAAACAGCAGTGGCTGCTTGTGCAACAACACAACATGTATGAACACAACTAGACAAATGAAATGCACACTAAAATTATCCCTGTGCTGTTTACCTGAAGCCACATCACTGCGTAGCTGTCAGATCAACTAACCCTTTTAAATTGGTTGCCATACAAAAAAGAGGATGAGATGCTTACCAAGGACAAACAGCTGCTTCATAGCCTCTCCTACGGTGCACCCCTGCTTGGGAACATCTCAAATGTTAGCTCTCTTGTGCCATTACAGAGGAATAATCTCCATCTACATATGTCTGATCTCACCCAAAAGGGCAGTCCAGAATGGAAATGTGAGGAAAATTGCCTCTGCACAAGGGAACCAAAAACCCCAGACGTACTTTTCAGCCTTGACTGGCCACGTCAATGAAGTACGGTTGTTACCTTTCAAATTGGTTAATTCAATTTTATGAAATCAGTGAATATTTAGGACTGTACACTATAAAATTAAAACATTCTGAAAATGCATAAAATCCAAGCACACAAAAGCTTAATCACTTATATATATGTGTGGTGTTATCAGAGGACATGCTGCAATTACAGCTAAATTCCTCAAAGGAAGGAGATTCTAGGAAAAATCGGGGGTCATATGAGAAGGGTTGCATTGACATCATATAATACATAGTTAATGCTGTGAGATAAAATGTTTCATTTCATACCAGCTCATCTATAATTTACTGTTTCATGAATAATCCATCTTCTTATGTGTTATGGAAAGAGAAGTATTATGCTAAACTAAGTGATCAATAGCCATTGATATATTTTGCATGTTAATTCTCTGCAATGTAATGTTGGAATAATTTTTTTTATGTAGGAATAATTTGCCATTTTGTTGTAACACTACTGTACAGGACTATGTTGGAATATGTGCTATTTAAAAAAAAAATCATATAGGACAGTGGAATCTTTAATAATACTAATAATAATGATGTGCCCAAGTGGACAAACATCCCAGTGCCTCCTCCAGCCCAGTCATACCTAAAACAGGGCAATGAAGATCTGTGAAGCACTGTGAAACATTGGGAAGTGTGCAGACCACAAAGGGGCACTTTTGGAGAGGTTTATGCTGGTGACTGCCCCCAAATTTGCCATCATTGTAGCCTAAGATCGCTCCAGGAGTCTGTTGAGGAAGCACAAGGGGCTACTGCTCTGGGTCCATAGCATAAGACTAGGCCCCTTTGCCCCATGTTAAGGATGGACTTGATTGGGAAATGTCTATTATATTTAATATTTAAATGACTGGAGCCTGTTAATCTTTTTGGTTAGTACCCTTTAACCCTAGAGCATCCACTGCATATGCAGATACTGTATTAAAAGCGGAGTTAACTGCAAAATATTTACTTAGTTTCACTTAAGTTATTCAGGCAATTATTAAGCACAGTTTTCCCATAAGATTACTTTATCTCTAGTGCTGCGTTCCTTAATGGTGAAATAAGACTTAGGTAATTTTTCCAAGTGTTTTATGTTTTTTTGAAAGCATTATTTTCCCTTTTTAAAAAAAAAAAAAAAACTCTTCTTCAGAATGTAAAAATAAAAACAAGAAAAAAAACCCTCACACATCCACCCATAAATCATTAAGTTCTCATGTGGGAAGTCTTCAAATAGAACAAAAAGTCTAATGAACATAAAATCTCTTTCACTGACCTCTTTAAAAATTTAATCAATTTCAGATTCCATCTAACAGTTTGCTAAGCTTCTCTTATAAGTCCATTTTAGTGCGGACAAGTAATTAATTTCTCACCCTCATTCTCCACTACCCTCAAACTGCTGAAATTTCAATTTCGGAGACACACATTAAATGCAAATTTCCTTGATAAAAGTTGAAAATACTAGCAAAAGGACACAGCAGAGATAATTCAAAATCATTTTAGTTTTTTTATTAATGCACATTAAGGGGCTTAAATGTGAAAACCTCCATTTAATGCCATAGGAGGGATACGAGGGCAAGTGCGGTTCTGGATTTTAAAAGAGTCCAAGGTCACATTTTTCATACTGGCTTACAATTCACAGAAAAAAGAAATACAGGTTGAATCCTACAAAACGACAAACAAATCATTATTAGGAGTAATGAAAATCTGTCATTTACTCTTGCTTGGTGTCCACACAGCACATGGCATCTGTCCTTGACACAATCGTTGCATTGATACCCAAAGTTCTAGATTAAGTTTACACGGCCAAGACTGTGTTTCCTAGGATTCTGCAGTCCTGTTTGTCCTCTGGTACTCTTCCAGTTCAGTTTTTCTATTCATGGCTATTTGCAGTTCCTGCTTAATAACCTGAATCTGTTTTTCCAGTTCTGTTAGTTCCTGCATCACCGAGATCCTAGATATATTCAGAGACTCAGTTTTGCCGTTGGTGGTTAGTAATTTTGGAGTCTCCCTCCTTAATTGGGGCAGAGGCAAATCTTGCTGGTGTCGGAAAGTTAATTCATTGTGTGCATCTTTGATGGTGTATTTTCTTCTGTTACAGCTTTGGTTGGGTATATTCCATACACGAGGTTGATTGTTTCCGGCATTGCACCTTAAAAATAAAATATACTTTTAAAACAAGTGTCTAAGATTACATGGCTAATGGATTTATAGTTTTATAATATTATCTCAGCTGTTTTAATCTTTTATATGTATAATTTATGATGTTCCATTATGTATGTAAAGACAATCTGTAGAATACCCTGCCATCCATTATCTGTTCAATGTTTAACACATGTCAAAGTATATTATAGATAAAACTAAAGGAATATCTTTTGAAAAGATCTCTTGGTTGAAACAGAAGTCAAACTCTATGCACAAAGAGATGTGCAGGTGCCCATCTGCCTTACTATGTCTGCAAGATGTCCATTCCCATGGAGACTGTAAGCTCTTTGGGATATATATATATATATATATATATATATATATATATATACATATACACACACACAAAATATACAAAGTTTTTTCTGATCAATGACATGTTTCATGACTAGATCCCCATTTGGAAAAGAAAAGTTACTAGTTATCAAAATTAATATCAGATGTTTTTATAATCACACAGTAGCCTTTACACATTGTCCTTGTACACTATAAATCTAAATAGCATGTTTCAAAAGTAAATGGTGCGCTTAATTGGGAAGTAATTGTGCATTGCATTTGACAGATCTGAAGAGTTGTTGGAACTGCAATTAACCTATAGTTTGACATACAGATATTTAATAATAATGTAATATTTTAAGCAAGGAAACAATACATAAATAAAAAGCCCATAGGCTCGAACAGTACATAGTTTTCTAATGTTAATTCTATGATACAAAGGTTAGTACAAAAGAAGAGAACAAATAACTTTAATGCATACCTTCAGTAAGCAAAATAAACTTGAATCTGTTTATATGGCACAAATAGGAACTAGAAAAATACATATATCCACTCACAACTATGCCATAATCTCACTGGTTTCGTGAATACATGTGTGATCTCATTTAGGAGCCAATACTGCCTACTTAAAATAAGCTTAAAAAGTTACTTTTTATTATGTGTATATAAACTATTTCTAAAGATTGACCAAAGTTGGCTTCTCTCTTGCTTTTATTTTATATGAATACCTTTTATACCATTATTGTATGTGCTTCAAAAGATGGGTTTTTGTCCAACCCATGCACATTTTATTCATTTATTTCAGAATAAATATGTGTTCATATTTAATAGGGAATACAACACGATTTGTACTAGGTTTCGTGTAGAAAGAATCCCATAAGCTAAATACCGATCTCCATTAATCCATTAGTTATTTTGCAAGGATGTTATTTCATCAAACTAAACTTGAAAATTAAAATTTGTGATTTCATTTTGTATGACTTTCCTCTAATACATTAATAAACATTACTTTACCTTTTCTCCACTTTCTTCGTTTTTTGCTGAAATTTCTCCTCATTGAATGATGTGTTTAAAGCTCTGTGCAGACGCTGCATTTAAAGAAGAACAAAAACATTATTAGATTGTAAGGGTTACTTGTGAGTTGTCATCTGGCTACTTGCATTTCCTCTTGGTGACAGCATAAGCACAACAATGCAAACCAACTACAGCTCCACAAACACTTACTAATGCTTAACTCCACACTCATAACTATTAAACCAAATAAAAACCACAACTCTTGCAGCAGGTTACTCATTAGAGTGGATGCTTTATGCACTATGAATTTTAACTTTTAAACATAGAATATAAGGGAAGATAAGAACCATTTAGCCCATCTAGTCAAATTTTTCGGGATGTAAAATAATTCAAAACTTAACCGGTCCTTGGTCTCATCTTAGGTTCAGGACAGCCATATACTAGACCATGTATGTTTAAATTCTCTTAATGTATTAGTCTCCACCACTTCTGGTGGAAGGCTGATCCACTTATATATGAAAAACTTCCTTACATTTCCTTACATCTAAGCCTCTGGCCTTCTAGTTATATATTATGAGCCGTGAACTCTTGCAGAGTATTTTGCAGAGACATTCTAGAGCAGTGGTGTACAAATGCAGACATCAGAAGCTGCCCACAAGCCAAGAACTGTATTTGTATCCAACAATTGTAGCCTGTTTGTGGCCCTTGAAGCCTGGAGTTGTACATCACTGCTGTAGAGCATGGCAGCCTGTAGGGATTGTTAGGTCCTCTGGGTATTACTCACAATCTACAGGTGAAGCGGTGCTTCCCTTAGTCTCCAGGCAGGGGCGTGGTGTTTGGTCACGATTACTCCCCAATCCTATTCCCCACCAATTTAAGGTTTAGCTAGCGTCAAATATAGAGCTAGCTCTGCGCCATCACGAAGCTCAATGAACTCAGCCAAAGAGAGAGAGCTCCAGGTAGCCTATGGGTTGGTAGATCTTGATATTGTTCACTTTTTTGTTTGTTATTTCCCTTCTTCACCTTGGAATGACATTATGTCTTTTTTACACCATACAAAAGCATTTTAGTTTGGGTTTTAAGTATAATCAAAATTGAAGAATATAAAGGTGTTAAGCATCATCTCATCACCATTACCACTATACTGTATGTAAGTATATATTTCTCTAAATCTTTTTAGCCAAGATAGCAGTCTAGTAAGCTGAATTATAAAGGCTTGTTTCTCTAGCTTTTATGTTGTTACTAAAGAAGCATTTACACCCAATTACCATGCACATTTCTCCAGAACAATAATGGTTTTTGTGTTATTACAGAACAATTTGAACTCGCATCTTTACCAATCAATAAGCAGTATAAGAGAATAAAATGTAGCACTGCATGATATAGGTAACAAAAATAAAGGGTAACGATGATTCAATGGCTGGCGTTAATTGTCCATTTATAAACAGAAAGTGAAGCCATGAAAGCTTTTGACAATAGATTAGGAGGAAAAGTAAACATTAGCCAAAAGCTTAGAAAAAGAGATCAATGCACAATGGAAATGTGATGTTTTTTAGGCTTTGTATATTTTAAATGGTAGCTGTGTGGTCCCTCTAGAGACTTGTTAGGCTGAACACATTTTCATCCACAATAGGAGTGCTTTCCTGCCACTGATTGGCTGCTTTAAGCAGCCAATGAGTGGAAATTGTCAGACCACTGAAAATTAGGGCAGCTGCAGGGCTTCAGCTTCTATCTCTGGTAAGCGCTTGATTTATATATGTATTTGTTTTTGAAGACTACATATTAAAGTACTCGCAGTGGCTGTCAGGGACAGAGGCTGTCAGCGGGGCTGTCAGGGACAGAAACACGCATGTACACTAACAAAGAAAAGGAATCCCAGCACTCCAAACAGCTTCCAATCTTTAGGATACTTTAGAGAAAGCAAAAAAAAAGCAACGCTTCAGCCAAACAGGCCCTTTGTCAAGCTGAGTCTGGCCAAAACATTGCATTTTTTTGCTTTTCTCTAAATAAAGTATCCCAAAGGTTCGGAAGCTATTTAGAATGCTGGGATTCCTTTTCTTTGTTCGTGTGCTTCAAGAGGGTTTATGCTGTCCATTTTTTCCTGCTAGCACCCAGCTTCATGGGAGTTGAGTGCAGAACCATTTTTTCTTTTTTTAACCAGTATGTAAGCACACTTTATATTGTAAGTAAAAATATCCTGATGCTATTTGCAATGGAGCAATCATTCCATAACCCAGTAGGAATACCCCCCACAAAAAAGAGCGACACCGCAAAGAAATGACAGCTTAAACCTTTTGTCCTTCATTATCCTTCTCATAAAGGACCTTGGTATTAGTATTTCACAGTCAAAACTCAAATTAGTGTGCCTAAAACTGCCATTGTGTTTAAAAATTTTATTTTTTTAAATAAAATACATAATTCTTCTAAACATGGTTTGGTAATAATAAAATAAAATAAAATAATAATAAAATAATAATAGAATAATATTTTCTGACGATTGATGTATTGAAAGGTATGCTTTCTTTTAAAACCAATATTTCTGCAGAAAGGCAGCATGCAGACTAGCAATATGTAAATAAGGTATGAGAAGTTGTGGCACTTCCATATAAACAGATTAAACAGTTGCTTAGAATCCCCACTTGTCTAAGGGGTCCCATCAAGTTATGGAAGGGGAAGATTTTAAATAGAATTATAATTGTCTTTTCATCAGTCAAAATAAAAGCAGAGCCCAAAATGATTTAAATACGTACCTGGCTAGTATGAAGCCAATATTTCAGTTTAGATTTTTTTTTAATTCTTGGTAAAACCAATCTAAATACAATGTGTTCTCCAATGGTGGTAAGGAGAGATAAGCCAAATCCTACGCAGAGCATCACAAACAGCCCGGAGAAGTGTTTTATACCCATTTGAAGAGTCTGTGAAAATAATATGCATGAAAAATGAATTAATGTACTAGAAATAACATTGCATTATTTTCAATAGTTTGTGGTTTGGCGACACTTTACTCCCTTGAAAGTCAACTTGTTGAAGCCGAAGGCTTTCTCTGCCATGAGATGAATGACAGAAACAGTAGCTTTTCAATTTATAACCCAAACTATTGCAATTAATTGGAAATTAAACGATAGGAAAAGTTATAGGTAAAATGTAAATGTAAAACTGGAAATTTAACCCTATGTATCCAGTTGTGTTTCCCTGGCATTTCAGTCTCTCCTTTTTATAGTACAAAGCTTTGTTGGATTTTTTTTTACTAATTAATGTGTACTGCTAATTTGGCATTCTCACTGTTAATAGTCTTGGATCCAAATTATCCTTCCAGACTGAATTTGTTAAAATAAGAGGGTAGGGTATTTCCTTGTCTCCAGCTCTTTAGCAATGCCAACACAAACCGTTAGGACCCTCTTTACCGTTAAACAGTAGAGGTAGATGCCCCATGCCAATGTACATTACAGTAAGCCACATAGGCAGCACACACAATAATGTTTAATTAAGGTATAGCCACTGATTCTCTTGAGAGGAAGATCTAGAGACAAAATCCCATGAGTATACACTCCACAGCCCCTCTTTACCCATTTCTAATGAGTGGTGAGCCATAATCTAAGGCCTGGAAGAAGCTACTGTGCTTGGGACATATGCATGAGAAAGTCTTAGAAGATAAAGGTCTCAATAGTTATGGTATTATTTTGGTCCATCAGAGTTCCATCAGAGGCAGCTATGCCAATTGTACTGTAAAATCTTGGGTATAACATGCACAATTTACTCCTTGTTCAACCATCTGGAAAAAGGGGGGCACATATTACACCCATGCCTAGGACTTTTATGGCTCTAGCTACCCAGAGCCCTCCCTTGCAGCATGCCGGCAGAAAGACCAGCTAATGTCAGTAGGGGGCCGCTGACTTTGTGTGTTCCTGACATGTCATGGGCGTTTCCGCAGACTTCAGTGGGCATTTTGGCTGACGTCGTTGGACACACAGCTGTTTAACTAAGAAATGGATGAGGAGTGAGGCTACTTAGAGAACCGTAGAAGTGGCACGCCCAGGCATGATTATAACCGCATATAGAGTGCATATTTGTTGAAATAGGCTGCACAATTGCCCCCATGAGACTGATTGTGCTTTGTTAACTCCATGATCACCCACACCCACAAATGTGGAGCCCATGTCACTATTAATGAGTTAATAATAACAATAATACTAATAATAATAAAACTACTACTAATAATACTAATAATAATATTGTTGTCAGTCAGGCTGCTGCACAACCAAAATGTGGCTGGTGATGATCTGAGAGAGAGAGTGGATTCATTAAGGTCATACAAGTAAAAAAGAAACACATACACATTATTAGTAAATATATATATATTATTATTATTTAACTGATCATTGTCTGATAAGTGTTTAATGACACTGTATGTTGCACTGATCAATGAATATTCAATGTATAAAAATAGATAATGCCTCATTGGAGTTAAGGTAAGACATACCTTTTTCTTCTTTTTGTGGTGGCGGTGATTACACATGGCCAACATTCAGGCATAATAGCGGGGACAGTTATCTTCAGTTTACTACAATGATATTCTGACATGTGGTTGTTATATTATGCAGTCTCAGAGCAAATACTTTATGAGTGTTGGTGACTGATACCATTGGACATTATGATGTTACAGGTATCCATTCCTAAATGATGGTGGCTTTATAAGAGAATAGTTTTTTATCTTATTTTTACTATTTTGTTTGGAGTATACTGTGAAATAAAGAAGACATTTATGTTGAACTAAATATATATAATTATATACACACAAATATATATATAATCTAACAATAGGAAAGTTAGAAATTGGCCCAGCCTCCAGGGTCAACCAGCACAAGTAAGGGTTAAATATATTTTTCATACCACACTGGATTCACTTTATCTTCTATAGTCATACAAGTCTAATTTCTGCTTATAAGAAAATGTGTAATGGATATAGGATGTCAAAGTATTTCCTAATCTCAGAGAGGAGATTAAGTGGCATTGATCTAAAAAGTAGACCAGTTATAGTCATTAGTCGAAGTTGTAGTTTAGAATATCACATTAAATAGGTTGCAGGATGGATGGATGGAAATATTCTCCAAATATATAATTCAATCCAGCTTTATCATCATATGAATAATCTTGGTACACTAGGGAGACAGACTCAATTTGTCTGTCAAGCCCTCACGGGATATTACTTTACATTGTAAAAAAAAAATAACATTCACAAATTTTTTTATTTTTTTATTTTTTTAAATAGAATAGAAATAGAATTTTAAAAAGATCGCTACTGTCTACCATAAATATGTATAATATCAGACTTCAGGGAGAATTTAAAATATGGTATTTTGGCCGCTATGGATTCACACTATTTGTAATTTAATCTACATTTTTTCAAGTAGTTCTAACTTGGTGCTATTTCTTACAGTTCTTTTTCTTTTCAAATAAATTAGAGGATTGATTTAGAAAAAAGTGGGGGCAGGGGGCATTGAAACTGAAAACATGCCTACAATGTACAATGACATCATCATATTGATAGTGTTTGCTCAAAAACATTAACAAATGTAATGTTGGCATTATACAAAGAAACATACTTATTAGCAAGAAAATAAGACAAAATTAGCAATTTAGCATGCTAATTATACACGTACAATAATAATAATTACAGGCTGGCTAAAGGACTGGTCACTGTGACAGCAGAGAAGGCATGAGCCCCCAAAATGTAAGCTATTGTGAATGTTGCAAGGGAGTGCTCAGTCTTTTTGCTGTATGTGTTTCCGCCAGATCTTTCTATTTTATATTGATGTTTCAGAGCAGTAAACAGAGAAAGCATTTTTCAATTGTATTTTTGCACACAAAGTGTTCTCACAAATATATGCGAGGGAAAATTGGCCCATACATCACTTTTTATAATAGTACATGCAGTTTCAAATACATTATGTTCTAGACAATCAGAGGCAATCAGGGTCTCATTACAGACCTTGTGCTGCTAAAACGGGGCACTATAAAAAACAGTTTAAACTGAATTTTGACAAAAATTATAACACAAAAAATGCTATGTTCACAGGTGATTTATTTCAATAACGTATGTAAGCAGATTATAACCAGCATTTAATGCTACATTAATATGTGTCATAAGAAACAAATATGTTTAATAAAGTCATAAATCCAAAAATAATGATTATGTAAAATATAAATCTAAAAAAAATATGAACCAAACCACTACTGAATTACCGTATTTGCTCGATTATAAGACGAGGTTTTTTTCAGAGCAAATGCTCTGAAAAATACCCCTCGTCTTCTAATCGGGGTCGTCTTCTAATCAGACCTCAAATAGAGGTCTGATTATGAGACTAAGATCCAGATCCCCCGCACCGCTGCAGGGGACCTGGATCCTCCTGTCTCCCCCCCCCCACACTTACTTACCGGTGCTTCCTGCTGTATTGCCGGGGCAGCGGGTTGACGTCTACGCGATCCGCGTAGACAACGTCCGCTGCAGCCGGAAGGAGGTGTGGCTAGCAGCGGGGGTTGTCTGCGTCCGTCGCGGATACCTTCCCCGACTGTCAGAAATCAGAGTTCCCCGCACAGGTGCCGGAACTCTGATCTCTGACAGCCGGGAAAGGTATCCGCGACGGACGCAGACAACCCCCCGCTGCCAACTCCACCTCCTTCCGGCTGCAGCGGAAGGAGACGTCAACCCGCTGCCCCGGCAATACAGCAGGAATTTGGAAGCACCGGTAAGTGTGTGTGCGTGTGTGTGTTAAATGGGGGACATAGGGCATTTCTGGAATGCCTTATACCCCTATATGCCACTCTGGCACTTAGGGGGTTAAAAGGCATATTATGGGGCAGAGTGGCATATAGGGAGTTATAAGGCATTTCAGGAAGCAGAGTGGCGTTAAGGGGGCATTTAATAGAGCACTCTGCCTCCTGAAATGCCTTATAGAGTGCTCTATACAATGCCTTTTAACTCCCTTAATGCCACTGCCTCCTGGAATGCCTTATACCTCCCTATATGCCACTCTGCCCCATAATATGCATTTTAACCCCCTAAATGCCAGAATGGGATATAGGGGTATAAGGCATTTCTGGAGGCAGAGTGGCACATAGGGGGTCAAAAGGCATACCATGGGGCACAGTGGCATATAGAGGGTTAAAAGGCATATCATGGGCCACAGTGCCATATTGGTGTGGCAAGCCTGGGGGCAGATGTGCGTAACTGGGGGACAGGTTGGAAAATACAAGGAAATAAAAACAAAAAAAATATTTTTCTCAATCATAGCTTTTATTTAAAAAAATAGTTTACATGAATTAACATTTACTGGTAAAACTTTTTTCCTTTAGGGTCGTCTTATATTCAGGCTTTTTCTTTTTTTCCTAAGTTAATATTCAGATTTTGGGGGGTCGTCTTATAATCAGGGTCGTCTTATAATCGAGCAAATACGGTATATCTAGGAATATGGTTTCAAATGAAAGCACTACTTGTCCTGACAAAAAACCCCAATAATTTCTGTGGGTAAGAAATTACATATAAACACATACATACAAGGCTGCCATCAGGAGTTTTGGGGCCAAGTACAAATGTATGTGTCGGGACCCTCCCCCATCAGTGTTGTTCGCTGAGACCATTTCTTTATTCCCAGTCACTAATTCCTTTTTCTTATCCCAGCCTCTTTTCCCAGTGTATATACCCCTCTCCCCTCCTTCCCCATCAGCTTCTGTACATATCCCCCTTCCTCTAGTGTCCATACCCATCTGCCCCTTTTCTCCCTATGGACCTATTTTCCCTCTATTGTCCAGCCCCCGTGCCCATCACTCCTGTGCCAATACCTCCCTGTCCCCATCACCCCACTGCCTAACTTTCATGCCTGCTGTGGGCCTGGTGTGTAGAGCAGGGCCCAGCAGCAGGAAGTGAGGGGTAATCCACGCGCTATTTTGAGTTTTACCTTGTGCTTCCCGCTGCCGGCAGTGTTAAAACAGCATGAAATGAAATAAATAAATTGAGCTATCTATGTATGAGCACTTGTGTTGACCTCTGGACCTCACTTTATGTTTGGATCTTATGAAACATCACGTCTTTAATGCCTCAACGTATAGGCTTTCGGTACACAAATAAAATTGATAATACAATGAGACAAGGAAATAATACAATGAGACAAGGAAAGGAACTATCATTATTCTAGAAAACATTTTATTCCCCAAGCAAAACATATTTTTTTTTACAGCTGTGGAATTTTGCTACTGGCACTTTTGTGAGCTCCCCCATTGCTTCCGAATCCACCCTCCTGTTCATTTAGCATATAACCATTACTAATGACTAGGGGTTTCTTTGTTAGGATTTAGCCTTTTCATTTTAGGTGGCCTCATTTGGAACATTTTCTTCAAATGCAAGTGAGTTGGCTGCATCCTCTAAGAATGATTGTAACATAATTCTAAGCATAACCAGGAATAATAACTACAAAAGATGCTATGATTATTATTATGAATTATAAGTAGGCTAGGATGGCGACTTTTATTATTCACCGGACGGGTACATTTTTAAAAATACCATGTCCAACTCAACTCATTTACAATCACTGCTTTGTAGAGTTATTCTGAATTGAACACACATATATTGATGGTATGGTAGCAAATATATATATATATATATATATATATATATATATATATATATACATACAGTACGTACATATATTCTACCTGTCATATGCATCTTCATACGTATGACAGATCTCATACACAGGGGGCTTCATCTCAATCATCCCTATGCATATGCTCTCTTTATTTGCCCTCCGATTTTAGTGGGAGCAGCCTCAAGGTGATTTAAAATGCATTCTCCTTTAGTGGGCTTGTACGGCACAAAATTTTTATAAATACCTAGACTGCAACTATGCCAATTACTGTAATTCTTTCAAGTACACTTTGCAAATAAGGGAATATTTTCTTCCTGTCTTGAATTTTTCTCCCTTTTCCTAATCCACCATATCCGGGAACATCCCAGACAGCCTACCTGAACGCTCTCCCTCTTTTGAGGGAGTGGCTTTGTGAATGGGTGGGGCTAGCTGCACATTTGGGTGGGGCTAGGTTTGCTACTTATATGAGCTGGAACTACCAACATGCAGGGAGTGTATGAGGAGTCGGAGGGAAGTGGGTGGAAATATGCAGAAGGCGGCCATAGCCAAAGATAGCTCCACTGCCTGGAGAAATGAAGCAGGGTTCCACCAGATGGCTCCGGATCAAACCCAGAGAATTCCCAGGCATGTGACCCACATTAAATGGTTGCCTGAATCAATTAAAAACAACAATTTAACAACGGAAAAATAATCCCTAAGAGGAAAACAGTTGTTATAACTTGTTACTTTTAAACTTTCTATAAAAAATGGATGCTGCCACTAGGTACTAGGAAAAAACAGAATGATAGAACACTGGCCGGTTTTGCTTTTGTACCTTTAAATATGATGTACTTGCATTTAATACTAGATATTAAATACTTAAATAATATTATCAATTATTTATAAATGTCAGACTTATTCTATTTCATTTCTATTGCCCTGAGATTTCTGTGTGTGCAGAATCATTTATTCCATAAGATTCTTCTTTTTCTTTTGCAGAAGCAATACTTTATTAAATATCTAATACTATTCCCTTTATGATTCAGCATGTTTTTGACAACAGACATCAATTGAGTAAGTTAATTGATATTGATGATATCCTTCTATATGTACAAAACAGTAAAGCAGAAGATTTATCGCATACAACACAATCACATATAAAAAAAATAATAAAAGAAAATACTTGCCGCTTAACCCTACACCAGTCGCAGGTGAACCAATGTGACTTCCCACACAAAAATGTAAACCATAAAACAAAATATATATTAAACTTTTACACTATATATGTATATAATTTTATTTATTTATTATGTTGGATCATGCCACTATTATTCACACAGAAGATCCACAACACTGTTTTTGAGGAGCCTTTTCAACAAAACTATATGTGACTGCAAAATTTAAAGACATGTCATTTTAATATTGAACTGCTAAACTACATATATATTTTCTACTTTTTATAACACTTATTTTGAGAGGCTTCTTTTTCAACAAATATATGAGTGCAATAATTAAAGACACGGTACACCTTTATTATGGAACACTACACAGTATCTATTGAGACATTGAAGCTTCAACTTCTCCATACTGATTTGGAAATTGACTTCCACTTTGAATAGAGCAATTATAGGGTTATGGTGTAAAAACCCTTTTTTTAGAGAGGAAGAGGACGTCACCAAAAGCGCCAACTGAATGTAATATGTCAACGATTGCAGTGACGTCCTCTCCCTCGACTGGCGGATCGGGAGGCATCACCGCAGCACCACCATTTTTAGTGGAAGTTGTCGGATTATGTCAGCCGATATGCGGAAGAAGAAAGAAGATTAAGGATTGAAGACAGAAGATGGAGCAGAAAAAGGAGATAGAAAAGGAAGAAGATGCAGAAAAAGATGTGATCACAGAAGCAGAAGTAGTCTGCAGAGAAGGTAGGGAAACATTTAGAGAGCGTGAGAGTAAACAAGAATGAGAGTGGATGTGGGCACCGTGCAGTAAATTTCGTTCCCGAATTAAAAATGTCCCCAAATTTTTGTCGGCCGAACTGAATGGGCAGGGGGCGAAATTTGTTGCCCAAGAACGAATGGGGCAAAATGAACCAGTTTGTCCGAATTGTTTTTTTTGCCCATAAAATCCTAAAACTAATACCACATCTGACTGTTTAGTGGATAAATCCCAAATTAAAAGTGTATGTGAAGGTATTGGAATATATTACATTAGGGACACTGTAATAATGGTCAAATAATTTATGATGTGTGAAAGGGCTAACTGAATATGAAAAGGGTAATGGAAAATAATTACTTGTCGCTGAAATACTATTTGCATAGGTTGAACAAACATAATATTTGGCTTGTATAAAAAAAGAACATTAATTAAAGGAACACTTTTTTCCTTACTAATTCTCACCTCTGTGACAGCAAAACTTCTTTTTCCACATGGTACAACTTTATACCACTTGTCATGTAGCGTGTCCATGAATCCACTTGACTTATACTGACTGATCAATTCAGAGATGTTAGATGTCAGTGGGGAGTTTGGTGGGAGACCGATCCCATAACCTAAACAAAAAAAGAATTGTGATTTTGATTGGATACTGAAATACATGTATAGTAACATAAATACGCATTCATTCACAAAACACTATGCTAAGAACTGATTGCTCCAAACTAAGCTCTTTGTGCTAGATCTGCCCTTCAGTAACAACGCTCACATTTCTTAATATTGATGAACTCCAAATGAGTTAATGACTTTCCAGGTAATTTTACACAAGCTGCAATCTATGAGGTGTTGTCACTAAACCAAATTGACCACAATCATAAAACATCTCAGATTGGTGAGATATAACTCTAAATAAATAAATAAAGACTGTTGACATTTGTTCTCATGGATTTGGGGACCATAATATTTGAAGAATTGGAAGGAAGGGACCATAAATCCAATTTCATTAATACGATTTATAAAGCTGGGAATTCTCCAAGTGCAAAATTATCCCTTATGATCTAAGTGTATTCACAAAAATGTTTGAAAAAAAAACTCAGCTGAGTGACCCTCAACTCATGAAAATGTCAAGGAAACCAAATAATGAATTTGACGGGCACTCACCACATATGCACATCTGCAAAATGAAATATGAACCTTGGGTTTCTCAGAGATAAATAACTCTCCCCTTAGCCTACTCAATTGTTCAACTAATATAATACTAAAAAAGAAAAAAAACATGCGTCTTTGGTCACACCAGCTGCTTCCTTCCTCTAGTGTCGCAACCAGCAAAATGAAAACACATATAAAAAGTGCATTGTACACTTACAGAGGAAACGCAACGGAGGGTGAAACGAATAGTGTGAGCAGAGAGGTGCCTGGCAGATATTGTTTATATTGTATGGGGACTTCAACCTCAAATAGGAGCATCTTTTAATATTTTAATGTAAGATCTACACTACCTTTCTTATGATAAACATACTTTTTATCAATGCCAAAGCTTCTCTACCTCTTTTGAATCTAGTTCATGAATTAGGAAATACAGGGATGTATTTAGGGGGTTTGCTGCCCTAAATCTGATCTAAGGCAGCATACCCAGCTGCCATCTGGCCTACCATGCCTTCAATTCAGCTGTGTGTCATCGTTTTGCATAGTACCATCCAAAAAAGGTTTGAGATCAACTCACTAAAAACAGACAGCCACTTAATAGCCTGCAAAAGCATCTGGAGTTTTACCTTCTTGTAAGATTACAGGTGAAAAATCTCTATCTACATATCAGTCTGATCCTGTCACAAAGGTGGCCCTAAACCTTAGGGCATGTTATATTTGGGAAGACCACTAGGCTATAGTATTATACCCCTGTGCTTTGCCTCAGGATGTTCTAAGAAGCAGTATGAATGAGCTACTTTCAAGAGGTCATTGTCTCTACAAACCAATCAAGAGCCCTTGAGCTACAAGGGAAGCCAGCTACTCAATGAGGAAGTTGGCCCTTAGTGAAGAGACCAAGGCTACCAGTTCTGTACCTACCACACTAGGCCTAGGGTGGCTAGTGCAATAACACTGACAAGAAGACAAGGAAACATAATAGATAATGCATATATTTCCTAATGACTGCTAGTGCAGTATAAAGAAGGAATGTTATACCTGAACTATTGAGTTGGGGAGATTGGTACAGCATAGAAAATATTTGATATTAATTTACAATTTTTAGTGATGTCACATGGGTAACTGACAAGAGCTTTGACTATTTCCTCCTCATTTCTCGCTGTCTATAAGATAAGACATCTCCTACCTTAATCATGTGTGCACATGATTTTGTATGCTCTATAAACCTAAACTGCCACGGGTGACAGGTTAACTTTATAGTGGTACAAGAAATACGTATGGCATTCACTCTACACAAATGCAGCCTCCAGTTCTACGGTGGAACAATGTATAAGGTCTTGCTAAATATGAATGAAAATGATTAATTAAGCCTATTTTTGTTTGTTTGCTTTTGATAAATTAGCCCATCTTATCAGACAGAATACACAGGCATTCTATCCACGGCATTACATTTAGATTCCTCAGTACAATACAATCAATAAGATTTCACCTGTCTCTCACGCAGTGCAAAGTAAAACGCCTTTCTGCGTTCGTTGTTACAAGTTCTATTCAGCCTGTGTCACATTCTACCTCCACGTGCGAATGATTAAAGATCACCATTTTAAATAAAATAGGGAAAAAAGTTAAATCAATGACGATCATTGCAGATAATATATATTTTACTATAATTACTTGAGCTGCTTCATTATTCTTATTAATAAGATGCAGCAAGAAGGATATATGATCTATGTCCCTATATAATGTATTTCTCCCACTGATATGAAATAATTTAAATAGTTATGAGAGAGAATTTATGCATTTTATATGCAAACTGGGTAGACCATTTTGCTTACAAAGTGTGGCAGCTATGCTGGACAATGCACAAAAAATTGAGAGACTTGGGAAGTATACATATATATTTATGTATAGGTTTCAGCTCACTTGTGCCATTATATATATATTTTAAAAATAGTAAGCTGTTTTCAATAAGTTAACTATTGCAAGGAATATTCCTAAAGGTAATTATATATTTATTTGATACTAATTATTAGTTTTAATGTATTATTCATTAAAACACACAAAAAAATGCTTGCCCTTATTGACAAAAACTATAGAAAAAAAATACAAAATAGGTTTAGTTGTTATGCAGAGAAAATCAATAACTCCCAAGTTAATTTATTTTGTTTAAACAGTTTCAGTGCAAACACACACAATAAGAGAAATTACTTTAATGTACATTTTATTTCCTCTGTTTATTCTCCTGGCTGAATTTTATAGAAACGTATTATTAAAAATAAAATTGTGTCTCAAGATAAACACTAAAACATAGATTCTGTCATGGATAAGAGCAACTTGGCCTGTACAGTCTGCCCTTAGTTCTACCTACAGTAAGACCTCAACTTGTATTTTTTAATTAATTGAACTCTGTAATATGTTAAGCAAATAAACAGTAGATGTGACATGTTTTCCTGTAAATGCACTTTTAAGAAGTGTTTTCAGTTTCTACTGTTATATCCTTGCAGCGGCTGCTTTTGGGTGATATGGAAATTACATATTACTGGCAAAAATTATGAATGCAGTAACATTTTATTTAATCAAAGGATTAAACGCACAATGCAAGAAAGTTTGAGAACAGACAGCCCAAATCTGAAATGCCAGCTAAATCTCAACTGCACAAGGAAACCAACAAACCCAGCTGTACATCTTGGCATTCATAGCCCTTGTCAGAAAGGTGTGGTCATCACCCCTTTGGGATCAAGTGAGCAAGGAGGTCGAAGTCTAGACTGACTTTTGTACCCAAAGACATGACCAAAGGATGAAGTTACATCCAAAAAGGTTTGAGAACTCAACCGAGAACAGACAGCGTCTGTAGCTAATAGGCTGCCCTACAGGATTGCCTGAGGTTTCAGCTCACTTGTGCCATTAAACATTAGGGATTAAGGATTTATGCATTAGGAATACCAACTGCACCCCAATGACATGGCCCATGAAGGCTGAAATGTACATCTGGGGTTGTTCCCACGTGCAAACGGAACTTGTCTCACATTTGGGTGAGCAGGATTAGACTGATATGTTGATGGAGATTTTTCTTCTGTAGTTTGCACTAGTGAGCTAAAACTCACCGTGAGAGGACAGATTGTAGAGCAAGCTATTAAAAAACAAAACATATGGGGGTCATTGGCTTATTTGTGCCGGGGAAATGTATTTGTCTCACATTTCAGTTCTGAGTTTCCTACATGGGCAGGAGCAGACTGATATGTCAATGGAGACTTTTTGCCTGTAATCTAAAACTTGTTATGGTCCTAAGCAGGAATGCACTGTAGGATAGGCTGTTAACTGGTTGTATTTTCTCAGTTGATTTGCTCTCAATTTTTTTTTTTAAATGTGACTGATATAATTACTGCCGTCCTACAGAGGATACATCTACGTACAACAATGGTTTTCTTTTAGTCTTACTAACACTTTTAATGCAAAGTTCTGTTGCATTTAGCAGAACATCCCTTAAATAGTGGACTCCATCTAACGATATCCAGGCCATCAAAGACTCACCTACAAATCTTTCCATTTTCGATAAACAAAAACTTTAGTTTTAATGAAGGTGCAATCCAACCCGTCTTCCTATATGATTGATAATCACTGAAACCCACTCTCCTACAGTGACATCAGAACTCACGTCTCTTTCCTTGTTGGCTCGTCTATCAATTGCCTACCAATTACAGACACGGTCCCTGTAAATGAATTTAGGATGTCTCTATTCCCGCTGACCCATGATTTTTTTTCAGCCTACTTCAGGGAAATTAAAGTCTCCCATAATGATAACTGTACCTTTCATTGACACCTTAGCAATTTCTTCAACCAGCAGTCATTTGATCTAGATCATTGGAGGATGAGCTTGGCTTGTAGACCCGAAATGCAGGCAATGATGGTGTCTGGTTCATCTCTTGCTAATGTGTGGATGGTTTGCTTACTATCCCATTTCTATTAAAATGTTGTTATATATGTTTATATGTTTTATATAATCCTCAGTCATATTTACTCAAATCTATGCATAGTATGCATTAGAGTATATAAAAAGCAAGGAAATACTGTATATAATTATTTTAAAATGCAACAGTGACCTGATCTACTACTACACTATCAAAGTGCCGTGGTTTTATGAGACAGTCCAGACTTTCTGGCACTGTCCAGCGTTGCTGCCCCACTGTCCCGCTTTTGTAGCCATGCCTCCAATCCCGTCAAATACCCACATCTGAATGTGCCCACTCTTACCTTCTAGTCACATTTCCCAACAGAGGTGTCCCCATTTGAAGTGTCAGGGGATATACACTTTTACGAATAAGCCTGTTTGGTGCTTATCAGAAATACAGTGTAGACACGGTTAATGTTCTAAACATTGTAGCTAGAAGCAGCTGATTTTTAATGTAATATCAGGTGTACAGAGGTCCTTTATTAGCACCCATCACTCCTGGTAGGAAAGTATTCTTAAAACATGTCCTTTTGTGTTCATAAAAAAATATACTGAGCAAATGACTTCAATATTAAAAGCTAAAGGGTAAAGAATGTGTTGTATTAGAAATATTGTGAGTTGAATACAGGGAGATGGCAAGAAGTGTCAAATGGGCAGCATCTGAACTGGAACCCCCATGGGGGCAGCTACACTAAACCCTGTATGTACCCTGTCTCTGGTAGCATAGGGTGGAATATTGGGATAGGCACCTTTGCTAGCACAGATCTATCTTCTCCTGCTCCCCTTACGGGAACATACAGAGCAATGGGGTAGTAGGACAGTAGGAGAAGAGTGATGGTTGTCACCTGAACTCCCTGCAAAACACTGGTCTCCAAGGCACTTATTGCTTCCAACCCATGGGTAAAGGTCAACAATTTTTAGATCCAGGCTAAATCCTCTTAAAACAAGTTCATAATCATAATTCCGCACATGTTTTATAATCATCATATATCAACTCCCACGGTGCATGAAGAAATACAATGCTAGTTAATGAACTGACTGCTAATTAAATGTCAATTATATTGAAAATTATTCTTCATGAATGTTCTGTTTCTGTGAGTAATTGATCTTTACTATGTATGTTTTACTATTACACTTTTAACAAGTACATTTAATCAATATTAATGTAACTTTAATTTTCTGCTTACAAAAATGAATGTTTTGTTAGAAGTACTTCCATTATGTATAGGCACAGTGCTGAATTTTGATTTTGTTGGTGAAAAAGCAATATAAATTAAATATCTAGCATTATGTAGTAGCAAAAATCATGCTACACACTTTACATTCAGCAATAATCATTTACGTATAAATCTCCAGATGTTGCTAAAGTATTCTCTCGCATGATATACTGATCAAAAATAATATCTGGACCAACCATACCTTCAATTGCAAATGGTTTTCCAACTGTGAGTAGCTTGCATTCTGCATCTATGGACACCTCATAATCCAAAAGGGCTTTATCCATGATAAATGCATCCAGTGTTTCTGGGTCATTTCTGTGTAATAATAAAGTATTAATAAATAAAATCCGGAAAGGAAACATTTTTTTAATAAAATTAATTAATAAAATCCGTAAAAGGAAAAAAAAGACATGGATTTTAGGTCAATAAGATGAAAACTATTTCAGAAGTAACAGTGACACTATATCAAACTTGCAACAACTTAACTATTAAAATTGACCTGTGTTACGAATCTTCAGATAGGGTACCATTAAGTTACTGCTGGGGATCAAAGCTGTGGCATTAACCTGGTTGCTTTTAGACATTTCCATGTCTTTCGCTTGGCTCTTTCCTGCCATGTTATAAAATGTACATAGCGTAAATGTGTCTGTCACTTTTTTCCTTATGCACCTAATTCTTTCCTAGTTTTGGTTCAATCTAGCGTTGCCAGTAGAGTGCTGCTTTCCTTTATTGTGCAATTATGGCCTAAGAAAACAAAACATTCTCTGTATAAATCAGTATATATATATATATATATATATATATATATATATATAGCCACATAAAATAAAGAAACATCCACTTGAGCATTATAAATCAGAAATGCTTGTCATTTCACCAATTATTCTGTCAATGTGTAAAAAATCAGTACAGAACTGTAAATTTCAAAATATTATTAATCATAAATCAATTGCTGGGTGCTGAAAAGTTAGGACTAAAAATTACTAATATGTGTATACAAAGGAACTATGTTGCATTTGAATAACCAATATTTTAACTGATAGCATCCAAATATTGCCTTTATTTAAGTGAGAAAGAAGGAAAGATTTATGGATATAGCAATATATAACTTCTGCTCAATAAGCCAGTCTGTAGTCTGCAGTATTTCTGCACTGTATTGGGTCTTTTTGATTTTATAGTGGGGTCTTTTACCTTTTAGTATCATGTCTGTACTTTGGTTAAGCCTCTTGTGTATAGAACAAAAAAAATTCCCTAGCATATGCACCTTCTTTTTTATTTTGTATCTTTGAAGTCATCGTAATTCTTTTTATGGATGCCGCAGAATCCAGGAATATACGGATTTTAAAGAAGCTTGGTTAAAAAAAATTTATTAAAAATAATTTTAAACTGTTAAAAGGATAAAGAGCTAGCAAAGCTAAGAGAGGCTTTTTAATTGTCATGAGATTTATGTAAAGATTGGTTTTTTTTTTCACTTGATGGATTTAGAGCTTTAATGCAGGGTATCAAGGCTTTTAACTACTACAAAGACTTAAGACACTTATAACTTCTAAGCCTGCATACGCAGGTTTAGCCCAACACTAATTCCATAAGCTAATGTTATGATGTTATGCTTACTCAGAAACATAATAACAGAAAAAGTTAAAATGATTATTTCTTCACAGACTCATAATGGCAAAAAATAATGGGAAGGGATATTTACTTTAGATATGCTACTCCATCAGAAGTAGAAGGTGTGTTGTAGCGTCTCATATATTCATGCATCTCAGGAAAGCTCTTTTTCACATAATCTTCTGCGCTACTTTCACGAACCGTTCCAAATCGAAATCCCTGGGAAGGATGATGCAGCTAAAAAACAAAGATTGCTCAATTATAGTTTTGTTACATTTTGCTTTATTCATAGCATGCATCTGACAAGGCAGAACAACTTTATAAACATTATATAAAATGTTATAAAAAAAAATAGACTTGTGCAAATGGACCAAAAATGATTCGGACAAGTTTTCCATTTTGTTTTTGGTCCATTTGCGTTTGGACAACAAATTCTGTTTACTGCCCTTTCAGTTCGGCTGAAATTTCGGAAACAAAATTAACAAAAAGTTATCACTCACCCTTATTCACTGTCTCACACACACTCCTATGCTCTCTCACCCTCTCTAACATTCTCTCAGACTAACTCTCACTCAATCTGTCACAATGTCTCTCTGTCTACCTTCTCCGCTAACAGCTTCCATGTGAGGTGAAAAAACCAGAGTGTGTGAAAGAGCGTGAGAGCGTGTGTGTGATATGTATATTATTATAATACATTATTAACTTTTTAAAAGGTAAATTATATGACCAAAAGTATGTGGACACCTGATTATCACATCTATATGAATTTGTTGGCCATCCAATTTCAAAACCATGGACATTGATATGGAGTTACCCTGCATCTTTGCGTTTATAACAGCATCCACCCTCATGGCAAAGCTTTCTACAAGATCTTCTGAGATCAGGTTCAACATTAACCCCTTCTTGACAAAGGCTGATTTTACTTTTTGTACCCTTCGTGACAATGGCCGTTTTAACATTTCTGCGCTGCTCGTGTTTAGCTGTAATTTTCTTCTTTCCCGTTTACTGAACCCACACACATTAGATATTGTTTTTTTCAGGACAAGAAGGGCTTTCTTTAGATGACATTGTTTTGATTCTATCATATTATTTACTATTAAAAAAAGTATACAATATGGTGAAAAATTTAGAAAAAAATGACTGTTTCTAACTTTTAGTTGAAAAATCTTTTACTCATCTATAAAAGGTAATAAAAAAACCTGCTAAATAGATTCTACTATTTGTCCTGAGTTTAGAAATACCCAATGTTTTTATCTTTTTTTTGCTTTTTTCTGCACGTTATGGAGCAATAAGTACAGGTAGCGTTTTGCTATTTCAAAGCCATTTTTTCCAAATCTGGTAATTCTTCCCCCCATGTGCCATTTCGGGTATCTTTGAAGCCGGCCAATGCAATTTACCCCATCAAATGATATATTTTTGAAAACTAGACAGCCCAGGGTATTCCAAATGCTGGTATTTTAACCCTTTCCAAGCACTTATTCTACCATCAGCCTTTGTCAAACTTTATGGTAGTAATTTTTTTGCATTTGTTTTTTCACACACATTTTACTTCAGGTATGAATAAACAGGTTCTGGTATATGTCACTATCAAAAAACACCCCAATATGTGTTTAGCAACATCTCCTGAGTACAGCGATACCTCACATGAATGATTTTGCCTGGCTGTTTGGGGGCAAAAGGGCCACATTTGGGGCATGCACATTTTTCAATGTTGAACTTTGGCATTTGGGGATCCACTGCCCATGCCCTATTTGGTACATCTTTGAGCCGGGCCATTTCAGTGTGCCCAACAAAACCATATATTTTTGAAAACTACACACCCCAGGGTATTTTAACTCTTTGCATGCACACATTTTACCACCAGCATTTTTTCAAAGTTTGCAGTAGTATTTTTGTGTGTGTATTTTTCCCACACACAACTACTTTATGTATGAATTTACAGCTCCTGGTATATGCCGCTGTCACGCGACACCTCAATATGTGTTCAGCAACATCTCCTGAGTACAGTGATACCCCACATGCATGGGTTTGTCATTTTTGGGGGGAACTAAAAGGCCACATTTGGTACGTGTGCATTTTTCTAATTGGAAATTAGATGTGTGGCCATCCTTCCCCCACGTGTTAATTGGGACCTTGTTGAACCCGGCCGATTCAGTTTACCCCATCAAATCATACATTTTTTAAAAGTAGACACCCCATGGGCATTTAATATGCCAGTATTTTAACTCTTTCCATGCGATAATTGTTTTAAGCTAATATGCTAATTTTAGGACTTGCTCACAAAAATATATTTTTTATATATATATTTTTTTTTTGCCTTTTTTTTATTTTTTTTTACATTTTTTTTCAACTTGAAGGTTCCCCTGATAGTGACATCAGTGGGAAATTATTTTTACATTTTACTGGTTTTTTACTATTTTTTTTTCTAATTATTATTAATTTTATTTTATTTTTAATTTATTTTTTCTAATCACACTGTGATTAGAAAGCTGAGCTCCATTGACTTGCATGGTTGAATGCAGTACCTATATTCAACCTGCAAGTGGAGCCAGAGTTCTCTAGAGGGTCTGGAGACCGTCTAGCGAACTTTTTAGACTTTATTGTTTTTCTTTATTGAATTTTCCCGGACCGCCGCCATCTTGCAGATGGCGAAGATCACCGGCAGCTGCGGCTGTGACCGCTCTCCGGAGCGGTCACAGTCCATCCCCAGGTAAGTGTTTGGTGTCGCTGGATGCCTCCTGATCGTTGATCGCCTCCTAAACGCTTTTAAAACGGGCATCCGCCGCCATACAAAGTATGGCGGATGTTGACGCCCCGGGGAGGGGCCAGAGATGGCCCCTTTGTGCCGATAACGTCGAGGTCGAGGCATTACAGCAACGCCGTTTCGGTGCAGAAAGCGAAAATAGATCGCTTTCTGCACCCGTTTAATGACGTGCCGGTCCTGGCACGTCATTTGTCGTTATCGACTTGAATTTCCGTGACGTGCCCGGACCGGCAATTGTCATCAAGGGGTTAAACTTGTCTTTATAGACCTTGTGCACAGAGGCACAGTCTTACTGGAACAGGAAAATGCCTTCACCAAACTGGTGTCATGAAGGTGGAAGAATATAACTGTCTAAAATGTCTTTCTATGCTGTAGCATTAACATCACCCTTCACTGAAGTTAAGGGGCCTAGCCCAAACCCTGAGAAGATAGCCGCAGACCATAATCCATTCTCTACCAAACTTTACAGAACACACGATGCATTCGAGTAGGTGGTTTTCTCCTGGTATCCACAAAACGCAGATTCATCCATGAGACTTCCATGAGAATGATTTATCACTCCAGCGAACACGTTTCCGCTTCTCAAGAGTCCACTGGCGGTGTGCTTTTCATCACGCCAGCTGATGCCTGGCATTGTGCATAGTGATCTTTGGCTTATAAGCAGCTGTTCAGCAATGGAAACCCATTTATTAAAGCTCTTAAAGTCCTGATGTTGCCTCCAGAAATTTATAACAAGCAATACTACAGAGGACAAGTGATTTTTACACATTACTTGCTTCATCACACTGCAGCACTGGCTGAACTGTTGTAACTTCTAGATGCGTCCACTTAATGATAATTGCACTTACAGTGGACCAGAGCAAATATAGCAAATTTTACTGAGCTCTTCAGTACAAATTTGTGTGCCAGTGTTTGTCTATGGAGATGGTTGTGTATGTGCTTAACCCCTTAAGGACAATGGGCGGTCCCTAAACCCACTGAAATCAATGCATTTTGAGCCCGTACATGTACGGGCTTTATCACTAAGGGGTTATTTTTATACCCCTGCTAGCAGGCCCGGACTGGGACAAAAAATAGGCCCGGGCATTTAAGCCTGAGCAGCCCATATTTATTTATTTATTTATTTGTTTATTGTTAAAGCCCACCCTTCATGTACCATCTTTGCATTTAATCATTCACACAAATCATTAACACATTCATTAATGCAGTCTCACAAATCATTCAAGCAATTCATCCACACATGAATTCATTGTCATACGCATTCACACAATTCATCCACACATTTATTCATTCATTCTCATACGCATTCACACTACCCCCTCTCATCATCTTATCTGCCCCTTCTCACTATGTTCCCCCTTTTCACTATGTAACCCCCTTCCCCACTTCTCAATATGTACCGCCTCTATCTATCCCCTCTCCCCCTTTCTCACTACCTAACCCCCCTCTGCCCCTTCTCACTGCAGCCCCTTCCCTCACCCTACTTACCTTGTTGCCAGAGCAGGCAGCAACTGCGACCGCGCCTGTGGCAGGGCAGGATTGACTTAGGGGCTGATGGAGCTGCAGCTCCAGGCTCCTACCTTAAAATAGGCCCAGTCAGGACCGGACTGACTGGGCCTATATGGCCGCATTAAGGCAGAGCCCCTTAAGCCCGCCGCAACTGCAACCGGGTCCGCCACTTTAAGGCAGAGCCGGCCTTAGGTGTTCTGGCGCCCTGTGCGGACTACTCCTCTGGTGCCCCCCCATCCCAAAAAAAGAAAGGAATAAAAACTTGTAACAAAACGCCCCTTTCTCACTATCTATCCCCCTGTATCACTATCTACCACCTCTGCCTCTTCTCACTGTTATCATTATATACTGAGGCAGACATTGACGGTGGTACAGCATAATACTTATCACTATATACTGAGGCAGAAATTGACGGTGGTACAGCATAACACCTACCACTATATACTGAGGCAGACAATGACGGTGGTACAGCATAACACCTATCACTATATACTGAGGCACACATTGACAGTGGTACAGCGTAATCCCCATCACTATACATTGAGCCAGACATTGACAATGTGCCCCTTATGCCCTGCGTTAATGCGGCCGTAGGTAGGGTAGGGGCCTGGAGCTGCAGCTC